>OY776087.1:355000-1555000 GCA_963675205.1 Catocala nupta
AACAGGATTTCGCAAAAATTGCATTTTCCTAGATGCTGTGGTGCTATAGATGGCAAGCACATTGTGATGAAAGCACCACCCGTTTCTGGAAGCTTTTATTATAACTATAAACATTCGAACAGCACAATCCTACTTACTAGCTGTTGTAGATGACAATTACTGTTTTAGCTATGTCGACATTGGATGTAATGGTCGAGTCTCTGATGGAGGAGTCTTCAGAAATTGCAATCTAAGTACGGCCCTGGAGAATAATTTACTTCCAGATGGACGCGTCATTGTTGGTGACAACGCCTTTCCCTTGAAACCATACCTTATGAAACCATACCCAGGACACAATTTAACTGTAAAACAAAAAGTTTTTAACTATCGTCTCTCACGTGCACGTCGCATAGTAGAAAATGCCTACGGAATTTTAGTTGCTCGATTCAGAGTATTTGAAAGGCCTATTCCCATCAGCCCTGACAAAATTGACAAAGTTGTTAAAGCCTGTTGCGCTTTACACAATTGGCTTCGTAAAACAAAAAGTGATGTGAATGCTCCAACAGTAGATATTGAAGACACACACAATGGCCATATTATTCCAGGAGATTGGAGAGCAGTATCATCAGAAGGGTTGCAAGATCTACCCACGAACAATCTTAATCACTCATCTCGAGACGCCCGCGCAATCCGTGACGGCTATGCAGATTATTTTGTTGGAGAAGGATCAGTAGATTGGCAAATTCGAATGATATGCTAAAATTGTTGCGAATAGCACTTTGATAGCATTCGTTGCCCTTGATACAATATTAAACATTATGATAATCTTCCTTGAAATATATACCTATATACCTACTTATTTGGTTTAATTGTTAACTAATACATACATATCATTTAGTCTCACTCCAGTGTCCCCGTAGGTATAGGCGGAGGTCTATTACACACCCATATTCTGCCACCTATTTTTTAGGACCATGGTATTGGGGGCCCAACCCTTTGTCGTTTACCGGGCACAGACTCTGTGCTGCTACTGAGAATTTTCTAACAAAACACCCAAAAAATAACACATTGCTCGACCCAAGAATTGAACCCGGGTCCTCGTGATCTGCAGTCACATACACTAGATAGGTACCGATAGACTAACGAGGCATTAATAAAATTAACACTTATTACAAATAAATTCTACATACCAAATTACTTTGTGTTTGCCTGGATTCACCAATATTCGCTGAGTTTAATGTTTGATGTAAAATTTCAAACCATTTTATATTTGGCTTGTAAATATCATCTGTGCCAGCGCCGGATTTAGTCGAGTCTTTAATTTTTTTTAGTTCCTGTGAGTACGTCGATCGGATGCTTTTGATTTTTGATTCAACATCTTTAATTCCAAAATTATTAATCCCCATAGCAGACACTATACCGGCAAGTCCTTCTTGTTTAGCCAGTTTATTTCTGTAATTCGGGCTTCTAATATTCCATAAACATTCATTTTTCAAAATTACTCTTCCACAAACTTTACTGTAGTTTCTTCCGTCCACTTTGACATTTTAAATACAGATAAATAAACACTAAATAAACAAACTGAACTCGTCCGCTCCGCCAAATTGTTCGTTTAACTAAATTTTAACTAAATCATACCTGTCCAAACGTGTTAAGTAGTAGCCACGCCTACCAACTTAACCGAAAATTTAGAAACATTTCTAATCTGCCTGTTTAGTTGCACACTAAATTTTAACTTGCTACTTATTACTAAATTCATTGTTTACATGTATTATGTGACTTAAAATTTAGTTAAAATTTAGTTAATTACTTGACAACTTAATACGTGTAAATCGGGCTTAACTGTCTATATCTCTATAAGTCTATAGTCTATACTCTATACTCGCTTCAATTCAATACTTACAAGCATAGATAAGAATAAGCACTCTTACAAGTTAGAAGAACGTGTTTATGTATAAACTGCTTAGTGTAATAAAATTATGCTGTGAAATATGTACAAATAAGTCAGTTTGTAATATATAGGTACATATTAGCCATTTTCTTTCATATTTCACTCTCCAACACCAGAAACTTTAGTGTAATTAAAAGCTAACGTAAGAATAATCATAGCATTAACGCGTCCACCCAAGCTTAAAATAAAATGAGTAGGTATTACCTACGTTTGCTGTTAATGAAAATACAATAATTATAACTTAAAAACCAAAGTGAAACGCGATTAGTGTGTGGTGTAACAACAGTAACAAATTATAACATGGCTTGGCTAGAATAAGTCTAACTACGACGGGACGCTTATTGCCCGTTCTGAGATTCCATCGTACAGTGGATTCCTGGCAACTGGCTCTACTTTAACTTTGTACGAAGTGTTATTTTAGTATGTTACTTATTTAGCAAGTTTCTAGAAGCTTCGTGTTTCTCGGTAACATTGTCGTTTAAGTAACCGTTGTTGTTGATTTTATCGTAAGTTGTTGATAACTGTTTGGCGTTCCTAAATTTCTAATTATGCCTCATTCAATATAGGTATTTCACGAATTTTGAGACCGAGAATTTTGGCATCCGCTGACGGTCATTTCAAAATATTATTACTTTACTTAAAGGTAGGTACTTAAAATCTCCAAAATTTCGTTGTAATCCAGTGTTGTGACGTGTTTCCCAAGTAGGTATAATTAGTACAATATGGCACACTTATTGTCCTAAGACATTTAAATTTACTTTTTCTATGAGATCATATTTTAAACATGTGAGTTATCAGTAAGGAAACATATCGGTTGCCCTTATGGGTAGACACCAACCAACATATATTATATTTTAATTTCGTTCGGAAT
Source organism: Catocala nupta (assembly GCA_963675205.1). NCBI lineage: Eukaryota > Metazoa > Arthropoda > Insecta > Lepidoptera > Erebidae > Catocala > Catocala nupta. The sequence goes on from OY776087.1 coordinate 357,802, forward strand.
GACATTTTAAATTATTTATTTTCTTTTATAAATTTAACTAGGTATGTCAAATCTTACACTTCATGTACACCATATTCTATTATGTGTTACAGTTTTCAATTCACATATTAATATATAGATAGTGTCAGTTGCATCCTCTACTTTGAAAAGGTAAATACTTTCCCAGGTATGTATATAATTGGATATGTATGTATTAGGGATGATGTAATATGTTTGATTATGTACCTATTTTAGTCTTGTGGCATGAGATTACATGGGTTAATGGGGTCTCAGAGGGCCATGTGTTATAGGTTTTCCTGTAATGTAATTCTCAATAGCAGCATAATAATATTCTGTTAAGTAATTGTCAGTAGTAACATGGGTTATGTTTGAGCTGTTATATATGTTAGGCTACTATTAAATGTTAACACACTAATTAGCTGGATATCATACACAGTAGTAGCTACTAGTAAAAAAGTATTGTGTCTGGGCCATGGGATCAGATTTGGCTAACAGATTAATCTCTTGGTAAATGAACACTCCGTCCTTGAAGCTCTGATACAATACTTGTGTAATTGCTTTAGATATGCGACTAATTGATTAGTTAAAACAGTGGCAATGAGTTTACTTCCGTAGGTTCTATACCCTTGCATTACTGAATATGAATACAGGTAAATGTAAATTTACATTAACATATAGCATAGCAGCGGCACACCTGTGCCCAGACTCAGAAGCTTTTCAATGATGTCTGGCATTCCAATTATTAACAGGTTAATAATTGTTAGATTGATGTTTATAAGTCACCTTTGTGACTGTGAATGAATGAACATATTTTGATTCTGATGTCAGAATAAGGTGCAGAGTACCTACTGTCTTTTCATATGGAAAAGTGAGGTTGAACTAGATTAAAAGTATGCAGCATTTATTCTATTATAATGGAAGCATAAGTTATTCTAGTATGTTGTGATATAGTTGGTTGGTTGTGTACTCTGCATAGTAAGATGAAATAATACAGTGGTTTATAAGTCCTTAACCTGCCAAGTCTTAGAACGTTAGACCTAACTAAAAACATAGCCACCGGTGTCCTCTGTGAGGTTAAACCATAATCTTCCTGTAAGCAAAATGTAAAATTGATAATTAGTGATACAAAATTGAAATTATAGTATTAATTCTTATTATTGTAAAAGGTTGTGAAGATGTTTAGTTGCGCTTACTTAACTATGTGCTAAACCATTAATTGTATTTCCAATATGCATTTCTATGTAATCCATATGGGGGAATTAATAATTAAATCTAATAAGCAATAAAATCCTTTAACAAAAATTACCATTTGAGATAGCTATAGACAATGTAATGGCAATTGAAAAGAGTATTATAATCATTGTTATTATTTTTAGATTTATATGATCAGTAATATTTGGGGTAAACAGTAATAGGTTTATGTTATAAAGAGATACTTGTATTTTTGTTTGTAATTAATAATTTCAAAAACTACTGTTAGGCTTTTAAAAGTAAAAGGCTAGTACTTTTACTTTTAAAATCATTACAGTAGTTTTTTACCTTCTTTATCTAGAAATAACATTGGATGTATGACATCAAGTAACAATCCACTGGTAGCAGTAATCATAAACATTAATGAAACCACAGAGAAAGCTAGTTGTGTATAAAAGTCAACACTCATGTTCGGAGTTATGCCTGTAATACAGATTAGGTATAAGTATTCATTCATATTTCATATTTCAATTCGAGGTTCAATGGATAAAACAAATTATTACATATTTTAACATCACTGTGGTCACCAGTGTCTACAAACGATAGATTAAAATGTATCGTTTGTAGACACTATATAAATATTGCATTTGCTGCATTGTATAAGATCAGCATAGGTTTCAATTGTGGAGTAGATTTAGTAACTTGTGATTTCCTCTGGCTTTTATTAATCAGTATATTATTTCTCCTGTAATCAATACATACAATCTCTGTGTCACAGTGAACTTTACAAATATTGAGAAAAAGGACACAATTAACTATTTACCTAGGACAACTATTTGTTATTATATTACACAACTGTTCATCCAGGACCAAACCCATAACAAATGGTGCACTGGCAGCTGCAAGCCAGCCACATTGCCATGGTGGTCTATGGCCTGACCCTTCTCTCACTGATAAGAGGCCCATGCCCAACTTTGGGACAGTTTAATACAGGGCTGATATTATTATTATTATATAAATACATACTCTATGTATGTATATGTCGGAGGAAGCTATGAGTCAGGTTGATTGTTATTTGCACATATAATTCACAACATAAATTGTCTACATTTTAATTACTTTTACAATTCTTAATTTAATTTTATTTGATTTTAAATTATTCTATAGCTCAATAACCTAAAAGTTATGAATATTATAATTCACGTAACGATCAATCAGAGCAGAGTGCGTGCTTGAGTGGGGTCGAGGCGCCATCTTTACTTTAGGAAGGCCGACAGTTATTGAGACACATTTGAGCGATAGCGACTGATCGATTGGGAACATTGAGTAGTGAGTTGTGTAGAAAAAAGTAAGATTGGTGCCCTGAACCCACTGCTCGGTCTTAACTGTTATTTTTCATTCGACATTATTGTGAAGTGAAAATATTGTTTATTCTAAATAAAAATAGTGTAAAACCGGCATCATTGTGTTTTGTGCTTGCATATTAACCAAATGACGACTACTAAACCCGCATCCCCTAATGACATTGCCATAGAGAACAATTATTAATATAGAATATAATACACAATATAATTATTATATCAACATAGATTTGCTAGCTACTTACTAGTTGCCCAAAGTGTCTGACCTTTAACTTCGCCTTTGACGGTCCCAAGCCCGTATGAGAAAGAAGGAGGGTTGGCTGAGTAGACCTAACTAGCCTTAAAAGGTCAACGCCGAGTAACAGGCGGCGGTAAAAACCTGATCCAGTCGACCTGTATGGTCGACTGTAGACGTGAAGGTAGGAAATGACCTCACCACATAACTTTAAATAACATGTCTTAGTCTCTTGGATGGACGACTTGGGATACCTTATATTTGGGAAAAAATTGAACGGAAATCGAATCTAACGAAACAGCAGTCTGAAGGAAGCTATCGCAAAGGTGCCATAACAACTACTACACCAATACTTTAGATACCGAACATATACATTGAAATGAAGACTGTTCCCTGCCTATATATAAATATTAGAAAATTAGGGCGAATTATAATTTTCTAATATTTTATTCGCGTGGGGTGAATATTCAGACCAGTTACATTGATCGATTTTAGGTAAATATAATATAAAATGAAAAAAAAATGCGTTCTTCGGCTATAAATTTTATGTAAAGATTTCCAAGTGAGTCATTCAGCAGCCTCTTTTGTTTTTTGTTTGGTTTTCAATCCAATTTTCTTTTGGTATGATACTGTTGTCGTCGTTGTGCTACAGTCACTTGGAGAATCAAGTCTCCTAGGCGAGTAATTGGCCAATAAAGAAGGACATGAGTCCCTGTAAGATGGTGAGAGACAGCTTGAAACAGAAAGAGATCGCATGTTAGATACTGAACGAGATCGTACGCTTGAGACAGATAGACTGCATCCTTGAGACAAGGGATTGCCTCACTGGTTGGTATTCGATGTCACTTGAAGTAGGTGAATCTTCACGCAAACGAGATAAAAATCTTTCCTGGCACTTTCTGTTCTCCCTGCATTTTTTTTGCCTCTTACGTCATTCCTTTTTCTGCTTTCTTTGTTTTCTTTCTGACATTTGACCAATAAGTAGAACGTTTTTTCTTCTTTTCGCTTCTTGTAACATTCTCTTTCTTTAACTTTAGCCTCCTCGTAGTTGTGGATCTGACTTAATTTTTTCCCGACGTTGCTTTTCGCATTCTCTTTTCTTACGTCTTATCCACGTGGGTGACATCCATGGAAGTGACATTTTAAACGTAAATGCCGTTTTTTAATAACCTTGATTTCTGATTATAAAATACGATGATAAACTTTGATAACGGTTACAATAGCTCATTATTTTATAATTTCTGACAAACATTATTTAAATAAAAATACTCTATCATACGTAATCCACAAAAGTGACCAAAATAGAATGCCAATTTAAAAAAACACCTTTCCTTCGATGGCCGTGCTTCAAAACTATTGTCCTGGAAATGTCAACCTGTCAAAAACTTTCAAGATGGATGATAAATTCTGTCTACCAGATTTGTATAATCCTGCGAGATAAATTAGACCAATTGTAGCCTTCAATTCTGTAATACAAATTACCGCGTAGGAATATTCATTAGAAGTTTTCAAATAATCACTCGTTCTTCGGATTCTTACATTTTTATGAAGCATAATGTCTAACAACATAGACTCGTTGATGAAGAGTCTGAAACATTCTAAAGGAGTCTTTGCATCTCTACCTTGAGGCTTCACTCCTGGTGTACCAGATATTATATTTTCAATTCGTGTGCTTATGTTAGATCGACCAGGGTTTTTATGCCATATGGTACCATGTTTACCTTTGTACGCTCTCCCTGACGGCAATGAAGCTAGTGTAGACAACGGCACGTCCATTTCAGAATCTGAAGAACTTCCTCCCGCAACAGCCTCTCCCAAATAATTGTGATCAGCCTCTGAATCAGACGCCTCGCTTCCCTGACTTACGTGATCGGACTCTTCTCCAGTTGAGTTGAAAATTACGTCATCTTCTCCAGCCGCGTCTAGTAATAAATTACTAATATCATCATCGCATAGATGGCTCCCCATTTTGAAACTAAAATAATGTAGTAAGTATCATATTTAAGCACAAAAATTACTTCTATTTCCAAAAACATTGCCAACAAATACTTACATAAAAAAGTCACGTCGTATGCCTGGTTGGATCTATGAGACCCGCGCGAACTATACGCACATTCTACTACCTTGGTAGCGTGCTTCGGACTGGGGTACACTGGTCTCGAACGTCATAGAGCGAGATCGGTAGAATTGCCAGCTAAAATCGGTATATTTGTACCCAAAATCGGTATTTGACAAAAAAAAATACAATATTCAATAAAATTCGTTTATTTATTAAAAAAAACTTACAGACTAATTTGTAACAATCATAATTATTTTTTATACCAATATTCTTTGGCCATAGCCGCGGTCATCTTCGAATTAATTTCAAAATCGTAACAATTAGCTGTATTAAAGAGTCGTTTTGAATGTAATAGACCAGTGATTGATTCAGTAGACAGCCTATTTCGCTGCTTTGTTTTTAAAAGATTAATATGTGAAAATATGCGTTCAACGTTAGCGGATGAATGGGGAAGTGATAAAATATTAAAGATGAAATTAGACAACAATGGAAACATTTGAGTTTCATCGCCACGCTTTAGTAAACTTACTTCATCCCAAAATAGTTCTACATCATCAGGAAATGTTTTGATTTGTTCACAATTTCGTAAAATGCGCCACTCTGTATCAATTTCCTGGAAATCATTGCTGTGAACAATATTGGGAAAGAGCCTACTCACAGGAACTATCGAATCAGTTTTGCCAATTTTAACATTTTTTGGATCAATTATGTCTAAACCTTTTATTGGGTTATTTTTCAATCGAAACCGCGTGGTTATTTGATTACAAGCTTCGATATAAAAATCTAGGCATCTGCATTTAAACAAATTTACTTGATCTGAGTTTAGATTTTCTGAACTACTTATGCCCGGTTTCTGAAGTTGTCAGTTAAGCTCTGGTTAGTTATTGGTTCAATAAAGTTATGAGTTAGATAAACTTCGGATAACTGTCACTGCGTTTCTGAACACGAGACACACGGCTCAATAACTATTGAACCGATAAGCAGTTACTTAATCTGCCGCTACATGGGTCTCTATAATCAGTCAAACTTAAAGTTTATATTATACATTTAATTAATATTTAATATGAATTATATTTATTATAATGATTTTTTTACTAAGCAAGTAAGCAGTAAACAGTGTTTTAATTATAAATTATGATAATTCGATACCTAGTTATGGCTGTATGAACGAAGTCATTGTCAACTTTTTAAAAAGAAAAAGTCAAACATGTGTTGATTTTCAAACAAAACTTAAGTTTTCGTTTCGCAGACTTTCGCGCGTGTTTATTATTTTGTGTTGAGAAGTTTGCTTGGAGGTTGATTTTATATAAAGTAATTGATAGTTTAGTGTAATTGATAGGTACTCTATTGATTTGCCCTAATTATGGAAATCAGTAAACGCAGTCGTAATTTTACTGTAAGAGAGAAGATGCTTCTTGTCGAAGTAGCCAAAGAATTTGTGTCTATAATCGACAATAAAAAGACAGACGGGACTACTGTAGAATCCAAGAAACAAGCTTTGGCATAAATATAATGCTGTCTCTGAAACTGGTTCTAGGACTGAAAAGCAGTTACATGCGTTATACGATAATTTGAAGCAAACAGCGAGAAAGAATATGAAAGAATATATATTATATATAATATATATATAACACACTGAATTTCGACAAATCGTTCTACGACAAGATTTTACTTCGACAACATGGAACTCCGATACGTCTTCATTTCGACAATATTTTAGTTCGAAACAACTTAAGAGCGACACTACTGTACTCCGACAAAGCGTTTCTTCGACATGACTTGACTAAGAAACGATGTGAGTTCGACGACATTCTTCTTAGACAACGATGCTAGTCCGACATAAGTCAAATTCGTCATACACTACTCTGAAATACTGTACTCCGACAATATCTTAAATCGACTTGACATATCTAAGACACGATGCTACGGCAAAATTATTACATAAGTACCTACCTATAATATTTTGACTGCACAGATGGAGCAGTGGTTTCAGCGGCCACTTGACACTGCGCCGAATGTAGTGTGTTCGATTCCCATATGGGACACTTTGTGTAATTCACAAATTGTTATTCTGAATCTGGGTGTAATTTATGGGTGTATTTACCCCTTGCGACACAAGAATTTATCCTAGTGCGGGAGTTGTCTTTTTAAAACCAACAGCAAACCAACTAGAAAAAAAATGTAATAAATAATAACTTGCACAGGACAATTTTTATTAAATCATAGCTACGTGAATCATTAACATGGTTATATTGTCGAATTCTTAATTATATACAAAATATTATATAAAAAAATATTGCAAACGTATCGAATTCTCAAAAAAAAACTTTAACACATCTCAATAACTAAACAACTCCTCAATAACTTACTTCTTTTTAATGTACATAATATAGGCAATACCTTCTAAAAAGTCAATTATTTCCATTGTTTCCTTATTTTTTAAATGATTTTCTAGTCTGTCATCGTGTTTCTTCTGTCGAATGTAGCTTGGTTTTTGTATTTGCGCTCTAATCCGTGATATTTCATTTTCTGTGTTCCTTTGTTCTTTCTTTAACTCAATAATAGTTTTAAAAATATTCATTCTCTTTCTATTTAAGAGCGTGTTCCATCTGGAATGCCAACTTTCGCAAGCATTTTGAGTTGTTGGAACATTGCATGCTATTGAGTCAGAGATGGACCACATTTCAGGTGGGAACCTGGGTGAAAGATTGTGAATAAAAACTTTTGCACCGCTTGCTTTTGAGACACATTTGCGTGTTCCAGTCACAAAATCTTTTTCAAACTTCTCGCAAAGACCTTCAGCTGATTTGGGCAGTACATTATCTTTTATCATTTGATACGCATCAGGAATTTCAGCAGGTGGCAAATATGCTAAAGCTGTGATGTGTCTGAGTTTGTGAGCAAATCGGCTGTCCTGGCTATACCTTTCTGATAAACCTGCTCGGTCAATACGTCGCCAAACAATTTGTACAAAATGAAAAAAACAACACTTATGTTGGCTTCTGGGAAAGCTACGATTACAAGCATTAATAGCGGCTTTTTCAAAATCTGTAATTATTATTCTGGGTTCCAATTTTAGGCCAATACTATTAAAACTGTGACGTTTCAATATCTCTAGAAAAATAAAATAACAATGCTCACTCTTGCTTGATAAAAGTCCGTACACCAATGGTAAAATCTGATGAGTCGAGTCGTTTTTTCCCACGATAGCATGTATTGTATATAGCTGGTAGACCAGTTCGGGACTGCATTTAAAAGTTCCATCCATAATCCAAAAATCGGCTTAAAAAGTAATTTTAAATTATCTTCAGTACCAAAAATAATCACAGTTTCTCCATTGAAATTGTAATGGCCAATCAAAAATGGTTTGTTATTCAATGTTTGGTATTCCTCAGGTATAACTAATTCCTCGAGTGTGACAGGTATTTTAGGAACATCTCGGTTTCTGGCTCGATGAATCATAGCTTGCATTGCGAACTTATTCGGCATGAATGGAGCACTGGTGGACGGGATAGCTTAATTACATCGTTGTATAATTTGTGAGGGTCGATCTCCACAGCAAACAGCTTTGTGTTTTATGTCGTTGTGTAGTTTTCGTACCTGGATCAGTTCAGGTTGTGGCATGTGGGAGTGGTTTTTAATGGTTTTGCTAGCCAAATGATGTTCATCCCCTTGTTTGAGTGTTTTAAGCCATACGTCACATTTTTTGTTGCACTTTTCAATACAGTGCCAGTAATAAACATTTTCACGCACTTTGTTTATACAATAAATAAAACCGTTCACAACTAACTGTTCTTTTCCCTTTCGAGATCTAATAATAGTACAGGAACTCATTATACTTATTTTCCGCGATCTTTAGTAGTGAAACACAGGTATATCTTTGTTAGTCATTAAACACACTGATCGTTTGAAACAGCAACAATATTAAGAATGTCAACGCTTTTTATTTTCAATGTACCCACAAAAAAATTGTTAGATTATATGAGAATTTAGTCTAATAAAGATATTTAATATTTAATCATAGTTTACTAAATATGTCAAAGTTTACATAATTATTTTTTACATATTATAGGTACTTATGTAATAATTTTGCCGTAGCATCGTGTCTTAGATATGTCAAGTCGATTTAAGATATTGTCGGAGTACAGTATTTCAGAGTAGTGTATGTCGAATTTGACTTATGTCGGACTAGCATCGTTGTCTAAGAAGAATGTCGTCGAACTCACATCGTTTCTTAGTCAAGTCATGTCGAAGAAACGCTTTGTCGGAGTACAGTAGTGTCGCTCTTAAGTTGTTTCGAACTAAAATATTGTCGAAATGAAGACGTATCGGAGTTCCATGTTGTCGAAGTAAAATCTTGTCGTAGAACGATTTGTCGAAATTCAGTTTGGGAGTCCATTTGGAAATACAGCAATATTAAAAAAATGAGCCTTCACTTCTCTCGTCTTCATTATTAGGCATATTTATATACCTTCTAACTAGCTTTGCTATTTCTTTGCTAACTTTATTGACCACTCTAGACACATTGGTTTTGTGGACATTAATGTCATCACCAATGACAACCAGAAATGTTCCTGTGGCATAATATCTAAATGCAATTAAAATTTGTTCCAACACAGACAACGTATATTTCCGATGCGTTACAGGGGTTGGGCAGGACTGATAATATCACAGTGTTCTTATCGAAGTGATATCTCACTTTAAATTCTTCATCCGTAAACATTGCAAAAGGATTTCTCTTCGTTCCTAAACTTCTATGGACTGATATACTAGAAATTAATTCCAGTACTTCGAAATCAGACTCTGATGAGCTACTTGTATCCATAACACCGATATTCCATTCTTTTCCTTTTAAATAGTTGCTTATTTATTTTATTTAGTTAAATTAACAACTTTAAAACCTAAAACTTCATCTAGTTTGTCAAAGCTCTAAACGTCAAATAAAGTTACGGATCCGATAAACGGCACGCATGGGCCAGTTAAGTTAAACTAAGTTTAAACGGGGTTTATCTTACTGTGCGTTGTTCGGAAACGCAATTCCATAGCTTATCGAACCAATAGCATTAACGAATAATAATAATATTCTATTCTACCACATACACACAACACCATCTAGCCCAAACTAAGCAGAGCTTGTACTATGGGTACTAGACAATGGATAAACATACATATATACTTTTTTTTTTGTAAATACATACATATTATACATAGAAACACCCAGACCAAGACAAACATCCATTGTTCATGCACACAAATATTTGTCTTGTGCGGGAATTGAACCCGCGACCTCAGGCGTGGCAGTCGATTACACTAACCACTACGCCATCGAGGCTCGTCAATAGATAAACTGTCGATAAAAGTACCTCGGAAACCGGCCATTAGTAGTGTATTAGACGCAGCAGCACCATAGTATACGTCATCAATATCCATAAAATTTCTGGGATTCTTAAAATCAACATTTTCGATTGGAGTGCTAGTTAAATATATTCTTTTTAAAAAACAATCAAAAATAGTTTTTAATGTTCCAGTTATTTTTTCATATAAATTATGAATTTTCGAGTGTTCTGCTTGCATTTCTTTATTTAAATCGGTAAATAATGGTAATACAAATTCTACAAATTGCAAAAATAATATCGTAGTAGGATCTTGGAGCTTCTGTAATATATGTTCTGCAGCTAAAAGATGATCATTGTTAGATATTTGGTCTATAAAAAATAGTTTAAGAGCAGAGAGTTGTTCCAATATTCTCTTCACTGCTGCATGTACTGATAACCAGCGTGTTTGAGAGGGGTGAAGTATTTTATGTACTTTTAAGTCGCAAAACATTTGAAAGTTTTTAAACTCTGCCACTCTTTTTGGGCTAGAAGAAAAGTAGTTGTAAATGTCTCTTACAAGATCCTCTATAAAACGTGGCAATTTGGTACAAGCATATGACGCGCAAAGGTGAAACGAATGGCAGGCGCATTTAAGTATAAAAATATTAGGAATTTCATTTTGCAGCAATGTTACAACAGAATTATTACGTCCCATCATTACGTTTGCCCCGTCAGATGCAAAACCTATTAGATTATCTTTATATGGAATATTATTGCTTCTAAAAAAAATTACAATGTGTTCAAATAAGGTTGCTGCATTAGTTTCTTCTAATGGAATAAGAGCTAAAAAACAATCTTTAATACGATTCATTTTCGCATATCTCACAACTAAGCACAAGTGTTTGGTCGTACTAAGATCAGTGGACTCGTCAATAATAAGCGAAAACTTAGTTTGCCCTAGATCTTCACATAAATTATTGAAACTTTCTTTACCTATAATAATGATCAATTATGTCATGAGTTTTGGTTGAAGAGCATTTTATTTCTTTTGCTATTTTTGAATCAGGACAAACGGCTTGCATCAACTGCGGTAGGTGCTCCATAATAGTGAATGGTAGATTGTGTTCAGCAACAAACGAGGCTAATCTTATTTCACCTGAAATTAAAAATAAAGAATTAAAATTACGTAGGTATATCTAGTATGTCTAGTAGCGATTAGGGTATAATTATATCCACTGCTTCTATAAACCGATAAGTAGAAAACAAAATAATATAACAATGTAAATAGTAAAATAAATAACTAAAAAAATTACCTTGCTTAACCAGTAAGGTGGGTGTACCATGGAAGGCCACTCTAACGAGTAAACGCTTTTTATTCGTTTATTAACTGGATAAATGAAAAAAACAAATTATCAAATAATAGTTTGTTTTATTGTGTACCATATAAATCACTTTTTTTTAACCTAGCTTTAATCAGTATTCATATAACTTAAGTTTTGTTAAGCTCTTCCAAATGGCCTTGCAAGGAACACGGCTCCAAACAAGGCCAATATTATACATCAGTCGTTCAACTTAAAAATAGAGTTGTAACAATTAATATATTTGCTTTTACTAAAACTAAATAATAAGCTCTTTCATTTAAGCAAAACATTAAATGCTCAATATATTTTTATCATTTATAAAAAACTCAGATAAGATAAGATAAGATAAATTTATTTGCTAAAACATGTGTGAATATTACATTAAACATTATTGTGATATATAATACAGGTGGTAAATAACAGTTTGTATCAACATGTTTAACCAATAACTGGTATACAAATATAATTATTACAAATTTAATTAAAATAAAATAGTTTTGGAATAACTCATAAGTTATCAATTAAGTATATCAAAATAGTCAAATTAGTAAATATTAAAAACAAATTGTAGCTAAATATACAAATATTAGAGAAAATATACAATTCAAATTAAAATCAATTGAAATAAAAATAAAAATAAAATTAATATAAATAACAAAAATACATAGGTACATACTCAAAATTGCAATTAAATAAATTATAGATTTTTGTCATTAAGGAAGTCATCAACATTATAATAACATTTATTAGTAAGCAGGGTCTTGAGTGTTTTTTTAAATAGTGCTACATTTAGTGATTTCATGTTATTTGGTATCTTATTATATATTACTGGAGCTCTGCATATAGCACTTTTATGTAGTAATGCTGTTTTAGCAGGATGAACACAGAGTCTATTTTGATCTCGTTGATTACTTCTTCCATTATCTGATAAAAGTGAAAACAAATGGCGGTTATTCCTGACAAAAAGGGCTATTTCCATAATGTATAATGACGGGAGTGTTAAAATTTTATGTCTAATAAAAAAAGGTCTACAGCTCTCTGTGCTTTGAATCCCGAACATAGCACGTATGCATCGCTTTTGCATTTTAAATACCATATCTTTATTTGTAGAGTTGGCCCAGAATATTATTCCATATCTGAGAACAGATTCCACTAGACCATCATATGCTGGTATTAAAGCATCAGTATTGATAGTTGGAGCAAGCTTATATAATGCATATGATATGCTGCTTACTTTTTTGCATAGTATATCAATATGATCTTTCCAATTTAATTTACTGTCTATTATTAATCCAAGGTAACGAGCAGTTGTGACCTCCTTTATAGTTTTATTGTCATAGACCAAACAGATATTTAACGGGTTTTCCTTTCTTTGATCGAAATGCATTATATGAGTTTTAGTTAAAGAATGAAAAACAACGGTTTATGTGCAGAGGTGGGTCTGACAGACCCTACTAGGCATACCGAAAGTTAATAGGACACAAGTAAAAAAAATGTGTGTGTGTGTGTGTATATATATGTGTATGTGTGTGAGCGAGCACGCGCGCGCGTGGGTGTGAGTGTTTCTGTGTGTGAGTATAGGCCATATTACATCAACTACACACCTGTGCGAGTAAACTTTCAGTTTCACTATACGATAATTTCGTCAGCCAGTCCCGCACAGACAATTTGCACTTGAATAAAGATAGTGGATAAATATTGTGGCGATTGTTTGCCTTATTATAAAGACGGGCACCAAGAACATGGTAATGTCGACTGGCAAGTGTAGTGGTGTACAGCAGGACATACGCGGGTTTTCCGTCGTTTTTCCATCAAAACCTGTGGTACATACGTGCGAGAAGCATGCTTCCGGACAACTGCTTGAAGCACAAAGAGTTGTTTCACAGTTAGAAGTTTACATTCACTGTATAAAACACAATCGCCTTTAAGTCTTGAAATCAAGAAGTATATTCATCTTTTAGTTAGATAATAATAACTCTATAATCACATAACATTTTTATAATTAGAGATCAACACTTAATAATAAAAATAAGAGATCAGGTAACTTGTTAAAATTAAATTCTTAAACCTGTATTAAAACCTTGGCACTTTTTGGAGATCAATGTGTATTCATTGATTAAGGAAATCAATAACCTAAACATAATTATAATGTGTGATCTTATGAATGGAAATCTGTAAAACAGTTCCGATCAGATGTCAGACACAAAACTACATTACATAATTTGCATATGATGTGAGGTTTTTTGTAATGACAGTCACGGCATCTGGATTGCTTTTCACAAAAAATAGGCATGTGATCAGCACCTTGCAAACGCCGTGTTTTAGATGGAAGGGGAACAGTGGGTTTTCCTCTCTTGCGTTTCGCAGGCTCATTATTTTCAGAATCCGACGTAAAACTTTGAGTCCCCTCTGTTCTTGAATATGTCTCGATCAGAAATTCACCAAGATCATTTTTAAATGATCGTAATTGAGGAATATTTTTGTTGGCCACATTTCGTTTGATGCATTCTTTTTTAACAGAATCCAAGAATTTGATACCGCCAAGTCTATCATGTGCGAAGAATTTGATACCGCCAAGTCTATCATGTGCGATATAAATCTTTGAGTCCATTTTTTTTGTTCTGTATCTGTATGGACAAACAGATAACATCCTGTCAGCTAGGTCAACGCCACCCATATTTAAATTATAATTTCTAATAACCTGGGGTCTGTTCACAAACATATATCGGGTTATAATAAATAATAAAAAATACGATACGTACAGGGTCTTCTTCGGGCTCTGCGACTACGGCTACCACGGCATATAGTTCTACGAACTGCAGGCCTTGAGATTACTTGATCGTCTTCATCGGAATCGGTTTCACTAGAACTTGTTCTATTTGTATTTTCCGGCCCAATGACGAAGGGTGGATCGCCAGTGTCTTCGTCGGAAGGTAAGAAGTCCTCCAAATCTGAATTATTAAGGAGGTCTTCAATTGCAGCACTCCGCAAACTTAAAAACATTTAGTAGTCATTACTGCCAACTGTTCAAAACAAATCATAACAGTCAACTATTGGGACAACGGCCATGTGTTCTTACACCAGTACATAATAAGTTGTTGAGATGAGAAATTAGTCACAAAACATTTTAATGATCAATATTAGCATACATCTATCCTTAAGTGTCTCATCTTTAACATTAACAATTTTTTTCTAACAAATCATTTGATTAAATATATTATTAGCGATTTAACTTACCTTCACCGCGCGTGCACTCCATTGTTGACACCACGACGACAAAATGACAGATCGTCACTGATTGGTCCCCGTTAATCAGGTTGAAAATACGTCAGTAATATGTCGCCCAATAACATAACATTGAACAGTATTGGTAATAGCCGCCAATTTTCGAATTATCTTAGAACATCTATTATGTTCTCGTATGAAAACATTGTGTCACTAAGACTTGTTTACACCGATCGAGTCTGGGCTGATACCGGGTTTTACTAATGCCCTCGTACAAGAACATTGGGCCTTAGGAGGTTAAGATGTGTTTGCCAATGCAAGGTAGAGTCAAGATAAACGCCGAGGTATTTGATTTGATTTATTGATAGGAAACTCAACAGCTTATTTACAAAGTACATGATATGGTAACAATGTGACATGAGGTTCTAAAGCCTATTACAGAGTTTCACAGCATGCATTATACAAACTAGAAAGTGGCTACAAAACTAAATATAACAATTAACTAAAAAGATAAAGAAACACCTAATAATCTAATAATCTGGCATCTTTTACGCGCTCTATGCATTCACAGTCGCAAGTTTTTTTTATTTGTGCCAGGACAGTTATGAATTTTTAGGCATAGTATGCCACTTGAGGGTTGACATTTACTGGCTGTCGTAAAGGCGATATATTTCGATTTCGCTACATTAAGAGTGAGCAAGTTATTAGAAAGCCAGTTTAAAATAGCTTTGAGAGCATTTTCTGCGTCAATTTGGACGTCATTCCAAGTTTTGTTCTGCACGAGCACTGCCGTCTCATCTGCATAAGAAAATATTTTACAATTTGGTATGTGCAATTGGCATAGATCGTTTGCGTAAATGAGGAAGAGCGTAGGGCCAAGCACGCTGCCCTGGGGCACCCATTTATGTTTCCTAAACCCATACTGGTTTTGCGCTAGAATGTTATTATTAGTTAAGCGAGTGTTTAAAACCTTTTAAATTTTTTTTGATAGAGTAGTTAAAACCGATGTGGATCTTTAGTTAGAAACACTATTTCTGTCGCCGACCTTGTAAACTGGGTGTACCAGCGCTCTTTTAAAGACATTGGAAAATACACCTTTATATAGACAGATATTTACTATAGACATTTGTGGAGGAATAAGAAATATTTTAGCAGCTTTGACGAAGGCAGTAGAAATTTTGTCAACGCCGGCAGCACTGTCATTGCGTGGATTCATAATAATAGAGTTTAATTCTGCTTCGTGAACTGGTAGTAAGGCCATAGAATTACCACTATTATTGTAATAAGTCGAATCATAGGATACAGTGTTAGGATTTAACAACGGAGAATTTTTTGCTGCGGAAAAATAAAGATTTACCATGTTAATTGGTTTGTAGTGCGGTCGCTTGTAATATTTAACAGGTCTAGTGCTGGTTGGGACGTTTTTTTCATATTAGCTAATTCTTTGATTATATACCAGGTGGCTTTTGGATTTTTACGGTGTTTCTCGAGTTCGGACTGGTTATAGTTACGTTTTAGTTTTTTAACCCGATAAATGCACGATTTATTCTTACCTCTTGAAAAATATATCTTGTAGACTTGTACATTCTAATGCAGGGAGACATAGAAAGAAATAAAAAATATATTATTTTTATACTATTTTATTAAAAAAACCTTATGTTGCAGATATACAATATCATGCATTTACTTACATTAATTACATATGGAACTCTTTGAAACAATGCTTGGATTTATCAAGGCAAAGGGCTACTCCACACTTCTCACACTTTGTTTGTCTGTATCCCTTACACTTAGGCATTTTGCACCTGCTGCGAACACAGTCATCGGGCCAGTGACCAACATTATCTGTCCTTATGTCCTTAGGTGGAACATGTTGAACAGGCCCTCGCCTTTTTTTTGGCTTGAACTTCCATTTCAACACTGTTACTGGTGCGGGGCCTTCCTCGTTTGTTACAGAATACAGCTGCATTATTGACATTGGCTAACACCTCAGCTAGTTCCAGTCTATAGTGACACAAATTCAGAAATTATGATGGAGCTTCATTTCTTTTCAACTATTTATAAACCAGCCAAGAATTTATTACTGTCATGTCCAAAAAGTGATAGAAGATACGTAGATACCACTTTCGACTTCTCATTCCTATGCGATTCCTACCAATAAAGCTGTCCATGAGGTCCACTCCGCCCATATGGGCATTGTATTCCTGTATAATATGTGGGCAAGAAATCTTGACCCTAGTCTTATTCGCTTTGTCAAACCTTTCTACTTGAGAGACAGGTTCTGCTCCAACATATGAAGATAGGAAAGTGACAGCTTTAGTCCTTCCAAGTTACAGCTGTCAAATCAACACCATCAAAGCTAGTCATTTGCTCTTCATAAGTTCCACGGGGAACGGATTTTTCATCAGTGTTTTTTTATCAGGTAGTTTGCAATTTACAAGTCTGTTGTACTGTACAGTGCCTAGACTGTAGATTCCTTGTTTGGCAAGATGGGCCACTCACAGAGGTATAAAAGTTGTCAAAATATATAATATGATTTATATGTCTTGGGACACCTCTGGATAGCCGGATAACAACATTTCGTACTGGCCCAAAATCTGGCTCATCTTGAAACCGCTCATTCTCTTGACCAATGTATATCTCAAACATGAGCATAGCCTTTTACACTGCACATTACATATAATTTGAATCCCCACCTGTGTGGTTTATTTGGTAGGTACTGCTTCATAAAGTGTGCTACCTTTGTAGCACACATCTGCTCATCAATTGATAGCCTTTGCTACATAGGAACTGATGCAAACTTTTCATTGAGATGGGTAATTATGGGCCTTATCTTATGGAGTCTATCATGTTGCGGGTGTTCCCTTTGAAAATGTTTTTCATTGTTATTGAAATGCAGAAATCTGCGAATAGTCTCAAATCTGTTGACAGTCATTGTCTTCTTGATTGGTTCAAAACCGTATTAGACCAGTAAAGCCGGACGTTGGGATATTTTATGACTGACATAAATATCAGTATTGCAATGAACTTTCTTAGTTTAGTTTCAGTCAAATTCAAGGGATTTGTCACATTTTTTGAACAGAGTGAAGATTAGATTCTTCCACTATCTTCTCAAGTATTTCAGATGTTAGAAAATATAAAAAAATACTATACGGAGTACCCGTAGCAGCTTGATCCCTCAGTTCTGGTGGGTAAGTAGTGCTGCCAAGAAAAGCAGTCTGGTCAGAGTTCAAGACTAACTTTTTTACCTTACAAACAAGGCCTTTCATAGTTGCTCGGCGACTGGCTTGGCTTGTGGAGGGAAATGGAATCCGAGGCACTTCTCCGTCTACAGGGGTTTCATTTAGCAATGGTGGGTCTTCTGCCATGAGCGGATCATCACCACACTCATCGTGTTCCTCCTCTACCAGACTCTCAAGATCGTGATGTAAATCTTCTCGATTTTCATTAGAAACTTCATAGTCTTCTGCATCTGCTCCTCAAGATCATCTTCAGACCTTTCACCGTCGTCAATTAAGGCTAAATATTCTTCTATCTCCCTTGAATTCATGGTTGCAACTGCAAAACAATAAAATATATCAGATCACAGATATGGGCATACTGTCTGTACAAACTGCATAGTGTTGCAGATTTACAACATCAAAATAGAAGCAATTTGTACAAAATCTAAGATGCTATTGTCCTAACCAATTACTGTACCGAAAAGAAGATGAATTATTACAATAAAATTTTACTCCAAAACACTATTCCAATTTTCACCTGCTACAAATTTCCGACAGTCAATGCTTTGTGAATGTCAAGATGGCATTTGACAGACGCGAAACAAAAAAAAGTGCTGCCACTCGATAAAAAATATTGTCCTGATAGTAGAAATTCTACAACAGTATGCGTTGCGCTCATAATAATGATTTGGTAGCCGTGTTAGTGGTATGTTGCAGTTTTACGTCAATATGCATTTAAGGGTTAAGAGGTTATTGCAGAAATTGCGGTAACGGATATAAACAGTTTCTGATGTGTTATCGTCTGGTGACTTTTTTGTTATTTTCTGAAGTTTATCGCGATGCTTAATACATTTTAGTAGATCAGGTGTGATCCATGCCTTAATGGTCATGTTTTTGCGAGAGACCTTTACTAATTTTGTGATTTTCTTTATAGATGTCAAAGTATTCACAAATTATACCGAGGCTTCATCGGGATCAGTACTGCTAATAATAGCAGTGAATTGGTATCCTCAGTGTTCTTTACTGCATTCGGGATGTCAATGCGTTCCATATATAGTGTATGTTTGTGTTTCCTATAGGTAAGCTCAATGTTAAAGAGAAGTGAAATATGGTCTGTGAAAGGAGTATCAAAGACTATTGTTGTTGCCTGCTTTGTACTCTTTAGCATTACATGATCTAGACAGTTAGCAAAACGAGTTGGAAGAAGATGCGCTGGTAATAGAACATGACACGCAAGCGTGTTTAGGTAATCTTCACAATTTGGATCGGTACTATTTGGAGAGATATTAATGTTAATATCTCCGATTATGGCAACTGTTTTAAATGCTGACAAGGGATATGAGAAAAATTATCGAAGCTTGCACATAAATTGATTAGCATTTTGTGTGTAAGGAAAACGGTAGATTGCGACCAGAGCAAATTCTGTGCCACACTTTGCAACGAGACAGTTGGCATCACATAGGAGTACTTCGCTAATATAATATCTAAGGTTGTGACAAACGTATTCTATAACGCCGTCGTTTTGGTTTTTATAGCTACTTTTAAAAGGAGTGTAGTCATCGAGGTGTGGACATTCTTTGCTAACCTTGCTATGCTAACACTCAGTTAAAACTATTAGATCGCATTTAACTTCAAACCTTTGCAGTAGGACAGAAAGGGCATCAAAGTTACAGTTAACGCTACGCACATTGACGTGTAAAATACTGATAGATTTTGGGTTCTTTCTGATATATTTTGAACATTGTTCAGGAGAACACACAAGGTAGTCCGAAATGGCAAAATTTTATATACCAAGTTTCTAGATCCTGAATAATAGCGTTGGAATCAAACATTGTCCTTAGGTATGGAGTAATGACTCATATTGTGTACGAATTTTGCAATAGTTGTGTCATGGTGGCAAGTTGTACATGAAGTGAGATATGTTATGGTAAGACTAGGGTAGGTTCTGGGTTTATGTGTAAGATGTAAGCATAATAATTGAATTGTAATCAATATTGATGTGCGATGGGATAATTTAGATGAATTATTTATGTAGTGTATCTGTTTACCTGTAAAGTACAGGGTGTCTCATAACGACCCAACTACTTTAGTTGGAAAAATACCTTTAACTTATTTTTGTATGCATTTATTGGTATGAATTAAAAGATAATTAACAAAATTTTACTTTTTAAACACGCCGTTATTTAAATGACAGCCATCACGTTGACGGCACTCCTCAAACCGTTTGCGTACACTTTCAAAAACTTTTTAAAGAAGTGCTCGAGGATAGAATACTCCTGATTTTTTCTTCAATATTGTTTCTTAAATCTGTCCGTGGATTATTTTCGTAGACTACGCTCTTAAGATAACCCCACCCCATAAGAAAAAATCAGGTGGGTCAAGTCAGGGCTCCGAGGTGGCCATTCAATATGACCTCTTCGTGAAATCACCTTTTCTCGGAACAACTCGTGCAATGCAGCTAAAGAGTTGTTAGTGGTGTGCGATGTGGCCCCATCCTGTTGAAACCATGTCAGCCGGTTATAATGCTCACATTGTTGCAGTTGAGGCCCGAAAAATTGCGTATCATGTCGACATAGCGTGCAGAAGTTACAGTCCCTGCATGTCCTCTGTTATCTTCATAAAAGTACGGCCCAATAATGCAGTTCGCTGACATAGCGACCCACACGGTCACTTTGGGGCTATGCAACGAGCGTTTATGTAATATCTGTGGATTCGTTTCTCTCCAAAAACGACAATTTTGACGATTGACGAATCCGTCCAAATGAAAATGTGCCTCATCGCTAAAGAACATGTTGTTGAAATTGTTAAATCTCTCTAACATTACATGTGGTAGAATATTATTATTATTATTATTCACAAATATCAATCTTGTAACGTAATCATTTTCATGAAGACCTTGCACAATCTGAATTTTATAGGCCTTTAGGTGTAAATCAAATCGCATTATGCGGTGAATTGTTGCTCTTGATAATCCTAGCTGAGACTCACGCTTTCTAACGCTGAATCGAGGCTGTCGGCTTACAGAATCTGCAACTGGCTGAATGTTTCCAAGCGTAATTGCTGTCCTTGGACGGCCGTGATGGATTTCGCCAATAGTGTTTCCAGTAGTATTGAATGTCTGGATCCAAGCTAAAATTGTTGCATTGCTTGGAGTTTCCCCAATGTTGCGCAGTCGATAATGTAACCGATACATCCGTCGAACTCGAATGAGTGATCGATTGTTCTCGAAATACGCGCGCCCACAAAACGAGCGTTGCTGTCCCGTATACGGCATGATGGCAACTGAACATTTAAGAAACGCTCTAGTAAACGACGCCCGCGCCACCCCTACCCCGCGCCTTGTTTGCTTCTCGCTCACTCTTGAAATAGTTGGATCGTTTTGAGACACCCTGTATATCTGTGCTGAGGTTGTTTAGAATGTATATGAAAGAGATGTAAGTCTGAAGTGTAAATATTGTAATAACTATTTAGTTTAATGCATGCATACATTATTATTTGACTTAAGATATAGATAATTATACTGTAAAAACTAATGTAGTAGGATGGTACATAATAACATTTTAGCTTTATTCTGCTTAAAATATAAAAGATTATGGCAACTAGTCAAATATGATTCTGAATTTTTTGTAGATCAGATTCAAAATCTATACGAATCGCTGCGATGCCCTCTTGTTTCCGAATATATATTCTGCCATTCCTTGTCCAGCAAAACGAATAATCATTTGCTATTGCATAGCTTTGCGTTATAGAATCGAGTCATTCATCATCATGTCAATTGAAGACAGTACTAAAAATCGTTTTTCTTTTTTATTCAGATTTCACGTACCACGCTAGTCAAGAAGTGCTAAAAGAAATCTCGTTTAACCTCGTAACGCCCAAGCATAAAAAATATCATGAGAGCTAAATGCCCAGTGTTCATTTTAATGTACATAATATAAGGTTATTGTAAGTGCCCAAGCAAGAATGCACTTATTTTTTCGTAAATATGTGCATAGGAATTTTTTGTATATTTTTGGGCATACTCTGGCGTTATGTAGAAGATCAAGAATTAAATTTTAAGGTGATTTATTTTGTTCATTTAAATGAACATTAGGCGTTACTTACTACATTGAGGTTATTTATTTTGTTCATTTAAATGTACATTGGGTGTTACTTATATGAAAAGGATATAAAGAAAAAATATTTATAAATCACTTTGTTTATTTTTGGTAACGTTACTAATCATACATTGAGATCCTTAATTCAATTCAGTCTTTAAGACAAGTCTCTTAAATTTTACCACCTTCCTATTACTGTGATAGTTATTGAAATATGCCTCTAAAATAATAAACTTCAAAAAACCTAACAGCACTAAAAACATTAAATACTGTTCTAAAAATGGAAATAGTCTTAACACAAGTCTGTCAAAAGTAATCACCTTTTTTAACTTTTCTGACGTAAAGAATCTATCAAAATAGAGTATATGTCCTGGTACTAGTTGGTCAGCCAATGTTAATACTGCTTTTTCACCCAACCCAAAAGGTGTATTAGCATAGTCTGAAAAGGTCGTTTGCCCTTGATAAACTTGGAAATCGCACACAGTTCCATCAGGATTTGCTAAGACAAATGCTTCTATGCCTACAGGATTAGGTTTTCCCGGACAGTACTGTTTTATGGAACATGACCCGGTAAATGGGATGATCATTTCGTCTAAGGAGAGGCTTTGGTCTTTTTGTTGAGCGCGGCAACCAACTTGCATATATTGGATTAGAGGGCGAACTTTCCAAAGTATATCCTGAGATCTCATTTGCGGCGTGATATCATTGTCAAATACAACTTTCAAACTGTTTCTCAGCTGAAGAAATCTGTTTCGAGACATATTATCAGCTATGATAGGCACCTTCCATTTCTTCTCCCAAGCCATTCGCAGATTAGGATAATTGATGGAAGACATTACTAATGTTATACCCAGGTACACATGTGTTTCGACTGCGGTCAAGTTTAAGCTCCGCCCATGTCTCTCAACTGCGGTTTGGTTGCTTTTCTGGACTATTAAATTTATTAAATCGTCGGTTATATATTGCTTCCAATAATCTTGCTTCTGATAACCTTGACTATTTAGTGGCAAATAGGCCGGCTCTAATAAAACTGGAGTTTGAGGATGAAACTCTTGTATGGTCCAGTTGCTTGAAGGTACCGATGACCCATTTGATGAAGTCTCAACCGTTGAATTAGTTTCAATTTCAATATTGTATCCACGACCCCTCCCCCTGCCCCTTCTTACGCCTCTCCGACCTCGCTCAGCACCACGTCCTCTCGCAGCACCGCGTCCGCTCGCAGCACCACGTCTTCTCGCAGCACCACGTCCTCGACCTTGACCACGTCTAACTGGCCTCTCTTCCGTCTCCGGTTCTGTTTCATTTTCACTTGATTCGGATCTATTGCGTGTTCTATTTTCTGGGGAATCTAAAACTGGCATGTATTCCGGATCCCCTACATCTTCGTCTGAAGGAACAAAGTCTTCAATTTCTGAGTCTACCAATAATCGTTCAATATCGAACTCCTCTAGACCTAAAGAGAAAAATAAAACCAATTATCATATAATAACTCATTGTACAATAGAATGTACATATTATTTAGTACATTAAATTGAAGTAACGCTCAATGTGCAATCTAATGTACATAATATTTTAAGAGCGATTTAAAAAAGATTTTTGGATCTAAGTGTTAAAATAATAATATCACACAATAGTTTAGTAACAATTCTTTCACTAAGGTCAAAATTTCACACAAATATCTGTAAAATTAAAAAGATAAAAGCGGATCAAACTTACGTGGTATCTGCCGGCGCGCCATCTTGTCACGAGAGTGCAATTTTGACGTACAACCAATGCTTTCTATCAAGTTGACAGACGTCAAAACGTTGACAACATTAAACATAAATCAAATAAAAGTCACCATAAATATGTATCCTGGCGGGATATTTAAACTTTCTACGAAATTTATTTTGTTCATCGTAATGTACGCTGGGCGTTTACGTGTACTTTTTTAAAATATGTTTGGGCTTTAATGATTTCTAATATTATGTACATTTTAATGTACAGGGGGCGGTACGAGGTTAACGAAATTCTTGATGATGTCAATAGGGAACAGTTTGAAGAAACAGTCGAGTATTTTTTAAAACCACCCGACAATGTAAGTTTTCCAAATATGGATGGTATTACAAATGAGAGAAATGTAGTTGAAAATACTACAATTCTACAAAGCTGTGTTTCCGATATTATAGAACCTTCAGAAGAGGATGATCGTTACCTGCGGTCGTATTGTAAACTAAATACTGTTACAGATTTCGATACTCATTTAGAAAATCAAGATCAGGATTGCAGTACAGGTGATTGATATTGAACTAATGCCCAAGCTACTTGAGATGTAGCTGCATAGTCTCACAACAAGTAGAATGGAACAACAATTAATCGTAGACGACAACTTTGCAAACATAGCAAATTATTCTGAAACGTTTTGGTGCTTTTGTCGTGCTGAAAAACCGGCATTTTGAAGACTATTTTTGGTCTTATGGGTTGTGCGGTATATATGATAGGTTTATTTCGTCCGTGATTCCGAAGATTCCTCTTCGTTTTGTATTGAGTACAATATTGCTTGTAGTCTTCTTGTTCGTGAGTCTATTTATAGGGCTGCTAGCTAAAGGATGCCAGAAATCTCGATGAGATGAGATAATATTGAACCACATTTTCATATCTTTGGCTGCATGCTCTGCATCTTCTGTATTTTGGTAGCTCCATTGGCATGCGAGACCTCACATCACTCAACCTCAAGTCATCAGGTATTCCATAAATGGCCTTCTGCCTACTTGATGGTAATTTTGTTCTTTTTTTGTAACAAAGTTGGGTGATTGTGCCACACTTCTCTTCCTGGAGCTGAAGTTGTCTATTAGGTTATGTGCGAGCACTGTGCGGAAATGCAAGGAGGTCATAGGGTTGTGCACTCTGTCATTTTGGGTGTATATAGGCGTTTGTAATGGCAGAATCAACCAACAAGTAAATTATTCGCATCCACCATCTTTTACTACGTCTTGAGATAGAGTATGTACCTCTCTTCTGGTCAAATCTGTCAATTCCTCCCATCCTCTTGGTATACTCCAAGATTCCTATAGGGCACGAGACATCAGCCTTCAAACCATCCTTCTGCGTTCTTTTACATTTCCTTCTCTGAGGGGGATGATAAGCAGTAATCAAAACATATACCAATTTAGTATGCTTCCATACAAAAAATCAAAAAATGTGACATTCTGGTTGACTCGCCATTTGTACTCGCCTTTAGCCAGTACCAGAGGAGGTGGTTTAGGTCCATCTTTCTCCTTTTTTTGGCTTTTTATAAGTTTTGGTAAGTTTGTACGATCTGCACGTACAGTTGCAGTTGCATAAATATTATTATCAACAAGGTACTGCAATAGCTCAAAGGACGCAAAAAAATTATCAAAAGCGATGTGAGTATTCTCAACCTTTTTATCAATCAGAGTTTTAGATAGTTGTCGTATCACACTAGCTCCTAATCCAACCTCTGTAGTAGCGTCATCTTTTTGCCAGTATAAATCTCAAACTGGTACAAATATCCAGTCAGACTGTCACAGCGCGACCATACTTTGAAGCCACGTTTTATAGGCTTTTTTGGCATATACTGTTTGAGAGTGCTGCGCCCTTTGAATTTTATCATGCACTCTTCTATGCTTTGTGACGATGAGCATCCTACACTACTTTGGAAAGAACTATTCAAAATGTTGATCAAAGGTCTTATTTTTTATAATTTATCATACCCTTTCTCACCTCTCTTGGGTATTTGGCTGTTGTCGATTAGGTGTAAATTGGTCAATTTTTTTTTTTAATCTCTTGACTGTCATAACTTAAGCAATCTCTGTAACACGGAACATAGGATCGGAAGACCAGTAGAGATCTATATTTGGAAGTTTGTGAATGCCTATCAATATCAAAATACAAAAAAAAGCTTTTAGTTCCTGTAATGCTACAATATCCCAATCTTTTTGTCGGTTTTGTGCTGCGTATAAATTTGTCTGATCAACTACGTTCGTACATCGTTGAAAAAAGCATTGAAGAATGCCCCAGGAGAACTTCGATTAGGAAAAAAATGTGACGGTCGCAGTAAAATGTCATTGAATTTCTCAACTGGCGGCATGTGTGGAAACTGCAATTTTTTCATTCTTCATCGCCATCATCTTCTGAGCTATCTTCTGAACTAGCTTCCGTTCTATCTAAGTCAACAGATTGCGTAACCACAGATGCAACAGGCCTTGTGATTGAACTAATTCTAGAAATAGAGGGCGTAGATTGAGTACTACCTGCGATACTACCATGTGTGGTAACTATATCCATGCTAGAAGATGACGGAAGATTCGAAACTGTTGTTGTTGTTGGCTGTGATTCACCAGATCCATCTAAAATTTCTTGAAGTTCTGTGCTGATAAGCGATGAGAAAACTGCTTCATTTTCGTCCTCGTCACTCTCATTCGCCGTCTTCGGAATTTTCGCCGTCTGACAGAGCAAATAAGTCTGCGAGAGCATCTTCCAACTTCTCTAATGGGGTCACCTAAACAAGCAACCTTTTATAAGTTTTTTATAATGCAAAAAAGAATAAATAAATAAATAAAATTGTAAAAATCCTATGAATTACATTGAAGGGCTAGGGCAGGGTGCCAGCCCTAGTGTCGAATATATCGACGTCATAATTTTTCGTTGAATGTGTTTGTAAAAACAAAATAATATCTGATTTAGATTCAATATTTATAATATTTAGAACCAAAAGAAAACTTACCGTTTTACTCATTTTCGCGAAGATCTTCTTTGATAATATTTGCAAACCAAAAATTTACCAAATAATGACATGAGATGTCATCGTCTGTCAATTTCAAGCATATATTTTATTTTATATTGCGTTTCGTTTTTGCTATGTGCTTTCTGAATCTAATACTGACTATCGCAGTACCGTACACCGAGAAGTTTAAAAATAAATCAATAAAAAGTATGGTATCGGAATATATCGACAGAGCCCCATAAAGGGTTAAAGCCGCGATATCGTCTTCAGGATACAAATGAGACTCCAAAATGTTCTCAGAGGGAGAACCTGGTGCGAGCTTAGCGATTCATTTTCTAAGTTCATCGACTGTGTTAGCTTCACCACCACGCAAAGTAACTTCGTAAAGTAATGCCGACTTAAACAACAACGGAAACTTAATCTCGTACGCCATCTTGTTTAGAATGTTCACGACGCTCACGAGGTACCGAACGGCCGAGAATTATAACTAATTACGCAAAATAACAAAATAAGCAGCGAAATAGCATTATTTGTAAGACACAGTAAAATATTAGGTGTATGATTCTGACCAAAGGAGCAAGGAAAAGAAGCGCGATAGCTAATTAGCGATGTAGCACGTGTATTGGAATTATCTCGAACAGCACGACGTGAATAATGATAATATGTAATTTCGCTACACAATCACGCACGTGGTTGATTATACACTTAAAAAATATAAAACTTACATACCAACATTTTGAGCAGAATACACACGTACAGTACACAGTATATAGCAGATAAGAAAATACCACGTAGCAAGCCTTTTTAACTTAAATTGCCGGGCGCCATTGTAACCTTTTGTGTGGTTATTATGGTGCGTCCGCGCTCGACGGGCGCCTAGGCGATTAACGTCACAGTGGTGAATTTGATCAATTTTGTCATCATGACTCAAAGATCATGTTGTGTACCAGGATGTTTGGTGGAGCTTGAAGACAGTAAACGGACTGTGTTGATGCTGTTAAAGTCGCAGCGCATAATTATTATATGACTCACAAGAGAAAATAAAAAACATATACATTATTTCTTGTTTTTTTTTTCATGTTCACCATATAATCCCATTTTGTAACTTGATTAATATGCTGCCTATTTTTGTATGCATACAAATATAGGTAGTATGTAAATTACAATAAAATTACAAAAATTCTAAAGACATAATGCCATGCAATGGTAACTACGAACAAATGTCGGGTACGTTTTTCGACAAGAGCGCCTCTATTAGCAGTATCATGAATTAACTGTGTTATAATTGTGTTACTATATAGTTTTCAATAGATGGCGATAATACAAAATTTTGCTGTGGTAGCCATAGATTACAATAAGGTAGCGTCTACTAGATGATAATTTGTATAAATAATATGCGCCTCAACCATTCCCTAATACTATTGGAGCAATTGATTGCACTCACATCAAATTTTGGCACCAAGATTGCACCTATTTGGCACCTATGCGAGTGGACACCACGAGGGCCATTCATTGAATGTACAAGCAGTAAGTTTTAACTTCATTTTTTATATTTTTCTAGCTTAACAAATTCAATACTATAGAGCTTTTCTTAGCAATGCATTTGGTGGCTCATTGTCCCTATTTAAAAAAAAATAAAATAATAATAATACATTTTTCACAGATACTAGGAAGTTGATATACACTATTGCTAACAACAAGTAGCCATTAGATTGAGATAAGATGCATATTGATGTGTACTACTTAAGAACTTGTGAACATAGGTAAACTAAGTTCTAGTTTTATTAATATAAGGCCTTATATGTAAATATCTTCTTTTAGATAACCAAATGTTTTTACCATTTTCAGGTTT
Organism: Catocala nupta; assembly: GCA_963675205.1. Lineage (NCBI taxonomy): Eukaryota > Metazoa > Arthropoda > Insecta > Lepidoptera > Erebidae > Catocala > Catocala nupta. Next base: position 386,445 of record OY776087.1, read on the forward strand.
GCAATCCAGATTTATTGATATTAAACATCAATGCTCGATGGCCAGGTGCTAGGCATGATGCTCACATATGGGCAAATTTACCCATGAGGTCTACCATGAAGCGACATTTTGATAATGGTGACCATCAATCATGGTTACTTGGTAAGTAATAAAGCTTAAGGCCTGCATTCTAGCTAGCTGCACCATATCTTTACTCATTAAACTCATTAAACAGACTAGCAATGTTTATATATTATTATGTAAATATTATTAAAGAAAATTTTCTTTTAAGGTGACGATGGATACGATACCCTCTGGAGCTATGGCTAATGTCACCATTAAAAAATTAACCCCTTGGGACACCAGAGCGCAGATACACTGATGCTCAGTGTACAGCAAGAAATGTTGTGCAGAGATGTTTTGGTGTACTCAAAAGTACATTTAGATGTCTATCTAGACAAAGACAGTTGATGTATGAACCACAAATTGCAGGTCAAATTGTAAATGGATGTGCAGAGCATAATATGCGCATACAATATAAATTAAATGAAGTGCCGCAGTCTCCTGAGGAACTTGTAGAGGATCATAACAATGATACTGGCAATGATACAGGTACTTATTTTGCACAGTATGTAACAAGAGATTTAAGACATTTATATAAAACAGTCTGATTATATATATGATATAATGAAACATTAATTTGATTTATTTTCTTACACGTTTCACTGTGCGATCAGTTGCAGATCGCATTCGCAGAAGAATAATATCAAATTACTTTTCTTAGTGGTTATCTTACATTAGACAATATAAATAAAAGATATCAAATAAAATTAATTTTAAAACCATGCTGCCAGCATCTGCAACAAAGTATAGATTAAATTAATATTAAATGTGTTATGTTTGATGTCTTTAATAATATTTTAAATGGGAAAGATTGTAAGTGGAAATATTAACAACAAACAATTAAGTAAGAAGGATTTGTTAGATTCATAGTGGCAATCCAGTCTCTGCCTACCCCTACTGGTAACAGGTGTGAGTCTGTGTATGTATGTAAAAAGTTGGTAGCCAATGTCCCTGTGGCCCCACGGAGTTATCGGTTAAAATTAACTTCAACGGCAGAAGAATAACCAAATGTCTACATACCTTCATAGACTCTGCATTTGACTCGGCGATTGTCAAAAATCTCGCCTAGCTGAGTTGTGTTGCTCAGCAACACTTCGACGAGGATTGATATCTGAAAACAGACAAAAATAAGTAGTATTAAAAAAAAATACAATTTTCGTTAATTTCAATGTTGTTTTCATTTCCCCATGTTCAATGTATATGAGATTCAGTAGTTTCCAACAGTCTTCAGCAAATTGTTAATCAATCAAATTAGATTGTGTCCAAATTAGCCAGAATGAGTCAGTAAGTGAAAATAGGGTTACAAAATGAATGTGTTGACAGTACAGCTAAAATGTCTTATTGTAGAAATGGAAGTAGATAAAAAAGTGATCATGAAAACTAATATCGAATATGGACTATAATTATTAATAATAATAAAATATTCTACCACATTTACACAACACCATCTAGTACCAAACTAAGCAGAGCTTGAGCTAATTATACACATAGTAGTAGTGGATTACTGGAACTTAATCCTATTCCTTATGTGAGCGTTGGCTTCCAGTTGTAGCAGTTCTGCCACTGTTTGCTGTAATTTTTAAATATGTTACTCAAATATAATAAAATATAAAGAGGTGTAATCATATTAAAAAAAACATACTTTTTTGCAGTATGTTACTAGTTTTATCAACAGTCTCCATATCTGGCTTTGGTAGTGGCACAATTTCAGCGATCTCTTCTATTATCTCTATGTCTAAAATAATTTTAAAATTGGTTATTTTATAGTAAATAACACAAACACAGAAATATTCATTTGATATAATTTTGTGTCCAAAAAATAAGGCGATATTTGAATTTAAACTGCGCGCGTCGAAGGATATGGAGAATTATTTTCTGTCAGTGACATCTATGTCAAATTATTACATGTCAAAATATTCATTAGTGTTTGAGATACGCGTCGTTTTGTGAGCTGCTAAAAGTGAGTTTTTCGTTTTTTGCGATGTCGAAATATGTTGAGCAAAGAATTTGCATTAAATTTTGTTTGCGGAATTAATTTTCTGCTACGGATACGTTGAGGATGGTGCAGAAAGCCTTTGGTGATGAGGCTATGTCTAAAATAAATGTTTACAAGTGGTATAGTGAGTTCCAAGCCGGCCGTGAACGTGTCGAAGACGAAGAGCGTCCTGGGCGACCATTAACCTCAACCGACGAAGCTCACGTCCAAGAAATCAAAGATTTGGTGTTGAAAACCGTCGATTAACGATTAGAGACCTTGCTGATGAGGTTGGCATATCGAAAGGCTCGGTCAATATCATTTTAAAGGATGTTTTGGGCCTTTTATTCTTTGTTTTTACATCACGATAATGCACCATCCCATACTGCACTCGTAATTCGTGATCATTTCGCCAAAAACTCAACCCATATCGTTCCGCAACCACCGTATTCACCTGATTTGGTGCCGTGCGACTTCTGGCTGTTCAGCAAGCTCAAAAGACCGCTCCGGGGACACCATTTTGATACGATAGAGGAGATTCAAGCCGCAGCGAAGACAGAACTGAAGGCCATCCCGGAAAGTGACTACAATCAGTGTTTCGAAAATTGGAAAATCCGTTGGCATAAGTGCATTGCATCGGGAGGGGATTACTTTGAAGGGGATGAAATTGATTTGGAAGAATAAATAAAGAATTTTCAAAATAAATACAATGTCGCCTTATTTTTGTACACAGTAGTAATTATCAACTCACTTTGATTTTGAGTATCAATTGTTTCCTCAATTGTCTCACCAGCCTCTAATTGATATTGTAATGGTATAAAAATATATTTCTTATAGAAGATTCATTCTAGTTATAGATTAAATATTGTCGCTAAACAACATTGAATTTTGTTTTTCTAAATAGTTATAAGCACTCGGTCTATCATTTAGTCTTTATATTGAACATTATTTATATTATGTCAAAGAATGTGACTGTCTGTTACCTTTTTATTGCCATTATAAAACTAGGCAAGACACGGATGAATATTGTTAATCATGATCAGCTACTTTTAAATCTAATTAATGCAGATGAACCTGCAGGTCATATCAATATGTTTGATTATATAAATAGTACAGTCAGTACTTACATCTTCCTCTGGCATAGAATCGGCGCAGTTAGTGCCCATAGTGTAATCATTGCCAACTATGGACACAACTTTCTTCTCCATTTCTGTTAATGGCGCTGAATTTACAGCCAAATTCCCAGTTTGGGCTCTTTCTTTTCGCAGTTTAGCTGCCTTAGTGCATGCACGGCTCCTAAAATCACGCCAACCCTGAAATTTGTATTATAAGTAAATCATAAATAACAAAATACGAAGGCATAGGCAAATTTTTGCCTATATCAATGCAGTCAGATATTTTTATTATTTCACAGAGAGTTTACCGTCATCCACTGTTCTGACGTTTTTATTGAGCTATTTGGCATGTTATTTAATTCTAAAGTCAAATTTTTCCACGCCACTTCATAATTTTCCCTGCCTTATAGGCCGGTGAACCGCCTTGTCGCCAAAAAAGGCTAGGCTTCTTATTTTGCCAGCAACACCTCAATTTGGTTGACCGTGGCTCTCGCAATTCTTTTGCGTCTAAAATTATAATGCAAATAACAGAATAAATAAACATCACTATAAATCACAAATTACTTTTAACAAAAGTATTCGGTAAACTTATTTTCTGACTACGGGTCTGGCTTGCAAGCGTCCTAAATCTAAACGCTGCTGCGTAGCAGACGTCTCTGGCGTATCTGCACACAGACTACTTATGCTGGTGCCACACTAGCAGCTTACGTCAATGCCCATTAGCGCGATAATTATTGCGATAATTTTTAACGCATTGAAGTGGGTGGCTACACTTGAACGATCAACGTGAATGCCCATTATTGGCGATAAAAACGTCGTTAATTTTACTTGTATTCAAGCAAGATGGACGTTGACAGAGCTCTGTATTTCATGAGTACAAATTTTTATTATTTGAATTTATTGAATCATTACCGAATGATGAAAAAAAAGAAACAAAGAAAAAGAAGATGGTGAATAATACAAATGCACAGGAATCGTACACTGTAAGTCTTTCTATGTTTATGTTGTTTTTAATAAGCTTCTAGGTTTTTAAATATAACAATGACCGGTAGTACCATGTTAAACTTTCTATTTTATACTGTTGTCAGTTTTTTTCTCCTGTCTATTTACCTTTCATTCATACCATACATCAAAGTGTACTTTTGAAGCAATACAAATATTTATTCATTTTTTTTATATTTTGCATGAACGAATAATTAAAGTGTCGACAACATAAAATGGGTTTAATTTATTTGCTTCTTGAAGTAATTAACATGGCTTTTACATAGTTTTTTAATCTTTAAGTATCTGTATTTGACCGGACTCTGTGATTACAATTTGTGAGGCACGGCTTGGCGGTGGTAATTCTAGGAAATTTTCTAGGGGAGTTTGAACTGAGAACTGATCTGGAGGTGGACTATTTGTATCGTGAGGTGGAGGCGATTGGTATGTCAGAGGATTTGGCGATGGACTGTATGCTGCTTGATGGTGTGGAGACAGGGATGTGGAGTGGCCTGGAGGCGACTGGTATGTCGGAGGATTTGGCGATGGACTTAATGCTGCTTGATGGTGTGGAGACAGGAATGTAGAGTGGCCTGGAGGTGACTGGTATGTCGGAGGATTTGGCGATGGACTGTATGCTGCTTGATGGTGTGGAGACAGGGATGTGGAGTGGCCTGGAGGCGACTGGTATGTCGGAGGATTTGGCGATGGACTGAATGCTGCTTCTTGATGGTGTGGAGACAGGGGTGTAGAAAACTGAGGTACTGCAGACTGTTGCTCAAGTCGATCTGCCATATATGCACGAAATACTAAATTGTGAATGTCATTCATTAATATATCACGCGTGTTTGGTTTTCTTATTTTTTAGTTTACTTGCGATCAGTCTTCCGAACATCTCATACTCATCATCTTTCTTTTCTTTCATGAATTCAAAAGCTTCGTCCATTTGACGTCGCGCTGCTTGGATTTCTTGAGGCAACTCGTCTCTCAGTTGTCTTTTTTTACCATAATTTTGAGAAGATTTATTTTCTCTTGGATGAGTTCCATTTTCTACTTGTATATTTTGCGAAGCTTCTTCCGTTTATGTAGATAAATGAGGACTATTCTCATTTCCATCATTTTTTTCTTCACTTCTTTCTTGAGCCTCATTGTCGTCGTGTATTTAAAAGAAAATTAAAAGAATATTATATTTAAATAAGTTTTACAGACAAACATATTGACACACAAAACAAATGGACAGACGGAAGGACATACAGACAGATGGACAGACACATTGAAACGCCGACGGACAGACAAACAGACAGACAGCAGAGTTACAGCAATAGGGTTCCTAACTAGTATGGATCTTTCTAGAACGGCACCCTAAAAATACATTAATACCAAAAAAATATCGATAGAACTCTAAAACCCTCTTGCTACTGACTACATTGACATCATACTAATATTATATGTAAATGCGCAAGTTTTTCTGTATGGATGGATGGATGTTTGTTACTCTTTCACGCAAAAACTACTGAACGGATTTAGATGAAACTTTGCAAGTATGTAGCTAAGACATCAGAATAACACATGGGCTACTTTTTGTCCCGATTAAATGCTCCCGTGGGTTGAAATAGGGAACGCGCTATAACGGAATTCCATGCGGGCGAAGCCGCGGGCAGAAATCTAGTAATTACTAATTTTATTACTTACCTCATATCAGTATTTTATGTGCGGCTACTATCATATACTTCTCGTAGGAAACTGTCCATCGTTTCGAATGCAATCCAATTAGTTTTGTACACATCATCTTTGCCAGCTCCGGACTGCAAAGATTTTTAATTCTGTTTAAATGTGTTCAATAGTTGTTTTAAAAGGTAATAATTCCATTATTTGTTGCCAAGCATCACGTTGCGTTCCACGATTCTTGAAACTTTACAGTTTCGGATCCCACAAACATGGTTCTGTTTGCAGAATCTCAAGAAACGCAATTACTTTCTTGTTACTCCACTCCATAGCCATATTTAAAAAACCTGCAATTTTAAGGCAAACACATCGTATATTTAAAACACGTGCGATCCCGTCGCGCTCACGACGCATACTGAAATACGTAATGTGGCCGCTTCATCGCATTAATTCTCGCGTTAATCTCTTTGATGTACCGCCACTTGAGCTAACGCCAAACGGCAATGTTGATGCCGTTGTCAAATTATCACGTTAAGTCGTGGCTACACCTACGGTTAACGTTCATCATCGGGATAATTAACGGCATTTCCCGTTAGTGTGGCCCCAGCATTAGAGATACTACATATCAGACGACCCACTCCCATAGAGAAAACTGGTAAGATGGTAAGTAGAGGTTGTCAAAAGATGGAAGAATAGAACATGACAGTTATTTTTTTTTAAATTTAGGTTTTGAGTTTTTGGCAAAGGCTCACAGAGAAAGCCTCAATTACACCCCGCTGTACCGTAGGTATTCACAATAAAGCACAATTTTTTTTGCTGTTATAAGCAAAATACCAATGAGTTCTTTTAGAGCTCATTGGTAATATAATAACTACAGGAAACTACAGAGAAATATGTAAATGAAACACAACAAATACTTAACCAAATTTTTATTTTTTTATTTCTTTTTGTATTTATTATATGCCGTGTTGCATTCTCGGAAGAGATTTTCTATTAATCGGGATATATCTGTGCCTTTCATTATTTTATTTATTATACAACACCATTTAAAAATAACTAATCTAACCCCATGGTCAAGGAAAGCCTTAGCAATTTCTTTTTTATGTGTTTCACAAGAAAGAAGGTCAAATGAGTCCTTAGACATAATAATAAGGCTTTTTATTATTTTCGAAATGTTATTTTTTCCTGGAGAATGTTCTAAGTACTCATTTGCCTCATTTCCTCTGTGACTACACTGAACGCTCTTACTGCATTTTCAGAAGGGTTTAATATTCTTTTTTTTGCACCCAATAACGTATTCCACTAACATCCCGCGTTGTTAAATCGGAAACGCAATCGTACATTTTATTTTAGAGAAGGTTTTTTTTGTGACCCACCCTGCTGTATAAATTCTTGCATGTATATTGAGGCGTTCCTGAGCAGCAGATCGCAGCACCGTTCCTGACGTATGGGGTTCTACATTAATTTCACCCAGATACTGCCCCTCATCTTTTTCGCAAGGTATAAATAACTGTTTCAGCTTAACCAGCTGATCTGCTGAATCGTCTTCACAATTAAAAGTATCTGAGTGAAATTTTATAAATCTCGTTATTTGTAATGATCTGAAGGTGTTGACGAAGGTGTGGCAATTCGGGTTATTATTTCTGAAATTATACGCCCGCACTTGTCCAAAAAAGTTTTCCATTGGATCTGAGGTAAAATAGCGCCGTCGCATTATTTTTACATTTTTCTTTTGGAAGAAAAGAAAAATGGCAAATGTGGCAAAAAGCCTTAAATAACTTCGAAGAGTTACAATCCAATTTTTAAATGAAGGCACAGTTGTCTCCCTACCTTTAACATCCACAAAACGTATTTCTTTTAATTTTTGTATGGCTTCTTGCCAGAATCGTTGGTGTGGCGACCCTGATGTTCAGGCCGCGCGTAACGGTTTCCCTCTTGATGTCTTGCTATTTAAACTCGCACCATTCACTGAGTCAAACAGATCTTCAAAATTTGTGACTGTTTCAGCAGTATTTTCAAGGGTAGAACTAACTCCTCTCCCATCAGTGTATTGAGCTGGAATAAATGACGCTGAAATTAAACTTGGTACACTATGGTAAGTTAGTAGAAATAAATTGACTTTGAGTTAAAGTTCGAGATTCAGAAAAATATATTAGGCAATTATTCTATATTAATATTATAAAGAGGTAAAGTTTGTGAGGTTGTAGGGGGTAATCTCTGAATCTACTGAACCGATTTTAATGAAATTTGGTATGTGGATACTTTGAACCCTGGGTGAGGACACACTACTTTTATCGACATACAACGCGGCCGAAGCCGCGGGCTGAAACTCGTAATTATTATAACTTGTGGAAATGCTAGTATATGACAAAATTTTGTAAAAAATACTATTACATTACAGAAATACTTACAAAATTGAAATGTATAAGTCAGAGTAGCTGCAACCGTTTTGCTGAAAATTCGAGCACAATTCTTCACCTATAAAGAAATTAAGCAACGATTAATTAAAAACAAAAATACAATGCAAAACTTTTTCTAAAATTCTATCGGCTGAATACTCGAATGCGCCTTAAATTCGCAACGGAAATACATGATTATTCGAGGGTACGTGCCATAATATGGGCCGAAGGCCGCGTACTGTACATATACAGTATATACTATGAGGAAGTGTTTAAATTCATTATATCTAACTTACTTTCATCTTTTTATTAACAATAATGTCCGCACTGAATTACAATTTACTAAGCGGAAAAAAGTTGGGCGCCCCTGCACGCGACGCGCGAGTTTCATAGTCTTGCCTAGAATTCGAACAAATTACGGCCAAACCGCAATGACTTATGACGGTGCGCGCCATTATAACAAAATACCCTCCGATATAAAAAATATTGTATCTTTCAACATATTTAAAAAACGATTGGCACAATATATTATTACAAAAGTATCGATTTGAGAAATCTAATTGTTTTTCTTTTGAATGCGAACTGTTTTGGTAATGTGTGTTTTTGTGTAAATAACCAATTGGTCTATAAATGTTTTTGTGTATATGATTGTACTTTTAATAATTTATTTAAGTAAGTACTCTCTTTTTAATAACGTGCGGCAATGAATGTTACCTATGTCTTTTTATTGTAAACATGTTCTCATGTAAGTGACTTTTGTCTTTATGAGAATAAATGTCTTTAAACCTTAATTTTTTCTGGTATAACCAGTTCGTCATTTAGTTTAGGCATCAGTCTCATTTGGGCATAACTGCAGTCCGTTTTATAAATTTCGACAATGTCACTCCACTTTGAAACTTTTTCTTGGTATTTTATATTTTTGGTCAAAATTTGTTTCTTAACCCTTTAATTTAGTGTGGTGGATCAAATATGACACTTATATTGTTTCCTTGAATTTCAATAAATATAATAATATATTTATTTTAGTATAAATTCTTAGTTTACAATTGCATCTTAACAATAACATAAAGTGCACTTATAGATATTTGCCCGAACTAGGAAACCTGTGTTTGGAGCGACAAACTGCTTACATACTATTATCAGTATAAATAAAATAACATTATAATAACTTTTATAATAAACTAAAGGTAAAAGTAAAAACAATCAAATTAAGTTTAATATTCTACTTTAAAACTAAATAAGCAAATTTTTATTTACAGATTGCAAGTAACTGCTCGGTTTGGTCATATGACAAAGTTTGAATATATGTAAGTAGAAATTAAGGTTTTACAGCTAAAATGAGTTAATTTATGAGTGTTTCTCCGAAATTGCGTTCTTTGTCTGATTCATATGGCCTAATTTTTTTTTCACATTTAAGCTTATAAAACATATTTTTACAAAAGATGACAACCTAAGATACAATGTCTGAAAAAGGCACACTTTTTGATAAAATGGTTTCCGAGATAATTAACTTTAAAATTTTTGGGGCCATATGAATCAGAATCTGTGACATATGAATCAGAATTAGGGATAGAAATGAAATTCTAGTTAGAAAAATCAGTCAATTTTCAAATCAGTCAAATTTATTAAAATCACAGTAAATGCACACGATGCTTATCATAACACCTAAATCTAGTCAATCACAGCATGATATGGCACTTGCCAATATCAATTATCACAATATTAATTACTTTTTAATAAACGTTGTACGTCTCGTTTCATAGAAACTAAATTTAGTTAAAAACCGCATGATATGGCACTTGACAATATCAATTATCATAAGTATTTTTATTATGAACGTTTTGTTTTATAAAAGCTTAAATCTAGTCAATCACAGCATGATAATTATAATTATGATACTCGACAATATTAATTATCATTATATTTTTTGTGTAAGTATCTCGTTTCATAAAATCTCTAAAAAAAACTAAAAATCTACATAAATATTATCAAGTACGTTTAAACTTTTAACAATAACCAAAATTATGGCAAAAAGTAAAATTGAATATAGATAAAAAATAAATAAATATTCTTCGTCAATGATATCAGGCCTTTAAACCTGTCTATCGAGGCTTTATAAAAAAAAATATTTCGTCATCGTCAGAATCAGTCTCATTGATAGCACTTTCCTGAGTATGAGGGGTTAATACCCTGGATGAGCAAGGAGAATTTGTGGTTTCGTCAATTACATCTGGCTGTTTTTGTTTATTAACTGTCAGTCGAGGTATTTTGAAGGTGAATATGTCCTCATCGTCGGAATCTCTATCTTTAACAGTATTTTTTGATAAAGGGTTGCTAATACAGATCTAGCAAAATTGGATGTTAAATTTTTTTTATCAATAGATGAAGTTTCTACCCAAAAACTGTCATCTTTAGAAAGATCGAGATCCTGTGACTCATTTTCTACTTGCCTTTTACCAGCAGATGGTTTGCTTCGTTTGATTAAGAAACTACGAGTAGTTTTCCGTATCACCGGTTTCTTTTTGTTTGCTGGCTTTACGTATCCACTTGGCTGTTGATTATTATTTTCTCCGATATTATAAAAACCAATATGTTGGCCATGAGGACATGCAATAGCTTCTTGTAAACAAGTATCGAAGCTGCAACTAAGTTTCCTCATTGCTAAAGTATCTGATTGATTGGCACTCCATACTACTTGATGTATGTTTATAGTACCCCGGAATTCTTTCAAGTGAGATGGTATTAACATATCTTTCTCTAATATTCCTGATTCGTTAATCACTTCTAAAATAACACCTGGACAATGATCTTTAAGATGCCGGACTAGAGAATCGATGTTTGGAATGTCATTTCCTCTGGCAACTATCTGGTCAGCGGTTCTTTTCAAAACACCCCCTACGCCATCGGGAGCCCCTTTCCCGTGACCTGTCTCTGAGTAATCAATACGCATAAACTCGGGAAATACCAGTGCATTTTTGCCATAATAAAATACATTTTTCGATTACAGTACTGAGCTGATGGAGAGTCAGATATAAAGTGAAATGTCGTAACACTTGAAGCTTCACTTTCCAGAAATCGAAGAATTGGCATTAAATGCTCCCAAATTGCGGCTGCATCATGACGCAAACACACTTAATGTACAAAATGACTGTTTACATAATTTTCAATATTTAAGGTAATAAATGACAGAGGTATGTAAAGTGATTTGCTGTCTGGAACTGCCGAAATGGAAAGACTGGATCTCGGATGCATACTTCGTGTTGTAGTTTTCACTAAAGTCACTATGTACAATGCATTCTTCTGTAGTTAAATTTTCTTTTAACTGTTTTATGTGATTATATTGTCCTGTAATATTTCCACAGTGGCGCATGTAAGGTTCTAATAGTTTATGAAACTGTTCAATGATGTTTCTGGGATACGTTACGACTTTCTCTTTAATTGTTTGAAGAGTAGATTTTTCTTGGCTATCTTTGAAGTAAGTTTTTTTTACCTTTTTCCAAGTCCAGTAGTGAGTCTCTTTAGAGTTATCAAATTCCTTAAAAGTCGTTTGTTTATTTTTGCACAGTACACAATTTCTGGACAAACAATCAACATTTCTGCTATTGCAACACAAAGATTGTAGGATCTGGGTAGTGGATTTCTCTGCTATAAGATTATTTTTTCGTAAAGCTGTTACCACCAGTTCCATGTTCTCATGAACCTTACATAAGCAGGTGTCTCGAATATTCACGGTTGGTATGCGAATCCAAAATGGTCGGAGCTTACAAAAACTGCTATAGCTTATCTTGTAGTGAGAAGTGGCAATGTACTTTTTGTGTAAATTTTTTAAAGTCTGTGAGATATCGTTTCTGTTTTTTTATTTTTCCTTTTGATACAAAGTCGTTTTTTCCTGGACAAATCCTGCTATTTTCGTTTTCTTCTAAAACATTATAATGTCTTCTTTAGCTTTACTACTAATCGACTCAAGGTGTAATTTCTTATGTTCAGACACGTCTATCTCTTGTATTTTTTGTTCATGTTGGTTGTGTGCATTTTTGAACTTTCTAAATCTATGCCATCGCTGTAACGTCTTTTTATAGTTTTAAGGTTTTTATTCTTTTAAGGTCTCGAATTTGTTTGTCTTTGATTCGTAGCTCTGTGTGGTATCGGTATTTAAATTTGCATAAGAGATGCTTCCAGGTAGATTTCTTCTTCGCATATTTTTTTTGTTGAGCAGTTTGTACACGTTTTGTTCAACGCGAGTAGGTATACCAGTAATTGAGGTATTGCTTTGTGGACTGAGTGATCTGGGTGAGTCAGATATGGAACTTGTTGGACTATATACCTGAAGAAATCTTGTTGAATCAGGTTTTGGCGATATTGGGGATCGTATTTGTAAAGAAATCGCTGAATCTGGTTTAGGAGTTATTGAGGAACGCATCGTAGATGACCTTGATAAATTGAATACTGTAGCGTTTGTAGAAAGCACTCTGGACTCTCGCGAAACCGATTTATAATTCTTTGGGAACGCACCCTGAGGGATCTTATCGGGACTGATGCTGGTGTTGGCGGTGAAGGCGATTTTATCAGCCTAGATGGACTTGAGATTTCTTCTGTTCTCTTTGGAGTCAAACTCAAAGGGTCGTTCATAATAATATTTTCATTGCTAACTACATCAACAATTTCTTTTTCTGTCTGTTCTTTTAATTTCTTTTTGTCGTACGATCTTTTTGAGCTTTCTCTACCTTTTTTTTTGAATTGTTTGTTTTCTAGGCGTTAAATTGCTAACTGAAAGAATCTTACCTTCTCTCTTTCTTTTTAAATAGGATTTTTGCATTTTCGCTCGCCATAAAGCATACTTGTCTGGATCTTTCCGTATGTTTTCCATCCTAATACGTTCTGCAATTTTCTTCTTCTCTCTTATTTCTTCCTTACATAGTACTGGTGGCATTTTTGTGTACTGTAATATAAAAACGAAGATTACAAATTTATTAATAATTATACCTAAAAATGCCTTTAAATAAGACTGTCTCAATTTTGACAACATGCAGGCATTTGCCACTACAGTGGGTATGTATAATACAAATAATACACTGTTTGACACATGACGGAAATTTCAATATTTTAGGGGATTTCAAGTTACAGATAATTACTAGAAAAGTGGTATAATATACCTTATTATTGACCTGACGTGTCAACCCAATTATGAATAATTAATATTTCACTACATATACAAGGTGGGTAAAAAATTGTAAGAAGAAAATTGTTGAGCGGGAATCGAACCCACGACTTATCACGTTACGTTGTAACGGTCTTAAAAGTTAATATATTGTTTCAGTATATTACCCTGTTCGTCTAAGCAATATTTTGAGCCTATAAACTACCGCTAAAACTAATAGTTAAGTAAGTAGGTAGTTTCATTAACCACTCGTTATTGTTTTATTTATGTTATTTAGTTATATTAATTTTATTTTAAACTGTCATTTAAACGAAGTTTTTTTTTTCATTGTTCACCTTTATTTAATTACCTAGACGAACGGAGTTTAATACCAATATATTAGTTTTAATTTCAGGTATAGTCTTATTATCGAAAATTTAGTCGTCGATAGATATGAAACCCCTTTGACGTTATTAGGACTGCTGCGAAATTTACAGCTACTGTTTTTAGACATGTAAATAACATTAGGTTCATACGAAATGAATTGTTACAGGCGTAACGTGCCGCCAATGCAACGTTTCATTAACAATATGTGTGACATTCTGATTAATATGGTATTTTACCATATGAATCAGACACATATCAATCAGAATTTTGCCCATTGCCATTAACATCGATAAATCATCACACGTATGCAATTAAGGATTGTCATTTATACATATGTGTTTTGTTCCCCAATGGCATTATATTTCCCGCAGATTCAAGTTTGAAAACCATTTACCTTAATTATAAAAACGAACATACTAATCAGAAACACAGGTGTACCAAGGCTATATGAATCAGATATTTACCTTTATATCTCTGCGACGACACGAACCAGTCACACGTCACGTCGCGACCACGTCAGCTGAGCCACTGGCCATAGACTAATATATATATGATGAGATAGACTGGCAACTGACGTTTTATGGTTTAGTTAGCGATCAGCGCCCTCTGAACGCCAAGCAAGGAACTACATATATGTATGTAGATAGGTAGGTGCATATAATGTCGATATTTTAGCTGGTGGCCCGCGAAATTTAATTTTTTTTACGTTTTAAACAATTTTTTATCAGTTCACTTCACTTCAGTTCAGTTCACATTGCCACTGAACTTTTTCATGAAATAGTCTCATTCAGTGGCACTATATGAATTATGAGGGTTGCATTAAAGGTTTAAATTATTATTATTCTGTAAAGCCATAATTGTTACGGTCGCGAATCATATTTTAATTAACATAAAGCCCGACACTGATAAAAAAATTGTAAGAAAATTTGTCACCCTTCCGGTTTTACCTTATAAACGAAATATAAATGTAATGGCGCAAAGGGAAAGAGATTAAATAACACAAAATATATTATTGAATTAATTTATTAAATATTAATTACAACACCTGTTCGCCTCTCAGGTTTCGCACCCTTTGTTTTATTATAATGTTCTCGAGCCTGTATGAAGATGGGGTCAATTTCATTGCTATTACAAATATTATAGTAGCTCTTGCCAGTGAGAACACTACTAACTTCTTTGCACCAATTCATGGTGAAGAACACAACACTTTTGTGGAGCAAATATTCTTTTAATTGTTCTTTATGTTTTTTACATTTTATAAAATTAAAATCAATGTGAACTGTTATAATTAGCTTTATATATTTTGAAATTTGTTCCATATGTCCACATTTATTTAAAATATCCAAAGTGATGTGTTCTACTTGGGCAAAAAAGTCAAACAGTGCTCGGGTAGGATAGCATAACCATCTTTTGCCACAATATTCTTTTTTTTTTATAAAATTGTGAAAATCTTCAGTATTTGAACATATTAAATTTTTTCGGCATGTTTTACATTTTTTAAAAATAAACTTTTTTGCTTTGGTTGCTATCCACCCACTACAATATGATATGGCCGCGCATTTCTCTACATTAACTCGAGAACGACTTTCTATAATTACTTGTGTATTTAATAAATTAATATATAAATGTTCATCAATAATTTCCATTGTTTCACTTACATCCTCCACATTACAGTTTTGGTTTATCAAACATTTTAAAGAATTTAAACAAACACTGTCATCTTTTTCACAATTACCCTGTAGGGAGTGTGGGGATGTTATATTATTTATTAATAATGTTCTAAAAGCAGTTTCAAAAGCTGCTGAATTGGGCATTACGTTACTATGTCCATTCGCTCTTATCGCCCCAAAAAAGTTTTCTAGAGGGTCTTGATTTATGTGACGTAGTAACAATGAATTTATTCCTTCTGCCCTTAATATAAATGTGATTAATTTAAAACCTTCTATGGTTTTTGCCCAGCTGGTAAGAGAGGGTACAGTTACCTCTTTGCCTTTATCATTTATATACTTCATTGATTTGATTATTGGTAACAAGTTGTTCCAAAATTTTAAATGGGGTGAATTTGGTGTGACTGCTGATCTGTATATTTTTTGTTTTGATCTGTTTATTTAGAATTGGCGTTTCTGAAAACAATTTTGATGAACTATGTAATCCAGATATATGGCCTTTAAATATTGAATTTAGTGAATGGATTTGGTTTCGTCGCACAGCCGACACAACTAAACAACAAAACCAGTAAAACTGTAAACATTTTGTATCAAAATGTGAGGGGTCTCCGTACCAAGACTGCTCAATTCTTATCTTTACTGGAATCATCTGAGTCTGATATATTTGCGATAACAGAAACTGGCCTTAACGAATCTATTCAAAACGCTGAATTTGTTTTACCCGAATACCGAGTAATACGATGTGATCGGACCGACGGGCGTAAGCATGGCGGCGTGCTTTTAGTGGCCACACCGCGGTTTGACATACGACGAGTGGCGATCCCTGGTAATATAAATTTAGACAATCATAAATTCGAACTAATTTGTGCTGCAATCTATACGCAAAACCGGTTCTTATTCACTTGTTGTACAGTGTATATTCCGCCACAAACAGACGAAAGTGAATATATGGTAATGTTTGATTTGTTAGAACAATTATGTGTAAAATATGCAAACAATTTGATTATATTAGGAGATTTTAATTTGTTTTCATGTAATAGTAATGTGTGTAACTACTATGAATATTTTGTGGCCTTCGGTGAATTCGCTCAATATAATGAGATACCAAACTGCACGGGTAGACAGCTTGACCTAGTGCTGTGCGCGCGCGATGACGTGCGCGTGTGCGGCGCGGACGAGGGGCTGGAGCTCGTGGACGCGTACCACCCGCCGCTCGCGGTCGCCGTCGCCGCAGCGCCGCGCGCCGCGCCCGCCGCGGGCTCGGCCTGCCCGCGCGCCAATCGCTCCACGGTACCGTTCAAACGATGGAATTTTCGTAAAGCAGACTTTTATAGACTATATTATTTGATACATTCATTGGATTGGACACAGATTTTTAGTATAGACGATCCCGATTTAGCTTTAAATTATTATTATGATAAATTAAATGAAACTTTTGATGCATGTGTACCACTTAAAAAATATAAAAATGTGACTACCAAATATGTATATCCACAATGGTATACCGCAGACCTTATTAGAGATATTAAAATTAAACACAGTATGCACAAAAAGTACAAAGCTAGTAAGTGTCCTAATGACTATGCGGAGTTTGCTCGCTATCGGTCTATGGTGAAGGTGGAAACGAGGCGTGCCCACAAGTGTTATATGGATAGGGTACAGAAACACCTAACCGATGACCCCAAGGCATTTTGGAGTTATATTAGAGAGAGAAAAGGTTTATCAGGTCAATATAAATTACTTAAGAATGGGCAATTCTTAACTGGAGTGGAATTGGCTGAGGAGTATGCTCAGTACTTTCATTCTGTATACAACGCGCAGTCGGGGTCACTGAGCGCGGCGGCGGCCGGCGCGGCAGCAGCGCCCGGCGCTGCGTATGCGCACCTCACGCGCCTCGACACGCAGGCAGTTACGAGAGCGTTGGCCGCTCTGTCGCCGAAGCGCTCAGTGGGACCTGACGGTATTCCGCCATTTATTATTAGGGACTGCCAGATGGCTTTGGTTGCGCCATTACTACACTTGTTCAATACGTGTATAACTACGGCAAGGTTTCCTGATCGTTGGAAGATCACTCGGGTGATACCAGTACCGAAAGGTCGGAGCGGTACTGATGTTTCGGACTATAGACCAATAGCGGTTTTGAGCGCTACGGCTAAGGTGTTCGAGATGGCCATTCACAACTCCTTATATTCACAAGTAAGTCCTTATTTATCAGACGAGCAACACGGTTTCCGTCCTGGTCGTGGCACGGTGGGTAACCTATTACATCAGATGACACAGCTCGTACCGGCAGTGGACGCTGGTCTGCAGGTTGATGTAGCCTATCTTGATTTCCGGAAAGCGTTCGACACAGTCGATCATGACGTCTTACTTTCAAAGATGGCGGATATAGGCTTTACACAGCACGCGTTAAAATTCTTTGCAAGCTACTTAAGCGATAGAAGGCAATTCGTTGATTGTGCCGGACACTGTTCTGAGTCCTACTACACGAGATCAGGCGTGAATCAGGGCAGCAATTTAGGGCCGTTCTTGTTTATCCTTTTGATAAATGATCTACCAAAATTGGTTAGGTCAACATGTCTATTGTTTGCTGACGACCTTAAGTTATCAGTCGTTGTTAAAGACTCTGCTGATTGCCATTCATTGCAACAAGACTTAGACAGGGTAGTTGAATGGAGCCACAACAATAAACTCTCCTTCAACGTGTCTAAATGCTCTGTGCTTTCATTCACACGTTCACTTAGACCGATGCACCAACAGTACATAATGGATGGCGAGCCGCTGCAGCGTGTGGGTGAGGTAAGAGATTTGGGCATACTTTTCACGAGGGACTTACATTTTAGGAAGCACATATCTAATATTTGTAAACAGGCATACCGTAACCTTGGATTTATTTTACGTCAGGCAAATGAATTCACGAATATCTGTGCCGTAAAGGCTTTGTATGAGGCTCTTGTGAAGAGTCATCTCGAACATAATGCGGCTATCTGGAGTCCTAGTGAGACTAAGTACTCAGCAATGGTGGAACGGATACAAAATAAATACACGAGATTTATATATTTAAAGCTGTATGGAGTATACCCTGGGTATCCATTGTTATATCCGTCTTTGTTTGTTCTCGGCATGGTCGGTTATTATAAGTTAGGAGTAAGGCGCGAAGTGACACTTGCTACTTACTTGTTTAAGTTATTACGTGGTAGGATTCAAAATCCACCGATTTTGTCGCAGATTAGCTTTTGCATTCCAAACGATTATATTGGGCGACGGCGGAGGCCACCACTCCTAGTGGTGCCGCGCGCGCGCACCAATCTGCTACAGAGGGCGCCGCTCACGCGTGCGTTGCGCGCGCTCAATGCGGTCGCCGATGTCATGGATATATTCACTTGTTCACTGAGCGAATTCACTAAGGTCACCTACCGTGTACTTAGTGATAGTTGATAGTTATATGTTATTTCAAACCAAATTGTCTACGTTTACCGCATTGGAAATTTCTGTAATGGTAGATGTAAGTATGTTGTAAATAAATAAAAAAAAAAAAAAAAAAAAAAAAATATTTTTTCTTCTTCTCGGTGGAAATTCGCATTGACAGAGTCAAACAGATCGTCGAACAGCAATAAAAGTTCTGCAGTATCCAAACTTTCCTCTGGCATGCTCCCACTTTCTACAAATGAAAATTTAATGTTAATAACAAAAAATAGTAAATATTTGAAGGGTTTAGCTACCAAACGGTTGGCGCAGTGGTTGAGCGATTGACTGCTGCGCAGCATATCGCGAGTCCGATTCCCGCACGGAAAAAAATTTGTACGACCGTGTTTTTCTATCTATATTACGTATGTATTTACAAAAGTAGTAATAAGTAGTTTATCAGCCCTCTCGTCACCATAACACAAGCATTAGATTGCTTAGCTTGGGACAGATGGCGTTGTGTGAAATGTCCAAGGATATTATATTACTAGCTTTTGCCCGCGACTTCGTACGCGTTTTTTCCCGTTTGCGGGCTATTAGGATTCCATATCAGATGATCCAGATCTTCACGTTTAAACCTTCCCTGGACTTTCACGAATATTTCAAGAAAATCAGCCAAATCGGTCCAGCCATGCGAGTTTTAGCAGGACTAACGAACAGCAAATATAAGACTCAATTACATAAATTAGTGCTGAATATAATATATTAAAAGTATCGCACTTCCTCCCGTTCTATTATCCAACATCTGACTTATACAGTTTCTGTAATGTACTCACAGTTCGCCAACTCTATGTTCTCTATACAGTACTAAAAAAACATTCCGAAATCAATTTCATATCATCTAACCACCCACAGAGACGTAGAAACAGAATATGTCCACCTGTTCTATATAGAAATAGCCTGTCCCACAAAATGTACTGTTTTCTGGGTAGTCATTTGTATAACAACATTAATTCAGCCCTTGAATTATATTCCCTTCCAAAAAATAAATGCAAGCATATTGTTTCCCAATGGTTACACAAACTGACCTACGACGCAACAGAAAATCTTCTGAAAACATTGATATAAACATAATTATTATACATTCATGCACACACACGCAGTCTCATACACACTCTACACACGCACACACACACACACATACACACACACACACACACGCGCGCTCACACACACAAACACACGCTCAAACACTCAAAAACACCCTCGCACACACACGCACATTAATATTGTAACTTAAATTTGTTTAACGTCACTTAAATTTGTTTAACGTTACTTTCATTTATTTATTTTACTTGGTATCAGTTCAATCACTTTATAGTTCACATAGTTTCCACTATCTGTGATTCGATATATGTAGGGAGCCTGGTAATCTGTCTGACAGGATTTTCCTAGTTCAGATACCAGTCTCTCACAAAGGTACATTTTGTTAATAAATAATAACATATACCTAGTATAAGTACCTAACCTTTGTGAAAGAAAATAAATAAACTTATTATTATTATTATTATTATAATATGTGGAATTTCTTTTATTTTATTTTATTTCATTAACTACTAGCACTTTGCCATCATTCAGTCATTTTTCCCGGGATAAAAAGTAGCCTATGTCACTCCCTGAAAACTAAGCTTTCTATTGGTAAAAGGACTTTTCAAATCGGTCCAGTAGTTTAGGAGCCTATTCAATACAAACAAACAAACAATCAAATCTTTCCCCTCTTTATAATATTAGTATAGACAACATTTATAGGGACTCTCTAAGGACATACCTGCCAAGTATCCAAGAGTCGTACCAACAGACTTGCTGAACACTTGTGTGCAATACTTAACCCTCATTTTTGGTATCATTGAGGGCACCACATGTTGAGCTGTCAGCTTGTGACCAATCTTTACACCCCGGAATGAAGGGCTTCTTTGAAAAAAATTTTCAATATGACACCATTTAGCCATGCGTACCTTTCCATCCATGACATATTTCAGATTTTTATTTAATAAGTTGTTGCGTACACCCTTCATTAGATGAGGAGGATCATATATCGGCACAACTTTTACACTGCCCACTTCAAAAAATCCACCTCTATAATCCTCATTTTTTCTGAGGTATTTTGCCTTCGTTTCTTCCATCAATTGATTTATTGCAGCAAGGTTTGTGGCTCCTTGGTCACATACTGTAGCTACAACTCTAAGACCTGTGTTTTCCACTTTTTCTATTATATTTTTCAGTTGATTTTTAAGATCTGCTGTCTTTGTTGTGCCCGAGCAAAAACTATAAGCTATTGGCTGCTTATATTTTTTTACAATACCCCTCAGCATAAATACAAGCACATGATCAGCGAATATAAGTTCCCTTTTGCTTCCATTGTCGATGAAACCATTTATGTTATCGCGTGCCTTGTCGTAACTTAAATTTGTTGCTATTGACATTTCGTCAAACAGTATGGAACAAAATTTATGTTTTTCTGGCATTTTGGACACTTTTTTCTTTAAGTGTTCAAATATTTTTTCATTAATGCCAGGCTTCAAGTTTACTTTTTGTAATATATTTTGAAGTGTTCTTCGGCTTGGCAGAACACAAACTTGGCTTAGCAAGCGATATGCTTTAGGTGACGGTTTATATAATGACAATGCCAAGATTTTTTCGTCTAGGGTAAATCGCCTTCCTCTTGGTGTCTTACCACTTCCTTTTACTTGCATGTAAAATAAAGTTTTTGCTGCTGATGTCATATTTTCCGTCATAATTTTGAAAGCATTTGTTTTTCTTACTTTCTTTGCAAGCAGATATCTTTTCCGGAAGGTCTGTTTGGCTTTAAGAGCATGACGAAGTGATTGCTCCAACTTTTTAACATTATTTTCATAATGTTTCTGTTTCAAAAATGTTGCTGAAAATATAATAAAACATAGTTTAATTTGTGCAAAATGTAGTTTAAAAAAACTGTATTGAAAAGGAAATGTCGGCTTTATCATTCTAAACCATGATCTTTAAAGGATTAGCATTAGACTGAGATAAGTGATCCTATAGAAATAGATAACATACCTGAACTAGAAGGCTTGAAGTATTCAACAGTTCTACTTGTCCTGGGTTGTATTACATCACGATGCAATAAAGCTTTTTGGGATGTGGTAGGTTCACGATCATAAAATAATGGACCCATACTTGGTGCTGAAAAACAAAGAGAATAAAATTAGTATTTTTCTAGACACGCGGCAGCGTGTCAAGCCAAGTTCAAGCAAAAGAACTGGCTAGCCAGCGCCAAGTGTAATATTACACGAACCACTTGGTGCCACTTTTGACCCTTCTATAACTCAAAACCATTACATCAGTCATTTTATAAAGTTATTTAACATTATATATATTTTAATTGTGATAAAAACTGGCCAAGTCAAATTCAATCTACTTTAAGATCTCACATTTTTAAATAACAGCAATTGTTATAGGTATCCAATAAAGCAAAGAAATAGAGTTTAATACTTGTTCATAATGTTATTTTGTTCCTATAAATACATATTTGGATTTTGCATAGAACTTAGCACTCATTTAGATCTCCATTCTTTTTGTGGCGAAGCCCACAGCCAAGCATAATTTTTGTATTGAACTTGGCTCTCCTTTTTTACATTTATGTTTTTGGTGGGATACAATATTCCAAAGGACACTAATCATTTTACTAGCGCTTTGAATTTTATGCATTCCAATATGGAAGCTATTTCTAGGCTCATTCAGCCGCTGGCAACAGATAGTTTTGAATAAACTTAATCAAAAACAAATTTACCTGAAACATCTGCAGAGGCCAAAAGTAAAGATGGAACAGCCAATTTGCAAAGTCTGTTTTTTGGGTAAAGAAACACTTCCCGGAAGTGCCGACGACAGATCCTTCGAGTTTTGTGGATAGTGGTGCTGTCCAGACTTGCAATATCACCTCCGATAATGTTTACCCAATTAAGAAACCTTTCTGCATCTTTCTCAGGATGTGGAAAGTAATGTAGAGGTACACCTGGAAATAAAGTGACTATTATGCGACTGACTGAAATGTGATTATTAATCTATTGTAAGACGGGCTGGTTTCCGCAACTCCACGTCTGAGCGCGTATTTTGCGTGCCAGCAGATTATTAATCTAGTTCCTATACATTATTTTACAATACAAATACCTAATAATATCATTTAAAAGTAAAAAAAATAGCACAAAGACTTGTCAAGATTTGTTTACCAGTTTATCAAACTAAGCTGACAGACTACGTGTAGTATTTATGATTTCTAACTAGAGGTTGTAGGGACCAACACTTTTCAAATATGGAGACTACTGAATAAAACAAGGAATTGCTCAGTTTTTCACTGCTTTGTAAGGTTTTCAACAACGGATTATACAGATTAACATAAGAGAGAGTATTTGTTTGAGTTATGAAAAATCAGAATATAAAAACACACTTCACTCACCATCTTCTGCTACTACTGGGCACCCAGGAACACAGCAGAGGTTTCGAGACATTGTGTAAAGCGTAAAATAACACTACACCGAGATATATGGTCCAAACTCCTTATGGAGGGCCTATCTACAAGTATGTCACAAACACTTTCACAAAGTCCAAACTATGCTATAATTTCGGTATTTCTGGAATATACGGAGGAACTAAAGTTCGACTCAACGCAATAACACAAAAACACCAAAAAATACAAGAAAAAAAGCGCACGAGCATGTAAACACACCGGTGGAAAATTTTCTTGTGACATTGAGACTCAGTGTTGCTAACGTTTGATATCAGAAAACTACTCTTATGAACCTATAATCGTCAAAATATGACTTAAAGTACAAAATTATAGTAAAATATTTCATAAATAAATTTTACTAGTTTGTTAAATCATACATTGGGTACAAGTGGGCTAATTAAAGAAAAAAAAGCAAATTTAAGAAATTACTTCAAAGTACCAAATATTTCACGCAAAAAAAGTGGTAACACTGCCATAAAAAGTTCCATGTATGCGGGATAGATGGCTCTTTTCACAATAAAAAAAAATGTTTTAAGTTACCAGGGCATGCCACTGGCTACCGCCAGCGCGGGGAGGGGTCGCCTGATGTTTCGTATTTAGCTGGGTACGTTCGAGTGAAGCGCGTGAATATGAATCAGACTTTTGTGCCGGACACTCACTATTTTTTTATTTATAAATAAACAATCGTAAATATTAGTACCATTTTTTTGGTGTAAAGAAACAACTAATATTCTTTCGTAATAATTATAATTCACATCAATTTATGAATAAGAAATAATGTTATTGTTACTAATGTTCAAGAAACTGGGTTACGGACACACCATATTAGTCAGAAGAACTACTTTTAAATATATTTTTGAAATATTTAAATAAATATTATTAAAAAAAATTAACTTGTGCAAGATAGGCAATAGTCTGAATTATGTTTTAAAATTCATTGCAGACTGATTTGTCAGTTAGTTACAAAAATAAACCTCAGGGCATCAAAAATTTAGGGTTCGGCGAATCACTCTTATAAATGTTAAGCATTTTTAGCTTATTGTACAAAAATGGCATTGACTTCCTGAAGCAGAAAGTCTATGCATGGACAAATCGACTGCGCAGATACAAAAACGCGTGGACCGGTATGTCATCAACCGCACCTTTCAAATTGACCAAAGGTGGGTTTATAGAACCTGGGAACGACCAGATCAATGTGTAGCAGATGTGGGGCTACCAGATGCTGATGCTACAAATACGTTTTGGAGGAACATCTGGTCGGTACCCGTCGGCCACACTGAGGGGGAATGGATACGGGAGGTCAAGCGAGCAAGTGAGCTAATTCCAGAAATGGAAAACGTGGTCATTGTTAGCCAGGATGTAATTAGTGCGGTCCAATCCTTATCAAATTGGAAATCGCCAGGACCGGACGGACTGCACAATTTCTGGCTGAAATGGCTGCGTAGCTCACATGCTTGTTTGGCTGCTCAATTTCAATCTGCTCTAGAATCTGGGTCGTTACCAGATTTTATGACCACGGGAATAACCCACCTACTCCATAAAACAGGTAGTACCAACGAGCCCGGCAATTATAGACCGATAACATGTTTGCCATCGATCTATAAGCTTTTTACATCTATTTTGAGAGCCAAGGTATCTATAAACATATTGATACAAATTCACCTTCTGCGCACCTTTTTGAAGTCATGCATGGGGCAATGGAAAACGGTTCTTAGCTATCCAGGATGTCGACAGATCCCTGGGAATGGCGAACTGATAAAAATTGAGCGGGGTATATTTCAGGGCGACAGCCTGAGTCCTCTTTGGTTCTGCTTAGCATTGAATCCTCTTAGTACATTACTAGAGGGTTCAGGGCTAGGTTACAGGTTACGTAGAGGTGGTGGAGTGATATCCCACTTGTTGTATATGGATGACTTAAAGTTGTTTGCCCACACTAAATTACAGCTGATGGATTTACTTAAAGTAACTGAAACTTTTAGTAAGTCTATCAGTATGGAATTTGGTGTGGACAAATGTGCTGTCATCCATGTAAAGCAAGGAAGGATAGTGGAATCCGAAGGAACACAACTTTCGGATTCCATTAACCTACGATCACTTCTTGTAACCGATACTTACAAGTACTTGGGTATGTCACAGGCGTTAAGTATCAATGAGGCTGATATGAAGCAATCGTTGCAGGAGCGTTTCTTTGGTCGCCTGAAAAAAGTTTTAATATAGTCTTTTATCAGGTGGCAACAAGGTGCGCGCTTGTAACGGTTGGGTCATACCGGTGTTCATGTACTCCTTTGGCATACTTAAGTGGACTCAGACTGAACTGGATGTCCTGGACCGGCGAGTCCATACACTCTTGACGGCATACCGTATGCGTCACCCACGTTCGTCTGTGATGAGACTATATCCCGCGGAAATGTGGAGGCCGAGGCTTTCTGAATGCCAAGGCTCTTCATAACCGCGAGGTATGCAACCTCAGAGAATTCTTTCTCCAGGCAGACGTGGGTATGCATCGGGATGTAGTTGCTGTAGATATCGGACTCACCCCGCTCTGTTTGGCTAAAGAGAACTGGCGCAAGCCTGTAGTACTTAGCACTAACGATCGCAGGGATGTATGGCAGAGCAAGGAGCTTCACGGTAGGTTTTACAAGGCTGTATATAGAGCTGATGTAGACCTGTTAGCCTCCGTGAACTGGCTACGTTTCGGTGACCTCTTTGGGGAAACCGAAGGTTTTGTCTGTGCTATTGCGGACGAAGTTATCAAGACGAATAACTACCGGAGATATATCTCGAGGGATGGTACGGTTGACATTTGTCGGGCGTGCCACCTACCTGGTGAGTCCCTCAGGCATATAGTTTCCGGTTGTTCTCGTCTTGCTAACGGCGAGTACTTGCACAGACATAACCAAGTAGCCAGGATTATTCACCTTGATTATTGCTCTGAAATACAAACTTGTAGATGTTGAAGTGCCATACTACAGGTATGTAGCTGAATCAGTTCTCGAAAATGGTCATGTTACGTTGTACTGGGATCGAACTATCATCACAGACAGGACTGTTGTGGCCAACAAACCTGACATTGTGGTGATAGATCGATCAGAGCGCCGCGCATTGATTATCGATGTAACCATTCCGCATGACGGCAATCTCGCGATGCCGGTGGGGTACCATATATTTTATATTTTTAAATGTATTTTTATAGGTTTATATATATTTAAAAATGAAAAGTATATTGAAAATATTTAAATAAAGAGTATAATAATAAAACCGCAGGGCAGCTTGTGGCGAGCTGAATGTGAGTGGCGACACTGCGGTCCTGAATGCCTCAGAGAGTTGGTTTGGGCCTCGTCCCCGGTTTGCCGTTACTGGTTGGCTGGGGTGGAACTTCAAGAGCGCCCGTAGAACTCTCAACTCTGGCTTGCCTTGTCGGCCAGTCAGAGGGGCCCGCTAGAGCTAAATGCTTGGGGGTGGAAGTGTCATTTTCAAGGCCATAACTACGGGGAAACCCGCTCCGGGTCTCCGTTGTCACGAGACCCGTGATAGTGAAA
Source organism: Catocala nupta (assembly GCA_963675205.1). Lineage (NCBI taxonomy): Eukaryota > Metazoa > Arthropoda > Insecta > Lepidoptera > Erebidae > Catocala > Catocala nupta. The sequence continues at coordinate 413,357 of OY776087.1, forward strand.
CCGGCGCCGGACCGCTCGACACCCCTAGCCACTAACTACTACAACGCTAACTATAGTTAGCAATATACCGGTCCACCAAACACCCATGCCTATAGCCCATATATTAGAATCCATACGTAGCAATAGTCCTATGCCTGCTGCGGCAAGTGCCGCTGTGGGTGTTCCATCCCACCTTTGATTAAAATTCTCGAAGGGCCTCTTCACGTTGGACCCATGTCTCCGTGTAAGCCGCCCAAAGGGCCAGGTATTTTCTAATATAATATGTAAGAAAGTACATGTGATAAGAGAAACATAATAATAATATTCTACTACATACACACAACACTATCTAGCCCAAACTAAGCAGAGCTTGTACTATGGGTACTAGACAATGGATAAACATACATATATACTTTTTTTTTGTAAATACATACATATTATACATAGAAACACCCAGACCAAGACAAACATACATATTCATGCACACAAATGTTTGACTTGTGCGGGAATCGAGCCCGCGTGGCAGTCGGTTACACTAACCACTACACCATCAAGGAGCCAATTCGGTTAGCTTAAAAAAGTCCCTTCAGAGCTCTTCCAGACATTGAGAGAATCTACCATAAGATCCGATAGCGGTGCCACAATGTATAGGTCCAATTCGGTATTTTTGACCATTGACCGGTTAGATGCCAAGGCCATTACTTTTTCATGATGTACCTGCCATATATCTTGTCCGTCGACCGTTGCTTTTGATGAAACAGATGATTCAGAACTAGCCGTTCCCGAATAATCATTATTTTTAGTATTCCAGTTTAAACATTCCTTAATATAATTTATTGTTTTTGATAAGGATAAAGGGTCATCATATAAAATGAACTTAAAAACAAATAGATTTGATAGTTTTAATAATTTAATTAGCTTAAAATTAGTAAAGTTTAATAGTATAGTATAGTAGTGTAACAGTTTCTAAATTATGTAATAGAGTGTTAAATAAACAACGCGATAAAATCCGTATATAGTAGTACGAAACGTTCAATCATGTATAGTTGCGAGTTCCACCTTGTTGATACGTCCCCTATCAGATGTTTTAATTTTCCCTCGGCAACATTTTGAAGGGTTTGCGTTTGTCTCAATTCCTCAGCGGCAACACCACTTTTGTGGAACCAAGTTACTATTTTTCGGACCTTATCCAGGAAAAGTTTAATTTCTTGTATATTTACTGAATTGTCTACCACTAAATTAAGGGTATGAGCTAAGCACCGAACATGCTTAGCTCGACCAAAAGCAATGGCTTTAACGATGTTACTGCCATTGTCAGTAGTAATACTTACAATTTTGTCGTGGGACAATTACAACAACCCCAAAAATCACAAATTTTATTAATCATTTCTGATAAATACTCTCCTGTATGATTACCGTGAAGTGGTTCACATGCAATATTAATTGACTTCATTTCAAAATTTTTAATGAAGTGTACTGTTACACCTAAAAAACTTCTTAACTGCAAATCTTTCCATTCATCGATTGTAATGGAAACGTTTTTAACTAATCGTAATTTTTGTATGACAAAGTTTTTTTTCTTCATATTTTGTGTCTATGAGGTCTATGATTACTTAGTTAATAAATTCTTCGCCGAAATCGGAAAAAAAAATCTTGCCGAAAAGATCTCACATCACTCAACCTGCAATACATACGCTTGTGCCAACGACACTATTTCACACTCTATGGTTCTCTTACCTACGGACGACAATGAAGTTGCTAGACTCATTAAGTCCCTACGAAATAATTCCGCTGCAGGATGGGACAGAATAACGGGTGACTTTTTAAAAAGATTCATTGACATAGTTGTACCACCCCTAACTTACATCTGTAATCTCGCACTTGCAACTGGTCTATTCCCAAAAGTCTTTAAAAAAGCCATAATTCATCCCATCTTTAAGGCAGGGGACAGAAATCGTGTCACCAACTACAGGCCTATAGCAGTGCTGCCTGCCCTATCCAAAATATTGGAACGGATCATGAACGGCAGGCTTGTGGATTACTTAGAAAAAAACAACATTTTGTCACCCACTCAATATGGTTTTAGGGTTGGTAAATCCACGTCTGACGCTGTTCATGATCTGACTAATTATGTTGCTACCAACTTGGATGGCGGACACAAGGTCCTGGGTATTTTCATAGACCTTGCTAAAGCATTTGACACGGTTTCGGTTCCCATCCTGATGGCCAAGATGGAAAGAATGGGAATTAGAGGTGTCCAACTAAAACTATTTGAGAACTATCTAAGTCAAAGAACCCAGTGCGTTAAAATCGGCGATACTATGAGCGATGAGTACACTGTTAGTTATGGCGTGCCACAAGGCAGCGTACTGGGCCCAACGCTTTTTCTCATTTATGTTAATGAACTAGGCTTGCTTACCCTCCCGAAAGGCAAGATCATTACCTTCGCAGATGACACCGCTCTGCTTTTCTGTGCAAACTCTTTGCCCGAAGTATACGCATGTGCTCAGTCGGGCTTTAACATTGTGACTGAGTGGCTTCATGATAACCATCTTACATTAAACACAGACAAGACCAAATTCATGCACTTTTCTTTAAAACATAACACACACACCACACTTACACCGACAGTCTACTCTATTGTTGCCCACTCATGTTCCAAAAAAAATATGAACGCATGTACTTGCAATCACATACACCGTACAGATAATATAAAATACCTAGGTGTAATCATAGATAACACGCTAAGATTTCAGGAGCATATTTGTACGCTCAGTAATAGATTGCGTAAATTAATATATGTTTTTAAGACCTTGCGACATATAGCAGATGAACGCTTGAGAAAATCAGTCTACTATGCTCTTGTACAGTCTTTACTAGTATACTGCATCACGTCATGGGGTGGAGCTCCGAAATACACAATCTTAGAACTCGAACGTACGCAAAGAGCCATATTAAAAGTATCTTATAGTCGACCGTTCCGATATCCAACTGTACTCTTATATAAAGAGGCCAGAGTCCTGACAGTACGCCAACTGTTTATATTGCAAACAGTTCTAAAACAGCATGGACTATTAAGCTTTAATCCGGAACTGTCGCGTAATAAAAGAAGATTTAACCCCGTCAGTCGACACTATAACCAACGCACAATGTTCTCAAATCGATTCTTTTGTCACCTAGGTGGCCGTCTTTATAATAACATTAATAGGACGCTTTCAGTATACCATCTTACCAAAATCAAGTGTAAAATGAAGGTAAGCAGTTGGCTACAGGACTTAAACTACGAGGACACGGAAAACATTCTATCGGTACAGGTGTAACTTGTTTAATTCCAGCACTATATACACACAACTCAAACACACACACAAACACGCACAAGCGCACTCATACACACACACACACACACACATGCACGCATGCGCACTCATGCACACCTACACGCGCACATACAACACACACCAAAACTAAACATACTAACATTAGAATAAGAATAAACCAATAATTAATATGTAAAACCTAAACTACCGCAGTTTTAAGTGTATGTGTACATGATTTTACTTGAAATGTAACATTGTCCAAGGGGTGGGGACCTGGTGTCCTGAAATACAGACTTGCCGTCTAGTTTAGGCACCAGTCTCCCACAGTACTTATGCAACATGAAACTTATGTAACATCAAATTTTAATGTAATGTAAATATGTATTGTGGTGAGAAAATAAATCATTATTATTATTATTTATTATGACATCACATAAAGTAAAATAAAAAAAAAAAAATACATTATGATAGTTTTATGGCACGGAACCTTGTACAAAGGAGCTACAGTCTTAATTAATTTTTTGATACCTATTCCTTCTACTATACTAAAAGGTAGACTGTCCCGGCATATCATTTCTGCTATGTTTTGAGTTATTTCCCTATTTTTATTTCGATCTGAGGCGTATGCCGAAACTTTCGCAAAAGAAGCTCCAATGCTTGATCCGACACGCTTTGGCGTTGAAGGTTCAGCTTCAATTTCTATCGCTGGAGATTGCATCGATGCATCTTTATTCCCAGACATCCTAATATCTTGAATATCATTTTCACATAAATTCTACGGCAATAAAATTAACAGGTAATTTCACAAAAATAGAAATTAATTTCCGCAAAACTATTTTCTATTTCTGGCAACACTAAAAGAAACGTTAACAAGTCAAGTTTTCTTTATCATATTGTCATTATCACAACAATATAAACAAACTTTTTGTAACTCCTTTAAAAAATTATAAATAAAATAAGCTATTAACAGAACAGATAGTTCGTATCATATTGTGAGTGATTCGCGAAGTCATATACAAACAAAGTGTTAATAAAATGTTTCGCAGAACTTCAGACCAGCAAATTGCTCACTTAATTAAAAGATGTTTATAAACAAACAATCAAACATATATAACCGGTTAGTTTCGAATGAATACAACAGGTACTTTCCTAAAAGTAACTTATCTTAGTTTGTAAAAACTTATTGATGTTAAGTTTACCATAACACAGTTTTATTGAAAATGTTGAGGTTATAAAACGTATGACTCGACAGACGTTTTTAGTTTTATTGAACGAATTTTACAGACACCAGTATTTTGCTGTCATAAGGACCACAATAATCATTATAAAATATAGTCATTCATGTTACCTGTAAGACAGTGGGATGTCTTCGTTCTATATGCTGTTTTAAATTTGTAGTATTACTACAAGTTTTTATTTCTTTCGAACAGTACATGCATATTGCTAGGGTACTATCCGTCTTCGTTATAAAATACTTTCGCCAGCCGCTTTTAGGTATTTCACAGTTAGAAGACATTTTTATTGTTTACTAACAACTATATTATTGTTGTCCCAGCAAGAGAATGGACCTCGGATATGATCGGCATCAACGTTGTGTAAATGGGTAAGCGCATGCGTGTTTCAAAATTTATGAGAGAGGGGGTAAAACTTGAGGTCCATTCTCTTACTGGGACAACTTTATCTCACTCACTACACTGAAACTACTTTACACGCATACATACCTACAGATGGCGCCGTTTTTTATTTAATCAACTTATAAGTAATAATGAACTTACTTCGAGTTTTTTCATCCGCCGCATAAATGCCAATAGCCGGCGCTGTTTATGAAAATCGATTTAAACGCGTAATTTATATAATCGATTTATTAAAAATCGATTAATATTACTATAAAAATCGATTATAAAAAATCGATTATAAGAAAATAATAATCGATTTAAATAAAAATCGATTATTTTTTAACATCCCTATACACGACCATTGTGTGGTGCCCTTACAATTGGGCATCTTGCACCGTAATCGATTGGCAAATACAGGCCAATGTTCGAATCCATCTACGCGCACATCTTTTGACGGGAGCGGATGCTGCGGTCCATTTTGCTTTTTTATTTGAAGCTCGCGTTCTAGAGAGGAAATACTAGAACGCCCTCTTTTACTACCACTAGGCATAGGGGAGAGGCGTACAAAATGACATACTAGTTATATAATTAGTCATAAAATCTTTATTTATTAATATTTTTAACATCTTAGGTAGCTATATATTCTTTGGTTCATTACCTTGCTAGATTTAATGAGATCAATCAAATTAAAACGAAAACAATAGAATTATTAATCATTTTTAAAAACTCGAACAAAATCCGTTTTGTCCACCCTAGGCGGGTAAAATAGCATACGTGATGCGGACAAAATCGCATACCAAATTTGCAGTGAAAATCAGTCCATTACTTGCAGAGTTCACACGTAAATCTCTCCGTCTTTTTGGGAACATCTGCACATGATGCATGAGCCCATTTGTTACAGCTGAAGCATTTTACCCAAACCTCTCTTGGTTGGGACCTGGAGTAGAGGTCATTGCAATAAATGCAGGGGCAATCTTCATCATCACCTTTGGCTTCAGTGTAAACTTGTACTGCAGAGAAATCATTTTCACTGTCCGAACTAAAATCCAAAACCTTTCTCGTTTTTCTTTCTTTAGAATAGGTGGAGGAGTGGATTTTGCTTCAGCCTTAGCCTTGAAGTTAACAACAAGACTGTTGGTTTTTGCGTGGTTTCCGTTTACCTTGTCCAGCTACATACACTCCTTTCGGCACTGGAGATAGTACGCTGACTGGAACATTGATATTCATGTCTTGAAGTATCGGCATAGATGATGTGGGTGCCGTAGGTATTGCAGTAGCTGTGTGTCCAGATTAGGCTGCTGAGAGAGTATGTGGGTTACCTAAAGCTGATTTGCTTGCAACTATCAGTGATGTCGATGTGCTTTCTTCAACCTGAGATAGGCTTGCTGAGGTTGCTGAGGGTATGCATAAGTTTACTGCTGCCGCCGAATCTTCTTCGGGCTCTAACCGATCTTGTTGCATGGTGATGTTTGTCGTCTCAGCAGCCTCAAACAAATAGTCTGCAAATATGTTTGGATCAACAGGCCATAGACCTGTTTTTTGATACCCATTGACTGCAGTTTCGACTTTACACTTTGTATCGCACCTATTTGAAAGTGAGTAACAACTCTGCCTGGATGGCTCTTTAACCAACTTGTCGGTTTGTTTTTCTAGAATAATTGCGAGGCATGATGTTCGATTATCTGGAAGAAGAAAAATAGGCGGGTCAAATGACATACTATGTCATTTTACCCGAACAAGGGGTATACCATTTTGTCCACTTTATAACATCAAACATTAGAAAACAATAAATAAAAATAAAATTAAAAATTTGAGATTTTAACACTTTCTCGGAGTAATTTAGTAAAATTGCAATTAACTAACGCCAATAAAAACAAATGAACTTTATAAAATACTTACTTTTACGAAGAAACAAAATCCATCTGAGTAAAACTCGTGACTGCAAAAATCAAACAAACAAGTGTCGACCTCACACGGCCAGACGGACGCCACTGGCGACGCGACAGGCTGCGACAGGTTACTAAACGGCCACCTACACGTAATCGTCAGAACTAATTCGTCTGTGATTTCGGAGAAAAGTAAGTGTGTCATTTAACCCGCCTATGTCATTTTGTACGCCTTTCCCCTACCTATATCACACAGTGTGTCTGCCAAACAATTACGAAACTCCCCAAGATTAGGCAGTTGCTTTTTTGAGACACCTTTAGCAATAAGTTTTTTTTTCATAAGCACCCATGAGTTGATTACAGTGAGGTCCAGTAGATGATAAACCTTTCAGACGCCGCGCGCGCTTAATGTAAACAATAAACAAGAGCCGGTAATTCGACACCCGTCGCGCAGGTGCCACTCAACCGACACTTGAGACGTTTTATCGTCGTTTATGTTTCCGAGGTCTAAGTTATGATAACATCGCTTGTGTTTCTTAGTAATATACATTGTAAGCTACGACAAGTATAATGAATCATCGCATTGACGTGTATACTTTAGTTTATACGCCTGGATAAAATAAACAGAACTGTACAAATTGTTCGTTATTGAAAATATTTGTTTCTAAAGAAATATAAATGTAATAAGAAGAGTTTTTATTTTTTTCTATTTCCTAGATAAATACTCTTTATAGTAAAAAGAAGTATTTATATATGGCTGTGAGAAAAATTAAGATATTGACATTTGAAAGTGGCACTGACATGCGTGACGAGTACATTTAGAGCGCGGCAGAAGTAAATATTGTTTCCTCTTTTACAAAATATTCGTCGTAACCTTGTGCTTTGTATTCAGATATTTTTATAGAAACACTAATAAATAACACTATTATAGTGATTGAAACCTGAAATACGATATAATACTGTACTAAAAACAAATAACAAAAAGGGCGGGAAAACTGATAAATGATAATAGGTTACTTTGGGCTTCAGTTTGTTGTACAAAAATAACGTAACTCAGTATTGTTTTTATTGTCTCTAAAAATAGAAAGAATAAGCTTTTCAATAATCTATTACCCTTATATACCTGCCCTACAAAAAACTACAGAAAACAGCGGAACAAATAAAATCGACGAACGAACGTTTGGCGCGAAGTCACGTGACACAACAAAAACAATATTATCTAAATACTATTCAGTTGGTAAGTGGTTCATTCGAAAAGCTTAGTTCATTCCGAATACATTGATATACAACACAAGACTTTAAATACAGACCCTTCAATACAAAAACAGAAAATATTAGAGGGCGCGACCGGCTTTTTTTTGCCGACCCCATATAGCGTCAGCGGGGTTTGATAGGTGCAAACTTGCCGACCCCATATGGGGCGTCCGGGGTTTGAGAGGTAAAACAAACGTAAATACCATAATATATTGGCTCTTTACTCGAATCCGATAGCGTCCTAAAAAGCTATCCATTAGATCGACTCCGCCCATATGCATATTGTACTCTTGCACAATTTTGAGACAAGGGATGTCAATTTTTTGTTCAGCCTTCTTATCATATCTTGAGACATTTTCAACAGGCTCAGCGCCAAAGTAAGTCGATAAAAGAGTGGCGACTTTATGATCTTTCCACACCGTAGCCGAAAAGTCTACTCCATCTGAATGGAAAACGCATTCCTCATAATTATGTACCTCTCAGAATAGTAGTTTTCATAAGTTCCTTTTTGTCAGGGAGCCCACAATTCGGTAGTCTGTTTTGCTGAACAGTTCCAACACATTGTATACCCTATTTATTAAAAATAATATACCAAAGGCAGGGATGTATAAAAATTATCGAAGAATACAATATGGTTGTTCATCCTTGGTATAGCTCTCGCCAAACGTATAACGACGTTATTTGTTATGCCGAGATAAGGCTCATCGGCTGGTTTGTCTTTTTTTCTTCTTGACCAGAATATACCCCAAATCTGTAAGCATATATCTGTACCCATAAGATTACAGAGAACAAAAAGCTTATAAACCCACTTGTGAGGCTTATTTGGTAAATATTGTTTTAGAAAATGTGCAATTTTAGTTGAACACATCTGCTCATCTATCGGATGTCATTGATCTATTGCAACTGATGAAAATGTCGTATTTAGCTGTTCTATCACAGGCCGTATCTTATGTCGCGTGGAAGATGTTTATTGTTATCGTTGAAATGTAAGTAAGTCCTAATCATCTCAAACCGATTTACCGCCATTGCGCTCTTTACAGGATCGTACCCAAACTTGATATGCCAGTATGAGCGTACACTAGGAAAATGCTCCACTGACATAAAGAAAAGAATTCCTATGATTTTTTTTAAATCCCAAGTAGTAGTAGTAAAATATATTGAAGGGTTTTTTTGTACTGCATATAAGTTGGTTTCATCAACAATTTTTTGAAGAAACTGGGGTGAAGTAGTGCAAAAAACATTTATATGGTGTATCAAGTTCAGTTATAGCAGAGTCTGTTGTGCTTGGTTGGTGAATTATGTTCAAGTCGTCATACAACAAACTGTCTTTTTTCCAAATCAGTTTCCTTTTATCAAATGCTACAAAATGTTCTTGACCTTCTTGCATGGATAATGAAGAAGAAAGAAGAAGAAGAAGAAAGAAAAATATTTATTTTGGCACACAAGGGCACACGCAAAACACTAAGAAATCAAAAAAACAAAATCTAGGAATAAAAACCAAAAATATACACTATAAATTAAAATCTCTGCTCACTGGCAACACCACACCTTCCGCTTAACCAAACGGAAACTGTCTACATTCAGGTCAAGGTTACGTCAAATTGTCAGTGTGCAGCGATACAAACAATAATAAAATAAAAGTATTAAAATTATAGTTCAACACAAATTGAAACAAATGCAAAAATGTGTGTCCCATCAGTGCCAAAATTTGGACATCGCTCAGCGTACGTTGCGATTGTAAAATCGCAACACTGGTATTCTGCGAAATCCAATTTGGTGACGCCGGCGCCTAGTGTCTAAACATATAAAATAAAATATACTTAAATAAGTAAATATACGTGTAAATAATATATAAACATAATTACTAAATATTGTAAAAAAGTGTGGAGTAAGATAATATAACATGAACATTTGAGTGTATTTTTTAAAGCAAGCAGTCAGTGTGATATATAATATGTACATATGTCGCATCCGCCCTATTGTACGCGCGATGCCAGCAATTCTAGGAATTGTGAACAAAACTAATGCGCAGTGACATAAGCAACCAGATCACAGTGCATGTCAACAATGAAAGGTAATCAGAACAGTCATCTTATTTGAACACTTAACAACTTTGTACATATTGAAATTGTCAATTGAATAATATATATGGGTAATAAAAATGCAAAAATTGAAATTAAAAAACAAAGAAAAACAATATAAGATAAGTTTAAAGTAGGTAATCAAACACAAACCTGTTTTGTTATAGGACTAAGGAATATAATATAAATACAAAGCAGGACCTCGAGATGCCTGCAGTGTTGAAATACACCGCAATAACACAGACTGGAAACCCTTCCATCCAATACCTGACGGCCAAACCCAAGAAGGTGAGTAGGTGTTTGTGAGGATTAGATATAGAAATTAAAAGTGTTATAATATTAACGCATTGAACTGAAATAAAATGTTCAGTATCACTAAATAGAATAATATTTAGTAATTGGAATGGTGTGATTTTATATATATTTAAGTAAATAGATTTATAATTATGTAGCTTTTTGTGTTTGTAGCAAAAACTTTTTTAGATGAAAAACAAAGGAATTTTTCGATTTCAGGCTGCGGACTGGTGGTGGAAGGTTATTCCAGCAGTGTGATGCGGCATACTTGAAACTACCTCTAAAGGCAGCCGTCCTGTGTTCAGGAATTGATAGTGGATTTGTGACTGATCTCACCGTATATTTGGATTGAGTTTCTCTCCAACAAAGTTTGTCATACAAGTATGTAGGTGTTTTTGTTTCTATAACTCCAAAAAGTAAAGAGGCTAGGTAGGTAGTAATAAGATTAAATTTTTCGTTAAAAACCGTACGAAACATAGACTCTGACAGTGGTTGTTCTACAGATTCTTTGTGTAGGTTAAACATTATTCTTAAATTCAAATTTGGAGAGAGGCACTTTCTTTCAGTCTTTTTACGTGAGTAGTGGCATTGGTAAGCAGGAAACTTTGAAATAAATTCCATTCTTTCATTGATTTTCGCAGTCGGAGTTTTTTTAGCTGGAGGAAACTTGCATCTCTTATCTTTAGGTGGCATCGACAGATTTCCTTTGTTCTTCAAAACCCTATCCACTCTTCCATTAGAGACTTGAAGTGTTTTTAGGTAAAATATTTTGCATACACGTTTCTCTTGGCCTGCATCATTTATAAGATGGTAAAGCCGTGTGTTTGTGCGCTTCTGCGATTCACCGGCATAGCTTCTGTTTTTAGGCAGTACTTTAATTGAAGAAAACAGGGAAGCTGACTGTAAATCAAAACTTCCTAGAGCATAAAAATCTTTAAAAAAATTCACTTGTCTCTCCATGTTAATTACCTCGTGGCACTTTAAAGGGCGAGGGCAAGGGCCTGGTGTCATTTGCTTCCGTGGTACCAAAATCCCTTTTTTTGCTCTTTTAGTTTTTCTGTCATTTCTTGCCCATTTTTCTTCATTCCTCAGTCTCTTTCGAGGTTTTGTATTTTCATTTTCATTTTCTTGTCTGTTTCTTTTCGGAGTAACATCTCGAAATTGCCCAGTCGTTTCGGGTAAAATCGAATCTTTTAGCAACTATATTGGCTCTGGCTGTTCCGGTTCTGGCTGTTCTAGCTCCGGCTGTTCCGGCTCTGGCTGTTCTGACTCTGGCTGTTCTAGATCTCGCTTTCCTGACTCTTGTTGTGGATTTAACAAAGAAAACCTCATAGGAGAATTGTGACGGCTTCCGTCACTAGGCAAGTATTCTGATCCAGAATCGCAATAAGGATTGTCTGATGTGTCACTCGAATCATTTAGAAGACATTCTAAAAAGAAAACAAATAATGTTGACCTACTAGATAGCATTCATATAATAATAGTCATGGTTATTCCATAAAAATCGGTCAAGTCGTCGAAGGGTCAGCCCCCCATAAATATTTGTTTCATTTTGTTTTTATAGCGGCAACAGAAATACATCATCCATGAAAATTTCAACTGTTTAACTATCACGGTTCATGAGATACAGCCTGTTGACAGACAGACGGACAGACAGCGGAATCTTAGTAATAGGGTCCCGTTTTTACCCCTTGGGTACAGAATCCTAAAAAGTAACTTTAGGTACTGTTGTCCGTAATTTAGCATGATTATAGTGTAGCATACACATTGACAAAATGTTTAGTTACTTTTAAAATAATTACTTATCTACTGTTACTAGTGTTTAATTTAAGTAAACGATTTTGTCGCTAGAAACGAAATACCTACATTTAAACATAAACATATTTAATTGTAATACCATCTTACCTTGCACGAGTTCAGCATACTTATCACTGAGATCCATTGTTAATTAATTATAATTTAATTATATCAATTATTATTAAAGCGCCCTTTTAGTAATGTTGTCAAACTATTAAAAAAACCTGTTAAAAATAACACACAAACAAAACAAAACTTTTAAGGTTATACCATTGACATGGCGCGCTTTTCACAGACTCACTATTAGAAAAGTGGGCTAACCTAGTTGGCCCATTTTTCTTTTGAACAGATTACAAATTTTCAATTGTGCATAAATAGTTTGTGGCAGCGCCATCTCTGGGATTAAGGTGGGTTGATCCACTTTTCTTTTGAAGTAGATGCAATATCGAAACCTTCAAGCAAATAATCTATTTATCGTTTTTTTGTGGGTTGGCCCACTTATGTTCTTAACGCCTCAATTGTATTGACATGGATTTCATGTGTAAGGAAACTCCAGAATCAGTTCTCAAGTATTTATTTCCTTTAATATTATTGTAACATAATTATATTTTATATTAATAGTTTACATAGTTACACAATATGCACACCTGATTTAATCCAATGCAATACCCGCCACTTAATATACTTTTACTTCACAAACTTATACGATCGCCACACAACGCACGACTGCCCGTTATCGTTCCGCGCGTTAGTTTTATACTATCAAGCATAGTGGGGCAGTCGAGAAAAATCAGTGTTGCCAACAGAAAATAACGGATACAATTAAACATATTCAAATAATGCTTCTACATCGCTACATTTAACTAAATATTTCTATATAATAATTATATTCTACCTATAATTGCTAACAGCTCGGCCATCCTGATGTTAAAGCGAGACCCTTCGCTTTAGATTATGTTTAACAACAACAAGTCAAGCGATTCGTGCACAAAATTGTGGCCATGAATCGCTTGAAGTACCGTCGTTTATATTCGTAATAAATATAATTTGATGTATTTTATTTATGTACTTCTTAAGAAATTATTATGTATACATTGACATCGACAAAAATAAGCACCGTCTCCATGTAACAGACATAGAGACAATGCTCACTCATCAATGTGAATGTACACATATATAACTTATTATTAAGGATAAATTTATTTGACTCAACATGTGTACGATCAGGTGTTACAGATAGGTATTTTTTGTCTCAACATGCTCTGTCTTGTCTTAATAAGAATTTTAAAATTATGCTGGATCTAATATTATAATTAACATGTCAATTAAGCGTCTCTTAACAATGAAGTGAGATATATTATAAATAGGTTAGTTCAAATCCGTACAATCGGGCACGCCACGATCGTGGCGGTAAGTCCCGTTTTTGAGGAGTGGCTGGAGAGGCGGCATGGCGCTCTCACCTTCCGGCTGACACAGGTTCTAACTGGCCACGGTTGTTTTGGCCAGTTCCTGTGTCGTATACGCCGGCAAGAGACGCCCGGTTGTCACCACTGCGGCGACTGCCGCGACGTTGTTGAGGACACGGCGCTGCACACTTTGGCGGTTTGCCCCGCCTGGGCATCGCAGCGCCGTGATTTGATCGCGGCAGTCGGATCGGTTGCCCTCTCGCTCCCGGCCGTAGTTCAGTCTATGGTCCGGAGTGAGAGGTCGTGGAACGCCGTCGCCTCCTTCTGCGAGGAAGTAATCTCCACCAAGGAGGCGGCGGAGCGGGAGAGGGAGCGTTTGAACCCTCTCCCCAACCGCAGAGCCGGGCGCCGGAGGGCGCGCGATGACCTCCAGCCACCCTGAGGTTTGACCTGGGGGTGGCGGGCTTTGTGGGCCTGCCCGCCATCCGTTCAGCACCAGGTCCGAGAGGCGGCGTGCGTGTTCCCACGCGCGCCTCTGTGTCGAGTCCGTCTCCCCTCTAGGGGAGACAGTAGGGTTTTATCTGACGTAGTGCCTATTTTGGGTAGGTCTTTCGTGTAGTGGCCTGCCGTTTCATACGGCGGGCCGTAACCTCGGCGGGGTCGCGACCGCATGCGAAAGCGATTCGCGCGGCCCCGTCGAAAGTGGTTTTGTCGAGGAACACCGTGGTAGGTTTAGTCGGTATTCCGGGAGGTACATTGTCTTTTAACATCTTTCTTTTACCCCGGCGAGTCCGACATAATCCCTCCGCCCGCCCCCGCGGAGGGATATGCGTCATAGCATTCCACCACGTAAAAAAAAAAAAAAAAAAAAAAAAAAAAAAAAAAAAAAAAAAAAAAAAAAAAATCCGTACAATAAATATAAAAATTAATTAATAATTCATTTCCAATAATAGAATAGTAATAGATAAGTCAATAATTAAGAACATGCCAAATTAAATTAGATCATGATAGACGATTATTAAAACAAAGAAAACAAATTATATAAGATTATCACATAGGAGATCATTAATATTATAGTAGCATTTATGCAATAAATAATAAATTTCTTAAATTACGTATAAATACGTTAACATTAAGGTCCTTAAATTTATTTGGTACTTCATTGTATATTTTGGGTGCCATGCAGAAAATGCTATTATTGTTTTACATAATATGTATGGCATTCATACATTTATTTTAAATCACTGAAATATTATATAATTATTGAAAACAACCAGTGAGAATCACTGTTACAACTATTATGTTATCAATTCATTATTTTAGAAAGATCTTCACATTCTTTCTCTGAATTTACTTAACTAGAATCATGATTTCTATCGTATACCAAACATGGTTTTAGTTTATCTATTGATACAATATTCTCATAGCGAGGTCGATGCGCCTTTAACATTACTTAATACATCTAAAACTTTGCTTAAGATATTTTTATCATTACCCGACATATTCTTAAGATTACGATTTATATTACTTCGCATATATAACTGTCGAGACGCGGTTATTAATTAATTTACTTAGTTTATTTAACGGTGCCGAGTTTTGATGTTACGACTCCCCGTGTTATCCACGTTGTCGCAACACCTCCCTCCTCGGACTTTTATTATTATGCCGAGTTTTGATGTTACGACTCCCCGTGTTATCCACGTTGTCGCAACACCTCCCTCCTCGGACTTTTATTATTATGCCGAGTTTTGATGTTACGACTCCCCGTGTTATCCACGTTGTCGCAACACCTCTCTCCTCGGACTTTGTGACTTACGATTAAAAGAGTGTTTGTGGATTTGCCTCTCTCGCCGGCTCCCTTCCACTCCCTCACTCTTATTTGTTTTGAAGTCTACCCTTTGCCGCTTTCATTATCGCGGTTACTTATCATCAGACTCATCCATTAGTCTGAAAATTAAGGAATGATCGGCAGTTTAAATTCATTAATTAAATATTTATCACAGTTAATCTGTCAGGTATACCAGACGTAATAAAATATATCGAGTCATGCCACCAGTATGTCACTGAGACTCAATAGGTTAAATTTAATATTACCGCTGAAACCTGTCAGCTGTTTGTGATTTGGAGTCAGTCAACAGTGATACCATCTCCTCCCCTGATCATGAAGTTATGCCTGTGTCTTATTTGGTTGATAACAATAACAAAAACACATTCATGCCTTGAGACCAAACACCTATTTGGTCTGAAAACATGAATACATCTTTGTAACCCACACCTGTAGGTTTCAGTAGAAGTTAAAAACGACTACATTAAACGCTCAGTCAACAGTCATTTCTTTATGGTGACAGCCTATCTGTCACTAAAAAAGATGCAATCTATTTAACAGAAGTATAATCATTACATTATAAGGTAGGGTGTAACTTTATTCTGTGTGCATTACCATAGTCCTATGTATTAACAAAAGAACAAAAATAGGAATATTGAAAAACTTAATTTACTTCTTTAAATGCAGTTGTATATGTTATAACAATTTTATTTCATTCTTCGACACTAACAAGTTTATTAGTAGATTTTTATTGACTAAAGATACATTGTTTTTACCTTATTTTTATAAAAAGCAACTTGCTAAACTATTAGCATTTAATATATTATGCAGGGACCCAGTTACCAGTAGAGTAGTGAAGGTTATAGAACATAGTAGTATTATTACTACAAATCTTAGTGATACATCTAGAAGTTTAAACTGTTAAACGAGACAAAGGACAGGCATACACAGTATTAAACTAATTCATTAAAATGTTCGGGGTCTATCCGACAAGGAGTTAGAATTAGATTTATTTTTAAACATAATATTCAAGTATGTTGCATAACTGAACATAGGTTAAAAAGTATTCAATTAAAATTTATAATGAGTATTATTCAATTGTAAGTGCATTTTTAAGAGAATTCTATATGGTGGCTCTCTAATATATTTATGTAATGATGTAAAACGTAAAGAACTTAAAGAAATAGTAAATCTTTCTATCGTACTGATGAATTATCCTGTGTGGAACAAGAGCAACATACCATAGTTTGTGTGTACTGTCCACCGTAGAGTGACTTTAGTGTATTCGAAACAGTAGTACAGGATATTTTGAATCGTTTGAGTTTTAGTAATAGGAATATAGTAGTATGTGGTGATTTTAATATTAATTTCCTTGAGCAGTCAGCTCTTTCTGTGAAACTAATTAGTTCATTAGAGTCATTTAATTAAAGTATCTATTTTTGGAACCAAACAGGATTATTTCACATTCTGCTATTTGCTTAGATAATGTATTTTGTGACTCAATTTCTAAATACGGCCGGGCCATATTAAGTGAACTGACATCTGACCGTTGTGGTCAAAGGGTAGATTTTTCTGTAAATACAATGCTTAAAGAGAATAAGATCACATGTAGACCAATGACCTCTAATCGCTTAAAGAAATTTAATAATAAAGTAAGTGTCAAGGTTCTCAATATGGAAGGATATCCTTTCTCAGACGAAGTATATGAGTCTTTACTTAACATAATTACTTTAGAATATAAAAATATTATTAAATGTAAGACCTTTACTAAGAATAATAAGATTATGTTTTGTGATCTAAATTATATGAATTATATGATATGAAAAATATTCAATTTTGATCCTAATTTTATTCAATATGTTGAAAATTATTTAAAATGATTTGTGCCACTGCCAAGTCCCTTTATCTAAAAACTAAAATACGAAATTCTAGTAATAAAATCAAAACTACTTGGAATATTAATAACAATGAAACAGGACGCAGCAAGGTGCGTGATAATACCTTTGAACTTAATACAAATAATAACAATAGGAATTCTATGACGCCTATTAGAGGGTTTTAGTTTTCTTCTTTTTTATTTTTGTTTTATAATATTTTAGGTATAAGTTAGTTTTATGGAATTGTGTTTATATTATGTATATAATTAATAATTTGTATTGTGAAAAATAATAACATAATTTCAAATAATTTGGAAATAGCCGACACCTTTAATAACTACTTCGCAAAAATAACTTTAAATACAACTAGTACCCTAAGGTCTTGCCCAGCTCGAGCAGAATACTTGGTTATCGACAACGTGGAAGAGTAAGATACTATTCAGTTTTGAACGTGTACATCCATATCATATAATAAACGTATTTAAGTA
The DNA here is from genome assembly GCA_963675205.1 of Catocala nupta. NCBI lineage: Eukaryota > Metazoa > Arthropoda > Insecta > Lepidoptera > Erebidae > Catocala > Catocala nupta. Next base: position 431,177 of record OY776087.1, read on the forward strand.
ACTTAATTAAAAAATATCTGCTAAATTCAGGGGTTTCTATCTCCGTAAAATTTGTTGAAAATATTATTGTCAATATAGCGCCACACCTAGCTGCTATAATCAACGGGGCATTTTAATGAATATGGGCATTTTTCTTAACTTAATTAAATGTAGTAAAATACTACCTTAATTCAAAATTGGATACCAAAGCGACCCCAATAATTTTAGGCCAATTTCAATCAGTAAAGTATTTGGGATGATTATATTACAGCAATTAAAGAGCCACTTAGGTGTAAATGATTTAGTTCATACAAATCAATATGGTTTCAGGATTTGTGTGAAATTGTTTTATTCGTGGATGACAAATCCCTTATTTTTAAAGTAGACTGAAAAGCACCGAATTTATGTGCTGTTAACGATTTACTCGCGCAAGTCCTAGACTGGTTTACGACGAATAATTTACTACTAAACTTTACACTGCTAAATGTAAAGAGTCCTAACGTAAATATAAATTTAAAAACTTTAGATGATAAAGTTAAGTGAGGCGCTCAAATATCGTGTCTTGCAGGTTTCTTCCCATAGGGCCAACCCTTTGCCTGAACCTAGCAACTAACCTAAATGTAGCCTCAGTAATTTTATTGACCTTTACTAATTTTTAAGCTAATAAAATTATTAAAACTATTAAAGCTATTCAAATTTATTATAGTTTATTTATATAATGCTTATTTTTTATATAATACATTATATATTACCATAAACAAAATTCATATAAATACCAAATCATGTCTGCATTGACATAAACTTTATATTTTATCAATTACATTATTTTAAAATAGTTTAACTATGCTTAACAATCGTTCTTCAAAATTATCTGTTATTTGTAGATATACAACCTGTTTACACCAAACTCATTAGTAGATATCGTGCATGTTTTGTTCGCTTAAATATAACAATCAATATTACAAAACTGTCCTTACTCAATTAACTTACAGTTGGTATTTCTAGAGTGAGAATCCTTACCTCGCCGTAACACAATTTGACTAGCACGGGATGTAAAGATTTTTTATCGGATTACCGCCAATTTTATATGTTGAAGTTAAACAGAATATTTTTCTTCTTATTTATACATTAATTTGCTAATGTTCTAAGTTAATATAGTCAAATATGATTAATAGTGTAAATGTTTAACTGTACTATATTGTATCTGTTTTAAACATGCTGTGCACACATATTTAGAACATATATTAAAACAGAACAACATTGTAAACCTAGGCTAACTTTATATATGAATAAAGTTTTATCTTATCTTATCTTATCTTATCTTTGTGAACTAAATGAATAAATGATATTGACTTTGACCATGAATTCAGCTCATCCATGAAAGCTTTAATCTTTAAAATAGTATATAGTTTCATTGTGTTTTAATATTGTAGGTATCGATTGAAAATAAAAGTAATAATATATTAATAATGATACCTTCAATCTGTATGTCAGTATAGTGCATATAAACATAGCGCACCAATATGGGCAAAAGCATTAACAAGTCATTCCTCTTCCTAATACCATTTTTGATGGACATATAGCAGATTGCACCTGATAACACATCCCCAGAGAGTAGCTCTGGCTGGATATAAACAGTGCCGAGAGGAGAAATACCGAGGAGTGCCCCAGCCAAATTCAACCTCATCAACCGCAATAATGCTACATATCCATAAGTACACAGTACATTATCAAGTAAATACGTCGCTTGCCAATAGTTAGCTACCAGGGAGTGCCTTGGCCAAGCTAAACTACGACGCCGACACAACGAGTCCACCTAGCATCCAACACACTTATCTGTAAGTCTCATAATCGAGACGAAAAAACAAACAAACACGAGTGTCGTAGTTGACTTCAACCCATCAGGACGGAAATATAAACAAACCAAATTGATGTTAAATCTGTTAAATTTATCACAATTACTCACTACATGGAATAAGTAACAATTATCCATATTTTCAACGTTTTCACACGATACCTTAATATTTTTAAAGCATTTGGCGTTCGATTAATAAATAATTGTTCGATTTAAAAAATCTTAGACGAAAAGTGAGGTTCTCAGATGCCAAAATATCTATAATTTGGAGGAATTTAAATTAATCTATCGGTAATAATTACTAATCCTATCCCTTAGGTTATTCTTTAACAATGTAAAATTATGTACCTACCATGCATTTTTTTTTACTGTATGTATCGATCTACTATATTCTGTTTGGTCAAAAGCGGATATCAACTTTTTTTAAATTCAAATAAGTAATTAATTGTTTTACAATTGATGCTACACTTGAACATCACTAAAATGTCTATGGTCATGTCAATGAACCGTTTGTATACCTTTTGATTTTGTTGTATTGAAATCGACTATATCGCAATACCCCATACAATGCGTGACAAGTCAAATGTTGAGAACCAATTCTGAACGAAATGTATATATTTTCTTTTATTTGTTCATAAAAGTTAAATTTGCACGTGGGCTGGGATAAACGAGTGCCTTTTGAAAAAAAATGACCCGTCTATCCCACTTCTGAATTGTAAGGAAACTCCAGAATCAGTTCTCAAGTATTTATTTCCTTTAATATTATTGTAACATAATTATATTTTATATTAATAGTTTACATAGTTACACAATATGCACACCTGATTTAATTCAATGCAATACCCGCCACTTAATATACTTTTACTTCACAAACTTATACGATCGCCACACAACGCACGACTGCCCGTTATCGTTCCGCGCGTTAGTTTTATACTATCAAGCATAGTGGGGCAGTCGAGAAAAATCAGTGTTGCCAACAGAAAATAACGGATACAATTAAACATATTCAAATAATGCTTCTACATCGCTACATTTAACTAAATATTTCTATATAATAATTATATTCTACCTATAATTGCTAACACATGCATAGCACACATCGATTTATTTGCATTGGATAGGATAATCTACTTTATTGACATTGGCATGGCAGTTAAATTCTGAGTTAAAGTTACCAACTCCCATGCTGCGTGCTTTCTAGCGACTAACTTGCCGTCTGTTAATTTAACTTCTATAATGAGTTTATTCTTAATTGACTGCACCAATAAAGGCTTCTCGGCGGTGGTGAAACTGGCCACTCTTATGCGTGGTATTTTTGCTTCTAGATCCTAAATTGTAACAGAAACACTTCGATTACACTTCAAATCTAGTTTAGTTTTAACATGTATTCGCACAATGTACAGGGATACTTACCATGATTTTAATATCTTCTATATTCTTTAAATTAATAACATTCACTAAACAATCACAACAAAATAACTCCGCTCGACGCCGACCAAAAACTTATTTGACAACGTCAGTAGATAAATTAACATTGGCATCAAGCAATAAATAATACTATAGAGAAAATATTGAAATGAAGTATTATTTATTTACTCGTAAAACATATTTTACTTTGTTGTTTTTATTAAAACTGGTAGCAAAAGAACTAACTATTATCTAATAATGCACAGAATAAGGTATTTCATGTATTTTATTGTATATTTTAATAAATTAAAATTCACATTTTTGTATGCAACACTAGCGCTTAATCGATATTCAGTCGATAGAGTTATTTATATAGCGCGTCGCCCAACGGTTAAATCTGTCATTAACTAATGAACACTTAAATTCTATCTCTGGGATGTGACGATAGTTAATAGATTTAATGAAACTTAGCTAAGTAATAATTAGGACTAATTTAATGAACTTTTCTGAGTGCGGCTGTTAGTCTCTTGGGTGGACGACTTGGGATGCCTTGTATTTTGAAACAAATTGAACGGAAATCGAATCTATCGAAATAGCAGTCTGAACTAAGCTATCGCAAAGGTTCCATAACAACTACTACACCAATACTTTAGATACCGAAAATATACATTAAAAGTAAAGAAATAAAAAATTAAAATTATTTATTACCAAAAGAGATATTTCACATAGAATCCATTGGCCCCACACTAGGCAAGCCTGTCTTTGAACTTTTCTGAGTGCGGCTGTTAAGTATTTAAATTTTTACTATGGTTTTTATTTAATTATTTTTAAAATGAATTAATTTTGTGTAAATTATTCGTACTGTAGGTTTTTGATGTGAAGTTTTTGTAAGAAATGTTACCCTTGTAGATATGTACTTATGCATCACACTATTTACTAAATCTACAACATGGTTGGTTTCTTCACAATAAAATTGGTGATAACTTTTTTCGGGAAACAGTTGTTTGCCAATAAAACTGCTTAAGGTTGTATTGACAATAATATCTGTTGAAATTAAACTACTATATACGGATTTTATCGCGTTGTTTATTTAACACTCTAAAACATAATTTAGAAACTGTTACACTACTATACTACTATTAAACTTTACTAATTTTAAGCTAATTAAATTATTAAAACTATTTGTATTTAAGTTTACACTTTCCCCGACGTTTCAGTTGCTTTTCAGCAGCCATAGTCACGGGGAGACTAAGATGGTAATTGTCTCAATGTTCCAGTGTAGTTATTTCAAAGTACCCGAACATAATTTAGTCATTGGTGTTTCTATTTACGCAGAATGAGCTCAAAGTATCATGAAGTCTAGCTGTGGTTTGTTTCTTCTTGGGGTTGACTATTTGAAGTACTGGATCCCAAGCTGGTGGTACATTCCAACCATCTTCTCTATTGAAATTAGGATGTTTTTTGATTTCAATAGCCTCGCGAAGCATCCTTGGTAGGAATCGGTGTTCTTTAGCGAGAATCTGTGGTTTATCAAATCTCAGGTAGTGGTTGGTCCCCTGTTGTACATGTTCACATACAGCAGACTTCAACGAGCGTTTGTGTTTTACATCAGCTATGTGTTCTTTTATGCGGGTGCCTATGCTTCTCTTGTTTTGACCAATGTATGAGAGTCCACAGTCACAATCTATTTTATAGACCCCTGCATCTTGTAAAGGTAATTGGCACTTGACGGATGGTAAAAATTGACTTATCTTCGTTGGCGGCTTGAAGTATGTGTTGATTGAAGCTCGCTTCAAGATGTAGCCAATCTTGCCAGTGATACCCCTTACATAAGGCAGTATAGCAGGCTGGCGCTCGACTGTGGCTGGCTTTTCTCGGGATCTGTGACAGCGGGGCGGCTGTTGGAGCTTGTTGTCTTACAGTACTTGCTTGACATGTTGAAGTTCGGCGTCCAGGTATTTCTTGTCACAGATCCCGTGGGCTCTCTGAAACAAAGACATTCCCACGGTAGCTAACTGTTTAGGATGGTGGTTTATAGACATTGTTCAAACCGAATAATATTTTGCCGGCTTGAAATTCTGCTAAACACGGCATGAAAACATTATAAATGATTTCAGGAGAACCAGCGCGTATTACTTTATTCTTGTTTGTGTAGAATGATATCATATTATTGTCAAACAATTTAATGTTGTTACGAAAATACTTTGACAACAAGCATAAGACGCCAACTGCTGACAGTTCGTATACTCATGTTCGTACACTCAATCTAATATCAGGTTACCATATTACAATACTAAGAATTGTATTCACAGTTGAAATATTAAACATTCAAATGCCAATGCTACAATTTATTTAATCGACAATACATCTGGCGCATTATGTTTTTATAACACTTTAGGTAAAATCTTACTTAATATTCGTTACACATGAAAATCACTGTGCCATTTTGACAAAGACGAAAATAAAATATATTAACACAACACATAATAATATTTACGGTATTCATGTTGTATTGAACATGAACATGGATGTTTGTCTTGGTCTGGGTGTTTCTATGTATAATATGCATGTATTTACAAAAAAAAAGGTATATATGTATGTTTATCCATTGTCTAGTACCCATAGTACAAGCTCTGCTTAGTTTGGGCTAGATGGTGTTGTGTGTATGTGGTAGAATATTATTATTATTATTATTATTATTATTCTACTGTCCTATCTTGGCGTCATTGTGGTTAGTAACCAACAACACAAACTTTACTGAATGTCCTACGATTGAACAGTAGAATATTGCCTCGATACGTACCTATATAAACTAATTCTAAACACGTTATAAGCAAAAGAATATCTTAGCGCCACGTACGTTACACATTTTAAGCGTATGACGCTTGCATCTGTGGTTGTGTGCACTGGGGGATCGCTTGAACTGCTGGTCCTGCAGGCCATATAGACATCATCTCTTTTCTAACCCAATTCTTCATGTGGGTGCAAGAATGTTTACCGCATTTACATATACACAAAAATACAATGATGCTCGATCTTTCTCTCTATGTCACCAATTTGCTTTGCCTGATTAGCTCCTTGTTGAGCTATTATAATCTCTTCATTCTTTGTCTGATAACTACCCATTTCGGCACAAAATTAACAATAATCGAATTTATAATATATAGAAAAATATATCGCGCACTATCGATGTTCGCTTAAAGTATGCGATAACAGTGACACAGTAATTTCTTACATTAAACTTATAAATTAAATATACATGCTATCCAAAATTTTACCTTACGGCAACAGAAATCGTACGGGTGGCTTAATACGTCGGCCACTACGCGTAGTATAATTTATAAGTGGAGGCGATTTTACCTCATCACTATTCCTACAGTCACTCTCTAAACTCTTATCTAAACACAACTCAGTATGCTGATTTTCTTGCAACATAAAAGCGGGTTTGAGTCTATCTATGGACACATCAATTTCTCTGCTTGGTAATTTTATCCTAAAAATTTTATCATTTCTATTTATTACTCTATATGGGCCATCATACGTGGGACTAAACGCTTTTTTTAATAACTCATTCCTAGTGAAAACGTGTGTACAGGTTTTTAAATCTTTACTTACGAAAAATTTACGTGAATCACTCATCGCTCTTGACTTGGACTGAGGTCTTAGCTTGTTTATTGTCTGATGCAATTGTTCTATAAAAATGTTTGAGTTACTGACCTTATTACTTGGCACGTGTAAGAAATCACCAGGCAGTCTTATGGTTTCGCCATACAGCATTTCCGAGGCGCTGATACCTGAGTCTCCTCTGCATGCAGCACGAAGTCCTAATAACACCGTTGGTAACTCGTTCACCCAGTCATTATTACTTATTAAACGTGATGTTAAAGAATTTTTCAATGAGCGATGCCATCTTTCTATCATCCCGTTGCTTTGAGAGTGATAGGGTGTTGTCCTAATCCTTTGTATACCTAAATATTTCATAAGACTATTAAATAAATCGCTTTCGAACTGCCTCCCCTGGTCCGTAGTTATTCTATTCGGACAACTGAACCTACGTACCCAATGTTCATAGATAACCTTAGAGACTGTTTCCGCTGTGATATCCGACACTGGTATGGCTTCTGGCCACCGTGTAAAACGGTCTATAATGGTAACACGGTAACGATGACCATGCTGAGACGTGGGCAAAGGCCCAATTATATCCGTATGTAAATGTTCTAATCTGTTACATTGAGGGAAATTAGATAATTTTGAAATTGTATGTCGACTAATCTTTGCCCTTTGGCAAGCAATGCAAGCTTTAGACCATGTCTTTACGTCCTTATTCATTCCGTACCAAAAATATCTTCGTGTTATCATTTTTCACGTAACTCTAATACTAATACTTTTCTAAATTTCTCAGGTAAGTAAGGTCTTATATTATTCGTTGAAATTTCACAGTATATAAGCTTGTCGCTGCCAGGCATTGTTATTTGTTTAAATATTAAGTTACTATTCATGTTCGGTTCTATCAACGGCTTATCAAGTTCCTGTGCCTGCGCCAATTCGTCGAAATCGACTACCGTGGGACAAACAATGGACTCCACACGCGACAGTGCGTCAGCGACCTTATTTTCTCTACCTTTAATGTACTGAAAATCATTTGTAAATTTTGAAATATATAATAATTGACGAGTTCTCCTAGGTTATTCCTTTTGGCTGCTAAGCTTCGTAAAGATAAACGTAAGGGGTTTATGGTCTGTATAATTAGTGAGTTGACGTCCTTCGACCATACTTCTAAAATGTATAATAGCTAAATATATCGCAGTTAATTCTTTGTCGTAGGTACTATATTTTTGTTGTGTATCGGACAGTTGCTTCGAAAAATATCCTAGCGGTTTCCACTCTCCCTTATATTTCTGTTGTAAAACTGCACCTACGCATGTATCCGACGCGTCCGTCATTAGCAATAACGGAGCGTTCACCCTGGGATGAGACAATGTAGTGGCGTTCTGTAAGCCCTTTTTACATTGCTCAAAAGCTAATATACTATTATTATTCCATTCAATTTTGGTTTTATCTCTCTTTTTAGCGTTATGCAAATACTTATTTAGCTCTGCCTGATATTTTACGGCTTGTGGTAAGTACGACCTATAGAAATTTACCACTCCAAGAAAACGACGGAGTTGTTCTACCGTAACCGGCCTAGGGTAGTCTATAATCGCCTTAATTTTCTTGTCTTTTATTATCTCGCACCCGAAGAATTTTATTTTATACTTTCCGAATGCACGTTTGGTTAAGTTTATCGTTATTCCTACTTCACTAAAACGTTTAAAATGTTATCTAAGGTGTTCTTTATGTATTTTTTCGTTCGAGGACATGATGGCAATATCGTCTATATAACAAAAAAGTGCTGACTCACCCTCATCTTCTGCACCGCCTATGTGTCTGCGCCGCATTACTTAATCCGAAAGTCATCCGGAGAAATTCCCAAAGACCAAACGGAGTTGTTATCGCCGTCTTCTCAATGTCTTCGTCTGCAATGCTAATGTTATGGTAGGCCCTATTGAAATATAAACGGAAAAACCATGTTTTATTTTCTAAAATATACGTAAAACTATTTAACCTTGGGGTTGGGTAATTGGGTAACGATCTGGTTTCGTGATGGCATTTAATGCTCTGTAGTCTCCACATGGGCGTATTGCGCCGTCCTTTTTTGGTACTACATGTAAAGGACTTGCCCACTCACCTTGTGACGGGCGACATATACCTAACTCATTCATTAACTGAAATTCCTTTTTTACCTTATTATGCCGGTCCGGTGGTAACGGCCTGGGACGCGCGTATACTGGGGGACCTTTTGTATTTATATGATGTACAACTGAACGACAAGGTGTCTCTCTAAAACAAACTGGTTTGGTGATTTCTGAAAATTCCTCTAATAATTCGCGATATGGATTATCATTTTGTATACTCTTAATAATTGGCGTGTCACACTGTACGATAGACCCATTTGAGCGTATATTAGTTAAACTGTCTATAAGTTTCCTATTATATAAGTCTACAATCAATTTATATGCCTCGATAAAGTCTGCTCCTAATATTGCTTGCTGGACGTCGCAAATAATAAACGTCCACCTAAAATTTCTACGCAACCCTAAATTAAGCTCTAATGTCTTTACACCATGGGTTTTAATTTCTGTGTTATTTGCAGCATACAACCTATAACTACTTTTACTCACTTTTCGTTACACTACGTACCGGTAACACACAGACGTTCGCGCCGGTATCTACTAAAAATCTTATCTTCGACTTCCTGTCTGTTATACTAAGGCGATGGTTACCTGCCGCTGTGATACAGTCGCCCACCGTACTCGACTGCAGCGCACTTAGTTTTCCGTCGGTGACGTCCTCGACGTTTTCCAGTTGCATGGCTTTTCGCACTTTCTCGCTCGTTGTCTATATCTGAAATGATACTTGCATAACCAATTAGGGCTGCCTGGGTTGCGACGTGGTCCTCTTGATCTTGACCTTGACCTACTTCTATTCCATCGTATTCCATATCCTGCGCTTCTTCCTCTTATCTCGTTAACTTCCTGTTTTATTTCCCTAAGGCCTTGGCCATCATGGTTGCTATCTCTGTCACTGGTGTGCCTTCAGGTGTCGTCGCTGAAATTGCTGATATGTTGTCCGTCTGTAGATTTTCTGTAATCTTATCCGCCATTTTCGCGAGGTTGTCCAGCTTAGTATCTTGACATACCGATACTACTACTTTCACCGAGCCCGGTAGCCGTGCGATCCATAGTCTCCTTAGGGCCTCGTCAGACACTTCCGTATTCCGTGCTAGTTCCGACATTCGGCGTAATAGCTGTGACGGGCGCTGTGATCCTAAATCCATTTCGCTAACCAACTTCTGAAACTACCATTCTGTGCTATCTGCAAAAGCTGTTAGAAGTCGCTGTTTCAACGCTAAATACGCCTTCTCGGCCGGTGGTGACAATATAAGGTCGTTAGCTTGCTGTAGAGCGTCCTTGGTCAGCTTCGCGACCACCATTTGGAACTTCGCTAGGTCACTTTGTTTCTGAGGCTCCATGACTGCCACATCCGCGGCATTTCGGCCCAAAATTCAGGAATCCTCGCCGAAACGCTTATAGAGGCCAACTCCGTAACCGCTTGTGTTGGGTTCATCGTACCTTGTTTTGGTTTCCCCTGAAGCTACCCGCCGAGTCAGGTATAATTTCCTCAGTCGACGGGGAGTCATCCCACGCCTATAGTTTTTCGCATCTAATTTAGAGCCTTTTTTGAATATAGGCAAAACACGAGCAATTTTATATTGCTCAGGGAAAACACATTGCTCAATACATTTGTTTTATTGCACATGTTATTGACCATTTTAAAGATTTCTACCGGGGTTACTAGATCAAACAACATGTAATCGTCTACTCTAGCCTTATTTTCGATTAAGTATTTTTTGGCTAAGCTATGATCAGAAGACTTTAGTGTAATTTTGTTGTCAAATAATAATAATAATAATCATTTATTTTCTTTCACAAACAAAAAAAACATATAATACAAAATTAACACCTACAGATACAGTTTATAAATGAGTAAATATCTTTTCATTTGTGAAGGACTGGTGCCTGAAATAGGTTTCGAAAACCTGTGCCACAGGTCACCAGGCCCCCCCTATGGAAAAGTAAATACATACTATTTTAACATTTATATCTATATGTCCATATATATACATACACATATACATATATATATATATATATATATATATATATATATATATACACATATATACATACACACACATACATATATATATATATATATCTAAATCAATTTTTACTAGACTAACTAGAACAGAGATAACAAGTATGTGTGTATAATAGAGTGTGTATGGATGGGTGTGAGTATGTGTGTAAGCGAGGTGTATTGTGTAGGGTCAGTGTATTGTGTAGTATTGTGTAGCGTGTTATCTCGTAGGTAGGTTCGTGTTTGGTATAGTATATGTGAGAGTGGCAAAAGGTGGGCGTATAGATCGCTAGGTATATACGATATCAGTGTATATGATAGTGGTGTTCCTCATTACTCAAGCGGGTGTAGAGATTTTTCTATGTTCTCATAGTTTTGCTGTTTGAGGTGCTGAATGACCACTTGCTTGCACTTGTATTTGACAAGATGATAAATATTATGGGTTGCATTAATCTTGTTGTATAGGTAGTCGCCAAGAAAACAGTAGAAATGCTGTGAGAAGGCTGTTCTTCTGGGTTGGTATGTGCAGACCGTGCCCTTACGATGTTTACCTTCATTCTTGTTGGGGTCATACTCAGTTTCAGTATGCTTCATTAGGATGACTCTGAGGATGAAGGTTTGCCTGATGGAGAGTATGTCCCAGTCACGATAGAGCGTATCTGTCGGGTGTCGGTAGGGCAGGCCAGCAGCGACTTTAAGGAGTACACGTTGGGCTCTTTCTACTACTATCATGTTTGTCTTGGCGGCTCCTCCCCAAGAGGTAATACAGTATTCTATGAGGGAGTGACATAAAGCATAGTAAATGTTTTTGATAATTGCACGCGTGGTAATATTTCTTATGGTTTTAAATACGTAAATTAATTTACGTATTCTTGCAGTCAGTAGATCAATATGGGGTTTGAATGTGAGTGTCTGATCCAGTGTTACTCCTAGGTATTTTATAGTATTGGTCCTTTCGAGGGAAGTACAGGTGCACGGTACTGTTGGTAGGAGCTTTGAGCACGTATGGGCTATGATTGTGCAATTTTGTGGAGGGAGTTGATTGGCTCTTATAGCGAATGGTATGTATTTGGTTTTTGCTACGTTGAGAGATAGAAGATTGCCTTTCATCCACTCGTTTACTCTATCAAAGCCCATCTGTGCGTTAGAGAACGTTTCTTCCCAAGTGTTTCCCCGAAAGAATAGGGCCGTGTCGTCGGCAAATGTGTAGATCTTTCCTTCATTTTGCTGGATCTGGCAAAGGTCATTGATGTAGACGAGGAATAGGGTAGGCGAGATCACGCTACCTTGGGGAAATCCATAGGTAACCTCAGTTTCATCACTGACCCAATCGCCGATTTTTACCATCTGTCGTCTGTTGCTCAGGTAGTCCCTAAAGAGTGATAGGGGGAGGCCTCTCACACCGACCCTTTCTAACTTGTCGAGGAGGCGCGGAATTGGTACAGTGTCAAACGCCTTTGTAATGTTTAGAAATGCTACTACACATTTATTTTTGTCATCCAGTTCAGTAACAATAGTGTTGGTAAGGTTATGCACTGCAAGAGAGGTCGAGGTTCCACTGCGGAAGCCATACTGGGACGGAGCTAGTGTCTTGTTACGTTCCAGGTATGCAGTTAACCTCTCGTTCATAACTCTCTCTAAAACTTTCGACAGTGTGGTGTCAAATTGGTCAGATAAAAAGTTAGCTACGTCTATAGGGCTGTCATATATCTTATTATCTTGTTTAAGTATTATAATATCTGTGCTTTGTTTTTTATTAGAATTACGTCTACTATTCACTATTTTCCACATGGCTTTACTAGATTGAGGTGCCTGATCAATCTTTTTCCTAGTGTCGAGCTTTTTTGCACATCTTACTACCTTTCTAAATATTCTTAAGTAATTTTCGCGATATTTTAAAATTGATTTATCACACTTTTTTTTATCAATAAGGCACAGAATGCGCTTAACTTTGCTGGATACTTTAACTCCTTTGCTAAACCAATAACTTCTTTCAGACTTATTAGGATCAATTACAATTTGCTTTTTTTAAATGAATTATCATGAACTTTATTAAATTTTCTTATAAATGTATTTATACCGAGATTCCAATCTATCTCTGCCAACTTTTTCCTAAATTCCGCCTTATTTTTTTAATTATATATTCTTTTTTTAATATACTTAAAATTACTTCTTTTTATATCTATTGTTACTTTTTTTACATTTATTGCGCAAAAAAGACCAGCATATCCATCTGATAATCCGTTGTGGTCAATATGGACATCGTTAATATCAGTATCTACCAGATTTGTCAATATATTGTCAATACATGACTCTGTGCCATTACGTATGAATGTTGTAGTGTCAAACAAACATCTAAAAATGTAGCACGTGAGCAACGATAACAATGATTTGCGGTATTTGTCATCTTTCACCAGATTAATATTGAAATCGCCACAAATCAAGCACTGTTTTTTGAGGACGTGCTTCAATAGTTGTTCCAGCCTTTCAAGAAAATTATCTAATTTATTATTCTGAGGAGTTCTATAGCAACAAACAATATTAACATTAAATTCTAAATCTTTTAGTCCACATACCTCGAAATAATCCTGTTTATAAAGTTTTTTACAAATTTCTATGTCCTCTATTTGTCTGTCATCGCTTATTAGCACCAAAGTACCACCTCCTTTTTTGTTTACTCTTGTGTTATAGGAACCAAGTTTATAACCAGTCATCTGTAATTGTGATATTTGGATTTCATTTAAAAAGTGTTCACTTATACAAATACAATTTACTTTTGATTTTAAATCATTCAGATAAATTTCTAGGTCGTCTTTCTTGTTATTAAGTCCACATAAATTTTGATGATAGATAGTATATAATACAGAGTTTTTGTTTGTGTTGATATTCGTTAAATTAGGTAGGCTAAAATTACTTCGACGACTACTATTAAAGTCATTTAAACTACAGTCCTTTATAATTTTAGTTACGAAAAAAGTCACAAGTTTGCTGTGTTGCACTCAATTCATTCGGATCAGTTAAAGTCACCATGTTATTTGTTTTACGTAGTTGTTCTTCACTTGCCACCACTTCGTTGGAGCTGAATACTTCGTAGTCATAAGTTATGTTGGACCTTATTTGTTCAAAGATGTTTTTCCATCCGTGTTTGTTAATCTTCCCAGTATTGATGGAAAACATTTCAAGTGATAGGGTGTGATTACTATCGAAAAAATATGCATATCTGTTATTCTTAATGTCCCAACAGAGCAGATTATTAAAGAGTTCAACTTTGTAATTATGTATTAATGCACCACATATGAACGTCGGGGCACACACAACGAGATTGGTGTGGGTATTCTTTATCAGATACTTTCTTAATTTATCAATAATTCCTATAAAGTCGTCATTCTTCAAATCGTTTTCTCCAATAAAAATTAAGCAATAGTCGTTAATAGAAAAGCCTTTTAGTTTGTGTTCAATAGTGCTCAGTACGTCTTCCGTGATGACGTTTAGCAGCAAATAATGACAATACTCAAAATTATCTGAGAAGACCTCTTCAATTAACGGCAGAGTTCCTTTTGTGCAACCGCTGCTCATTATAGCCAGTTTGTTTTTTTGTTTTTGAAATACGCCTGATGTTTTTCCAATAGCAACATCACTGAAGTGTGGTATTAAAGTCCGTTTTTTATTCTGCGTCAATCCGTCGTCGTAAGTCTGTTCAGAAGTTTGAGTCTCTTTATTTATAAAAATAATAAAATAAAAATTGTTTATTGCCATAAATAATTTACAACACATTACGTAATTAGCATTGGCTCCACACTAGGCACAGCCTGTCCTGTGGGTGCCAGGTACGTTTTACTGTAATTTTAATCTTATTTGCTCGGGCGACATCAGCATTAACAATTATGGCTACTTTACATTAATATTATTATTTATAGTTGAGTATAAGCTAGTGCACTTATATGTATCTAGTGTGTGTATATGTGGATGTGTGTACGGTGTATGTTCATGTGTGTATGTTTGTTGTGAGTTTGCGTGTGTGCATGTGTTCATGACAGGCATATCATAAGATTTTCGGTGGAGTCATATGTCAAAGTATTTAGCCATTTCGTAACTTTTAACTTTACCTCTTTCACTGAGCACTGTTTAATTTTACATGCATTGGCTACTTTATTGTAAATGAATACCTCATTGAAAGGACTAAAGCGCCTTGCAAAGCTAGTTTTGATTGATGGGATCGGTAATCTGTATGTGCGGCGCTTCAGTAGGTCTTGATATTCTGCCGTTTTAGTCACTGTTTTGTGGACACTAAGAGTGGTTTTTAGAATATATAACTGGCGTACGTTTAACAGTAGACTTTCCTGATATAACTTGTTTGTTGGGTACCGAAAGGGCTTCTTATTCATTGTTTTGATAACCGAACGTTGTGCTCTTTCTACTTGTAGCATTATCGTTTTTAGTGCACTTCCCCAACATGTGATGCAATATGTAATAAGAGACTGGGTCAAAGCTAAGTATACAGATTTTAAGATGTCTGTTGGTGCTGAAGTGCGCAATAACTTCAGGATATTAGCTGTCTTGCGGACTCTAGTTGACAGAAGCTTTATATGCGCTTTGAAATTAAGATTTTGGTCAAGCATGACACCTAGGTACTTAATAGTCTCAGCTCTTGTTAATGTTTCACAATTACAAGACTGGTTCGGGTTCGCGCACTCGTGTATTCGAAGGAGAGAATAATTTTTTGGGGCTGTCGCTGCTGTTTTATGGAAACATATATATTTGCTTTTGTTAGCGTTTAGAGTGAGCAGATTGTTTTGTAGCCAAGTAAAAACCTGTTTCATTCCGTTCTCTGCGTTTGATATTACTTCGCCCCAGTTTGATCCATGGAATACGATGGCAGTATCGTCCGCATAACATATTACCTCGGCGTTAACACTATCTTGTATATCATTTATATACATTATAAATAAGGTCGGACCAAGGATACTGCCCTACGGCACGCCGAAATTGTTAGCCCGTAGGTCGCTTTTGTAGCTACCGACTCTCACACACTGTCTCCTATTCGTCAGGTAACTCTTGAACCAGTCAAGGGCCAAGCCCCTGATACCAAAATAGTTGTCCAGCTTTTTGATCAATATTGGAGTTGACACGGTATCAAAGGCTTTATCTAGATCCAGAAATACGCCTATGCTAGCCTCGTTATTATCGAGATGAGAGGACACTATAGATGTAAGGAGTGTGATAGCTTCTTCCGTCGATTTGCCTCTTCTAAAGCCAAATTGTCTGGGTGATATGAGATGATTAGCTTCGATATATTTGACTAGTCTTTTATTAACTATCTTCTCCAGGAGTTTTGAGAGTATTGTTAAGAGCGAGATAGGGCGGTAGTTTTCCGCGGACTCCTTAATACCGTCCTTGTGAATGGGTGTAACACATGCTATCTTCCATGCTTCCGGAAATACACCCATCTCTAGGCTAGCGTTAAATATTGCAGTTAAGGGTGGCACAATTTCATTTCTGATTTCTTTTAGAAGAGCATTAGTCACACCATCAACACCTGGTGCTTTATTGTTTTGCAAAGACAAAATCAAGGACTCGACTTCACACTCGTCCGTTGGGTGCAGGAAAAAAGAGTTCATTATTTGCCTACTGTGAACTTCCGAAGCCAAATTTTCTTGGCTCATTTGTAATTTATTAAGAATTTTGTCCGCTAGTCTCTCTCCTACAGTAGAAAAATAGGTGTTACATACGTCAAGTGAGCTTTTCGGACTTAAACTACCAGGCAAGTTGAGAAGTTCCTTAGGCTCCTTGTTAGTTTTTGTAAGGTGGCAGGCGGTTTTAATTGTTTGCCATAGCTTCTTTGGATTTTTTGTACTGTTAGAAATCTCGCTATTTTCGTGTTCATTTTTAAGTTTTCGAAGGAGTTCGTTGCAGAAGTTTCTATACCGGGTGTAAGTTTTTAATAAAAACGTATTGTGAGGAAATTTATGTGACTTAATATGCAAGCTATCCCTATGTTGCATACACCGTATTAGTCCTGGGGTAATCCACGGTTTTATATTATATTTAGAGTGGCTTTTGCGAAGTATTTTTGTGTTGTTGTTGATTATCTTGGTAAGACGGTCGGAAAACGTTTCTACAGTTAGGTTTATATCTCCACATGTTTGTAGCATGGTCCAGTCCTCTTTCATAATTTCCCTCTTAATGGTTTCTACATCTCGTTTTATGTATCTCCTGTCTCGTGAAATCTTCTTCGTTCCCTTAAAAGTTAACCCCAGCATCACCATATCATGATCAGTTATACTGGAAGAACAAACTATTCCCAATGCGTTTTGGACACTGTTCACAAGAATGTGATCCAAACATGCAGCACCCCTTGTTGGCTTCGTTATAGCAGGGAAAAGTCCGTGTTCGGCAGTAAGGCAAACGTATTCCAGGTCCTGATTACTGGTAGACGAAAGCAAATTTATATTCATGTCGCCTGCCATAATAAGGGTCTTGTTTTTCATCTTTTGCGAGAGATCTGCTAATATACAGTCAAGCGTACATAGAAAATTATTAGTGTTAGTGAAAGACGGCGGGCGATATATACCGAGAATGGTGACTGAGTTTGACAGTGTCAGTTGTAGGCAGTTTGCATCTTCAATATTCGGCTCAGTCACACAAACACTAAGCGTATCCTTGAAATATACTGTGACACCGCTGTTCTGGTTTATGCTTTTCCTAGTGTGGTATGATGTGTAATGTTGCAATTGAGGTATTATAGAAGACTCATCGAGCCAGCACTCAGTCAAAATAATTATGTCAAAGGAAACATTTAATCTTTTTAAAGTTAAAGTAAAGTGATCGAAATTTTTGCTTATGCTCCTTATATTGAAGTTAAGAATTTTAAAGTTATAGTCTGTGTTCAATGCTGTGTGAAAAGATTCAGGTGCTTGTACTGTGTGGCAGCTTATGCTTAACGAATCTATTTCATCCGTTATATCCTTATTAATCATGATTGAGTAATAAATGTTTTGCAAGTGAGTTGACTAGTGGGTTAAGATAACTGCCCAACAATACATGCTCTAGTTTACAAGTAGCGCGAGTTATTATTATATGAATTATAGGTAAACATTTACTGATGAACACTATTATATAGTTATACCAACAGCCATAAGAGTTCACTGACTTTGGTTTACAGCGGTAATACATAATTTGCATGATATCCCATGAACACAATAACAGTTCATGTAATGCATATGTATAATGTAGTGTAAAGTAGATAATAAAGCAGTATAATTGTTTGTGTAAGAGTGAATTAAGTGTAAGGTGTGATGTAACAATTAACATGCTATAAAAAATTAAAACAAGGAAATATATGATTTTTAACAGAGCAAATGTATCTGTGTTTGAATAAAATTTAATTATGCTGTTTGGTTGTGTTGTCCTGGCATCCAGTAGCTGTATTGAAGATTCTGGAGAGGTCTTGAAACGTGCGTACAGGCAGCGCGGCTTTTCCTTCACGTTGTTTGACGAATATGTTGCCATGAGTAACCCAGCAGTAGGAATAATCATGTTCTTTACTTTTTGCTCGCGCCGCTCGAAAAAGCAATCTATTGTCCTTAGTTAAGCGTTCGTTGTAGTAAATCTTAGTTGATGTACCTGGCACATCTAGGTCCGTGCTGGTAATATTTTTTCTGGATTTTGACGCCTGTAATAGCTGATCTCGTTTGTAGCGGCGTAGTAGTCGCACTACTATCGGTCTTGAGAAGTTCGAATTGTTTTAGCTATTTCAGCGCTAACGGCGCGCTTAACACGGGGTCCTACTCTGGTTACCAAATCAATGTCATAGTCGGTTAGGTCGACACCCACCTTTTTCGCTGCTAAGAGGGCAATGTGATGTAAGTTCTCGTTGTTACACTCAGGAACTCCGGCCAACTCTAATTCATTGCGCAGTTGTTGTTGGGATTGAGCGTTGACCTCGTGTTGAAGTTCTAGAACTTTGTTTTCGAGCAATTTCAGCTCTTTGTCACGGTTTTCTAGATTTCTTATCCGGGGCTCATTTGAGGCTATAGTAGTAGTTAACTCGTCTAGCCGTGCTTGGCAGCTGGTTAATGAAGACGTTGCATTTTCTAAACGTCCCTTAAGGCAAGAAATTTCTCGTGTTAAGAGATGTACTTCCTCGGTGAGTTCACGTACCTCGGTATGTAAGTTGCCATCGGAAGGTTGAAGTTCCTAAAAGTAACATTTTCCTCAGCAGAACGTACAGGAGTCAAACTATTGTCTCCCCCTTTCTTTTTGATGGCGCAACAATCGGGACATTTCCAGTTCTTTTTCTTTTCCGCTGGCATATTAGATATGTTTATACACATCGAGCAAAAGGTTTTATCGCAAGTAGTCGAGGAACATTTAATGCTATTAATATCCTTTGAGACTTTTAAACAACCAAAGCACTTCATTCTGATGTTTTCAAACTCTTGAGTTAATCAGTATCAGATAAAATATTTCAAGAAAGAAAGAAAATAAAAACAACAAAAAGTTCGAGTTCTCTAGGATTTGATACCACGACCACTTGGGTCTCAAGCGCTACAAGTACGCAACGAGCCACAACGACGTTGAGTGAGAGCGCTTAATTTGTTGATCAGTAGATACTTGTTTGTGTAACTTTTTCAAGTGGAGGTTGACCTTGTCTTTTGATTTGCAAAGTCACACTACACAATTACCAACACAGTTTTGCACTTGTACCGACCAATTCAAAAGTTATTATTGTTTATAACTTAATATATCGTTTATGTTCAATCACGGTTTTAGCACTATTTTGTTCGTATTTAAATACTTCACAAGCTGGTCTATGTTTTGCACGGATCAATACGGTTTCAACTGAGTTTTGGAATTAAAAAGTAGCAAACACACTGTAACACGTCTACCTTACTAGGCGCTCCGAGATGTTTAGCATAACAACTTTATTTCCTGCGTTGCAATTATTGCCATCGTGTCGAGTATCTTCACTTAGATTGGATGGATACTGTGTGGATGCGCTTGGACTCTTATCGTGGTAAATGGGTATCTGTAAACCTTGAGTCTTTAGGGGCGATGTAGTATATGTGTATGAGTTTCCAACGTGATTCTGGCGTGTAGAATGAGTAGACCTGTTCATTCTTATGAGATTTCGTTTGCGTGAGGTCACAGGTGTCGTAGTTTTCATGTCGGATGAGAGTATTTTTTTGTAAGTGTTAATAATTTTCTGACCTTCACCTATATCCATCTTTAGCCGGAAATTTTGACTGTTTAAGTCCTCAATCTCTCGATGTGCTGTTTGAAGTTCCATAGTTAATCTTTTGATGGTTTCGTTCAGGTTGGTGATGGTGTCATTGTCATTCATGGACGTACTTGGCAGAGTCGTCATTGTGGTATCGAGCAATGTCGAGTTATTCATAAACAAACTATCTAGTGAGTTTGCCCGTTGTGGCTTTCTTGTTGTAACGTAATCTAATTCCATTTCAAAGAATTTATAGTGTTTTAAACAATAATTATATTCTATTAAGTCTTAAAAGTTTGCAAAATAATAAACAAAGAAATAAGACAAAAAAAGAAAACAAACTTTTAAAAGTACAAAAAGTGCGGCCCTGTCCTGGGATTTGAACTTAGACTCCCAAGCTTAAGCGAAGTGAAGTTGATATCCACAAGGCCAACTGTACATGACGAACGTAGCCAAAATAGTTGATCCGTTCCTGTCGACATTTGCAATGAGTCGCCAATATAGTTGTGGGTTGGGTTGGTACCGTTATGACACAGTCCAAAGTTCACTGTTGACGTTCACTTTTTAACAAAATATGAGTTCGTTATTTTTTATTAATGTTGATTTAGTATAGTTCCACTGGGTGTATCACTAAGGTATTTTCACAGTTTGTCACTTATATGTTGCACTTTAGAATTGTGATAATATAATAAAATAGTTATGATAATAAAAATAATTATTGTGATAATATAATAAATATAAATAGTTTATAGCAGTAAAAGAAGTTTAGACAACTTTATGAAATTAAAATCGTTGGGAGAACTGATAGTAGGTCTGCAGTCGGTTTCGAACGACGACGGACATTTCACTACTACCGGTATTCTCTAAAATATTTGAAAAGGTAATAAAAGATAGGCTTGTCAAACATTTGATTAAACACAATATCATTAGCTGTCAACAGTTCGGGTATCAAAGAAGCATAGTGAGTCTATTGCATCAATGGTTCCCCCATTGATGCAATAGACTCACTAGTGGATGATGTACTTTGCAAACTAAATAAGAAAAGGAAAGTGGCAGGACTATTCCTGGATCTTAGCTCTGCCTTTGATACTGTTGAACATAAAATCCTTTTAGATAAATTAGAACACTATGGGATAAGAGATAATGTCCTAAAGCTTTTCAGTTCTTACTTACAGCACAGATCACAGTATGTCGAAATTAAGTCAATTGAAAGCGGACATGAAAAAATTTACAAATCTAAGCTTGTTAGAGTACAAAAAGGGGTTCCACAGGGCTCAGTCTTAGGTCCAATAATTTTTATAATATTTCTTAACGACTTAGTAAACTATATGTATAAGATAGTACCAGACATCAAAATGGTTATTTTTGCTGATGACACAAGTGCCATTATGAACGATACATCTGTAAGGGTCTTAGAAAATAAGGTGAATCATGCACTGTCTGCTTTTGAACATTGGTTTTCCACTAACTAAACTAACTATTTAAAACTCAATGTGGAGAAAACTAAATGTATGCTATTCAAATCAACCGTGAGGAATAAGGACAGTATTGAAATAGCTTCATTGGGAAATAAAGTCGAAATTGTACAAAACTTAAGATTTTTAGGGATACAAATTGATGCGCTCTTAAGCTGGAAACAAGAACTGGAAGCAATCTCAAATACTCTCAGCAGTGCATGCTATGCCTTAAAAAGTTTAAGGGACGAACTAACCATTGCTCAATTGCGAAATGTTTATTTTGCCTTAGTAGAGTCCAAGCTGAGGTACAGTATTAAACTATGGGGTAATAGATAAAAATATAATATAGATGTAGCCTTTGTTATGCAAAAAAGAGCCCTCAGAACTATTCTTCGCATAGACCAGACTCAATCATGTAGAGAGCATTTTATGAAATTAAATATTCTACCTGTGCCTTGTCTTTATATTTTTGTTCTACTAAGTAACTTTATAAAAAACCTAGAGAAATACGAGACAAAGGAAGAAAGGGAAACCAGGGTGGAAACGCGCAGGAAAGATTTGCCTAATTATTTGCAGCCAAACTTAAATGTTGTCAAACATAGCTCTATAGTACAGTCTGTACAAATTTTCAATAAATTGCCATTAGAATTAAATTTAAATTAAAGTCATTCCTGTTGACGAAGTGCTACTATAGTATAGAGGAGTTTCTTGGGGACAAAAATAATGCCACAGTGTAACTTGTTTATTACTCTAAGTCAGATAATATGTTATTTTTTGATTAAATTGATTGTTTGTTATTTTTTTTCTTCTGACTAGGCAATCTGAGTTCTTATTATTATTATTTTTTTTTTTAATTGTGTCTAAATTCTTGATTAAGTATTACTTATTTTTATTTTGACATTCTATCCGTATTATTGATTGTAACTTTTATTGATTATTATTATTGTATTATTTCTGTATTCGACACAAATGTATTTTTGTTCAGAATAAAAAAATAAAAAAAAATATACACTGCACTTCTGTTTATTGCACTACGTAACTAAAATCGGGGACACCAATGTAATGTTATTTATACTATTTGTCTTTACCTCATTCATGTGTTCATTGAGTTACGTGTGCAGGGTTATATTATAGGGTAAATAAATTAAACTGAGAGTTCGGTCAACACAAAGTCTATTCGATTTCCACAATGGTACTTACACTAACAAAATATAACCGTAGGAAGGCTTAGGGACGACTGGGGCTACAATGGGTGATCGGTGCGAGCGCAACACAATAATGTACTGTCAGCAAAATACAATACAATGATTACAATGTTGCACCAACACCTTTATTGCTGGCATTCTAGAGTACCAACAAGTTTGGGTCCTCATACCTCTGCCGAACGATCAAGGCATGGAATTCTCTGCCAAGGCACGTGTTTCCTTCTTCCGTCAATCCTGGGTCTTTTAAGCGGGACGTGAAAAAGCACCTTCTCAGGCCGTCAAAGTAGAGACCTCAACATCGCCTCGGCTGCTAAGAGGACGACGTGGAGGCCACTGCTCTTAGATCACACGACTGCTTACCATCAGGCGGAGTGTGGTCATATAGACGAGCATAAAAAAAAACCTAGAAAGTGAAAAAAAAACTTTGAAATTTTGAATTACGTCCTTCAAAGCTTCTTTTGCCAATACTTCACAAACTATTGCTTCACTCTTTGTCCTACCACATTTAACATTCTTAGCAATCTTAGAATCGGCGTACATGAGAGGTAATAACTTTTGAAAACAATCCATACTATTCTAGCTTAACGAATGTTTAACGGTGTGATATATAGAAGTAATTTCTGCGGCTGACGTTTTGTACATAATATCACCGCGATCACGATCAGATGTGGAAGTACCTGATGTCTGGAAATAGCTAGTTATGTTTCTTGCAGCGCGAGAACTCGTGATCTTCGAGTAACTACTTGTTTTTGAATCGTTTAATCCGCCATGAGAAATAGTAAACTTTTTTTACACGTTTTACAGTAAGCTTTATACTCATCCGACATCACAATACACAACCAATGAGTGGCTGCGCCCACTACGCGTTGTACCTACACATAATAAATCAGTGTGCTAATAGCAGTCGTGTGTTTAACTTGTCTCCTATTACTTACCTCACAGTGGCGACGAGTTACCCACATATTAAAATTAAAAGACGATGCGAAGCCGATATTTTGTAAAGCGCGCCCGATTGCATTTGCGCTTCGCGATAAGGTGGACAGAGAGATAACACGTTTAGTAGACTTGGGTATTTTAAAACCGATTGAACATTCGGATTACGCGTCACCCATCGTACTTGTACTTAAACGTAACGGTTCTGTTAGATTATGCGCTGACTACCCGGTGACGATTAATAAACAGCTGGTGATAGACCAATATCCCTTACCAACAGTTCATGAATTATTTACAAGATTGCATAGGGGTCAACAATTTTCAAAAATTGAAATATCTATGGCCCATAACCAATTTTTGTTAGACGAAG
Source organism: Catocala nupta (assembly GCA_963675205.1). Classification (NCBI taxonomy): domain Eukaryota; kingdom Metazoa; phylum Arthropoda; class Insecta; order Lepidoptera; family Erebidae; genus Catocala; species Catocala nupta. The sequence continues at coordinate 455,343 of OY776087.1, forward strand.
AATCGCAAATATTTACGTGCATAAATACACACCGAGGATTATTTCTTTATACGAGATTTGTATTCGGATTGTCAAGTGCGCCCTCTATATTTCAACGGGCCACGGAAAACGTGCTTACAGGGTTAGATGGGGTCTTATGCCTGCTCGATGACATTTTGGTGACCGCAAATTCACCAGAGCTACATATTAAAAAACTCAACATAGTTCTTCGGAGGCTCCAGGATGCTGGGTTAACTTTGCAAAAATAAAATGCGACTTGTAAAAACGAAATTAATTATCTAGGTTATATTATAAACAAGAACGGACTGCAGAAAGATCCTACAAAAGTGAAAGCTATTGTTGACGCGCCGATACCTACCGACGTTAACGCGGGCAGCGCCGGCGCACTCGCCGCCGTGGCCGCCGCTCCCATTGATCCCGCTTCATACGTCAACTTCGTTATTGAAGGCAACATGCCGGTGACTTTAGTAGAATTACGGAAAGCAACAGAGGAGGACACTTTATTAAAAGCAGTTGTAAATTATGTTCTGAAAGGCTGGCCTAAGAAAATAGTTGACGTGCAGTTGAAACTGTATTATTTATGGAGAACGGAATTGTCATACGTCTTTCTCGTTTACGTCTTCATAATAGATTTCAGTAAATTCTCTGCAACTTTGTCTCAACTGTTCGGAATTCAGAGTTTTCAAGCGACAAAATAAACCAAAACGACTACAGTTTTTATATGAACTTAATCGCTGTTTTAGATGAACACCCAGGGTATCAATTATGGGGATAAAGGTTTCTACTTTGAATCTTTTTTTTCCATTCAGTTGGACTGATGGCGCATAGCCATCAAAAAAAGTTTGGCGTAAGCTTCTACGTCTGGTTAATTGAGATAGGTCCTTATAGTCAGATTCCAGGTATTTTACTTTGGTGGACGATTCGAAGTAAACAAATTAGTTGCAACGGCCAGTGTTATTGTTTCTTTCTGAAGATCATTGCTTGTTTTGTCTATTCTTTCTAATATAGAGCTCCAAATTTCTGTTAGTAAATAATAAAATCTAGGTTTTGCATTTTTCTAGTCATACTAAGGCCTTCTTCTTTAGTTTCTTGTGCCTGTTCTGTATCTGTTACGATGGATATCAAAGCTTCTTTAATTTGTTTATGGCCTTCATGCAAGGCGCTCACTGCATCAGCTTGGGCAGACCATCTTGTTTGTGAAAGGCTTTTAACAACATTTTTAAACCTAAATGTTCTTTCAATATATTCCAACGGTAGTGAGAACCCGAAAAAAAGATATACCTACACTTTCTGAATCATTTAAAAAAACTGAGTTACCTCTGATACACACCCAGCGGCATGAACACCTACTAAATTTAGTGAATGTCCTGCGCATGGTACAAAGGTGGCAGATTCGCATTTCTTCTTGATTCTTGCTTGTAGACCAGTATATTTTCCCGCCATATTTGAGGCAATGTCGTAGCTTTGTCCTCTACAATGTATAATGGGAATATCATGACTCTCTAAAAAATTCAAGATGGTTTCAGCTAAATACTCAGTGTTGGCGCCGTTTCCGAACGCATCAACTGTCTGGCGGTGGTGTGCTGCCGCGACCAATGACTGCGCGTGAAAATGGCGTGATCGTGCTTTGACCAATCCTAGCCGTCCGCGGGCCGGCTGCCCACGCGACGCTAAGACTCGGCCGCCATTACCGTTTCTGTTTTCCAATAATTCTCAACAGCCACAAACTAAACTCTCTTAAGTTATTATACCTTGTGTTCACTAATTTATTAACCGTATAATTGTAACTTGTTTCCATCATTATAATTTAAAAGCTAAATCAAAGTCTATTATTAAGTTTTGTTCCCTAACTGAACACTCAGATTTATGCTCTTTAACAGCTATTGTATAATAAAAACAACAGCTTTTATGAATTTATAAAACTATTTATTGAGTTTTAATAAACAATTGACATGGTGCATAGTACACTGTGGTCGTTGGGGGGAATCCAGTGTTGTCACGCTTAAAACCCTAATACAATATTGCCAGTAGAAAGGCAAAACAATATTATGTTTAATATATTATTAAACAGGTATAAATTTTAACTTAACTTTTAACTGGATCACGGCTTTTTACGTGTCGAATTACAAAAGTTAGCTGGTCAACATGTGACAAATCGGGTGTACTGTCAACGGTAATGGAAAAATATTTTGCTAATTTAACTTCATGTATAATTTTTTTAGGACCTGTTTTCCCAATACATCAATAAACTCATAACAAATATTCGCTATATCGCGCTCAAACTTTTTAAAATGAGCAGCAAGAAATGGATCAAATTATAATACAATTTTTTATTGCCATTAAAAATTTCAAATAATACAGAACAGGTTTTAAAATTCAAGAATTGTTTACATTGTTAAAATTATCTGAATCAATTAAATTCCCCGCACTAGGCTAAGCCTGTCCTGCGGGAAATTGCTGGATTCATCCAAATGCAATTTTTACATAGAGCGGTTTTGAACCGAGTACAAAATTATAGTGTAGATAAAATTAAATGGTAATGAAACAATTATATAAAAATAAAAAAAGTATTGTGATAGACATAAACAAAACCAAAGTACAATTATAATTCAACGGTAACATTAATTAATAACATCATAAAAGACTAATATGGTAAATAAGGTAAATAGGGCAATCATTCTTAACTATATAATACTTTTAAAGAGATCTTCTGTTTGGAGGTAAGTCAACGTTAATAACGTCTTGGTTAGTTGTAACTTGGCCTCACGATGAGACAGTAAGCTAGAGGTAAGTAAGAGGCTTAAGATATGCACTAAACTTTTTTGCAAACGTTGTTTTGATTGGTGGAATTGGGAGGCTAAATACGCGTTTCTTGATCATGTCTTTATAGTTTTCTGCATTTAATACCTCTTTATGGCATAGGAGAATAATTTTGGTTAGAAACAGTCGTCTGACACTAAGGACCTGAGCGTCATTGAAGAGTTCAACGGTTGGGTATCGGAAGGTCTTTCTCAACATCGTTTTAAGTACTGCACGTTGGGCCCTTTCTAGAGTAATTATGTAGGAGGTGGTAATACCACCCCAAGCCAAGATGCGGTACTGTAAAATCGATTGGCCTAGTGTAAAGTAAACAGTCTTCAACAAGCTTGTTGGAGCCACGTCGCGTAATTGTTTCATAACGTAAATGAGCTTTCTGATTCTAGCAGACGTGGCCACGACATGCTCCTTAAACGAGAGTTTTCCATCTATTATAACCCCTAAGTACTTAACGCTTGTAACTCGCTTTAGTGAATTACAGGAGCATCTTAAAATATTGCACGTATGAACGACCAGTTTTAGATATGGTGGAGGAGCAGTAGTAGCGGTCTTATGAAAGCATATGAAAGTGGATTTTATTAAATTTAACGTTAGAAGGTTGGCTTCTAACCATTTCCATATCTGAAAAAGTCCTTGTTGAGCAGTCTGTAACACCTTATCCCAAGACTTGTCCTTGAACAGAATCACAGTGTCGTCGGCATAGTTAATTATTTCTGCATTTTGTTGGCATTTCAGGGATATGTCATTAATATAAGTAAGAAAGAGCGTGGGGCCCAAAATACTACCCTGAGGAACGCCATAAACTACTTCACGTTCTGTACTGATGATAGAAACCACTTTAAGACATTGTCTCCTGCCGGTAAGATAGCTACGAAACCAATCTAGACAGATTCCTCTGATCCCAATACCCTCAAGCTTTCGTAAGAGAATCGGTATTGAGACGGTATCAAAAGCTTTCGCCAAGTCAAGGAAGACACCCAAACACGCTGATCCCTCGTCTAGGTGTTTAGAGATAATATTAGCTAATAATGTAACAGCGTGATCGGTGGATTTTCCTTGATTCACTCCACACATCCCAAAAAAATTCCATTGTTGGGAGATCCTAGGATTTCATTGTCACAGTGATACGGACGCCCTATTAAAGCCAAAAATTTTACAACAGATACAATTTTATTAAGAGCATTTCTTCAGTAATCCACTTCTTTTTGATATCGAGATAATAAATCTGTATCTACTCTACCAACCGTTTTACTTCGTGCCAGATATGTCATCATAGATTGCCTATGTGTTAGGCTATTTTCATGGGATAAAATTATTTGATGAATGTCTTTCCAGTCCATCCATTTGGAGAACATAGTTTTAAATCGGAAGGTTTAAATAAGCAGCATGAAAATCAAAATACTGATTTTTTTTAAAGCGAATACAGCAACCACATTCATTCGACGTTTTCATTGTTCTTTAATTTGCGAATAAATAATGCTTTGTTGAAATATCTTTGTAGGTTCTGGATGCCACAGAGAAATCAGAATCTTTATTTTGAAAATATTCAGGTCCCTTACGAATTAATATATCGCGATCTTTTTCTGTAAAATTTTCATGAAAATAATCGGCGATTCTTGTGATATGTCTTCAGGGTTGGAAAACAGTTTTCCAACTTGTTGGCAGTTTTGGTAAAGTCACCGAAGTTGTTGCACTTTCGTCATAGGGACGGTCGCTTTCTAATTCTATCTCTTTTCCAAAATTGGTAGAAACTGGTGTAGAACATGATGTTACTTCTGATTGGTATGACTCATTCACGATGAAACAAACGAAACGTCATACGTAACACCACAGATAAATACAGAGAAATTCCCGAACGTCGAGTCGGGCAGTATTGACAATACTCCGGATCTTTCACTTTTTTGTTTTTAGTAAATTATTATTGCTATTATCAATTGACATAAAAACATATTACTTCGTCATGAAATGTTAAATTTTATTTGTACTTCAAAAAAAGGGCTTCCGTCGCTATTGCCATTTTGTAGCAAATGCGCATGTCACTAAAATATCTAAGTGTTTACAAATATTTATTTTAATAATATATGTATATGTAATACAAAATATGTACTGAGTCAATTGGTTAATTCAAACTGCGAGCTACAGACTTCGCTTTTTTCGCTTCATTTGAATGACACGCCTCACTACTTACCGTAGTGAGGCGCGTCACCTTTGATAAAAGATAAAAAATAAAAATAATTCACTGATGGTTTTCTTTAACACAGTTAATTTTAAATATAATTATATTATATACAATTGTTATACATTAAAATTTATTAAACATGTTGCAATCGATAAGCCTGATTTTCGGGTGAAAGTAGAGTAGCTATTTGGTTGTTGTGCTATGTTATCTGTGGTTTGGTAATCGAGTAGGGACTAGGGGGCCCCAATCGATCGCGGGCCCTTTGTGCCCAGTGGGGAAGAGGGATCTGGTTATTATACAATTTTATTGGTTTATTTTAACTTAACATTATAACTGTTACTGTCGTTACTTATTATTATTTATTTTGTTTTTATTATTAATATTATCATATAAATTGACATGATGTGAATTTATACAATTATTGTAATATTTTAAATTATTGTAATTATTTAAAAAAGATCCTACAAATTTTTTTTTTTTTGTTGTTATTTGTAATAACTTGTTGTTCCTATACGAATTATGTTACATTATATTATTTTGTTTATAAACATTCAAACACAATTGTAAATTGTTAATGAATAAATTTATTGAAAATGAAAAATGCTCATTGAATGATTCACTTAACAAGTTTCTTATCAATAGTACTTCTGTCACTGCCTCTGACATAGCAATATATTCTGCAAAAGTTGAACATTTAGTTGCTGTACTTTGTTTATGAGTTTTCAAAAATTTAAGTTACCGAATAATCTAATTACAAAACCTGTTGTAGATATTGTTTTTTTTTTCGTTTGCGAATTCCTTGACGCATACCCCTACGCGGGGGCGGGCGGAGGGATTATGTCGGACTCACCGGGTTAAAAGAAAGATGTTGAAAAGATAATGTACCTCCCGGAATACTGACTAAACCTGCCACGGTGTTCCTCGACAAAACCGCTATCGACGAGGCCGCGCCAATCACTTGCGTATGCGATCGCGACTCCGTCGAGGTTTCGGCCCGCGGTATGAAACGGCAGGCCACTACGCGACAAGAACTACCCATTAGGCACTACGCACTTTAAGCCCTACTGTCTCCCCCTAGAGGGGAGACGGACACGACACAGAGGCGCGCGTGGGAACACGCACGCCATTTCTCGGACCTGGTGCTGAACGGATGGCGGGCAGGCCCACAAAGCCCACCACCCCCAGGTCAAAACTCAGGATAGCTGGAGGTCGTCTCGCGCTCTCCGGCGCCCGGCTCTGTGGTAGGGAGAGGGTTTAAGCGCTTCCTCTCCCGCCCCGCCGCCTCCTTGATGGAAATCACTTCCTCGCAGAACGCCACTATCGTGGCGGTAAGTTGATTTTTTAAGTATGCTGCTGTTTTTATAACTTCGGGCCAATACCTTCTGTGAATCTTAGCTTCTCTCATTAAGCATCTGCCTATATCCATAGCAGACCTATTATATCTCTCCGCTACTCCATTTAATTCATGGACGTAGGGTGGACATGGTAATAACTCTATTCCCTTTTGTCTTATGAAATTATAAATATCTTTAGGGTCACCTGGTACTCAGTGGATCACTTTTTTTCCGAAGGCTGTAACACAGCCCTTAGCAGTGTCAGCATATACCAATACTGACCAATGTAGGGTGTATACATTGTAGTTTCATAAATATGATTCGTTTTGTCGTTATTTTTAATAGGGAAAAGTATATCAGAGATTTTTTTTTTTAAAACACAGAAATGAGCCACTGTGTACCAGGGGGTCGAAACAGTGGCTCGGGTGTAAATATACAGTGGATCAGGGTAGTGCACAATGGACCATGGTCGTAAATTTATTCGGTTTTGTTGAAAAATTTAACAAATTCATTCATATTTAATCAGTCTTTTATTTTTGTACTCATAATAATTATTTTCTTATAGCAGCGAACTGCTTATACCTAAACATTATAAAAGGAGAACAAGAATCTATGTTTCTAACATATTCGTAAACAAAACTAAGAAAATAAACAATCAATAAAAAAAAAACATAACAGTCTCAGTGCCTTTCAAAATTAAATCAAATAAGTATCTTTCTACCCTCTTAGAAAATATTAATAACACAAATGTCATATCTAAATTGAAACATAATCGTAAAATCTTTCAAACAAAGTAACAGTTTTAATTAGCAAAAGTTACAACTGTCACAAAACAACAAATAAAAAAAAATCACACGATACCTACCTAACAGGTAATCAAATCACATATTTAAATGCACATTAATTTGTGAATAGGTAATGAAATAAAAATTATCAAAAACCAACTTAGTTATCAAAAAATAGGCAAAATCAAAAAAGTAGATCCAAAACTAATGGAAACATTGTTAGAGCATATTCAGTTGCGACAAATCAATAGAGGAACTGTAATAATTCTGCTGGCGTGTGGTACTACCGAAAAAAGTGGGTTTAGGCAGTATAAATTTCACATCATCATGTTTTACGTTTGACAAATCTGGTATAGCAGGAAAATGGTATTTATTACAAGCTTTCTTCCTGAGAAAACTAATATAGTATTATAGATTTCCATTCCTTTCTTAAATAACTTTACCAATATAAAAAAGCTTTTTGTTCTTTGTCGTAAATTGAACTAAAACGTATTCTCCTTCCTTAGGAAGCCGCGGCAGAGGCTTATTAATATCTTGTTCAGTCAAAATTTTGTATTCATTTTCGTTTTCTTCTTCTACCCAGTCTTGATCTTCATCAGATTCTTGATTAACAACATTATCATCCAGCTCTTCTTTTTCAGATTCACTTTGTATCGGTTTCTTGACTAATTTTCTTCTTTTCTTTTTCTGTTTTTCATCATCTGAATCACCCTGCATTACTTTTCTGACACCTTTTTTTGGTTTAGCTTCCTTCTTCTTAGTTTTTGCTGATGCTTTGGCAAGTGCGATTTAATTTTTTTCTGGAGTATCGGTGGCGATCATACTGCGACCTAATTTTCTTGGCTTTCGATTTGATTTTGTTGGTCCAGCTTTTATTTGAGATCTGAATTTAAATGGACAAATAACCGTTTTGGATTTCTTATTTTCAATAGCTTGTAACGGTCTCTCAGTTGTAGAATCGTCTTTCGGCAGAGCTGGTATAGGTACCGCTGCGTTTGGAGAAGTAATTTCAGCAACAATGGTTGGCTGCTGTTTTTCTGCTATTTCTGAGTTTTCATTTGAATCTGCTAGACATGGAGGAGTCATTACTCAAGGATAAGTTCTGCGTAACAGAAGGCGAAATATTGCTGGCCACTTCAGAGAATCTTTTTAATGCCATTGACAATAATGTCACAGGTTGGTGCAAAGTACTGTTAGATCGGTTTTCCTGTATACCTTCTTCGACTTCATCATGGTCATCGTTTATACAGGAAGGTCCAGCAGAAACCATAGCAACGTCATCATCACGAGTTGTTTCTTCTTCCTAACCAGCAGAAACCATAGCAACGTCATCATCACGAGTTGTTTCTTCTTCTTGACCAGCAGAAACCATAGCAACCTCATCATCACGAGTTGTTTCTTCTTCCTGATCTGTCAGTGACTAAACTTGGCATAAAGTCTTCGTCACTGAACAAGTGGCGGTCGAAGGGGAAAATACCGCATTTTTTGAATGCGCTAACAATGTTTGTAGGCGTCATTGCCTTCAGAAATGCTGTTCCAACTAATTCACCAACAACGTGGAAACTGGCCTGCCTGGGTTTCTCAATAGCCAAGAATCAATCGCCGCGTTGTAATAGGTCTTGAAGGATCCAAAAACACCAACGTCGAGAGGCTGTAGCTTGGCTGATGTATGAGGGTGGAGAGTCAACACATGAACGCCAGAAGCTTTAGCCAAGTTCAATGCAGCTAATGATAAATGTGATTCATGATTATCCAATATTAAAATTGATAGATTTTCAGGCGATGAATTTGTATGTTTTATGAAGTGTTTCATGACTTCTGGAAATATATCAGCATTCATCCAACCACTAGGTACAGCAAGACCTAAAGTGCCAGCAGGTGTGTTCTTAATCATGAAATTTTTGAAGTTTTTACGGGGAATTACCATTACAGGTGGCAAAGCTGATCCACCTGCACTAATAATACAACATGTTATCACTAATGTACCTCGCTCGCCGCTAGACACCTTACCAACACTACGTTTGCCTTTTGTTGCAATAAAACGCTGTGGTTTTTGTACTGTAGCGGTTGAGGTTTCATCCAAATTAAAAATTCGCGTGCCATTTTTGAAGCCAGGGTGTCTTTGCATTAATTCTTCTAAGTTTTTGTAAAATATTTCTATGTTATGCCTGTTGAAAGCCGTGGCTCTGGCTAGACTGCATGGTTCGGGTCTGCGTAAACTGAGATCACTATGTTTTCGCCGAAAACTTCTTAAGCACTCTTTACCCGCTATTTTATTAGCTTTCCAGCTTTCAGGCATCTTTAGGTCATTAACTTCCGCCATTTGAAATGCGACTTTCCGGCATTCCTTTTCTGAGAGCCCATAAAATAATGATGAACAGTATTTAAAATATTTTTTCAACTCTTTCTCTTGTTCATCATTAAAAACTTTATTTATCTCATAATTCGGAACTAACCTCATTGTATTAATGTCGCTGCAACTTTTTGACTTGAGATAATAACGTCGCAAAGTGGTAAAAGCAATGCCGAATATCTTCGATGCCTTTCTACAACCCATCCCAGATTTCATATGTTCGAGAGCTTCCTTCATCTTTGCTTCAGTATGGGTCCCGATAGACCGCGGCTTATCCGGGCGAGGCATTCTATAAGAAATAAATCTATGTTACTATATTGTGATCTTCTTCAGCATTTAAAGAAATTGTTAAATAATTATAAAAACATATCAAAAGTACACAGTGGTTCATGATCCACTGTGAACCTTTCAAAATTGAGCCACTGTGGATGCTTACGCCGTTTTGAATTTAAAACGGCCCCAAGAAAAATATAACCTACAAACGACACGGAGATGTGCATTCATTTAATCTTGATTAGACATAGAATCTACAGAAAACAACAGCTACCCATAATAACACATTAGTAAAAAGTTGGAACACAATGTTTCTTACCTTGAAAACGACTTTTTTTTATGAAAATCTAAAAAATCCACTGACACAGAAATTTCACATAATTTTTGCTGGCCAACTGGCATGAACTTGTACACAAGTCAACCGCTTTCGAAGAGTGAATATAGCGAATAGATATCTCTGCCCCTTTCCCAAATACTGTTGCTGAGCCACTGTTTCTGGTATAGCCACTGTATAACAAATGACCTTTTTAAATATTCTTTGCCGTTAGCGTACTGTAATTTCATTATTCTTTTACTAAATTAACTAAACTGAACTATTAACTAACTAAATTTTCTACTAAATTAACAAATTCTTTCAAACAATTAGCAGTTTCTGCCTTGCTTTTAATACAAAAAATTCTTGTTTATAATATTGTCTTCTTTGAAATTAAACACTTTATACGGATTTTATCGCGTTGTTTATTTTACTTTAAACACTGTTATTACATAATTTTGAAAACTTTAACACTACTATTATTGAATTTTACTACTATTTAAGCTATATATTTTCTAATTAAAACTATTTGTATTTAAGTTTACACTTTGCCCCGACGTTTCGGTTGCTTTACAGCAGCCATGTTCACGGGGAGACTAAGATGGTAGTTGTCCCAACGTTCTGAAGTGTAGCTAGTTATTTTAAAGTACCCGAACATAATTTAATCTTTGGTGTTCCTATTTACGCAGAATGAGCTCAAAGTATCATGAAGTCTAGCTGTGTTTTGCTTCTTCTTGGGTTTGACTATTTGAATGACTGGATCCCAAGCTGGTGGTACATTCCAACCATCCTCTCTATTGAAATTAGGATGTTTTTTAATTTCAATAGCCTCGCGAAGCATCCTTGGTAGGAAGCGGTGTTCTTTTGCGAGTATATGTGGTTTGTCAAATCGTAGGTAGTGGTTGGTCCCCTGTTGCACATGTTCACACACAGCAGACTTCAACGAGCGTTGGTGTTTAACATCAGCTATATGTTCTTTTAAGCGGGTGCCTATGCTTCACTTGGTTTGCCCAATATATGAGAGTCCGCAGTCACAATCTATTTTATTGACCCTAGCTGTTGGAGCTTGTTGTCTTGCAGTACTTGCTTGACATGTTGAAGCTCGGCGTCCAGGTGTTTCTTGTCACGAGCTTCAACATGTCAAGCAAGTACTGCAAGACAACAAGCTCCAACAGCTGCGCCGCCGTCACAGATCCCGAGAAAAGCCAGCCACAGTCGAGCGCCAGCCTGCCATACTACCATATGTAAGGGGTGTCACTAACAAGATTGGCTACATCTTGAAGCGAACTTCAATCAACACATACTTCAAGCCGCCAACGAAGATAAGTCAGTTTTTACCATCCGTCAAGTGCCAATTACCTTTACAAGATGCAGGGGTCTATAAAATAGATTGTGACTGCGGACTCTCATATATTGGGCAAACCAAGAGAAGCATAGGCACCCGCTTAAAAGAACATATAGCTGATGTTAAACACCAACGCTCGTTGAAGTCTGCTGTGTGTGAACATGTGCAACAGGGGACCAACCATTACCTACGATTTGACAAACCACATATACTCGCAAAAGAACACCGATTCCTACCAAGGATGCTTCGCGAGGCTATTGAAATTAAAAAACATCCTAATTTCAATAGAGAGGAAGGTTGGAATGTACCACTAGCTTGGGATCCAGTCATTCAAATAGTCAAACCCAAGAAGAAGCAAAACACAGCTAGACTTCATGATACTTTGAGCTCATTCTGCGTAAATAGGAACACCAAAGATTAAATTATGTTCGGGTACTTTAAAATAACTAGCTACACTTCAGAACGTTGGGACAACTACCATCTTAGTCTCCCCGTGAACATGGCTGCTGTAAAGCAACCGAAACGTCGGGGCAAAGTGTACACTTAAATACAAATAGTTTTAATTAGAAAATATATAGCTTAAATAGTAGTAAAATTCAATAATAGTAGTGTTAGAGTTTTCAAAATTATGTAATAACAGTGTTTAAAGTAAAATAAACAACGCCATAAAATCCGTATAAAGTGTTTAATTTCAATGTATAACATTCGCGTAAACATAAGACAATATTATATTGTCTTCTGTTTACGCGAATGTTATTCATTGAAATTAAACTACTATATACGGATTTTATCGCGTTGTTTATTTATCACTGTTAACAAAATTTTGAAAATATGACTCTACTACTACTATTGATTTTATTTTACTAATTTATAAGCTAATACAATTATTTAAACTATTAAATCTATTTATTTTTGGTTTACACTTTCCCCGACGTTTCGGCTGCTTTTCAGCAGCCATGGTCACGGGGAGACTAAGATGTTAGTTGTCTCAATGTTCCAGTATAGTTATTTCAAAGTACCCGAACATAATTTAATTATTGGTGTTTCTATTTACGCAGAATGAGCTCAAATTATCATGAAGTCTAGCTGTGGTTTGTTTCTTCTTGGGTTTGACTATTTGAAGTACAGGATCCCAAGCTGGTGGTACATTCCAACCATCTTCTCTATTGAAATTAGGATGTTTTTTGATTTCAATAGCCTCGCGAAGCATCCTTGGTAGGAATCGGTGTTCTTTAGCGAGAATCTGTGATTTGTCAAATCTCAGGTAGTGGTTGGTCCCCTGTTGTACATGTTCACACACAGCAGACTTCAACGAGCGTTTGTGTTTTACGTCAGCTATGTGTTCTTTTATGCGGGTGCCTATGCTTCTCTTGGTTTGACCAATGTATGAGAGTCCGCAGTCACAATCTATTTTATAGACCCCTGCATCTTGTAAAGGTAATTGGCACTTGACGGATGGTAAAAATTGACTTATCTTCGTTGGCGGCTTGACGTATGTGTTGATTGAAGCTCGCTTCAAGATGTAGCCAATCTTGTCAGTGACACCCTTACATAAGGCAGTATAGCAGGCTGGCGCTCGACTGTGGCTGGCTTTTCTCGAAATCAATAGTAGTAGTAGTCATATTTTCAAAATTTTGTAAACAGTGATAAATAAACAACGCGATAAAATCCGTATATAGTACTTTAATTTCAATGAATTCCTGTTCATTTACTATAATCGTCAATAAATGTCAAAAAATATTTTCTCCACCATAACCATTTGTGCTATGTTGTCCGTTTAAATCAGTATGAACCAATTCTAAAATTTCAGTAGTCTTAGTTCTATTATTTTCAAAAGGTACATTAGCCATTTTACTTTCAATACAATTTGAACATTTCATTTCCGTGCTTTCAATTGTAGCTGGCAAACCTTCTGCTAATTTATAATATATCAACTTATTTAAAAATTGAAAATTTACATTACCAAGTGCCCTATGCCATTTCTCTTTATCAGTTAATTTTATTGTACTTACATACATATTATTGTTATTGATTTTTGAAACAAAACTTTTTATACAATACAAATTGTCTATTTTGTTAGCAACAACTATCAATTCTCTTGATTGATTATACATTTTTGCATTTTCATTTCTTGCTACTATTGTGCAATTTTTGGTTATATTAGAAAACTTAACAAATTTTGCTTAATGCCTTTTACAAAATAAACATCTTTTAAGTCTTCATATTTTACATTATATTTTTTTATTAATTTTGACCGTACCATGTAGGTACGGTTGCTTTTTTAATTTTACCATCTGGTAATTTTACATCAATGGGAGTTTTTAAATCTACATAATTATGAAAAAAATTATCACTCTTTATAATATGATCTAAACATCCACTATCTAACAACCAATTAATTACACTGTTATTATCATATACACCCTGTTATCAGATTTGTTTTAAGAATACATACCTAAGCCGTCCATGACTCTGCTGGAAAGCCGTCTTGCTGAGTGCTTGATGACTCACCTCTGGCATGAGTTTGACCTCTACTTCGGCCACTTCCTTGGTAGAATCCACCTCTGTTGTAAATTCTCTGTACTCCTCGCTGGTGTTGACTATTTGGATATCTTCCTTGGTAGCTTTGTTGTCCTTGGGCATTTTTCTGACCGTGCCAACAATCCTTCTTGAGATGGCCAGTCTTTCCACAGATAAAACATTGTGTTTTAGTTTTTGTTGTGGAGGTACTCATATAACTTCTCTTGTCTGTATCACTAGTACTCATATTCTTCTCTTTTATTTTTGACTTTACATAATCTACTGTTCTTTGTTCTTCTGGAATTACATCAATGAAATCTACAATATAACTATAACTTGGGGGTAAGCTTTGAGCAAGTATCTCATCTTCTTGGGTTCATCTATCTCTTCACCAGCTGCTTTGAAGTCATTGATTATTTACTCGATATCAACAAAAAAATCTTCTATTGTATTGTAATTATTTTATTTAATCTCTTAAATTTTCCCTCTAAATAATATCTGCATAGCAGTAGACTGTGTTAAATACATTTTATCAAACTTCTTTATTATATCATAAGTTGTTATACATTAATAATAATAATAATAATATTTTTACCCCTCTGGGACAGTCGTTATTTCATCATGAGACTAACGCGATATCGGAGGGCACAGTATACTAGCTTTAAAACTATCACCTTCGCCTTGTGATATAAACAAAAAATGTATCACCAGGTTAAATTAAAGCGCACAAACCGCAGGGCAGCTTGTGGCGGGCTGAATGTGAGTGGCGACACTGTGGTCCTGAATGCCTCAGAGAGTTGGTTAGGACCTCGTCCCCGGCTTGCCGTTACTGGTTGGCCGGGGTGGAACTTCAAGAGCGCCCGTAGGACTCTCAACTCTGGCTTGCCTTGGTCGGCCGGCCAGAGGGGGGCCGCTAGAGCTATATGCTTGGGGGTGGAAGTGTCATTTTCAAGGGCATAACTACGGGGAAACCCGCTCCGGGTGTCCGTTGTCACGAGACCCGTGATAGTGAAACCGGCGCCGCACCGCTCGACACCCCTAGCCACTTGCACCGGTGTTGCCGTCTGCTGCTGGCTTGTATGCAGGGGGCCCATCTAGTGAGTTGGCGAGTCACCATCTGCCCATGGCATTGATGCTATTAGAGTATTCAGGACAGACGCCGTTTTTCATCCATAGTTAGCAATATACCGGTCCACCAAACACCCATACCTATAGCCCATATATTAGAATCCATACGTAGCAATAGTCCTACGCCTGCTGCGGCTAGTGCCGCTGTAGGTGTTCCATCACACCTTTGATTAAAACTCTCGAAGGGCCTCTTCACGTTGGACCCATGTCTCCGTGTAAGCCTCCCAAAGGGCCAGGTATTTTCTAATATAATATGTTAGAAAGTACCTGTGATAAGAGAAACATAATAATTTATTTCCAATAACCAATTACAGTTCCTTACACAATAACATAATATAATTTCTATTAATTCATAATATAATACGGGAACTTGCATCTGGTTCCAAAAACATCCCAGACTAGGCTAAGCCTGTCCTGTGGGAAGCTTTTAAGAACAAATTACCAATGTCTTATTGACGGTATATAATTACAGCAATCATCATAATTAGCATGCATTAAATTTAAAACAATATATATAGATAAAAATTAAAGAAATGAAATAACAACAATAATTAAGTCTAATATCATAAAATATATTATTATTAATTATTTATTTATTTATTTACGCGATACTATTTTATTCACATTACACAATTATTTTGGCTCACACTGAATATAATACAATATTTTACAATTATCCTACAATTATCTTTTATTTTATTGACATCTTTTTAAAAAGTTTTCTGTATAGTCATAAGTCCATGTTAACAAAAGTTTCTGTAAATTTGACTTTACTTCACAGATCGTTAATTTTGACAGATTGAGGATTTTATTTATTCTGTTATACACAAAAGGTTTCATGTATGCACAAAAACTTTGTGCGAATGTTGAGTTGACAGTGGGAAGAGGAAGTTTGTAAACGCGTTTCTTGATCACGTTTTCATAGTAACTAGCGATTAATACTTCTCTATGGGTAAAAAGAGTAATGTTTAGGATGAATAGCCTTCTAACGCTCAGTACTTGCATTTCGTTAAAAAGTAGTGTGGTAGAGAAGCGATACATTACATACATTCACTTAAATATTTTAATTGTTTATCTGAAATTGTACTCATGATGATAGTCCTTGCTATTAAATCATTTTTTTTCAATCCGCCTCTTGTATATTTATCAGGCATCATGCAAATGGCAGGCTCGTTACATTCTTTGTATTCTAGTAAAGTTACTAACCTTAATATCCAGCTTTTGTAATTTACACCATCAAAAATGGGTAGCGTTTATGTTTTCGATATTTGCTTGCTTAGCTATTTTGGTGATGATAGCGTCTTTAGATACCTAATATTCTTGACTTCAAATTTACACGCGGCGTGTACTCCTTTGCACGTGGTCTTTTCCTAATCTCACTTACTTTCATTGCTAACCACTTAACCAGGTAAACATGCTCGCTTCCGTGTGGGAATATTAAAATGAACAAGGCCAGTAGTGGTATTCAGTGGTTTATTATGTTTTATAGTACATTAACATTTAACAATCTGAACAGTTTACAGTGCTTGGTGTGCGAAAAAACGGAAGTAGCCATGACAGTATTTTAAATTTTTAATAGAGATGGTAGCTCGCGAGCGGGTGGTAAAGTCCCAATCGCTCAGTCGCTCGCTATATAGCTCACTACTCTTAAGTAGCTCAGAGCGGCCAATCGGCAATCAGTCCGCGCTACCGAGTGACTCATACGATTTGCTTCGGCAATATTCGGCACACTTATATTTATTTAACTTTAGACACGCCAACAGTATATATATACAACATTACACACAATACAGTTCCTTAAAACTAGTTCTTATACATACACTAACATAGGCATGTACATTATGCACCAAGATGTTGACTATACATTTATGTCAAAAGCTGGAGTTGTACACATCTTATACACTAAACAAAACGAAATTAAAATATAAAGAATAAAGAAAATGAAAAATAATCATATCATATCGTTAGCTCTTTTCAGAAATAGCTCTATGTCGCTGTAAATGCAACTTTAATCTATGTAGATTGACAGTCCTAAACCTGTGTTAAAGTATGAAGGAAAATCAATGACTTTCGCAATATTGATAACCTAAAATTCATTCGTTATTGAATCTCGGGTGATTAAAAGAAATAGATTTTAATGGTTTTGTTATATTGTTTGTCTACTTGTGGTATATGTCATAAATAAACATTAAGAAAGAGCGTAGACGTTCAAAGAGCGATTGAGTTATCGGTCGCTTGTGATTCGCGTAAGTGAAATGTATTAAGAGCTACTGAGCTATAGAAGAGCTAAAGAGCTAAAACAGTGATATAGCTCTTTACAGTGAAAGAGCTATTCGCTCTCTTTCTTTTGTGTGAGCTAATTCGCGCCTGTCTAATTTTTAAACTTGAAGAGCGTGCCACAGGTCAAATACATACTAAACATCAAGATTATAATATTTACCATAGATTACAACAGATTCAACTTTTAAAGTTGGTTGACTACCATTCATGAGGTCCAGCTCTTGGCTATCAATGGCACCTAAAATAGTACCATCACTGAAAATGCATTTTTTATTTCACATATATTCACCGGAGCAGCCTGGTAAATAAAATTATAAATTAGTAAAGTTTATTCACATTTCTAAATAGCAATATACAGAGGTTATTATATCTCTCACATCTTCAACCATGCTTATTATAGCCCCATGTTGTGACGATGGTGGAGGTGGTTGTGGTCCACCTCCAGTCCGGATAAGATTACCTCTTTCTATGGCACGAGTCTTTCTAGTCCAAGCTTTCATGTTATCCCACGCCCTTTTTAAAATGTTGGTCACACGCTAAAATAAATAGTATGAAAAATTATATTAACATGGATTTCATGCGTAGCACACATCGATTCATTAGCATTGGATAGGATAATCTACCTGGTTGACATTGGCATGGCAGTTAATTAAATTCTCAAGTTACCAACACCCATGCTGCGTGCTTGCTAGCGATTAACTTGTCTGTTAATTTAGCTTTTATAATGGGTTTATTTTTAATTGAAATTGACCACTGTTTTGCGTCGTATTTTTGCTTCTAGATCCTAAATTCTAACAGAAACACTGCGATTACACTTCAAATCTCGATACTTACCATGATTTTAATATTTTCTATATTCTTTAAATTAATAACATTAACTAAACAATCACAACAAAATAACGCCGCTCGACCGCCGACCAAAAACTTATTTGACAACGTCAGTAGATAAATTGACATTGGCATCAAGCAATAAATAATACTATGGAGAAAAATTTGAAATGCAGTATTATTTATTTACACGAAAAACATCTTTTACTTTGTTGTTTTTATTAAAAACTGGTAGCAAAAGAACTAATTGTTATCTAATAATGCACAGAGTATTTATTTATAAGGTATTTCATGTGTTTTATTGTATATTTTAATAAATTGAAATTCACAGTTTTTTATGCGGCAACACTAGCGCCTTATTGATATTCAGTCGATAGAGTTATTTATATAGCGCGTCGCCCTTCGGTTAAATCTGTCATTAACTAATGAACACTTAAATTCTGTCTCTGGGATGTGACGATAGTTAATAGATTTAATGAAACTTAGCTAAGTAATAATTAGGACTAATTTAATGAACTTTTCTGAGTGCGGCTGTTAGTCTCTTGGATAGACAACTTGGGATGCCTTATATTTCAAAACAAATTGAACGGAAATCGAATCTATCGAAATAGCAGTCTGAACTAAGCTATCGCAAAGGTTCCATAACAACTACTACCAATACTTTAGATACCGAAAATTATACATTAAAAGTAAAGAAATAAAATACTAAATTATTTATTACCAAAAGAGTACAATATTTCACATAGAATCCATTGGCGCCACACTAGGCAAGCCTCTCTTGTGGATTGCTTAAGTGGGGAATTCACTACTAGACTGCCCGCGCGCCGCCCAGCCCGGCCCAAGTCTGTCGCTTGCCCGTATTGAACACACACTGAACGGGCCATCATTTTAGTCTTTCGGAGAGCTACAGTTCGGTCAACTGTACAACACGATGAACTGTACAACAGTATGGTGCAAGAACTGGTACCTAGAGAGAAACAAATACAGTCATATGTCCTTATTGAAAGAATTGGAGGTTCGAGAATCAGGGGATTTGGGACTGATGGCTGGAAATTACCAATGTTTATAAAGTTGTATTTTTGTTGTGAAATGGGTTGTATTCTATTTGAATCCTACTTGGATAATGTATAATGAGTATCGCTAGCATGTGATGTGGGGGTATTTAATGTGGTTTTCAGGTGCCCTTTCCACAGAAAAATTACATTGCTCGTTCAAGTTTCCCAGCCTACCGTGGTGTAGAATGTCTGCAATTAGTTTTTTGCAATTATGCACTGCTTTTCTTCCATTTTTTCAAAATCATTACAAACACTATCTCTGAATGCTTGTTCTTTGTATATCGTGCGTTGTAGTTCACTGCTTGCAATATCCAAAAACTTAGATTTTTTTAAGCTAAACTGAGAGAGTTCTTTGTAGATGTATTTTTTGCTGGTTCATGTTGGTTTGAAGGTTTCGAAACCTCTGAAGAAGTGCTTGGGCTGTTCGGTTGCTGTATCTGTAAATAAAAATAATAAAATTAATATGTTTTTCTATTCGTTTCAGTTTCCGACATCTGTTGAAGAATGTCTGGAAGTGGCTCGAGGTTTTGCAGATAATTGAAACTTCTTAAAGGAGCAAGCCTATTATACCCTTTCTTGTAATAGTATTATTAAAATATTTTATTTACGTAATTTAGGGTTCCGTAGTATTTTTATTTTACGATTTTCTACTATCTCGATTTACTCGATAAGTTTTCTAGTATTCTAAGGGCGTACGGACTTGGAAAGCCAGAGTCAGATGGACAGACATGGACGGGTGGTCGAATACATAGAGGGACAAATGGGCGTTACTTATTATACCTTATATCGCCCATTTAATCCATTGGTAGTGATTCGGTTGTACCTACCTACCAACTAAATTAATTTTATATTGCTGTTTGTCTACTATGTTAGTAAGAAAGCGTAATTCCTGTCAAATTAGATTAGTCTAGTTGAGACAAAATAATTGTTACCTACCATTGTCAGACTACGGAATCCTAAAACCAGTTATTGAAATAATAATTTAAATACTAGATTAAGATTTTGTGCAGAAAAACTCAGGAGAGTAGGTATCTGAAGTGAAATAAAAAACAAAACATTACATAATATGAAACGCCATTTATTATTATCAAGATTCATCAAAATTTAACTCTCTCAAACATACGCGTTTTGGTTCTGGTTCAGCATATTATTCATTAGCGTCTTCATATATTCCTTCATCACTAAACGGGTTGGTAATTGGTGGCTGATTGGTTGTCGGTGAAGACACAATATCTTTACCAATTACCATAATATCTTTTTGCAAGTTAATATTTTCTGTTATTTCTTTATCATCTTCCTTACGTGTATTTTCTTTAACTTTTATTTCTTTTTAGGTTTATAGCCTGGGTTATGTATTCTGGATCTCTGATCTTCAGTTTCCTTGGGAGTCGTGGATCAACTAATTCCAGCAATAAACACTCTGTATAAAATTGTATTAGTTTGAGTTCCATCTTCGTTTCCTAAAACTTGTCATTTTTATAATTTATTTCTATTTTTATTGGTATATCTTCACCAGACCATAAGCTAAATAAGCATTTTTGTTGTTTTGTAATATGCAGTTGGCCTTGGATTTGGTAATACCAATTGTGTTCTTTATTTATTACGAAGTTGTTGTTTTTTATTTTTTATAAAATGTTTCCTTTTTTATCTATTATGGCTTTCTCAAATCCTGTTTCAGTATCTATTATGCCATCCGGTGAAATATTTTTTCGTCCAAGAATAAACCACAGGCCTGGATTTTTATATTTTTCTTTTCCAATTGTTGTTTAGCAATTGCTTCTTTTCCACGTTGATGTTTAATTAATTTGACGTGGTCAACATGTTTTTTGTAAATCATATCTTTTACTAAGTTGCGACAACTAAGGTCATCGCGTCTTTTAATAATTTTTCCGAAATTGGAGGCTGTTAATAAGTTTCGCCTCCATTAAAGCCATTCACTGGAGTCAGTTTGAAGAATCGTGTCCTTTTCAATTTTATTCCTTTGTATTCATTTATCTTAAAAAAAAAATATAAATGCTCTTTATGCTTCTTTCATCATTTCATTTGATATATCCGGTTTTGTGCAATCCTCTCCGTAACTGGTAGAAGTGACATTTTTATTTTAAAAAGTTTCTTAGTCTTTATTTTTCTCCAATCGCTGTATTCTTCTTCTTTCTAATTGGTTTATTTTTCAAATCAAATCAAATTTATTTATTGCGAACATGGGTGTACAGTATAGTGATGGTAAACATTTAAGTTAGATTGCCATGAATCAAATTTAAAAATACCAACGAATCATATTTCAAGTGTCAATTAATTAGATATGTATAAATAGATAATTGAATTATAATTTATGTCAAATTTTAAAATACTAAACCACATGTCAAATGTCAATACATTAATTACAAATAGGTTATTGCATCATAATTGAATACATTTGTCAGATAAATATTCATTGACACTATAATATGCCTTGCAAAGTAATGTTCGTTTTAGGTCCAGTTTAAATGAATCTACGCTTGTGTTACAGAGCATTTTTTCGGTATATGATTGTAGACTCTAGACGCCATACAGAATACACTTTTATTAAGATAGCTTGTTTGGTTACAGGGCATACAAATTTTATGATTGTGACGTCTAGACGAAAGCGTTTCAAACAGTTCTATATTCTTTCTAACAAAAAGTACTAGTTCATTAATATAAATACAAGGCAGTGTCATAATGTTTAAGGAAATAAAATGGGTTCTACAGCTATCTGTTTGTTTAAGACCACAAATTGCTCTAACACACCTCTTTTGCGCCCTAAATATCGCTTCTTTTTCAGAGCAATTACCGCAGAACACAATACTATATCTAAGTAGAGGCGTAACATATCCATGATATGCTGATGATGATATTCTTCTTGGACTTCTACCTAAAATGGATTTATGTAAGCGGCTCAGGGGTTATTTCATATTAAATGAGAGAGCTGCAGCGTTGCATCTCATTTGCTATTGATATTTTAGGACAAAGTTGATTCTTTTGCCACCTACAAATTTTGCAACAATGCCATGATATATCTCCACAGAGTTGCTATTAACGTCGTGCAATAAGCTGTGCGAGTGCGTGGCTAGCTGTGACAATATCAATTTTATTTTTTGCCACAGAGTATTTGTATTGAGGTCTCTGTCTGTATCTTCTGCTTCGCCAGGTTTTCCACAAAAATATTTCTTAGTCAAGGTCAAGTCAAAAGTCAAAAATAATTTATTCACTTAGGTCACAAAGTAACACTTATGAACGTCAAAGTCTTACACATGGTGTGGTGTTCAAAAGCATGCATCGGCCGCAAGCATTATATCATTATGGAGTCGCATCGGATTATCTGTATTCTTGTGTTTGGCTTTTGCTGTTACAACAACTTTTCTCATAGACAAGATCCTTATTTTTTGTTATAAGCTTTCTGAACCTGATAAGAAATTTCGTGTCAGTTTTAAGGCTTTGAAGCTTATTGCAAAAATTTCTGAGCAAGTGGTTTCGGCATTCTATCTTTTCTACAGTTAAATTTTCATAAGGCCTCTTTTGTAGAAGTTTTGAATAGGTATTAGCATCACCATCTGAAATAATTCTACCATACACCAAATTATGCATTTCTATACTTTTTTGAATCCTTCGATAATAATTATTGACTCCATCCCGCTAGATGGACATGTAAACGTAAAATATTTTTAGCTTTTAAATTGATAAAAGTATGATATAAATTACATAAAGTCCTTTATTCCCTAACGCTATATTTTTTTACTAAGACGTAATTTATTACAAACTTTAAAAAATAATAATTACCTGTATAGTTTTTATAACAAATGTGATCCTTGGCCGGGACTTCTTTCTTTGCTACTTGGGCACAAATGCAGCAAAATTTGTTTTTGACAGCCGATATACAATATTTGATTGGTACGTTTTCCAAATATGGCTGCCGCTCCAGAGTGTGAAGAGTAGTTTTTCTGGTATGACCTTTTTGTCCAGCATCCATCAGCTATCACGTCTATAATTGGTATTCCTGCTGCAATTACTCTACCTTCATCGATTGCTGCACGTCGTTCCTCTTCAGCAGCCTCATTCATAGATTTTAATGATTCAGATGCCCATTTTTTATTTATAATATTCATATGAAAATTATATACTTTTGGCCAGAGTTCAGGAAGTCCTAGAGTAGACGTAATTTCTCGAAGTTGATTGTTTTCACACCCTACAGCTATTGCACCAGCTACTGCATATGTATTTAAGTTCATTTCCTCTGGGCTATTGTCTCCGTCTATAACAAAAATCATGTTGCATAAACGACATTTCAGCGTCAATTTAGTCTTGTGTAAATACATACATATTATACATAAAAACACTCAGACCAAGACAAACATCCATGTTCATGCACACAAATGTTTGACTTGTGCAGGAATCGAACCCGCGACTTAAGATGTGGCAGTCGGTTACACTAACTTCTATGAAATTACAGTGCAATTAAGGTGCGGTCAAACAGCCGGCGTGCGCGGGGCGTGCGCGTGTCCCGCCGTGTTGTAATGTACTGAACTATATGAAAGCGTTCACACAGCCAGCGCTAGAACGAGCGCGGGGCGGGCGCGGGACCGGCGCGGCGCGACGCGGTAGCGGCGCAGTGCGGGCGCGCGTCCGGCGCGCGTATTACGCATGCGTGGTATAAAGCTTTCAACACACGGCGGTCGAGATCGACCTGTATGTATCGCTACAAGCCAATTGAAAATAGTATGAAATGAAAATAACATACCGAGTCAATTGAAAATAATAACATTTTATTTGACATTTTTCATTAGTTACTACTATGAGATTTATACACAAATAATGAAATATTACCTCTATAAAATATATATTATATTAGTATGAAATGTATACTTTAATTCTGTATGAAACAAAGCATGTAACATTAATGGGTGGTCATGTGTGAGGATCGTATTATATACTGTCGGTCATATAGCAGCATCATGAATTAAAAAGAAGTGTTATTTTTCATGATTGCTGTTTTCCCCCATGATCATCATTCATAACTATGTGAATATCAGTAAATTTATTTATTTTGTACTCTGGTATTATTGTACTACAATGTATTTATGGAACAAAGGAACAAGGATGCAAAAGTTAGGTATTTGAGTGTCCAGATAACCCATAATTATAAGTTATTTTATAAGCAGAAACCATTCAAAGCTAAAACTAATTTGAACCAATATGACATACAGCCATACATTTATATATGTTTTAGATATTTACACTCATAGAATAAGTGTGTCGTGCGGTTGCCTTGTTTCTGCCGAACGTCAAACCTGATATATCTTGTTAAATGAAAAATCCTTGATGATTTTGAATATATTTATTTTCTTGATTCACGGGTTTATCTTGCTAAAGACTTATTGTAAAGTGAATAATTCAAACAAATAAATGTACATGTATTGTAATGCGCTAACGCGGTCACGTGCACAGTATTTCGCTGAAGCGGTAACTTGTGAGTTTAATAAACCGACCATATTCCCGGCCCAGACAAGATGAGATGATAAGCAAAATATAACAAACATTTTTATGAATATATTAAAACTACTAATTTTTAAACACAGTTGTCAAACATATCATTTTATATTTATGTTAAAATTTAATCAATAAACTCTATTTTATCTGTATTTCTATTTCGGCCTTCATTACATAATATTATCATTAAAGATATTATTTCAGTAGTCGCGGTCGCTGTGGGTTGGTAGCTTTGTATTTATTGAACGCACACACCTAAACGTGGCGGGACGGCGGCGTGCTCGCCGCCGGCCCACCGCGTTTTGGTGACGTCACTCCCGCCCCGCTCACGCCATTCTCGGCGTGGTACAACGCATGCGCAGTACGACCTAGAATACTATAATATAAAGCCGCTGTTACAGTCATCGAAGTGTGTATACGTCGCGCTGACCTACTCAAAATCTAGGCAAGACTTTTAGTCCACAAAAACATAATAACCACAGTGCGAGAGCCTAAGTGAGCGTGAGAAAGGACGGCGATAGACCTATTTTAATTATTGATGTCGAGCGATTCAGACTTGGACGCCGCTCTGCTTATGTTTGCAATAGCTAACCGCAAAAAACGCAAACGCATATGGGTTCACGATTTAAATCAATCACGTCATGTATATGGAGAATATCATACGTTGTGTCAAGAGATACAAACACATGAGGATACATTGTATGCCTGTTTTAAGATGTCTCGAGATTGTTTTGAGCATATACATGACTTGATAGAAGCTAAAATAAAGAAAATTGACACTGGTGGAATGGTAAATTGTTTCAGGGTCATTACAGTGAAAACAACCGTTCTTGTTGAAAGTTGGATTTATTCTCTCAGAAACAAAGTACATATTTAAAATAAAACTACGTAAATGCTTCGTAAGCTTAACGTGACCTGTTATTGCATCAACAATGTGACGTTATCATTATATGGATCGGTAAAGGCTTATCCTTACACCTCCCCTGAAAAGTTTGACCATCACCTCCACTTATTGGGTGAGAGAAAAAAAAATTGATATAACAACAAGTCACAATTTTTTTTTCTAACTACTAACTATAATAAAAATCAATGAAACTTATATTTAATTTTATACGAATTACAATCATTATATTAAAAACAAGTCTTAACATGTAAAAAAAAAACCCTCAAGAATACAATACAATTTAGTAATGAAATAATTTTGTAAGGTTTTTATGTGTTACATACTCTTTATTATCTTTTATAACTTTAACATTTGGTGGAATGTCCACTATCACCTTGTATGGACCATTATAAATGTTATCAAGCTTAGTACCGACTTGATTTTTTATTAGAATTAAATCACCTGGTTGGTAATTAATACTGTTTACATTTTTGTCACAAACACTCTTTCTTTTCAACTTACTTTTTAACAAATTTTCTTTAGTATCAGCATGTGCTTTTTGTAACCTATATTTTAGTTCCTTAGGATAACTTTCAAAATTATACAATGGGTCAACAATGGATGTTAAATTGCTAGGTAAAGTACATAGTTTTCCAAACACTAATTCAAAAGGAGTGTATTTTGTTTTAGTGTTTACTGAGGTATTATATGAAAAGCACCAAAATGGAACCCAGTCGCTCCAATTATCTCTATTATTACTGCACTGAATTCTTAGATAAGCCCCTAAATGTTTATGAGAATTTTCGATTGCGCCTAATGTTTCATGATGATAAGGAGTGGAGTTTAATTTTTTAATTTTTAACAATTCGCAAGTTTCTTGTAAGACGGATGACATAAACTCGGTACCGTTATCTGTTAAAATCTCGCGTGGAATTCCGTAACGCAAAATAAAATTATTCACGAATGTTCGTGACACAGTAACCGTATCTTTTCGTTGTATAGGATATGCTTCAATATACTTTGTTAATTCGCATTGTATCGTTAAAATGTACTTATTGTTATAATTATCTAATTCTAAAGGGCCCATTATGTCTAAACTAATCCTATCAAAAGCGGAACTAGGTGTCGTGGTTATAACCATTGGTTCCTTAATATTTTTATTCGTATATTTTTGTAATTGACAGCTTTTACACTGTTTAACGTACTTGGCTACGTCCGTAGTAGTGGTGGTTAATATAGCACATAGCGTCATAACGTAGCACGCTTTATTTACTTAACGCATAGCACGCGCTAAATCGTTTCAATCTTGGCGCTAAAAATAGCGTCGCGCTATAAATGCCTAGTCTGTTATGCATAGCGTGGTAAAACGACAAGCGCGCTGCGCGATGACTCGCCAGCGCGAGCGGCGAGCGACGTCTAGCGTCTAGCGCGCTAGATAGTTAATTACGCTACGCTATTTAGTCGCCGCGTGCTACCGCTCGCTGTATGACGTATTATCATTGTGCTATTCCGGCCGGCTCATGCGAGTTACGTATTTATGAACTAGTTTTACTACTTTGTTTTGATTGCGTGTATAAGTGTTTAAATAGAGAAAGAAACTCTTTAAATTCAATTATTGTATATAAATGATATACTGTACAGATAGGTATTAAATAAATGTAAATATTTCGGGACTATTTATTAGATACGCAGATAGGTATGTGATGTGATTAATAATAAACATTTTTCATAAAGTTAAAACTATTAATTAAGACAGTGTGACCAGTGTTTTGTAAATAAATATAATTTCATTAGGTTAGTTTGTTGATTACAAATTTGATAGGGACCTATTTACGTAAACAAAAATGGCTAATCGTAGAGGTGATGTACCAATATGGAAACATGAAAACACCAGAGGTCAAAGCTACCGAAGAGTTGGAAAAATATTTAGCGGACATATTAATAAAAAGAACTGAGTGTCCATTAAAGTATTGGCAAAAACATAAATATATATATCCCAAGCTATTTAAATTATTCATAAAATACTGTAATGTGATGGTAACTTCAGTACCCTGTGAACGAATTTTTCAAAATCGGGCTATATAATAAGTGACAGGAGAACACGCTTAACAACTACAAAAGTAGCCCAAATAATGTTTTTAAACGTAAACAAAATGTAAATTGATATATATAAATATAAATGTAAATAGTTAAGTGCTGTACATAAAATTAATGAACTTTTAAATACGCCTATAATTGCTTTATTATTATAGCCTATCATTATTATTATTATTCAGTAGTCACAGTCAATTAATTATAGACAGCCTGAAAAGTATGAAGAAGAGTTCATTGAATTTCTTTTGCCTATTACTTATTAGATTATATATTTTTACAAAACACGCTCCACAGTTAAAGTAACGCATTTCAAGGTTATATTCTCGACGGCTCCACGCTACCATATTCTGTGACGCTACTAGCGTTCCCGCGCAGCGCGCTATAACATAGCGTATAAAATAGCGCGCTAAAAAAATATAGCTTATAGTCCGTAGCGTGCTATCTTAATATAGCGGATTTGAACACTACTAGTCCGTAGACATGCCTGGCCAAAAATAATACCTTTTTATATTGTTTGTCATACGATTAACCCCCGCATGGCCACTGCTGGGTAATAGGTGATAATCGTTCAATATAACCCTTTTGTCATCATCGTCGTAAATTCTTTTAACACCTCTTATTATTACAAAACGAGGTAAATCGAGTTGCAATTTTTTACTTTCGTTTAATAACGATTGAATAATGCTAGCATTTTTATTTTTAATTATTAGCAACTCTGTTAAGGCTAATTTTTTACAAAATAGTTCTAAATCCCTCGCTAACACATCTATAGTAGATAACGATCGGGAATCTAGATAAATCGCTGAATGCGACGGAACATATATACAAAGCTTTGCATTTGATATAATATTATTGGAATTTTTTAATATCTTCTCCTTAAAGTCAGAAAATACAAGTTCCACTACTTCGTTTGGTCTTTTGAGTAACTCGACAGCAGCAGGTTGACCAGGCCCGCAGACTGATGGAGTCTCATTCGTGAGTCTGTCATTACTACGTGTCAATGTCAGATTTTTACGTTGTTTTCGAGTCAACACATTGACAACTTGTTCTTGCATGTTTTTTAAATCGTTACAAGTTACAGAAATTCGACTTAAATGCGTCTGCAGCTACATTAGTTCGACCTGGAACGTATTCTACCTCGAAGTCATAATATTCCTCAAGATATAAACGAAACTTTGTTAACCTACTAGAAGGGTCTTTTAAACTAAATAAATAAACAAGTGGTCTATGGTCAGTATAAATTTTGAATTTTCTGCCATACAAATATGGTCTAAAATGATTTATAGCCCAAACTATTGCAAGTAATTCTAATTCTATTACTGGGTATCTCGTCTCAGCAGGTTTTAAGTTACGACTTGCGTACGCAACTACATGTCCGTTACTGTTAGATAATACTGCACCTAAGCCTATTTTTGATGCATCTGTTTGCAATTTAAAAATATTATTTTCCGTAAAATCAGGATATTCTAAGGGGTTCATGAGTGCTAATTTTAATTTCTCAAAGGCTGATTGGCTGACCAGATGACCACATAAACTTAGCACCTTTTTTACACAACATATTCATTGGATGTACAATATCGGCAAAACTTGGTATAAACCGTCTATAATAATTAGCGAATGCAATGAACCGTTTGACGTCATCGGCACAAGTAGGTGTTGGATACTTGCGCAATGTATCAATTTTTGCTGGGTCTGGATAAATACCTCCCGATGTTATTTTATGACCTAAGTAAACGATTTCATGTCTTAAAAATTCACATTTAGTGGGGTTTAATTTTAAGTTGACTTCTCTTAAACGGTTTAGAACGCTAATGAGGTTTTTATTGTGATTAATTAATGATTTTCCTATTACAACGCAGTCATCTAAATAAATAAAACATTTTTTATAGTTAAGACCGGCCATTGCTATGGTCATAAGTCGTGAAAATACACTGGGACTTGTTTTGAGACCCATTGGGCAGCGTTTCATTTGATATTGTTTACCGGCCGTGAAAGCTGTACATTTACGTGAATTTTCGTTCAAAGAGAGCTGATACATTTTATTTAAACTGAATGAAGTATATTTTCTGGAATTTTCGCCAAGTGAGAGTTGATAATAACTTTGAGAAAGATCTAATTTTGAAAAATACATACTACCAGACAAAGAATCTAATATTTCGGTTATGTTCGGTAATGGAAATTTATCGTCTTGGATTTTATTATTAAGGTGGCGGTAATCAATTACAAGTCTCCATTTTTTTTCATTGGATTTATCAGCTTTTTTTTGGCACGAGCAACACCGGGCTCGACCACACAGATGTGGTTTCCTCAATAATATCGTTGTCTAACATATCCTGAATTTGTTTATCTACTTCTTTTTTAAGCGAATGTGAAATTCTATACGGCTTTACATAAACAGGAGTTACGTTATCTTTCAACGTAATAGAGTGTTCCATTAAATTAGTGACGGATAGTTTGTCTCCGGGCAAGTGAAAAACGTCAGAATATTTCACACATATGTTCTCTATACTAATCTGTTCTTCCTTATTCATATACGTAAAATCCAGTAAAGAAAATAATGTCTTAACTCGGGCCGTGGACTGGCTTTCCTCGGCAAAATTACATACATCAAATGCATTAAGAGAATACATAGATAGATTGGATAAGTCAACATTAATCTCCTCTTCTCTTGTTTTTAAAATTCGTACTGGTATATAATTATTGACAGGACTTGTTATTGAGCCCCCTACAAAAACTCCTAAGTTAATTTCGTTCGCTAAAACTACAACGTCCTCGCGAAACCTACAAGGAATATGCCTAATCACCTCACAACGGGGTGGAATGGTAAATTGAAACTCATTACACGGTTCAAAATTAATTACAACCATCATATTATTATTTGATAAACTTAAACTATTGTTTTTATAATCAATTACGGCTCCATACCGCTTCAAAAAATTATGACCTATAATAGCATCAGTAGAACAGCATAAATTTTTAAAAACGTAAAATTGCTGCTTAAACTCTATACCATCGCAAATTAAATCTAAATAAACATATCCCTCGGACACTAATTGTCCACTAACGCCATTTATCACTATCTTATCATAACATATCTTACTAATTAAATACTCATTTAACCATTCATATTTTAAAGTACATATAGTAGCACCACTGTCTACTAAACATTTCACAGAACTACCCAAACCTACTTTTAAGGAAACGATACTACTTTTACTATAATTGAAAACGTCATTATCATTCATTAAGGGGACGAAAAAACTCATTGCTCGTACTTGATGTTATTTCTGTAGGTTCTTTCGATTGTTGCGAAATAACTTGAACACGTGGGTGTTGTATGGCGCTTTTCGGAAATCGTTGCGCGCTGTGACTTCCAGCGCGATGAAATCCGAAACGAGGGCCCCGTGGTATTCCACGATTCCCACGATTATTATAGGACATAGGTGGCATGTATTTATTGTTATAATAATACTTATTACTGCTATTAGGAATATGTTGACCTTGACTATTTGATTGATAGTTATTTGGATTTGAACCAAAATATTTAAAACCTCTATTGGTATGTATATTACCACGTCGAATATAAGGCTGGGTTTGATTTAAAGGCTTCTTAAAATTTAACACATGTTCATCATTTGGCGATAATGTATGTTCATCCAATGCTGTACGGATAGCTGACGGTAAAGTCTTAAACTGGCGCGAGGCTATAATTGTACTGAGGCGCGTATTACTTAAACCATCCGAAAATCGTTTAATCGCCATTTTTTCATTAATTGGTCGTAAAATATTAAACTTTGAATCATCTCCTTCGGCTTGCGCAATAGTTAACTGAACGAAAAGTTTCTCTAATTCACTACCAAACTGTTCTATGGACCTCCGGCCTTGATTACTACTTAAAAGCTGTGACTGAATTGCTACAGGAGATTTTTTTTGGATCAAAAATGTTCGCATATCATTAATCAAACTTTCTATTGTGTCATAAGTTGACTTTAAACGAAGTTTGGCTCCTTCAGACAATCGTGTCTTTAAAACAAACTCAATTAATTGACGTTTTGTGTCGTTATTGATCATAGAACTATATAATTAAATACCATCTATTAAACGCAAAGTATCTTGTTCCTTACCAGTCATTATAGTTAAAAGCGCAATGGCTGTTTTTAAGTTAAAAGAATCGGTTGCCGGTTGCATTTTTGATGACGTATTTGTAGACTTTAAACTAATAATTTTAGTATAGAAAATATGTATATCACTAATTATAGAATTAATTGATTTTAAACTATCAGGGCTTAACTCAGAATTTTCGATTTTCCTTCGTATTTCTAGCAAAATACACTCCAATTTACAATATTCTCTTTCAGCTAATAATATCTTTTGTTGTGCTGTATCGGAGGTTTGTCTCCGTGCAGGACCGATTTTTATGAGATAGTCCTTAACTTCTTTTAATGTATTCGATATTAATAATAAATCTTTTAAGGTCATTACAATGTAAGATAGCTAATTATGTAATATTATATAATTATACCTGGTGATATTAAAGTTAAAATTAAATATTAAAAACCTTATTTCGTGGAGTCGAAGTCGGCATCCCTGGTGGTGATAAACAGGAACCGCAGCTCATTTTTCTACGACGATGCGCTACCGCTGGACTCCGTGTTGTTCTGGTACTGATGGGCCGGGCTATACCCTGGACTCCGTGGGCCGGGCATTCCCTGGACACCGCTGCTACTAATTTCTAGACGTTACTTGAGGAGGGGAAACGACGCTAAAGGTACTAGCGTGAAGTTCTCTTCTTAAAACGTTGACTGCTTTCTTCTGGCACTTTTTCATGATAAAATAGCACGTTCCAACAAGTAAAAGTGTCAAAATTACTGTTAGAAGTATTTTCTCGACGCTGATTGGTACTGTGAAAGTTTGGCTAGTCGTGGCATTGGCTTCTCCGTTTGCGTTTTGTGCTATTACCACTTCTTCTTTGGAATAGGTCTTCCCCATCTTCTATTTTCTTTCTTGTGTCTTCTTTATGGATTTCTTCAATTTTCTGTTTTCGTTTCTTCAATAGTTCTTAATTGGCAGGGTCGCCATGTGGTGGAATGGTAAATTGTTTCAGGGTCATTACAGTGAAAACAACCGTTCTTGTTGAAAGTTGGATTTATTCTCTCAGAAACAAAGTACATATTTAAAATAAAACTAAGTAAATGCTTCGTAAGTTTAACGTGACCTGTTATTGCATCAACAATGTGACGTTATCATTATATGGATCGGTAAAGGCTTATCCTTACAACACAAATTGGAGACGGGCTATTGGTTCAAGAGAAAGCCTGGCAATTTGTTTGAGGTAAGAGATTTTAATAATTATATTTACAATAAAAAAGTAAGCTAATTAATAATAATATTTACAGTAAAAAGTAAGCTAATTCTAAATATAGCAGCTTAATTAACACAACATTTTTGTAAGAACCTAATACAATATAGTTTATATTAACAAACCTGACTTAGTATTTTGAATAATAAAATAATTACAAAATAGTACTCCAACTCGACATAAGCTTTAAACAACTAATATTCATCGAACTGTGTTCGTCTCCACGCAAGGCATCCTCTAGACCAGAGGTTTCCAACCTTTTCTTGGTCAGGGACCAATTTTATATTATTCTAGTTAGCAGGGACCACTATAATAATAATATTCTACCACATACACACAACACTATCTAGCCCAAACTAAGCAGAGCTTGTACTATGGATACTAGACAATGGATAAACATACATATATACTTTTTTTTTTGTAAATACATACATATTATACATAGAAATATATACTATGTAGGTATAATAAAAATAAACTGTAATAATCAAACTGAAACTTTAATTAAAAACTTAATAGGAAATTACGTATAAGAAATAATAATATTTTTAGGATAAACATCTGTAATTTTGTATTAATGTGATTTCTGTGCTTGCATCTTCTTCACGAGTTCGGCTATCCTAGGACTAATATTGTTACTCAAAGCTACACGCAAATCATCACTTACCTTCAAACGATTCCTCGCCTTGTTTTTAATTACCAACAAAGCAGAAAGTCCTTGTTCACATAAATAAGTTGTTGAGAAAACCATAAAATAGCGCCAGGCGATTTCTCGAAGTTTAATATAAGAAATTGCTTTCTTACACCAAAACGCCTCAAGTGAATTAGATTCAAAAGTATCCTTGCAGTTTCTGTTATTTTGGATTTCAATAAGTTCTGCCTGATTTCCTTCACTAACTTCACCAGCGTCCGTGCTAAAAGGGTTACGTATCAGTTTTTGATCAATTTTAGCGTCTTCGGTATATTCTGGGAAGTAACGATTGAATTCATCAATCAACATTAAATTTTGTAAATGAGTCTTGATATTTTCTTGTATACTTGCTTTATTAGCGTCATACTTTTTATCTTCCATAAGTGCTTTTAATGTCGCAAATGCAGAATAATTATTTTCTTCAATTTTACGTAACCACAACTGGAGTTTGCAAATAAAAGCGCGAAGTTTATCTTCAAAAATGAATATATTTGCGACGTTTTCTGATTGTTTATTTCCGGAACCTTGCAGTTGCATATTCAATTTATTTAAGTGTGTGAAAATATCCACTAGATAAGCCAAATTCAGCTGACATGATACACTGCATTAGTACCGGAGACCGGATTAGTAAACAGTTTCAACAGATCATTCCTTTTTGTCAACCAGAAAAATCTCAACCTCTGCTCTTAGTTCATATAATCTTCCCAACATATTACCTTTCGATAGTCATCGAACCTCTGTGTGAAAGAGAAGTGCCTCATAGTCAGAGTCCATTTCAGTGCACATTTTTTTAAAAAGGCGTGTATTTAAGTCGCTGCTTTTGATAACATTTACAACTTTTATAGCCATTTGCAGTGTATCATTAAGGCATCCAGGAAGAGTCTTAGAAGCTAACGCCTGGCGATGTATGATACAGTGCGTTGTTATTACTTTAGGATTTTTCTGTTTTACTAACGTCGCCAGCCCGGAACGTGATCCTAACAGTGCCGGAGCACCATCAGTACAGAGGGCAACGAGTTTATACCACCACATAAAATTATGTTTCTCAAAATATTCCGATATTGAGTTCATGACGTCGATACCTTTTGATGTTGTTTCCAGTTCCCGTGAAATTAATAATTCTTCTTTAATTATGTTGTCGTCGTCTAAAAAGCGAACAAATACAAGTAGTTGACAACAATTCGAAATGTCAGTCGATTCATCACACTGCAAAGCGAAAAATGGCGACCTTTTGATTCTTGAAACAAGTTGCTCCTCTATATCATTTGACATAAGTTCAATTCGAGCTTTGACCGTGTTATTGGACAGAGGTATATCTTGTATTTTTTTCTTGGCCTCTAATTCCAAAACTTTTTCGATGGCTTTGATTAAACACGGTTTCACTAGTGTTTCTCCGACTGTGTGAGGTTTTTTATATTGTGCTATTATTTTAGAAATCTCAAATGACGCTACTAATAATTTTTCCGATGTTGCAAATCTCGTACCACTAGACCCGAGTTTAATGTTTTTTAGGTTCTCTAATCTTCCTTCAAAGAATTCTAGCGGACGGTCAGACAAATTTGGATGTACCGTTTCTAAGTGGCGTTTTAATTTCGCTGGTTTCAACGCGTCATTTGCGAGAACGGTTGCGCAGATAACGCATTGTGGTTTTATTTCTCCGTTACTTTCTATCGAGGTAAATCCAAATTTTATATAACTATTGTCGTATTTTCTCTTAGGCGCCATGTTCTGAAAATAAGATACCTACAAAAAATATTACAAACCAAGAAAATAAAAGCATAAGTTTTATTATAATATGATCGCGTAAGCCAGCTTATATAAAATATTTATTTTTTAAATAATATCCAAAGTAGTTTTAGTTTACAAACAATATACTACTTTGCCATAGGTACGATCCTGCCAAAAGACAAACAGTAATAGCCGCATTGAAAATATTCAATTAATAACGGCCCGAAAACGATCATTATAATAATACCTACGGAAAGGGTTTATCAAAAAAAATTTTCACGTACCTATATTATTTACGAACAAATTCAATACAACAACAAACTTTATTAAGTTAAGATCAACGGTCAGCAATGAATGGTTCACTTCCTCGCACAGTTAAGTAATACTAAATAGTATTACTGACACTCAGATATAACAAATGACAGCGCAACGCGAAAGTAATTCCTTGCACACGATACACGTTAGATTGTAGGCAGATCGCAGACGTTGTATCGTCTTCGCCGAGCCGGCGCGGCGGCCCGACGTACCGCCCCCTCTACCCACGCTCTTCTCACTCACTGCACGGCGACCAACGGCTCACCGCCCGCTAAATTTAAAATCGTTCGCGGACCACATTTTGGCTTCTGCGGACCACTGGTTGGGAACCACTGCTCTAGACTAACAATAAATGATGGCATAGAAAATAGTTCATTCGTTGCACTAAAGTCCATTCCTTGAGACCACTGTTTTGAAAGGTGTAGTTATTTCGAAGTATCCGACGTTTAACCATGGATGTCGCTATTTACGCAGAAGTCCACACACACCAGACCATATAATTAGTAAAAGGGTTTGATATCTTTCACAGATAAATAAAACTAAAATAACAATAACAATTATATTATAACTAAATACTAAATATTATAATAACATAATTATATTATAACTAAATAACAATTATATTTAAAAATTACAGGTTATGTAGAAAATTTAAAATATTTAAACTATCATTGCTGTTATCTTCTGGTGATTTCGGATTATTTGAATTGCTTGATTGCAATGTAGGGACATTAACTTGGGCTATTGTGTAAGCAGATGAATGATATGGTTGCTGTGGTTGTGGATCGGTGCAATTTAGTAATAGGTCTAATTCAGTGTCCGAGAAAAGATTAGCAATATGCAATTTAAAAGTGGCTTGTTGTAGAGCAGGAAATTTTTTAAATGTTTCAGCGTAGCTTAAAAGCAAGTGGTCAACTCCGTCAAGGTCCCTTCTTCCCTTAGTATTTAAAAAAAAATATGATTTTGTCGATATCATTTTCTTTACGTTTTTTGCAATTTAATGTAGATGGTTCCAAAAATTCGATGGGTAAGATATCTAAAGGTGCGGGTGGTCGTATTGAAGATAATGGATTTAATGGCGGTGAATGAGATTATTTGGCGTCCCGAATAGCTGTTTCATGGTTGGTGTGTGTGGACTGTACATTTGACGCGGTAGGCCTAGTGGCGATATAATCGTCCAAAAAGCTCAGATGTGAGCTCCATAGGTATCGAGATTGGACTCTCCCACTTCCAGTTGAACCTTTTACAGCCTTTTTGTACTTTATGTAACAGTACATATCCATTTCTTTTTTATAGTATCACCTGTCGAAAATGAATATTAGAAATATAATTATAATTAGACATGTATATGTTTTCATATATTCTTGTTTTAGATACCTAAACACCGATGACTCTTTTCAAACAATTGCCTTTTCATTTCGTGTTGGATGCTCTACAGTTGGTAGTATTGTCAAAAATGTATGCGCAGAAATTTGGAATAATCTTCAATCCACATATATGCCAAAACCATCAGAGGTTTGGCAGGAATCGGAAGCTGGCTACAAGGAATTATGGAACTTCCCCAACTGTGTTGGATGTATATATGGAAAGCATATTGCCATTAAATGTTCTCCTAATAGCGGATCTAATTACTATTGTTATAAACATTTTTATTCAATTGTTTTGCTTGCAATTGTAGATCCATATTACAAATTCATAATGGTTGATATAGGAAGTTATGGACGTTTAAGTGACAGTGGAATCTTTGAAGAATCTAATTTTTATCAATCATACTTAAATTGAAAATCACTGTTGCCACCAAAACCTTTGCCTGGTACTGAAGACCCCGTGCCTCATGTGTTAATAGGAGATGAAGGCTTTAAATTTTTTTGCTTGAAATCCCTTTTTAATGCGCCCTTTTCCTAGAGCCACAGTTATACATGACGACAGAAAAAAAATCTTCAACTATCGTCTTTGTCGGGCTCGACGTGTTGTTGAAAACAGTTTTGGCATTTTGGCACAAAAATGGAGGATCTTTCACAGACCTATAGCAAGTAATGTTGATAATGCTATACTTATTGTTAAGGCAGCATGTTGTTTACATAATTACATAAGAATTAAAGAGAGATCATTTTCTTTAGATTCAGTCCAGAGACAAGATGAATCCAGAGCATTTACTCCAATGAGTTCCACAAATCAGCGATTTTCGCATACAGCTTTTGAGGTGCGAGAAAAGTTTGTTAGTTATTTTAAAAATAATCCTGTATTGCATTAAGAATGATCAAATATAAATAGTATTTATACCATAAAACTTACTGTTTTGATTTAACTCTTTTGCTATCGAATTCCACACAATTGATTTTAATGTTATGTTTTTATAGTCTTTATGACTTAAATCGTATAAAATTGGATATTTCCTTACATATTCTATTTGCCGTTCGGTATCCATTTTACAGGCTGTGTTCAATTAGTCAATGTCACAATATCATTAGTTTGAGATCTGACAACTATTAGTTAAAAATATTAATTGACATCAATGTGACGTATTCTAAATGACAAATAATTTCAATGAAGAAAAATATATTTATCTATGTAAATATTCTATGGTTTGTATACTACAGAGTACTTGTTATGGCTTTTAAATATTAGTAAGTGTATCCAATTAACGTTGAAAATAAATTTTATAGCATATTATAGATCTCGCAAAACATAAATAATATAAGAAGCTAAACTTATAATAACAAAGTATTTATAACCACCGAATAATAATATTGAATTGAAGAATGAAATTAATATTAAAATAGAGTTTATTAATACTTCACTCAATTCTATTAGAACACGGAAATCTCTTTACTCTACACAAAACTCAACTTCTCTTCAAACTCACTGTTATTTGGCTAGATACTATGATGGCTAGCAAGCATATGGCGCGCCTTATGGTAACTGGTCATGGAAACTTACGATCACTTGCAATAGCCTTGTGCAATAGTGATAACACATTGCTCGTGCCTATTATATGGAAAATAAATCTCATCTTTATTTCAATTGCTCTAGAAAAAACCATGTGCCGATAGTCTAGTAGAAAGTCGTCGCTGGGTGTCGTAACGGCCATCAAGACGCGTACACATTTCTATGCCTGTGACCGCGGTTTTATATATAATATCGTTCGTATCACGCATGCGTCAGCAAAGCGAAGCTTGACCCGCCGGTGGCAGCGCGCTCCCGCCCCGCTGCCGCCGGCTGTGCGAACGCTCTCATACAATTCGGTACATTACAACACAGGCGGGACACGCGCACGCCCCGCTCACGCCGGCTGTTGGACCGCGCCTTTAATGTTACTAAATAGAAAACTATTTAAATTTCATAAATATGATTATATTATTATACATTTAAATTAAACATCATAAAGTTGGTATTTGTTGTGATGTTGTAATATTACCAAATAAAAAAAACACTCGTAATTATAATGTTTTATTACAAATTAAAGAGAGATCCATACATTCATTTGGTATAGTTATTTATTAATCAGTCTTAAGATATTTGTACGTTTAAATCACAGCAAGTACGTATCTTACTATCTTAGCTATTAAGTATCGTATTATATTTATTATCAGTTGGAATAAGAACAAACCATTATAAACATAGGTAACAATCACAGCATCATTTCCCTATCTACGAAAGCTACTCAGGGCTAACCAGTCATATTGACTAGAATCACTTGTGATGAAATTAAACACTCCAAAGGATAGATTCAATAAAACGTTTATTCTCCTTTAACACTTTTCCACTATTCCAAACGATCCTTACAATGCTAGCTCACCAACGAGAATGCCGTTTTGCAAGTCAACCTCATTATTTTATTCTATTTGCCGGAAATACGTTTTATTTCACGATTCAAATTATTATCCTTTTATTGACTTACAAAATGTCAGCCTCGTAACATCTGCTAAATTGTAAATAATACATTATAATTTATTTCAAAAATAATAGTTAAGTATACAGAAAATATTTTACACAAAACAGCATGAAATAGATTTATTAAATAAATACATTAGAATAATTATGTAGTCATAACCACAACTAAATGCAGTAACCTAATTTTAATTATAAATTAATAATAAATAAATACAAAATCATTACACACTTAATTAGAATAATGAGGTAAACCTATAGCCATATAAAATGTTACTTTAAAAATAAACAATATAATTATCTTAAAAAAACCTAAAATATTATCGTCAAATATTTGTTTTTCTAAATCAATATAATACTAAAACAAGATGTTTGTACGACATTATCCGTGGCTATTAAAGTTTTGTGAACCTGATATTTCCATTGATCATTACACCTATAATATTTTGATATTGATAAAACTTGAATAACTACGGAAGATATCCTGTAAGTGACATACTTAGTCAAAAACAGTTTGTGAGTAGTTTTAAAAATCAGAATTTGAAACAAAATATTATTGTAATAAGACAATGCGTAACTATGTGGAATTATATTACTGTTAATTAAACTCTTTAAGTTGCTGCTTTTTCTATCACTTAATTTTAATCTATAAAGGATTCAATTGGTAATTTTGAAGGTTAGTGTTAGTACGTGTTCGCGACGAACGATTATGATGGAATTGTATTTCTTTGAAAACTGTATCTGTATAGGAAGTTTTATAATAAATGGCAACGTACAAAGTAACGTACTTACAAATAATATTTTACAATTATAATGATAATTGAGGTTATAGCTTAATTATTCTTTTTCACAAGGAAAAGAGGATTGAAACTTAACCTCAATTCTAACATCGTCAACCAGCACGCCTCCTATTTGAAACGTTATGTTTAATATTTAGTTTTCTTAAGGCGAAAGGATAGCCCAACGTCCTTGAGCATTGAACGTAAAACAAGCTGCCATCGTTGACCGCTCCGCGCCCCCGCCCTGTCCGCCCCGCGCGCTGTCCGCCCCGCGCGCTGTCCGCCCCGCGCGCTGTCCGCCCCGCGCGCCCGCGCAGTCAGAGTCCGGACGGACCGGACGCAGATGCGTCGAAGCATTTTTGTCGCTGCCTATTAGCTTTTATCATCATAAATCGATTGAATGTAGGCAGACTCAAAACATTTGCTATGCTTGTTTTGAGAACAAAATATTCTTTAGTGGGTACAGTTATTGTAGTTAGAGTGTTAGAGTAAAAAACTAAAATATCAAAATAATATCTTTATTTACTTAACATTTTGTATGGACCATTTAAAAAAATTGTAATAACCAATCAAAACTCGTTAAATTGCATTTCCCTAACAAACGTAGATTGTAAATACATAGTTTCATTTGTATTGCTTTCATTGGAGTTTGACTTCAATATAATATCTTCATTTCTTTTTTCTTCTGTATTGCTATCATTAAAATTTAATTTCCATGTATTTTCTTTTTCTTCTGTATTACTTTCGTTAGAGCTTGACTTCACTTCTTCATTTTCTTTTTCTATAGTTTTTGTTTTTTTTTTGTGTCTGGCTAGATTTATCTTTGTTTTCAATACTCCTAAATTTTCGCTTTTCTTTGATAGGGTTTTCTTCGATCGCGCCTTGAATAAATTGGGCATCTCGTATTTTCTGATTTCGTGGGAACCTGGGATCAACCAGTTCAGAAAGCAGATATTCTGTGTAAAATATGCACATTTTTTCCTACATTTCGTTTGCCCAGAAATTATCATCTTTGAGAATCCATTCTGTCCATAGAGGTCGATCCTCTCCAGTCCAAATGCCAAACAAACATTTCGATCTTTTGGTTATATGCAATTGTCCCTGTATTTGGTAATACCAAGCGTGCGTTTTGTTTATAACCAACTCTCCTTTATTAATTTTATAGAATGTAATTTTTTTATTCTCTACAGCTTCTCTAACACTTTTATTGAATGCTGTAATAGGGCATTTAATTTCCACTATAGTATTGGCTCCTATCAAGCCATCAGGTGTGGCTCCAAGATAATGGATAACTTCATCTATAAAAAGTCCGCACGGTTCAATTTGGACATTTAGTTGCCTTGCTAGCTGATCCAGAGCTTTTTGTTCATTTTCTTTGCCATGCTTTATTGAATTGATATGTGATATAGTTTTCTTATAAAGCAGGTCTTTTATAAGATTTGAGCAACTAATACTCTTACGTCTTTTCACCACTCTACCAAAATTTGAAGCAGTTAATAGGCTTAGCCTAAGCTCTAACCATTCAGAACAAGAGCTTTGTAAAACAGTATATCTCGCTCAATTTTTTGCCTTTCTTCTGTAGTTTTTTTTAAATTTTGCAGGTAGGTCTTTCACAATTTTCGCCATAATTTTGATCCCCAACTTTTGTAAATAAGACTCTGTTTTTTTTCTGTAATATTTTCTCAATGTTTTCATGCGTTTTATTCTGCTATCTTCTAACTTTATCACACTTCCTCGTGGACTATGCCCTGCGATAGATTTATACACAGTTGTCAACACTTTGTGTGTATTAAAAGAAACTACAGCAGCATGGCACCTAGCTTGGTATGAGCCTCTCTTGCTGAAGCAAGACCCTTTTACCACCGACGAGCTTGGCCACAATGCTGTTATAGCGCTCCACATTGTTGCTGTTAATATCGTGTATCAAACTTGGAGCATGTGCTGCCACATATGACATTATCAGACCAATTTTGGACCATAAAGTACTGGTGAAAAAGTCTTTAGAAACATTTGAAAGCTGTTCACTACCCACGGAATTGCAAAAAAAAGGATTGCATCTTGTATGATCATCAAATGCGTGATGATGAGCTAGCAGTATGTTAGTATATAATGGTTCTATTTTACACCGTCTTTCTGATTTTGTATCCGCTTTATGAGCGTATATGATTTTTCGGATGCACCTTCTTATGATCATTATTCGTTTGGTTGTAACAAATTTTCTGAACCTACACAGGTATTTGGTATCCGTTTGTAGAGATGGCGAGATGTCCGGTAGTGAGTCACGCGTCGCGCCGTGCTTGAAAACACTAATCCTCTCTTGTTAATTGTAAAACGATGTGTATTGTATATTTCTCATTCTCATGTAGGGGAGAGCATATATTATATTATATATATATTTGTTAAGATTACTTGAATTTAAAATTTCTAGGCTACGATTAAAATTAACCTACATATTTCTCTTTGTTATTAAGATAAGTTATCTGGGTGATTTATTGTGTGATTTATTTGTTATAATTTTTTTTTGTAACCAAAGTCGGTAAGTAGTAACTTACCCCGACTCGGGGCAAGTTGTTAACAAGCCGGGGTAAGTTGTTACCATATCTGTTAAAGCTATTATTTGTGAAATAAAAAATAATAAATGATTAAACTAAGTATGTTTATTCAGTAGTAATTAATCAACAATAATAATTAATCCATATATATCAGGAACCCCGTGGCTGTCATCCATCCTGAATCGTTTCTTGCGCCGATATACTCAGGTGGACCATTTTTTATAAACAAATCCTTGTATTTAAGCCTTGTGAATATAAATATGGGTGGAACTGTATGACCTAATGCATTTACTGCCAGTTCGACAGTAACTAATGTCCCGCGTTCAGCGGATACTATGGCCCCTGCTTGCTTAATTCCCTTCTTGGCAACGATTTTCCTCGACTTTAGGACTGTGGTGGTGCCCATCTCGTCTAAATTATATATTCTTGAAGGTGGTTATTTATATTAATCCAAAACTGTGATCAGTTTTGTAAAAAAATCACCAACATTGTGTTTATTGAATGATGTCGCCCTACTGGCGCTTGTTGACTCCGGTGTGACAGATGAGAATTTCTTTTTAAAAACCCAACAATTCCTCATAATAGCCTTCTTCCGAAGAATCATGTAACGAATACTCATCGTCTTCGTCTGAGCTACTTTCATCTGGACACCTTACATTTTTTTGCATGCATTGAGTCGTTTTTCTTATACCTGAAGTTGATGGCACAGAACTGTCATAGTTTATATTTCCCTTGTAGGATTTTGTATTGCACAGGTTAAAGTTTCTGCATATTTTCAATTCGTATCGGTTTAAAGTCGTTAACATTTTTATTATATGCCATACTCGTGTTCTCTGGCTGGTATCTGATTTCCGAAAGAACTGTTTCTATTACTTTATTTTTTCCTTTCTGTGGTTGATTTATATCCTTTTCACTTATCTTTCTTTTTAAACGAGATTCATTTATTTGCTTTCATAATTTTCATTTGTTTTAACTTTACCAGTCTATATTTTTTTACATCAACGCATTCACAGTAACGTCGTAAATCGCCACAAAAGCAACTTATACTCCTGAAACGTATTTCATTATTTGTTTCACTGTTACTTATTTGGTGTAAGTTCATTGTCTGAGAAACAGGCGTCAGATCTTCTTCGACTGAATATTCAGCAATTTCGGCCTCATTGACAAAAAAAAACATTACAGTTGTGTCAGAGTTTTCAAGACATGTAAAGGCCGTGTATGCGTCTGGTATGTCTATGCCGTGTTTGACTTTATCATCTAGTCTACGTTTAAGTCCCCCTCCGACTCTGTCTGCAGCTCCCTTTCCATGAGCAGACTCACTGACGTTCCATGTTGAAAGTGGAAATTCCATGTTCGTTTTGTACTTCGTAAATAAAAAAAGTTTTTTTTTTTGGTTATACTGCGTTTTTGGCCCATCGGAGAAGAAATGCACTGCATTAACGAGCGGATATTCCTTTCTAACATTATTGAATATGGGATTTAAATGCGCCCAAATTGCCTCAGGGCCGTGTTCATTAGAGACCGATATTGACGCGGATGACTGTGGCTTTTTATCTTTGGCATACAAAACGCCTGTGACTATTCAAGTCACTTGTGATTTTGATGCACCAAAGTGTAGGTGTGTGTAAGTAATTTTCACTGAAGTCGAAGTAAATGGCCACTTCAATGACTTTTAAGTTTTTTAATAC
Source organism: Catocala nupta (assembly GCA_963675205.1). Taxonomy (NCBI): domain Eukaryota; kingdom Metazoa; phylum Arthropoda; class Insecta; order Lepidoptera; family Erebidae; genus Catocala; species Catocala nupta. Next base: position 500,038 of record OY776087.1, read on the forward strand.
ATGACAAGAGTATAGAGATATATTTTGAGTATTGATGTTTTATTTATATATTAGATACGTGTTTTTTCATAACTTTAAGTTTCTGATTAAAGGATTCTGTCAGTATTTTCAATTTGTCTTGCACATCTTTTTTCACTATCATCTTAGTAGTCATAGTTTTGCCATAATTTTTGTTAATATATTAATGTGTCTGCACAGAAAATTCGTTCCAAGTAACAATGTCATCCATGTCCCAGTTGCCTTCGCCAAACTTTATAAATTTATTGCCAAACGTGGAACATTCACCATATGCACATGCTTTAGAATCCAAGTCACAAACGACGTGACGTTCAATAAGATTTGATTTAAATTCGTAGTCTCGATCATTCCTAAATATTTTAACTTCGCAATTTTAATGGAGAAATTTTCGTTTTTTACACTTCCACATGTTTCTCGATTAGATAGTTTCGGTCGTAGCACGTAAAGTGGCCTATACCTACTTCTTGAATGCAGTCAATTTCGCTCTACCTCCTTCCGCTCTGTACTTTTTATAGAGCTCCTGTAAGGTATTTAGCAAGTATCGTCTTTGTTGTTTTAATTTTACCTTCAGTCTTTAAATCTTTTTTCCCAGCAGTCGCTCGACTCACATCGTCTTTGTTATAAAATTTAATTATTTCACTTATTATAATATTGTTTTCGTTTTAATTTGTTTCTGTTGACGATCCCGTCCAAAGACAGACGTCGTTATTTCGCTCTTCCTGTTATATTTTTTAGGCATTTGTTCCCATGTATTCTCTTAAGCATATTCCGTTCTTTGTTATTCTGGGTATTCTCATATGTCTTGAATAGCATTCACTAAAACATTATGAGTTAAAAGGCGCCTCTTCACCTTTTCCTTTTCTTCTTCCGAAATGTTTGGCAGGTTTTGTTCTATGAAACTGTTAGATTTGTTTAATGGTGTCATTTCTTTCTGATCTTGAATAATAATCTGTGATTCAGGTACTTTTTATTTTAGTTCGCCAACAAGCGAAACCAATATTTTATTTTTTTTGCTTGTAGCGTTAACACTTATTTTTCAACAATTTAACTTTTGTCGCCATTTTATTTATTTCATCTTCATATGCTATTCTTTGACTAGCCCATTTTATTTTAAATTTTCTTACCAATAATGTGTTTTTATGAGTTTCAGCACTATTACCATCAGTAGTATTATCATTTTTCACAGTATGTTTAGACTTCATTCTATGGCGGTTTTGACTGACTTACAACTGTTTTCTTTTTATTTTTGTATTCTTCTGATCATTCCGTGATTTTCTTTCTTTTTTGATTTTCTCTGCATTTTTGATTATATCTTCGTACGTCAAAAGATTTTGAGTTTGTAACTTTTCTCAATTTTTTTTGTGCACTGGCCTTGGTATCTGAAATATTATATTTTATTATTACCGACTTTATTGATCAGTTTTATAATTTAAGTAAAGTGTAATCTCAGCCTTACAATCGGTCATGACTGTAACGTTACACATTGTAACAATCATGAGAAAAAAAGCGAGCGACATAACCTAAAATTCCAATATCGTTTGATTGCTTATAAGTATGGATTGTGACGTAGGCTTCCCGTTTTCTGTGATAGTCAACCTTTTTAAACATTATAACAATAAAACGTAATAAGCAATAAGGTCGAGGGTCCCCCCCTTGATCTTATATTTAATTTATTTTTATTTTTAATTGATCATCTATGAGCACTTATTGAACTTAAGTTAGTTTTTAGTAACGGATACCATAAAGCATATTCTTGTCTACAAATTCCATCTATCATCAATGCTCTAATAGACTCCATTGTGAATTTAAAGGCCATTTTGTAAAATTTGATGCTGAGGCGGTATATTCCGATTTTTTGGGTATGTCCACCATCTAGTTATTTTATAAGGTAATTGATGGTTTTATACAGCGCATTTATGAAATGAATATGTAAAAATGAACACTTACCAAAAGTATACTCTCAGATCATAGATATAAGGTACCATTTGCATTTTATTGCAGTAAAATCAATAAACGGGGTAATGGCGTCATATTTTTTAGGCCAAGTAGGAGTGTCAATGAGTAAGTAAAACAATATTTTATGTAACTAAATACGTTTATTTTAAAATATTTGTACTGAATTAATGACGTAATCCTTAATTTCTTGTTTTTCACACTAATTTTATCAAAACTTATGACATGTCTAACTTGGTTACTGCAATTACCAACACTAAACATTTTTGCAACACATTTTCTACTTCTGTAAAAGTCGTAGCGACATCTGCAATTTGATGCCAGAACCAGCAAGAGACACTGTTTTGCCAACAGACACTCTACCTGCTGTAGGTAATTATTAAAGCGTGCAAAGGAGACATGGACGGACTTAACCCGCTGCCGGACTTTACTTACATTGCAATCAAACACACAAAATTCAATATTTTTTGGTGACAAATCCGATGACAACACAAATCACAACTTTCATTCGAACAAATATGACAGACTTTTATTTCGGAATGGTGGCGTCTTGCTCAATAGTGTTGCTATTTATGAAAATAGTAAAACTAGCAAGATTATACAAAGGAAAATACTAAAAACAAACGTTACATTCATGATGTAACACACTAATCAAAACATTAGACACTTTTTTAAAGCGATTAATATGGTAATTAAAACGATATTTTTTTAAGCACGTTTGGAAACAAGTTCAGAAATTATCGTAAAGCTTAAGTACAATAAAAAAATACAAATAAGCAATTATGTTTCAAAAGTATTGCCAGTTTTTGATACAAAAGCTGTAGTTGGACAAAAAGTTTTTGTATGGGAGAAAAAGTAGTACTAACAGAAAACAATTATATAAAAATATATATTAGGGATAGGTTAGATTTCGTGAAAATAATCTAAGCAATAGAAGCTCGTTATTCAAAACAATACATAACAAATCTCATTTATTGTGTTGACTTACATAAACAAAGCAACAATTATAATTTACAACTTAACTAATATTAACAAACCTAGCCACTTATGAATAAAACATGAAAAGTAGCAAAATATGGGACTATAAATTTAATATAAAGAAAGGAAATGGCTGGGTCTGGCAGCGTCGTAAAAGTCCTCAGCATCGCTGTCGACCGGGAAAGTGCCCAGAACACTGGCAGCATTGCCACGTTGAATGGCAATGCTGATTCTTTGAGCCAAGAAAAGTCCAGCTTTCTGGTCACGCGAAGCGTCAATTAGCCGCTTAGATATATCTCTAAAAAGCGCACGAGCGCCCGGACCCCACGAACCTAGCGTCTCCACCCCAAACGGCTCAAAAACGTAATTACCAATTAAATTACTGTATTTGCACCGTTTGAGGTTTTCCGCCGCTACAGCAGCACTGGCACAGCTCACCGTGTTCGGAAGATGTAATGGTGCAAGGGCGTCGACGCATGTGGCGTCACACACCAAAGGCCTACCCATTTTTCAAGGTAACAAAGACATACCATCGGGTCTTTTCCCATCGTCACGTACCAAGCCTATGGGTTCTAATACTGATGGTACGCCGGCGGTGATAAGAGCACGACGGATAATGTCATTAAGGTGAGCGTGTCGTTCCATGGTGTCCGAGGCTGTCGACGGCTTCTCCGCAATGACAGCGATGTGGAGAAATACACGGGGCACCTAAACGAAGACAGATGGCGAGGCGGAATGTTGTTAATATTTGAGGTGTTTCTAATTTTACTTGTGTCAACAAGGTGTCCCTGTTTACTGAATTAAAAGCATTTTTAAGTCAACCTTTAGGATGATCTCTCTATTACCACAGCCAAGTACGTAGATAAGGCATGTACGGCAGCCTCACAACCCCCTTTGGAGCCGAAACCCAATTGCAGAGGCTGAAATTTATTAGTATATACGCCGGTACGTACAACCCACGGCAATGGGACGAATACCACCATATTTTTATTAAGGGCACATAAATTTGCGCCGTACAAGATGTCGATGATGGCATCGCTCATACCGCCGGAAAGCATTAAGTTTACCAAGGCCGTGCCGAGCTCCTTCAAGAGTGTATCGCCAGCCTCCCCGGCGCTTGGGCATAAAAGGTCTTTTAAATGTTGAGGAGACAAGCCGTCCAGGCCAGCTGCCGTGCCACTCCGGAAGGAGCAAACGGCTGTGAAAACATCCTTGGCTGTAGTAATAAGGTGTTCCGAATCCTTATCTGGCGGATCAGGGAAACAGAGGTCATCAACTGGCGGTGGATGCTTGCTCTTCAAACCCGCGAGGGTGTCCGGAGAGCAAGGCGCCACCACATCACTACTAAATAGAAGCCTAGACGCGCCCCTGATATCACCTTCCCTTAATTTGGATTCTACACATTGAAAAACAGTTTTCCTGTTATTGTAAGTAAATGTTGTGCCAAAAGTGTGAGCCGAAACGTAACAATTTTGTTTAATTTGTTCTGTAAGCGATTTTGTCGTCGCCTGGTTTTTTCAACATGTAAAGTTCTATAAGGGAAGGTCAGTAACTGTTCCCAAGCTACTTTTGTGTTCTCCCGTACGACGAGACCTATATAATCAGCTAGTTTTTTCGCCACTGCAGGTCTCGCGCCACGGGGAACTCTTTTTAAAACAGGAATAGAATTTTTTAAGTTTGCTAATTCTTGCCATAAGGGAATTTGGGTGGTGGATGACTGTACTGACGTAGAGGAGTTAAAAAGTACATCTTGGGATTTATGCACTTTGCCAAAATGTACTTTCAAACCTGCTTACCTTTGAAATATCGAGCCTGGATACAGTGGGGGCAACGCAGCAAACCATTTACCGATGTGGTAGGTTGACTCGCACTTATTTCCACATCACCGTCGTTTCCAAGTCACAGCCGATTTCCATTAGACTTAAACTAATAATAACTATATTACAAACACGTTATTACAAATTAAAATAATTCAGTACACAAAATAAAATTGACAATAATAAATTGAAGGATTCTGACAGCCGTCAGAGCTGCGCATTGCGATGGGGCGCAGACTAGTTCTTAATTAAGCACAGAGCAGAGCGACGCGCAGAAATTGGCACAGGCCCGCAATTGTGGGAGACCGGCCGTGGCATGCCGCTGGAGCCTCTTCGAAAGTAGGGCCGAACCCAGCCTGCGGCTGCGGTCTACACCTCGATCTTGTGGCCACACCGAAAATATGATTATTTATATATTTAGATTATTTCCAGGAACCGATGCGCAGAATACGTAGCACTGATATTTATTTCTTATTTTATATTGCATATACCGCAGACAACGTTAATTGTTTATAACTTTTGCAATTTTTGCAACCGGTACATCACATTGACATCTTCAAAATATATCTCATTTTATTGAATAACTTTTTAATTATGACAAAAATAAAATCGGGACAAATAAAAAAACACAATTGTACAATTTTTTGCGGCCATACCGGGATATGAAATGGAGGACTCCGCCTTCTAACCTAACCTATCCATGTCGGAGTCTTAAGAGTAGGGACACAAGAAAAATTTAAGAAAGGAGAATGCTCACGAAGAATGGGGAAAAAACCCAGGCCCGGCGCAAACGATTTGTATCTCAGTTTATCAGTATAAATGTGTAATAAAATGCCGTATAGGCGCCATCATCGAAAACGATGGCTAAATGTAGGAAATTGCTATTTGTTTTTTGGCAGGGACTATATTTAAATCGATCAGCAGTGGACGTCTTTTGGCTGGTATGATGATGATGATATTTAAAGGACATTACGAGTAGAAAGTATTAAAACAAATGTATACATTATCAAAACATCATTTATTATAGATTATTCAAAGTTCATTCATTTTCTACATCTAATATTACACTTTGTAGTGAAAGTGCGGGATTTGCGAAACCATCTTGGTGCCTTGCCCACCCAAGGTAGTATATGACTGACATCACATGGGCACAACAACCCAGCGTCCTTTTCCCATGTATGCATGAACAATAATATTCGGCAATTGCATTTCTCCCACTACCTCCACTATATAAAACGTACGTGTAATACGTCCTATTTTTTACATGTCGTGAATTGATGCGACACCTGATGAGTTGACAGTCATCACCTCCATTTAAATTCAATGGCATAGGGTTTCGATAAACTTCCATTTCATACACACCGCTACGCTTGATATGCTCGCTACAGTACGAGGCAGCTATTTTCACGTGGTACGTGCCCACAGCAAACAAAATCAACTCTTCTTGTGTGAATGTTGGGAAGTCCACCACTTGTGGATCGTTGGCTTCCATTCGCACAAACGCCGTCCTTTGTCTGTTCAGATTGTTAAGAATTACATGATCTGCCAATAGATTTGGTCGATTCATTCTCGTATTAATCACTTCAATAAATTGATCCGTGTACTGACTGTCTTCGTACGGCTCCTGGTAGCAGTTTATTAGTGCTGCGGCTATCCTGAAGTCCGACATGGTGGTATATAACGTGCGATTGAATACCCTGTATTTAAACATCTTGAAGTCCCTTTTAAATCTGCCATTTATTGTTTCAACGACCCATCTACATATGGTTATCAGTCTAGATTTGTTGGCCTCTTCGCAAGTTAATTGGTTTTGGCCGCGGCTTTTAGAAGGTGGCATATAGACTACGTAACCGTGAGTTTTAAGTGTAGAAACGGCGTCGCGGAATCCTCTATCTACAATAAATACGTCACCCGCTTCTAAGAAATAATTAATAACAGATTCTTCCGTCGGATCTTCGTGGTTCCGTAGAATATTTTTCATTATTGTTGCGTCTGAGGATGTTGCTGCGTATGGGCCCAGCACTTCAATAATATGACCGTCTCCGCAAACCAACATAAATGGCTTTATTAAATTGGTGAACTCGTGTAAACTGTAGCTCAGTTTTTGAAAGAGAAAGTTCGAACTCTTCTGTATGAAGATATAGCTACCGTCGCATATTAAAATGGCTTTTGGCGATTCGTTACTCCCAAATATATGGTTAGGGAGAACCCTGTTTCTTTGTATCACTTCTTCTCTGGTAATGTGATCAAACCCCAAATGTAGAGGAACGAAATCGTTGAGTAGGCAATCTCTGGCTAAGTGAACTTTGCGGTCTATAGTTTGCCTGGATTTGTTAAAAATTGTACCTAATCGTACACTAGGTTCACCAGTTCGTATTTTGCTGAGATATATACCCAAATCTTCTCGAGCGGAATTTGATCGACGACGCAAGCTCGGTAATTGTTCATATAAATTGTTGAACTGCTCATGATTTAAACCGGTCCAGAAATGTAAGTCTTCCGCGGTTAGTTCATTAGTATTATTAAAGTCCAGGACACATTGATGTTCTAGAGCTAGCGTATACGTCCTGACAATATCAGAAATACAGCTAGCGTTGAAGTTTGATTGGCGGCGTGTCACAATAAGGGGTATTTCTTCCAAGGTGGTGGTCAATAAATGATTTTGACAAATTCTTGCAAGCTGCGGTATGTGCAATTGGTAGTAGCTCAAAAGAAAGACCTTGATGCTGTTCGGAACGGCACGGAGCTGACCGTTATTGCAGTCGTCCGCCATGCAACGCCGTGATGTATTAGCCACACGAGTGAATCCGGGAACAGGGAATTCATTTTGAGGGTCGCGTGGAACTTGTAAATCACGACGTAATGCCTCGTTGATCCTGTGCCAACAGGCGTGGCAAATCGACCTTGATCCGTCAAATGCCACCTGTAACAGACATATACATCAAAATAAAAATATGCTTCTAGCAGGATTCGAATTCGCAACCGCTGGCGTTGCAGGCAAGGTCGATAACCATCAAAACAAACGCACCATCATTGATGCAATAATAATAAACAGTTAACTTATTAACATCTTCATCATTTATGTTCTTTTAAGACCACGCAATTCTACACTGAATCAACTAAACCAATTGCTTTATAATTAAAAACACGAATAAATACAAAAATAAAAATAAGTACAAACAAAAGTAGCAACAGGCGGCCTTATTGCAAAAAAAAACATTAATAAATAGCACATTTCAATCGGTTTCAAAGTATTACAGTTAAGCGTGGCAGTTTTAGTAAGGTGGTGTATATTGTTATCTTGATACGACAATACTGATACTAACTAATCCTTTTAAATAAAAATGTAGATACCTCTAGTGGCGGTTCGATGTTCCGTAGAATGTATTCGGCGAATTCTCGGCGAGATTCAAAAAAACGCTGAGATAAAACATGATATCGAACTCGTCCGCGTCGCAATGAACGATCACACGTAACACAATGGTCCATTTTCATCAACTACCATTCACATGCAAAGTCGAAGTCCAGAATAATGCCAATGTTATCAGAGTGTCGAAATACGGTAAACGAGAAAAAAACACAGATCGCAACGAAGTACAACGAAGGACTGCGCATGATCCTATCGTTTTGTGACCCAAACAATATAACCACTGGCGCGCAGGTATAAAATGCGACGCAAATACGTAGCACCTACAAGAGTGAGCGAGATAGCATGTGTTTGCAAATGCCTCTCGTGCGATCCACTCAATTCGAGCGCTAACGCTGATTCATTTGTACTCGTACAGCTACCCATTGTTAATATCGCTCTCTCGCTCGCACTTGGAAGTCTTATAGCACGCTGTATTGATGAGGGGGTGATCTGTGATTGATGCTCACGGCGCATACGAAGCGTATTAACTCAATAAAATAATGAGATATTACTAAGTTTCATATAACAAAACAATGATAAAAATTTATCCATGCTAAAAAATAAATAGCAATTTCCAACATTTAGCCATCGTTTTCGATGATGGTACCTATATGGCATTTCATTACTCATTTATACTGATAAACTGAGATACATATAGTTTGCGCCGGGCCTGGGTTTTTTTTGAGCATTCTTCTTTTAATTTTTGCGAATAAAATTTTAAGTGTTTTTTCCTCAGTGCCCCGTTTCGTATACTCCAACCGAATTTTGGCATCCGCTGACGGTCATTTCAAATATGTCTATAATATTATTACTTTATACCTAAAATCTCCAAAATTTCGGTGCAATCCAGTGTTGTGACGTGTTTACCAAGTATAATTAGTACAATATGGCACACTTATTGTCCTAAGAAATGAGATTGGCGGGTTTCCTAGGAACGTTCGGCCTGGTCACGGATAATTTCAATGTAGCCTGGTCACGGATAATTTCAATGTAGCCTGATAGCATTATCATTTAGAAAACCACGTATGGTTGTCATTTTTCCAAAAACTTGTCTGAAAATAGATATAAGACAATAACTTATGACATTGACGTAAGGTTATGTCATACACGAAAACTTCGTAAACGCTAACTATGACATTATTTCACTAAGATAAATTGAATAGCATACAAGACGCTGTATCTAAAATGAGTGCCTTCAGCTTTCTTTCGTCGTCGTTCGTTCTAGGCTGAATCACAGGTTAGACACATTTCAGGCAAATACGCAACTGACCTATTTCTCTGAATAAATAATAAGTGTTATACCTAATTATAAAGGTGATACAAAAGATAACACAAACTGTTATCTTTTATATCACATTTATAATTAGGGTTTAGGCTGTTTTTAGTTTATATCAGGGAGGAATTAAAAAAAGAAGGGCTTTTTAATTTAGTATTTTATTAATCTATTCAGTACGAAACTGAACATAATAATATTTCATCCAGGAATTGTGCCGGAGGTTGGATGTTATTTTGGTATCTAGCCCAGCCTAAGTACCAAATAATCGACATAATATGCGCACAACCGCCTACTGTTCACTTTGCAACTATACTATTGCAATAGTATTGCGAAATTGCCTCTCTGCCAGACAATTTATTATTAATTAAAATATACACAAAATATATTTTCTGGCTCACATGCCTACTTTGTATCCTTTCTCTTAATAACCATTCATTGTCATTTACAAGGCCTAATAGCATGTTGTCATCAACCTCACGGCACACTTCAATACTATAGCAACCATTAGCCCTGACATGCTCACCATAATAAGATCTAGCTTGCTTTATTTGATAACTGCCTAAACATATTAGTGACATAACAGTATTTCTGATAAAGAGAGGCGAGGAAAACCTTGGAGGTTATTGTTTTAGCATCTATGCTATTAAATTGTGCTCGCCTTCTATTTAAGGGTGATTCGCTATGTTCGTGCAAATATCATGATATTTATAAATTTCAAATTATTGTCGAATTACTTCCCTTGTATCGTTAATATGCATGTAATTATTCAGGAATTTGTAGTTTCCTCCATAATTGTATAGATAACAATGAAATAATGGTTATATTTCAAATCGTAACAAAATGGTAATGAGAATGTTAAGGTAGGAAATGATTTTCAGGGATTACGTAAAGGAATAGGGTTGTGAAGATAATGATATATATATTTTAATCAATTTATAGAATAACAATAAACAAAATTGCTTTACTCAAATTAAGTTTCTAAATAATCATTATTAAATAAAATAATGAGACCGTTTCCCCCTAATTTTAATTAATCATTGGATATTTGAGATCAAAGATCGAAAGAGCAAGTAATCAATTATTAATATAATTAAAACACAATAATAAAACATGTCTGTTGAATTAAAAAATATTAGTATTCTCTTCGTCAGTGTCATCATCATGCCAGAAGTCAAATGCTCTCTGATTTTTCTACATTTTCAATATTACTCATAATACATTTTTCAAAGTCTGTTTGGTAGTTCGAATTAACCTTTTTCTTATTGTAAACATACTCCTTATTTATATTAAAACTTTTGATTTGTCCAATTAGTCACATTAATATCGGATAATATTTTGACTTTTGGCGAGTCCGGCCTATTAGCACATTTATCATTGAAACTGGTCGGTGGGTCGACGATGGTGGTAGAACAATCAGTAGAAAAAGCTGTGTTGTCTATTTCTTGTATAAGTTCTGGTGTTGTATTCTCATCAAGAAAACTCTGAAAAATAGTTTGTACTAACGTCTTCATGGGAAGGAATTTCATAAAATCCAATATGTTTACCATGACAACACATAGCTTCATTGCCATACAGAAAACAACTTAGTGCTCTTAAACTTATTTTTGAGCACCCCAATGACCAAAGGGCTTAATACACCATCATTATGCCCTTAGCGGCTTTTAGAATTGTTGGAAAAATCTTACATCGATATCGTTTTTTGTCACAATGCGAATCTCAATCTTAACTCTAGGTCTAAGACAGGCTAGGAATGCTTCTAATGAGTCCACGTCTTTACCAAAACGGACTACTTGATCTGCTGTTCGTTTGCGCACAGCTCCAACTCCATCTGGCGCCCCTTTACCATGACCAGCTTCTAAATAGTTCCAGGTCACAAATTTCAATTGTGGGAAATCACGATACAATTGACCGAGCATATAAAAAAATAAATCGGTTGCGATATTGACTTATTGGGTTGTTGGAAATAAAGTGTACTGTATCTATTTGTGTTGAAATCTCCATCACGTACCCAATGACAGGTATCAAATAAGCCCAAACCGCTGCAGCATCGTGTGGGGTACATTCACTTATAGTACAAAAGCTGTATTGTCGTTGAAAGACAACTTCTGGGTCTATCAAGTAGATAACACTCGTATGCAGTGACAATTGCATTCTACCGCCGCCAAAGTGAAAACTCTGTATTTCTTCGTTCTATTTAACGCAATAGTTTTCACTAAAGTCAACATGAATTACTGGCTCTTGTGGAGAAAGATTATTCTTAAGGCCTTTAATATATTTTAACTGTGCCCGAATATTAGTGCAGTGTTTCATATAGCCTTCAAGACCGTATTCTAATTTAACTATGATGTTTCGTGGAAAGTCATAAAAAGTTTCTTTTTTAGTTACTAAGTTTGTTTTCTCCTCGTCTTTAACATAGTATTTTTCAGAGCAGTTACTCCACTGGTTTCTATTGGACTCGTTTGGGTATAAAACCCAAAATGGGCGATATTTACAAAAAGTTTGATACGTTAGCTTGACATTAGAATTACGCACAAACTTTTTGTATAAAAAAGTCAATGTATCCGTTAAATATCGTTTCTGCTTTGTTATTTTACGTTTTGTTATGTATTCCTTCTTATCGGCAGCAATTCGAGTCACAGCATCATCTTCGAAAAAATCCCATATTTGTTGTTGTATCACGTTTTCATTATCAGCTGTACTGTTTTCTTTTTTATTTCTTACTGTGAAAGATTTAGCTTGTGATAAGAGCCCATATATTTTCAATTTTTCTTTTCTAATCATAACTACATCAGAGAAGTCTTTCTTGTCTTTTTTTCTCGAGCATCTATACCCTTCTCCAACACTTTTTGAAAGGATTTCACCAAATGTTAGTTTCTTTTTAATTTCTTCTCGTTTTTTGTATTTACATTTTCTACCAATTGCTCAATTTTGTGTTCGGTTGGTATTTTTATTTTCATTGTTATTTTTAATTACTCTGTAATACATTTTTCTAATAGCATCTTTTTTTCTTTTTTTCTTGCATAATGCCTCCTTCTGTTTTCTATGTCGGTAGCGCAATTTTCTTAAATGAATATTCTTTTTAAAGTACTGTTGACAATTATTCATACAACCGGAACGCCAGTCAATTCGAGATGAATTAGGTTTGGGACTTAGAGCTGGTCCGGTGAGGGGATCTTGCTCAGCTGGATGTACTTCAGTGTCACTACTTGGCGGAGAATTATTTAACAATAGTTGTTGAATAACTTTCTCTTCCTTTCTTCTTTCATAATGTCGTTTCGAATTAATTCTCCATGTTTTTCTCTGAGCTCTTAATTGTCTAGGTTTCATATCTACCGCACTCTTAATTTTTTCTGTTATTTTCGTTTAAGATATCTCGCTTTTTCCTTGGCCTTCTGCTCTGCATACTTTTCTGGATCCTTCTTCATTTCTGCATACTTACATACTTTTTTGTAACCGATCGCGCTCCCTTTTCTGCTCTAGTGTTTGTTTTGTATTTTTTGGCATTCTTAGTATTCTTCAAAACAAAACATAATATTGGACTTTAGTGTGTACTTAATAATTCATAACATATCACACTCTTGATTTAACTTGAAGTATTTTTATTACGTATTAAAGTTGTGTTAATATTGTTAAAGGTAAAGCTCAACCGGCAGGACTGACACTAATCACACTTCATAGTTTGAATTATAATCTATATTCATATTCAATTTTGTGTTTATCAATTAAAGCGCCAAACGTAAGAAACAGACACAGGCAGAACTACTTTTTCATTTATAATATTTTTTGAATCCAAAGAGATTGCATATTAAAATGAATAAAGAATTTGTATAAAATATTTTCTCATAGCTATCGTATTAGCCTCATCACCATCGCTCGAAAAAACGACGGTAAACGAAGGTAATGCGAAAGAAGGTAATGGGGTTTGAACACTATATTTTATTTTGTACATAATATGTCAAAATTATAAGCCTTAAGCGCATTCCAACTTATGAAGATCATTATTACAATTGCATATAAGCTACAAATAAACCAAAATTGGGGTGAGTGGGGAAAAGATCGAACGATTTTTTGATGAGATGAGTAGTGTTGTATTTGATGTCTTGTATAACACTATACATAATACTGTTTCCAAAAAATAAGGTGACATTTGAATTTAATCTGTGCGCGTCGAAGGATATGGAGTTTTTTTTTTTTGGGTTTATAGTACTGTCAGTGACATCTATGTCAAGTTTACATGTCGAATTATTCATTAGTGTTTGAGATACGCGTCGTTTTGTGAGCTGCTAAAAGTGAGTTTTTCGTTTCTTGCGATGTCGATATTTGTTGAGCAAAGAATTTGTTTTAAATTTTGTTTGTGCAATCAATTTTCTGCTGCGGATACGTTGAGGATGGTGCAGAAAGCCTTTGCTGATGAGGCTATGTCTAAAAAAAATGTTTACAAGTGGTATAGTGAGTTCTAAGCCGGCCGTGAACGTGTCGAAGACGAAGAGCGTCCTGGGCGACCATCAACCTCAACCGACGAAGCTCACGTCCAACAAATCAAAGATTTGGTGTTGAAAAACCGTCTATTAACGATTAGAGACCTTGCTGATGAGGTAGGCATATCGAAAGGCTCGGTCAATACAATTTTAAAGGATGTTTTGGGCCTTTTATTCTTGGTTTTTACACCACGAAAATGCACCATCCTATACTGCACTCGTAATTCGTGATCATTTCGCCAAAAACTCAACCCATATCGTTCTGCAACCACCGTATTCACCTGATCTGGCGCCGTGCGAGATCTGGCTGTTCAGCAAGCTCAAAAGACCGCTCCGGGGATACCATTTTGATACGATAGAGGAGATTCAAGCCGCAGCGAAAACGAAACTAAAGGCCATCCCGGAAAGTGACTACAATCAGTGTTTCGAAAATTAGAAAATCCGTTGGCATAAGTGCATTGCATCGGGAGGGGATTACTTTGAAGGGGATGAAATTGATTTGGAAGAATAAATAAAGAATTTTCAAAATAAATACAATGTCACCTTATTTTTTGGACACTTATGCCTCAATTCAATTTATAGTAAGTGAAGAGCAATTACTATATTTTTCTAATGCATTGATAGCATCCTGTTATATCTGGTCCAAAGCAGAAAAAGAAAATAAATAAAATGTTTTTATCATGAGAATGAAACAGGGGGAAGATGAAAGGTTGATGAGGAAAGATCGAAATAGTTTCTAAAATCGTTCAAATTAATGTCAGACATTGTTCATGGTCACTAGTCTATGGCTTTAAGTGCCCTGAAAACTCGAAACTGGCTGTAATATCAAAATAATTTTAGTTAACATAGATAAGGCCAATTATTTATTTTATATATTTGAATCTTACCCCATCGGGGAAAGATTAAAGTGAAGGTTCTCAAACTTTCCACTATTATTGCTTAACAATACTTATTGAAAACAAAACACCTCTTTTAATCAAATAAATCCTTTTATTGTAAATACCGAGCAACAAAACGAAACGAGACATTTAAAACTAAATGTTGCATCTTTATTTTATCTTATTCAACAAACGTACAATTTCTCCATCGTATAGGTAACACATCAAGGTAACATCAAATATATCTAAATTAAATAGTTAACCAAGGATCTATAACAAAAATATAGTGGAAATCTTCAAGCCCAAAGAAGAAAAATCAAATCACTTATATTACATTTGGCATATTTAGGAACTGAATGTTCTTATAAAATTCTATTTGAATCCTTATTATACTTAACTTATAATGTCACTATACAATAATTGTTTACTTTTTCTTTGTACATTTTTAGGTGTTTTTTTTTTAATTTTTACCTTTTTCTATTTTACTACTCTCATCATCAACTTTTCCGTCTTTTCTTTCACGACTTTACTTACCATCGGCGTCTTTTTTTTGGAATGACTATCTTTGTGTCAAAAATAGTTTGTGTTGTTTTTTGTTTTTCATAGTCTCTGTGATCACTTCGGCCCCTAAAGCTACACGCCTTTTTTTATTTTCGTTTCCAGTCTAGGAGTGTGTTTCACTGTTTCAAGAAGGAGTTCTTCAAAACTGACTACCTCATTAGAAATTATATTAATTTTTGAATTTTGTCTACGCAAAGTAGTTTTGGATGCTGTAACATTTTCAAATATTGTAGAATCATTCGATGTCAGACATGTCGCCAATTCCTCTTCGTACGCTATGAATGGTTGTGCCTATTCATGGTACTTCGACACATCCGCCAACAAGTGAACACTTTCTACCTCCTCAACTGAAGATGTATTTTTTTCAAAATGGAATAATATGTTTCTATACATTAGGGCATTGATAACATTAATGCAAAGTTAGTTTAAAGGTTGTATTGACTGAACCTCTAACTGGTGTGAAAACTGTGAATCTACGTGTAGTAGCTGAGAATATTGCGTATTATTTATTGGTGGATACTGAGACGGTCACTGTTAAGACTTAGAATCGTTTTGTTACACTTCTTCCCAGCGCTGATATGCTCTTGGGTCATACTTATCAATTGAAACCACCTCAGACTTAAATGGGTATATGCCTCCTTTTTTAAAGCCGTTCATTATTATTTCGACTTTGGTTTCATTTCAAATTTCAACACAAAGCTCGGAAAATACCTTGCTAGGTACTTTAACGCCTGTATTTTGTCTCTGCTATTCAGCCAATTTAGCGTCTTATCTATTTTTTAAAGATTTAAATACAGCCACATCTAAGGGTTGTAAAATATGGGATGTGTGAGGCGGTAATTTCAATATCGTGATATTGTTTCGAATAGCTAATTCAACTACGTTAAGATCAACGTGGCTACTTAGTCTTTCATAAACAAGTAGGACTGGTCTTTCACTTCCACGGGCAAGAATGATCACTTTTCTATGTAATTATAAAATATTTGAGTATCCGTCCAACCTCTTTGACTCGCAGCATAAGACAGCTCAAAATCATATTTGCCCTCAGTTTCAGCCATCCATAAATCCCAGACGTATTTTCCTTTAAATATAATCAAAGGACTATTTTTCTTTGCATTGGCTGTTAAAACGGTGATATTTTCTTTGCCGGTTCCATGTGTAGTTCGAGAGGATGGGGCTCCCGTTTTTCCAACAACTTTTGTTTTGGAAGGGTCTAGGCATACCGAAGTTTCATCTAACTTCCATAATAAATGTGGCCGATGTTTCAAATTTAATTATTTCAATGTTGACTCTAAAAGCTTGAAATATTCATTTATAATAAAGGGATCAGTGATTTTTTCTCTGGCATGTTCAAGGAGACTGGGCTTTTTTAAAGAAAGCCTGTGACGTTTACGGAAGTTTATGAACCGATCTGGACCTGGAACATTTTCTTTCAATGGGGTACATATCTTATTCAGTTGAACATAGCGTTCCACCAGTAAAATTACTTCTCTCCTGGGTAACCCAAAACCCCATTTCTCTAAAACTTTTAAAACGTTTGCTAATATAATTTCTGTTTCAGAAATCAGAAATCAGAAATTTTATTTGCTAAGAATGTGAATTGAATAACATTTTGATGGTGAAATTGGTATTACATAGAAGCCAGTACATTCTACCATTTGGCATTCAAATCTATACAATGTTATTCTATAGTGTTATACCTAATGTGATACATTTAAATAAGCATATTAATAATTCACAATAAAAACCAATGGCAAAAAAAAGATACAATAATAATGTCAATATAAAAAAAAAAATAATGTTATGAGAATGATAAACAAAACAAAAATTAATATATGTCAAAAGGAATTATCATTTAAAAAGTCATGGATGGAATAATAACATTTTTCGACCAGTAGTTTCGTTAATTTCTTTTTGAAAATGTATATTGTGCGATCTTTTATATAGTATGGTATCTTATTGTAGATAACCGGTGCCATACGCATTATATTCTTTCTAAACAATGCCGTGTTAAAACTGCCTGTATATAACAGGTTTTTGTATTGAGACCTAATTAGTGCCAGTCTTGTTGAATGATCTGACCTTTGATTAAACAGATTTTTGTTTGATTTAACGAACATTGCTACTTCTAATATATACAATGCTGGAAAAGTTAATAGTTTGAGAAATTTAAACATTGGAGCACAACTATCTACTGATTTCAAGCCAGTCATTGATCTGACACAATATTTCTGAGCTCTGAATATTCTTTCTTTTTCGCTACAATTGCCCTAAAATATTAGCCCGTATCTTAGGACCGAGACAACCAGACCATGATATGCCATAATAATAGTATCAGTGTTTAGTTTTTTAGATAAATTATAAAGAATATAAGCTGATCTACTAAATTTTTTACATACCTCTTCTGCATGAGGTTTCCATGTCAGTTGATTATCAATTAATATACCTAAGAATTTAGCAACATTAGTCTTGTCTATATTTTGTCCATTATATTCAATTGATAAAGTGTCATTACGGATGCGTTGGTAAAAATGCATAACTTTTGTTTTTGGCAAATTTATAATTAGGTTATTAGTGGAGAGCCAATTTATGATGGTTTTTAATGTGCAGTTGATTTCTTTTTCATAGAGTTCTTTTTTTTCGCATTTGACTATCACCGTGCTATCATCCGCGAACAATACCATTGGATATCGATTTTGTTTAGGCAAGTCATTAATGTAAAGTAAAAACATTAAGGGCCCGAGGACGCTGCCTTGAGATACACCGTATGTAACTACTCTACAGTCCGATTAATATTTAAATTCTAACTTACGTCTAGTACATACTCTGGAGATTTTTTGTGTATTATTTACGATTTGTAAGGTACGATTTTATAAGATTTAACGCGTTTCCTGTAATTCCGTATCTGTCAAGTTTTTGTAGTAAGATATTGTGATCAACGCAATCAAAAGCCTTAGTCATGTCAGTAAATATGGCGCAGACTGGTGTTCTACTGTCAATATTTATCATAATGGTTTGTAGGAGGTCATAAATAGCCATGTTTGTGTTCTTGTTCTTTCTAAATCCCTTTTGTTCATTGCAAAGAATGTTATATTTATTTAAGAAAGAATAAATTGACTCATATATTAGTTTTTCACAAACCTTGGAGAATATCGAAATAAGAGCTACTGGTCTGTAATTTGACATTTCGTCTTTACTGTTTTTTTATGTAATGGTTTTATAATGACAGTTTTTAAACTGTTTGGATAAATGCCTGAGCTAATGCTTAGATTCATAATATGACTTAAGGGAGAAGCTATTACGTCTGAAACAAATTTAACAGCATTAGTTGCTATACCATCGTATCCGAAGCTTTTTTGTTTTTTAATATTTTTATGACTCTTACTATATCGTCAGGTCCAACCGGTAGCATAAATATTGAGTTTGGATTATTTACTATACTAATCACTTCGCTTGATTTGTTAAGTACAGAGTTTTGTATTTGATTGACAAAGAAGTTATTGAAGCATTCAGCAATTTCCTTAGCGTCACTAATTACAACGTTTTCCTTCTTAATTTGTAAAATAGGTTCTTTAGTTTGATAACTACCATTTATGATTTGCCAAGAGGCTCTAGACTTGTTTGGTGCTTTTTTTACAATGTGGTTATTTTGTGCTTTTTGTGTGAGTTTGATAATTCGTTTAAATCTTTCTGAATATAACTTAAAAATACTTTTATTTTCATTCGATGGTGTTTGTCTATATTTCCAGAGTAAATGTCTTTGTTTTCTACTGCAAAGTCTTATTCCTCGTGAAATACACTTAAGTTTTTTGTCAGATTTTGTATTTATAAGTTTTATTGGAAAACATAAGTCATATAGTAGACTAAATAGCTCTATAAAATGTTCATATGCCTCATTGGCATTATTAGTACTGAACACTTCCGAGAATGACAATTCTTTTAGGTGTCTTTTAAACTTGATTAAGTTATCTTTAGATACATCTCGTTTTTTTACACGCCATGAGTTGATTGAGCACGTTTTATTTACGTGAATTTGTAATATTTGGGCAGAATGGTCTGAAAGGGCGAAGTCAATTACTTCGCTGTAGCATTTTTTTCTACAGTTATGTGCGAAGTTATCCAGACATGTTTTACTCCTTGGTCTAGTTGGTTGCCCTATTTCTAGCTTAAGATTGTGACTGAGAAGTAACATTTCAAAGTCTAACGTATATTTATTTTGTTTAAGAATGTCTATGTTGAAATCTCCGCACAGTACCACATTTTTATTTGTCTTAATACACAGGTTTTTAAGTATTGGTTGTAAGGTATCAGAGAATAAATTGAAATTTGACATCTTAGGTGGCCTATATACACATACAATGATTTCATTTTGTTTAATTAACTCTATTGCACAACATTCTATGACGCCAGAAATGGATGATTTTGCTATATCTGTCAATACTTTAAAGTCATAACACCTTTTGATTAGAATACAGGCACCACCTCGCCTTTGTTCCTTTCTTGAGTAGAATGCGGCGACTTTAAAGTTTGTAATATCGATTCGATTTCGTTACTAAAGACAGGCGGGCGGACCCAGTGTATTACATTTAACACCTGTTTTATTATACAAGCCGTTGTGAAGAGTAGCAATGGGTATAATTTATTATAATATATAGCCACATTATTATTTATATTGTCAATTCCTTCCTTTTTACTTTTTCTATGGCGTTAGCAAAATCGTCCGGAGTGTAGAAGGTTGCACGAAGAGTTTTCCGGACGTAGTTACTTGGCATGGTGATTCTAAATTGACTAAATGCAATTATTGAATAGGCATTCGGCAGTATTTACAATAATATTTGTATACATAGATGTCCGTAATTGTGCCGCTGACAGTTAATTATTTGGTGTCAGCTTTTTATAATGGTTGAAGCGAAACAATAATTTTATTCTAAGTGTATACTTATTTCAAAGACAGTACCTATATAGTGCAGTACCTACATAATTAAACTAATGACTTGTCCACAAAATTATTTTATTTAACCTTGGCACAAACGGTATTAATAATAATAATAATAATAATATATTTATTTGCTTAAAACATGGTATACAAAGATGTTATGTTACAATATAGTTCTAACATGTTTGGCTAAAAAGCATGCAAAAAATTGTGAACATTACGAACTATAATTTATGCTCAAGAAATTCCTTAATACTATAAAGATTATTTTGATTCAGCCATTCGTATAGTTTAATTTTAAGCAGTCTGCAATTTAAAGTCTTTAGATGCACTGGTAATTTATTATAAATTCGTACACACATAGCCAGGCAGCTCTTATTATATTTTGTCAATCGAGGGATCACACCTAGAACAAGTCTATGTTTATCACGTCGATTGCGAGAACTTACATCTTCGGCTGTTTTGAACATGTCTTTATGTTTACGTACAAACATACACACTTCGTATACATATAATGACGGAAGCGGTAGCAAGCCAAGCCTTTTGAAAATAGGTTGACATGATTCGTCAGGTGCAATCCCGTATATGGCCCGTATACATTTCTTTTGTGCCTTAAATGCTCTATCATGGTCGGTGCTATTCCCCCACATAGTAAGTCCATAACGGAGCGAGGACTCCACGTATGCACGGTACGTCATAATTGCTGTTTTTATATTTGTAAGGTTGTTAATCTGTCTAATACAGGCGTATACAAATTTATTTATTTTAGTGCATACATTATCAATCTGCGCTTTCCAGTCTATGTATTCGTCTATGAATACAGCTAGAAACTTCGTATGTGGTACTTGGGTAATTTTATTTATGTTCATTTTAAAATTGAATTTATTATTATAAGATTTATTAAATTGAATATATACAGATTTATTGAGATTAATAGATAAATTATTATTATTTAGCCAATTAATTAAATTGTCTATTGTATTATTTATGTCTGCTTCATGATCAGTTAAAAAGTTATGTTTCTTGTCAGTTGTTACAATTATAGAAATGTCGTCAGCAAAGAGAAAAATTTTATGATTGGTGATGTCAACTATATTGTTTATGTAGAGCAAAAATAAGATAGGACCAATTATACTGCCTTGGGGCACACCGATTTTGACGT
Source organism: Catocala nupta (assembly GCA_963675205.1). Lineage (NCBI taxonomy): Eukaryota > Metazoa > Arthropoda > Insecta > Lepidoptera > Erebidae > Catocala > Catocala nupta. The sequence goes on from OY776087.1 coordinate 521,504, forward strand.
TTTTATATTCAGATGAATATGGCGTCAATATCTTATTTTCATCAATTTTGGAAATAGTGACGCTTTGTTGTCTGTTAGTTAGGTACGTCGATATCCACTGAAGTGGTAATCCCCTGATTCCGATGGCTTCCAGTTTTTGTAAAAGTAATTCATGTGAAACCAGATCAAAAGCTTTGACAAATCAAAGAAAAGCCCTGTCGTCAGTCGATTGTCGTTAATGTTTACTAATATTTCCTTCAGAAGAGAAAAAGTTGCTAAAGTCGTCGACCTATTTTTTTGGAAACCGAATTGCTCTTTCTTTATTATATTAAACCTATCGCAATAGCTAATTAGTCTTTTGTACATGCATTTTTCATATATTTTAGACAAGATTGGTATTAACGTGATAGGACGATAATTACTCATATTAGATTTTTCTCCTTTTTTGAAGATCGGTTTAATAATAGACCTTTTTAAAGCGTTGGGAAAGACTCCTTGCGAAAACGATAAATTTATTAAATGTGTTAAAACTGTGTTTATTTCATTGACACATATCTTTATAATTTTAGTATTTAGACCATCATAGCCTTCAGAGTTTGTATTATTCAATGATAATATCTGTAGTCTTACTTCACTTTCAGACATTGCTGTAAGGAACATTGAGTTAGGGGTGTCGCAAAAACTACTACTATTGACACATTTCTGTGGGTGTTTCTGTAGGTTTACGTTTGCGTAATAGTTATTAAACGCTGAGGCTATCTCTGTAGGTTTTGTAAGTATAGCATTATCCATCTGAATATATTCAATATTGTCCTTATGATTTGAATTATGTATTTCGTTGCAGATGACTGTCCATGTCGCTTTGCACTTGTTTTTGTTATTGTTCATAAACTTTATGTTAGCATTTCGTTTAGCATTGTAGATACATTTTTGTAATATTTTTGAATATGTTGTGTATTTAATCTTGTTCCCTATACTTTTATTTTTATAATAACCGTATCGTAAGGTTCGTTTCATCTTACAACTTTGTTTGAGGCCTTTAGTGATCCAAGTTTGTTTTTTTTTATTGTTTAAATTTACCGTCACTTTCAGCTTTGGAAAACAGAGATCGTAAAATATACATATTAATTCATGAAAACAATTGAATGCCAAATTCGCATCGTTTTCCATATATATATCTGTCCAAGATAAACTTTGTAAGCTTTCTTTAAATTTACGTATATTATCCAGATTATAATCTCTTTTGTAAGTATAGTATATTGACGTTTTTGTTTTATATATCAAAGGGAAGGTGAGCATTTGTGCTTTCTCGTGATCGGATAGGTGAAGTGGTAGTACTGTGGCGATTGCGTCTGGTATATTACTTAATATATGGTCTACACAAGAGGACTTACGAGTAGCTACATTAATGTGGATTATAATATTATGGTTGTGTGCTAGGTCAGTGAAATCGTTTGTAATTTTACCTTTTTTCAATGTGTTTATGTTAAAATCACCTGTTAAAACAATACGAGTCTTAGGTTTAAATTTCTTAGATAAATCATGTAGAAGATTATCTAGCTTATTTAAGAATAGATTGGGATCTGACTGAGGTGTTCTGTACACACAAATTATTATTAATTTCTCATCTGTTAGCTCAATGCCACAGATTTCGAATATATTTACTGATGCATAACTTACAAATGATAATTCTTTGAATATTATACCCCTTTTGACCAGTATACAAGTGCCACCCCGTTGTTTTTCTCTACAAAAATTTGTTGCCATTTGGTATGACGATAACTTAAGATAGTTCTCATAACCTTTTTTAATAAATGTTTCAGAGAGGCAAATTACATGTGGTTCATTTTGTGAAACTCGCATCTCCTGTAATGTTAACTCTAATAGTTCCTGTTTAGGCAATACACTCGCAATGTTTTGGTGTAGTATTCTAAAATTATGTGTAGGTGTTGTGTTACTATGCTCGAAAAAATGTGTCACTTTCCCTAATTTTATGAAAATAATAAGGTATGGTACCTTTTTTTATTTGGTCTGTAAGAACACAAATGTTTTCATTTAGCATTGGCGCACTGTTGCTTATATTTCTAAAGTAGAAAGGGATAGTTCCCTTTTTAGGTTCAGTCATAAGGCTTTTCGGCAAAAAGCTTGCTTTGCTACTCGCAATGTGTTTCCTGATCTCGGCTGGATTTAAATACTTATCTTTATAATCTATACAGTCTATAATGTAATTTATCTTTTTACATAAGTTAGGTAGGCTATGGTGATCATAATTGGTGAAGTGGCAATTACTGTACTGTTTACAAACATTATTTATGCGATAATTTAATTTTTTTACATCTATTTGGTAATTTTTAAAGACGTTTAATATAATTACAGTGTTTTTATAAAACGTTTTCAACATAATTTTTAGCTGCGTTATCACATGTTGTATGTTATTGTCGTTCTCGCCCAGACATATTACAACTTTGTCGTCGGTTCTCAGGTTGATATCGGCACAACTTCTTCTTATTGTATCGCTGCGTGCGTTTGGCATAGTTTGGGCGAAGACCCCATATCTTTCATATTGCGTAGTATTTCTCGAAGCAATAAGGGCAGCAGCTAAATCGACACATTGCTGGGTACCAAAGATCACTATTCTTTTGCCAGTTTCTCTCTGTTTTTGGTCTGTGGTCATTAGGTTTGGTGTACTATTTTCTGCTAAGAAGCTATGTTTCGATTTTGGTGTAGCTCCAATAGATTGGTTCAAAACCTGTAATTTTGTAGTTAGTGATCTTATTTCCAGCTCTGCCTCTTGTAAATCCTTTTGCAGGGTTTTAATTTGTTCCTGTAATTGGATATGTTTAATATGGATATCTGCGTTTGACGTGATTCGCGGCGAGGAAGATGTGAAGGAGGTATTATAACTCAATAGAGATCTTCTTTTCTTTTTGTTATCGTCCATTGGGCTGCTCTCTAAAGTTGTGGAAGAATGACATAAAGACTTTAATATTTTAATTTCAGAAGTCAACTTGCTCACTTGCTTATTTAAATCGTTGTTTTCTAATATAGTATTTTCTAACTCATTTTCTGTACTTTTCAATTTTTCAGTCAGCTGTGCTAATGTGTCTTGCATTTCCGATGTACATAGGGTATTGCTCGTTGTACCGTCCACACTTTTTGAGAGTTTATTCGGCGTGATATCGATTTCGTACGAAGTATCATAATCGGTGAGTATATGTGAATCCTGGTTGGGGGATGATTGAGTGGTCTTCGTTGCATGATATTCTGGAGGTGATCGTTTTGTGGTTTCCGTAATTTTTTTCCGCATTGTTATGTTGGATATATCCGACGAACTGAAAGAAGACTTTTTTCTTATACATGTTTTGCAGCGCCATTTCTTTTTAGAATCTTGGCTCATTAATCGATATGTTTGTATTGCTGTACATACATAAATTAAAAGTAAAGACCATAAAAGAGTAGGTAGCTATTATTTTATTGTGTATACCTATTACGTAAAGTTTGACAATATCTGACTATTAGTATGACTTTTCAAAACGGGGTAAGATCGAAATACTTATATATTCTTCTTACCCCGTCAAATATTAATGGGTAAAGACGGAAAGTTCTCATAAATCCTAAAATACGAGAAATAACTATACTTAGATATAATAATGCGACTAAGAAGTTACAGGACACGGGGTAAGATTATATATATATATATATATATATATATATATATATATATATAAAACACTCGATTAACTTGCGTAAAAGTCATACCGCAGACATTTGTACTATTTCACACAACCACTCACGCAAAGACGCAAACGCTGACTGACGTGTACGACGTAACAAAATGGCGGTATTAACAATGTTGTCAGTTGCTTTTAAAAGTACACTAAATCTGACGATATGCACGGTTTTTTGTGTTACCCCGTTTTTCGTCTTCATCCTACCCATAATTGTAGACAAGGCATTAGTAGGTGGAATTACGTTCATGTCAGATTTACATTTCTGCTTGCCACTTTTCGCTTTGCCAAATGGCTTATAAGTTCTATAGCATCTATATTTTTGAGTATTCATCTTGCATTCAATCGGCACAAAATATGCGGTATCTTTATAAGAAAAGCTGGCAAAAATTCTTCAATGGGTGGTTAACTGCTTGGTATATATAAGCTGTCATAAGTTTCTCGTTGTCACTTTTTCTAACATACCTAACGAGATCAATGAAGAAGTCAGTGGTTTCAGTAGTCTGAAATACCAATTTGATCCAAAAAAAATTTTTGCTCAATTTTATAGTTTCTCATAATTTCAACAGTCAATAATTGTTTATTTTTGTCTGATTATTTTTCTGCCACTCTCTAAAGTGTTTTGCGTATGGTAGAGTCGTGAATAAAAACTCCAGCTAGACTAGCTAAAGTCTTGCTGAAGTGCCCGGCTTGAAGTTCTGTGCATAAAATTACGTTTCTCTTTTAAAAAACCAGTGAATATGTTTAATACAATATGGCTTATACGCGATAATATGAATGCGTTCTGTGTCATCTCGGCTTGCACTAACGAATGACAGCCCGGGGTTGGTCGATCAAAATTATGATTTGTTCACATTACTTGACATACTAGGATACGATGTATTATCCATAACTATCACACTTGGCTTAAATGTTTAAATTGGGTATAAGTTTTCGCGTAGCCATTCATTGAAGTTCACAATATTTATGTCATGGTGGCAGTCGTCTTAAATTAATGTTAACCCGGCGTGAATGAAGTGAGAAATTGTTAAACTAGCTTCATAGCTAGTTTCACAATCATCATACCTACCTCATGGTTAGGTATGATAGTTTGATGTCAAAATTTTGTACTATGGTTGTGTAATTAGCAATGTTTATTTGAGATTTATTAATAATATTATTCAATCAACAAGATCAGTAAACAAAACACCAGCATTAACTATATACCTAAAGTGTTATTTTTTATTAAAATTACATAGTATCCAAATTTTCTTACAAAAAATACAAGTTTCAGGAGTTTAATTGCTTTTCGCATAAAAATCTGACACAATTCCCACTTCTTTGGTAAATCAACATAACAATAGTATTTTCTAATTATTATAACTAATAAAGAAACTGAAAAGACTTACGAGATCATGTAATATAGCAAAATTACACCTACAAACCGGCACAATCTCCACACATAAAAATCGCGTGTTCCATACATATTGGCTTTTCACATTTAGAACAGCAATGTCTTGTTTTTCTGTCTTTTTTTTAGTACAATCTCCACATATAACATATTTACCAGCCATTTTTTTGAGAATTGATGTTGTGGTTTCCCCTAACGGTGTGGTCACGACTTCGGTCTTAGCGGCGAGCTAAAATTATCCCTTCTTTGTTTAGAAAGCAGTACATTTTTAAAACAAGATATTATAAGTATGAGGGAAGGAGTGCACGAACTGAATAAAGATCGGTATTTAAGCGGCGAATTTCGTGACCTGTACGAAGATTACAGAAAATATCCCGATAAGTTTTATGAGTATACAAGAATGAGTGTGAAAACTTTTGATTATATTCTGCAGCACATAGAAGTATATTTAAAACAGCTCATCAGATCCAAAAGGGTAGTCACCAATCCAGAAAAATTGTTACTCACGTTGAGGTAAGTGTAAATAAAATACAGGTAATTATCATGTAATCACGCAAATATTATTTATTTATATGTGTACCTACATGTACCTACTCGTAATTGTAATAATAAGTATTTTTGATAATACAATAATCACAGATTGAGTTTTATTTTGTACTTCAAGTACCTATCTATCTGTTTATTTAGAATAATCAGTCTTCATAGTAATCATAGTTTGGTCAGTTAGGCACTAGGTATTATATATTTATTTATAATAATTAGCCTTCGCTTATAACTATCAAAAGTAATTGAATAATTAGTCTTTAGGATTTTCCTATCTACATATTACTATGACTATAATCATTGCCGATGTTAGTAGTGGGAGGCGGTTGTGTGTAGTAACCGCGTGACGTATAGGTATCTTCATACATGTTTGAAATCAATTCGTCTATCAGAATTTGATTTATTTTATTTCGCACTCTCATTTTCTGAATGGAAGTCAGTTTTTGCATTTCAGGCAAAATGCTCATAAGATAATGATAATCCTCCAATTTTTCAACATCTGGTGTATTTTGATTCCTTTTGACTTCCCGTTCCAAAATTTTCACTTATTTTTTTCAATTTCTAAATATTCGGCCCGAATATCAGTTACTTTTCGTTTACGGGAAAAATTAGGTATTTCTGAATACGAAGTACTTGGTTGGGGTGATATTGATACGTCACTCGGCCGGATTGTTTCCAAAGGTCACGGCGGCGAAAGCGTAGATTGACATTCAGATCGAGAAGCATCTAAATCTTGATACTCATTTTCAGTAAGATTGGACTCGTTTTCTGCGGGTATAAGTTCTTCTTTTAGAAATGCCATTAAGCTGAAATATTTCCACTGCGGCATAGAATTTTCGTTCTCGGGGCCGGGGTCCCCAGAGCGTGAAGTCGGAATCTTCCTCAATTCTTTTCTATAGGCATCCTTAAGATTTTTCATTTTTTTTTCAATTGTGTAACTGAAATAAAAGTTATCCTTAATAGAGAAACTATAGAATTTATCGGTTTTTTTCAGGTTCGTTGCACATGGGACATCTTACAAGTTACTGTCGCATTCATATCGCCTTGGTCGAAGTACAGTTGGAAAAATCATTTATCAAACACTAAATGCCATATGGGTAGCTTTACGTGAAGTTCATATTCCGCAACCAACGCGAGAGGACTTAAAAAAAAAATCTAATGATTTTTTTATAAAAGGCAATTTCCCAATTGTATAGGGTCGATTGACGGTAAGCATTTTCGGATAATGAAACCCCCCCGCACAGTGGCAGTGAATATTACAACTACAAAAAGTATTTTTCATTAGTACTCCAAGCTATTTCAGACGCCGACTATAAATTCACTGCTATCGAAGTTGGAGGCAAGGGACGTCAAAGCGACGGTGGCACTTTTCATTTTTCTATATTGAATAAGTTGCTAACCAACGATAGATTTAATGTACCTTCACCTCAGAGTCTGCCTAGCTCGAATGTAATATTACCGCACGTGTTGGTGGGAGACGAAGCTTATCCACTGAAGACCTATTTAATGCGTCCTTATCCGTCTGGGAATTTAGACGGAAAGAAAAAAATCTTCAATAAAAGATTATCGAGAGCGAGAGTAACTATTGAGTGTGCCTTTGGTATCTTGACAAACAAATGGCGCATTTTTATGAAATCTATTGAGACGAATACAAAACATGCAAAGTTGATTATAAAAGTCGCATGTCTGTTACATAACATTGTAAGGGAAAAAGAAGGGAATAATGATAAAGACTACAGAACGTATATGAGTAATTCATCAAGCGGCAACATAACAATAACAAGATCGAGGAGGAATAATCGAGCTTCATTACGCGCAACCGCTATTCGCGATCAGTACAGAAATTATTTCGTAAATAATCCAATTGGCATATAGGTAACACTAAATTCTAAACTTATTCACTATCTACATTACGTAAACATACCACTAGTTTCGTCTGTAGGTAACTACTGATATGTTTCGATGTGTTTTACCAAGTAGGTAAGTACCTACTTACAAAAATAAAAAAGAAATCTTAAATATTTGTCAACTACCTACATACATTAATACGTAATCTTAAAATTACGTATTAATGTAGGTAGGTAGTTAAAATATATCAATAAACAATAATCAGTAAATGTAATTGTCCAGTTTATAACTATAAATATTGTTTAATTTAAGATTATTACAAATACATTTAGTTTTTGTTAACAGTTTATTGTAACACGAAACCTTTCATACAGTTGTTAGCTTATAAGTTGACCATAGCACGCGATAGATGGCGCTGTCCCACTGGGCTGAATCGCGCTATGGTTTCGTTACACGGCCAGGTATAAATACCGTGGAATATTATTTTTTTGTAAGTAGTATTTTGAGTTAATATATGCTTTGTGAGACACAGTGATCCGAGTATATTATTTCACTCACCCTCGGACCTTTGAATATTCGTTCATGGTCCTTCGAGCCGGATTACTACTTTTTGGTACGCGTCAACGGTAGCAGAGGCTATCATCCCTGCGCGTCTACTGGGCAGTGGATCGCTGTCCAGATCAACCCTTACGTAGCGGCGTTACGCTACGTGAGTGGCACCGGGTGCGATTATCCCGGAGGAGAGGCGCACGAGGGAGGTTACAAAGGAGCCGGGAGACAAACCTGGAGGAAAAGGCGTACAAGGGCAGTATTCGAGGAAATCCGGGAGACAGTTCCTGGAGGCGGAGCGTTCGAGGGAGGATTCGAAGTCAGTAGCGCGTCGACGCGGATCGGCGCTAGATGGTGTAGCAGGTTCAGGAAACATTGAAGACAGGTGCATAAGTGAGTGAGGTGAACAATAAACTGTGAGTACATATTACGTAATAACAACAATTAGCTGTTCCTAAGAAGTCATAAATTTAAGTAAAATTTAACCTTAAAGTCAAAGCACCGTACTTACCTATAATAATTTAATTAGTGTTAGATATCCGGGACTTGTAATTATTTTAAGTAAAAAGTGGTTGGGACGGGGAATCCATGCCCAATTTTGCACAGATATTTATAAGTTTTAAAACACTTGTAAAATTTTTATACATTTGTGCTGATACTTAGAATAAATTAAATAGTTTGTTTTATAGGACTTGTAATAATTTAAGTTAAAAGTTGTTTAGACGGGGAATCCATGCTCAAATTTTCCTAGATTTTATGTCTAAAACACTTGTAAAAATTTGTGAATTTTCTGACAATAAGAACTTAGTATAAATTATTGTTAGCGAAATACAGTGATACAACCATACATCATAATATATTGTTTCAACTGATTGTTTGTAATATTAACAGTTGCAAGTACATAACTAAAGATAAACTATTTATTACATATTGTGTGAAATATTATTGTAAACGATAAAAATGGAATCGTTAACGGTCCTGCAACAGGACATTAGAGATAAAATGATAAAATTAAGGAGCAATTTTAAAAAGTCTCCCAAAGATCGTTTAACGGTTTCATATATCGAAACGAGAATTGAGAACTTAGACCAACAATGGTCTTTGTTTTCAAAAACTCATGCACAAATCATGACCACAATAAAGCGAGCTGAATTATGCAGTTCCGAGTACTATAAGGATGATATGTACGATCAAGTTGAGGAGCTATATGTGCAATTTAAAAGCGATTTGAAAGAGATATTATTACAACATAGTTCTTCCCATCAATCGTCTTTGGAGACTCAGTCATGCTGTCAGCACGATAAAAGAGCCGCCAAAGTTAAGCTGCCCGAGATAAAAATTCCTATCTTCTCAGGCAAATATACGGAGTGGCAAACGTTTAGAGATTTGTTTTTAGGGCTGGTTCGTGAAAACAAACCTCTGGACGATGCTCAAAAATTCTATTATTTAAAAGGGCACTTAACTGGTGAGGCTGAGCAGTTGTTACGTAATATAAAAGTCAGTTTTGAAAACTATGAAAGCGCGTGGAGTAAGCTCAATAAAATGTATAATAATAAGAGATTTCTAGCCAATGGCATATTAAAGCGCTTATTTCATCAAAAAACTTTGGCATTCGAATCGGCATCGGATATAAAAGGGCTAATTAATACTACTTCCGAATGTCTAGAATCAATGAAGGGCTTAGGAGTAGATATATCTTCTTGGGACATTTTAATAATTTATGTCATTAGCGCCAAACTAGACCAAAATACGAGAAAGGCTTGGGAACTAAAAGTATCATCGGATGTGACCGATGAATTGCCTACGTTTGTACAATTTACAGAATTTTTAATAAGTCGTTTTAGAGGTCTAGAAAATTTAGATCCTAAGCCACGCATTGAAAAAAGAACTGCTACTAAATCTTTTCATATCCTAAAGTCAAATGGAGTCTGTGCTTATTGTGCTGCAGACCATAAAATTAGTTCTTGTAAGGCATTTTGTAAGCAATCCAGTGACAGCCGCCGTGATTTCGCTATGACAAAGAACTTGTGTTTTGTCTGTTTAAATAGCAACCATTCGGCCAAAAATTATAAGAACTTTGTACGGTGTCAGGTGTGCAAACGCCGCCACCATTCTTTACTACATCCTAGTGGTGGTTCTGGGTCTGTATTTGATGAAATACCGCATGAAAAAGTCTCATCAACTACTTCGATGAAGGAGGAAACTGCTTCAAGTAACAATAAGAACGCCGCGCAAGCGGAGGGGTCTAATAAGCCACTTGTATCTTGCCTTTCGACAGGGAACAGTAATAAAACTGTTTTATTAACTACAGCAGTCGTGGATGCTGAGTCGAAAGACGGGACCTTTCGCATGGTTAGGGCTTTATTAGACCAAGGATCACAAGGATCCTTTGTGACTGAAGCTGTGGTACAGTACCTAGGATTAAAGAAAATAGAAGCCACACACACTATATTAGGTGTAGGTGGAGATAAGAGTGTAACTTCAAAATCAATTGTCCACATTAAAATAAGGTCGAGAATTGATCCTCAAGTTAAGATTAAGGTGCGTGCCTATGTACTGAAGTCGGTTACGTCCTTTATATCGGTTACAAGAGTAACTAAGTTAGAATGGGTTAACCTGACTGTTAGAGATTTGGCTGATCCTGAGTATTACAGGCCTAATAAAATCGATATTTTATTAGGTGCTGATATATACATTCAAATCATCAGAGAAGGTATTAACCGTAGTCCAAATGGATCGCTCTTGGCGCAAGATACTACGTTTGGGTGGATAATTTCAGGAGCGTGCGAAGTGGATAACTCCGCCCCAATTCATTCTCATATTACCGTGATGCATTCCAGCTTAAGTAATGATTTGTTAAAAAGGTTCTGGGAGTTAGAGGCCGAGCCATTTAAAATCAATAAAATACTCCGTGAGTATTTTATTGATTTTAAATGGCAAAAGAGAAGAGTTGTAAAAAGCTTTTTACAGAAACGACTAAACGGAATCATGATGGACGCTATATAGTCCGATTACCGTTCCGCGATTCTGACCCAGACTGCAAGTATGGGGAATCAAGAAAAATAGCTGAAAGAAGATTTAAAGGGTTAGAGTTCAAACTGAGGAAAGATAATCAACTAAGAATAGATTATACAAAAGTAATTAAAGAATATTTAGAACTTAATCATATGAGAAAGATTACAGACGTAGAAAAAAGAAATAAAGAAGCTGTTTACTTACCTCATCATGCGGTAGTCCGGGAGGATAAGGACACTACAAAGGTTAGAGTCGTGTTTGATGCTTCCTGTAAAGGAACGAATGGGAAATCGCTAAACGATAACTTGATGATTGGCCCGTCCTTACAAGCGGAACTTCGTCATATTATTATGCGCTGGAGAAAGCACAAAATATGTCTAGTGGCTGATATAATAAAAATGTATCGTCAGGTTTTAGTAGACAAAGGTGACACTCCATTTCAGCGAATTCTTTTTAGAGAGAGTCCTGAAAAAGATATAAAAGATTATGAGTTGATGACTGTGACTTTCGGCACCGCGTTAGCACCATACCTCGCTGTTCGGGCACTTCAACAGGTCGCGTACGATGAATGTCAAAATAGCCCTGAAATAACAAAAATTATTTTAAATGACTTCTATATGGATGATCTGATGACGGGGGCGGACGATGTAGAAACAGTTTTTAATTTCTATAATGATTTAACTAGAGTGTTAGCTAGGGGAGGGTTTCAGTTGCAGAAGTGGATTAGCAATGGCAGTGACATTTTAGATAAAATGCGAATTGAAAATAAGAATACGAATGAAGAGATAAAGATAAAGGTAGATGACATAAGAAAGATCCTTGGACTTCTTGATCCCAATCATTCGTTCGTACGAAGTAGATTTGTCAACATATTAGTAGCTTCGTTTGGTAGGTGGTTACTATGTTTTAATAAAACTTACCATCATATTCCGGCAAACATTGTTTAATTTCTTACCATAACCTTTTTATAATATTATTATATTTATGTTGGGGATGTTTTGACATCCAAATAGGCGGTCGATTTAAAATTTCGGTAATAAATACCTCGGTATCCATTACCGCCACAAAATCGTCTATAATATGTATTTTGAATTAAGCTACGCCGCCGAGTACGTCACTCCTACACCGCTGTCCGCGCCGCTCTGATTCGTGGCGTCGCACTCATTCAGAAGTACTTTTGATTCCTGCCGCTTCCCGCACCGCGCGCCGCTGTGCGATTCGCTCGGATAAAACCGCGCGCGTTTTCGCTATGAGCGGCGTCTCGTGGCGTGCTTCAAACATTTTTATACCATTGATCTTACCGCTCGCCGCCCCGCGCTAAGCTGCCGCTCACAGCGGCAAGGTCGTGAACGGGCCGTAAGTGATCACTGAAACCTCTTTCATTTCCTTTGGAAGATGTACGTACTGTTGTCTGTTCCGAAGATTATCATTTATTAGTTTCAAACCTAAATTACGAATGAAGTCTCGGCGCTTCATGCGTGCTGTGTTATTAATCCTGTAGAGTATGAAAGCATTTACGGCAGCCATATTGCGTAGGTATACCATAAAAAATCTTCAGGGGCTAAGGTTTGCTATTGCATGAAATATCATAAGTAGCACACAATTCATCTTCGACATCGATGCCGGCTTTAGTTTTATTATAGTAAGTAATCATTGCCGGCTTTCTTTTGTCACCTGTCGATTCGTCTATATTTTTATCATGGTGTAAAGTTGACATAACCAGCACAACTTTATTTTTTAGGAACATAGGGCACTAAAGTAATATTGTTCTGGAATCCAAATCGACAACCATTTACTTTTGTTCCTTTTTGGAAGATCCCGGGTACACTTGTTTTGTTTTTACGGACTGTGCTGATAGAAGTCAATGAATGTTCTTTCAACACATAAATCATAAGAGGGTAACTAGTTAACCAATTATCAAACGTCAAATTTCTGTTCGCTTTTTTATTAGTTCCACTAAAGTTGGTTTGGCCCTGGTAGGTGTTTTCCTAAGGGTTTGAGAATGTATAATTTCTCGGCATCTACAAGAGCTTGTATTTTGATCCCATATTTGGCTGGTTTGTTAGGTATGTATACGCGGAAAGGACTCCGCCTTTGGAAAGATAATAACATCTCATCAATAGTGTTAAGTGCTGGGTTTGAGGGAGAAGAATTTAAACAATATTACCGACTAAAACACGATTTATTCTAGCTAAATTTAAAACACAACCCACTAACTGTTTCAAACACTGTGGTATTTGCGCCTCCGTTCGCTGCAATGAACTTGACCGCTTAAGATCGTAAACTGACTCGGTGATACGCGTGCTCCACCTTAAAGGTAGATAAAAGCGTTTCTGGAATTTTCTAGAAGCGTCATACCCGGTGTGTTTCTTAAAACAGAACGAGAAAGTTCTAGCGTTCTTTCCACTCTTCGTGTACTGTCAAGCTACGTAGTTCAGTAAGACGTCTATAGATGGCGCTGTAATAAATTATTAGAAGGCAGGGCGCTTCCCCACAGTACCAAGAGATGACACTGGCTTTAACAATAGTAAGATTCTCGAAAGGCACATAATGTTTTTGAATATTTTTAACAAACTATGGATCCTTATTACAACTAGATTGTCAGTCTTTTTCTTTGGGCTCTGGTATTTTTATTGTCGAATCTCAAACAATTTTGAAGGAAGTAAAATCTCTAGCAAGTCTTCAAGTTGGACTTCAAATGAACGAAACGAAAACTCAGGGTAACCTTCCAATCTCGGTAAAGCGGAAACTTATCGACATGTGTTTATCGTCCCGTCCTTACCTGCGGTGCCCAAACATGGTCTTTAACCGAAAATCAGAAGTCCAAATTGAAGATCTGCCAGAGGGCTATGAAGCGTAGCATTATCGGAGTCAATAGGATAGACCACATCCGAAACACTACTCTGCGCTTTACAACACGCGTAACTGACGTAGGTGTTAAATCCGCCAGGCTGAAGTGGGACTGGGCCGGACACGTCTGCCGCATACACCCAGATAGGTGGCCACAAATTGTGACCAATTGGGTGCCAAAAGACAGTCGACGGCGACGAGGCAGACCTAAACGGAGATGGCGAGAGGACTTCGACGTCTTCGAAAGGGACTGGCAGGGAATGTCTTCGAATAGAGTGGTTTGGAAGTCCGTGGGAGAGGCTTTTGCCCAGCAGTAGGACATAATATAAGGCTAAGGAAAAACGCAGCGGCATGTTAGTCAGAAAGATTTCAACTCCTGTACCATCTGTACGCCACAAATCGTTCTAGTTTTGTCTATTTGAGCTAGACATGGGCGTTAACGGTTATATTTGGTAACCGTTGGATTGCCGATATTTGGTTTTAATATCGATACCAACAACCGTTGCTTAATATCGGTATCCGTGTCTTAGTTATTAGATTGCTACAAACTGGATTGGTTGCATAGCTATCAAGCTATTGTAAGCAACATACTAATATTAATAATTATTATATACATTATTATTTATTTATTTTAAACTTACAACTACCATAAACCGTCTTCCGTCGTCGAATATTAAGTTATTTAAAAAGTATTTATGTCGACTAAATTAACATGAATATTTGATGGATATTTTATATTTATTGGGCGGAGGTTCCGTCAACGAATATTTAGTTTATAAAGGTATTTATTTTGACTAAATTCTACAAGATATTGTATTAAATATTAAAGGTAAGTTTATCAAATACCGTCATCTAATATTTTGTTATTTAGCAGTATTTCTATCAACTAATTTTAATAAATGGGTAATTCGCTTTGTTCGTGCAAATATCATGATATGTATAAATTTCAAATTATTGTCGAATTACTTATTTTTTTTCCTTGTATCGTTAATATGCATGTTATTCTTCAGGAATTTGTAGTTTTTACCATCATTGTATAGATAACAATGACATAATGGTTATATTTAAAATCGTAACAAAATGGTAATGAGGATGTTGGAAGGAAATGATTTTCAGGGATTACGTAAAGGAATAGGGTTGTGAAGGTAATGAAGATGAACAGAAGGTAATGATACCAAATACTGCTTTTTATAGAAATATATATTTTAATCAATTTATAGAATAACAATAAACAAAATTGCTTTACTAAAATAAGTTTCTAAATAATCATTATTAAATAAAATAATGAGACCGTTTCTCCCTAATTTTAATTAATCATTGGATATTTGAGATCAAAGATCGAAAAAGCAAGTAATCAATTATTAATATAATTAAAACACAATAATACTACATGACTTTTAAATTAGAAAACATAAGTATTCTCTTCGTCAGTGTCATCACGATAAAATTTATTATGAGTAATAATGAAAATAAAGACGATGCTAAACTGACTTTGAAGTCAAATGCTCTCTGATTTTTCTTCATTTCAAATATTTCTTTTATACTTGCTTTGGTACCGTCTTCATTTTCATTATTACTCATAATAAATTTTTCGAAGTCTGTTTGGTAGGGCGAATCAACCTTTTTCTTATTGTAAAGATACTCCTTATTTATATAAAACTTTTGATTTGTCCAATCAGGCACATTAATATCGGATAATATTTTGAATTTTGGCGAGTCCGGCCTATTAGCACATTTATGATTGAAACTGGTCGATGGGTCGACGATGGTGGTAGAACAATCAGTGGAAAAAGCTGTGTTGTCTATTTCTTGTATAAGTTCTGGTGTTGTATTCTCATCAAGAAAACTCTGAAACTGGTTTGTACTAACGTCTTCATAGGAAGGAATTTCATAAAATCCAATATGTTTACCATGAGAATACATAGCTTCATTGCCACACAGAAAACAACTTAGTGTTCTTAAACTTATTTTTGAGCACCCGAATGACCAAAGGGCTTAATACACCATCATTATGCCCTTAGCGGCTTTTAGAGTTGTTGGAAAATATCTTACATCGATATCGTTTTTTGTCACAATGCGAATCTCAATCTTAACTCTAGGTCTAAGACAGGCTAGGAATGCTTCTAATGAGTCCACATCTTTACCAAAACGGACTACTTAATCTGCTGTTTGTTTGAGCACAGCTCCAACTCCATCTGGCGTCCCTTTACCATGACCAGCTTCTAAATAGTTCCAGGTCACAAATTTCAATTGTGGGAAATCACGATACAATTGACCGATCATATAAAAAATAAATCGGTTGCGATATTGACTGGTTGGGCTGTCGGAAATAAAGTGTACTGTATCTATTTGTGTTGAAATCTCCATCACGTACCCAACGACAGGTATCAAATGAGCTCAAACCGCCGCAGCATCGTGTTGGGTACATTAAATAATAAATAAATAATAATTTATTTGCCATAATTTTACAATCCAGGTGAACATATATCTAGGTATAATAATCATAACATCAAAAGTGTTGAACTCTGGTACCCAAGGTAAGAGTTAACTTGTGTTATGGGTACCAGTGCTCTCGCATAGAAATTGACAAAAGAGAAGTACAATAACTTACGGATTGTTACAAGTTTTAGTTCAGTGAGTTAGTTATAAAATTAAAAATTTAAAATGATTTGCTAGTCTATATTTATTCAGTAAGTGTGTGTTGGTATGTGTGGTGTGTGTTAGTAGGTATTGTGTGTGTGTAGTGAGAGTGTGTGTGGTGTGTGTGTGTATGTGTGTATGTGTGTATCTGTGTGTATGTGCCAGTACGTGAGTATGTGTATACGTCAATTGATTTGAATTTCAAAAATTTTGTGAATGTTTGTTTTAAAGG
This sequence comes from Catocala nupta, assembly GCA_963675205.1. NCBI lineage: Eukaryota > Metazoa > Arthropoda > Insecta > Lepidoptera > Erebidae > Catocala > Catocala nupta. The sequence continues at coordinate 538,278 of OY776087.1, forward strand.
AATGTGAGTTTAAGTAGATTCTCTGTTTCAACGTAGGACTTAGTCATGAGCCATTTTTTTAATATTCTCCTACATTGGAATTTAGAGAGAGGATAGATATTGCAGGCCTTGTTTATAACATTGTACAGATGACATCCAAGAACCTTATGATGCCGTGCTGCCAAAGTTGTTCTAAACTTCGGGGTTGGGCAAATATGATATGCACGACGCTTTTTAGCATTATTCGAATTATACACTAGAGAGGCATGTTTTTTACAAATGGTGTCGAACACAAAAAGCTGTCTCACAGTAAGAACCTGACAGTCATAATAAAGTTGGATAGTTGGATATCTGAATCGTTTAAACGTCATTACCTTGAGTACAGCTCTCTGTGCACGTTCTAAAGATAGTAAGCTGGTTTTGGCAGCCCCTCCCCAGATTGTTATACAGTATGTCAGTATGGACTGACATAAGGCATAGTAAACCGTTCGCAGGGTGTTAAAGTCCGCAGAATGACGAAGTTTCTTAAATATAAAAATCATTTTACGAAGTCGTGCGGCAAGACAAGTTAGGTGGTACTTCCAGTTTAAAAGGTTATCAATATAGATGCCCAGATACTTTATGCTATTAGATCTACTTATTGTGGGGCAGCTGCAATAGGATGAAGAAGCATTTGAAAAACAATTACTATTGTGAGCTTTAAGGGTAAAATTAGTCAGAGATGGTTGTGTGGTCGTCGTAGAACTGAAAGTTAAGTAAGTTGTTTTGGTGGAGTTTAGGGTTAATAAATTGGTCGATAGCCAGGCCGTAACTCTTCTAAGTGCCTCCTCAGCTCTGGTGAACACTTCTGACCAATTTTTGCCATGAATAAGCAGAGCGGTATCATCAGCATAAACAAAGATATCGCAGCAGGGTAGCGGGAGCTTACATAAGGAGTTAACATATAACAGGAATAGAGTAGGCCCCAGTACCGAGCCCTGGGGCACACCGAAGCGAATGGGAGCACCATCACCAATGATGGTATCAATTTTGACACACTGTTCCCTATCACACAAATAGTCCCTGAAAATTCGGAGAGCATACCCTCGTATACCCATCCTTTCCATCTTCCGTAGGAGGTGTGGAACAGAGACAGTGTCAAAGGCTTTCGTGAGATCAAGAAAAATACCCATACATTTCTGTTTACTATCTAAACTTTCCACTACTTTATCAATGACAGAGGCTACAGCATCTTCGGTCGATGTACCAACTCTAAAACCGTACTGATTTGAAGCCAAAATATTATTTGCTGTCAGGAAACTTACTAAACGAGAGTTCAAAAGCTTTTCCAGCACTTTAGATAAGGCGGGCAACACCGATATAGGTCTGTAGTTGGTGACACTGTCTCTGTCTCCACCCTTATGGATTGGATGAATAACGGCTTTTTTTAAACATTTGGGGAAGATACCCTGGGCCATCGATATGTTACATATGTGCGTAATTACCGGGACCAGGGTATCAGAGCAGTTCTGTAACAATTTACTAGGTATAGCGTCCCAGCCTACTGCGGCATTGCAACGTAAGCCATGGATGATTTTTGCTACTTCGCTCTCATCCGTGGGAAGGAGTGCAAGAGAGTTGGCGGTGATGTCATCATCTGGTAACTCTAAGTAACCCTGTGAGCTAGAACAGATATTTTGAGCTAGATTTTTACCAACATTGGAAAAGTACTCATTCACTTGATTAACTGATGTTAAGTTATCACGTCCACTATTTAAAAGTTCGATAGATACGTTTTTGGGATGGTCGGATTGTACGATGTGTTTGATCACCTTCCAAGTATCTTTGGGATTATTATGGGCTTTCTGTAATTCACATTTCTCATATGCATGTTTTAATCTTTTTAGAAGCTTATTACAAAAGTTACGATATCTAACATAGGTGACTTTAAGTAAGAAATCGTCTGGGTTTGCCTTCAATTTTCGACACATTAAATCTCGATTACGGATACAGCGTATTAGGCCTTTAGTAATCCAAGGTTTAAGTATTCTACGTTTAGAGGGTACATGTAGAGAGGTCGAGTGTGTTTTAATTATCGTACCGATAGTTTCAACCATGATTTCAGTAGCTGCATTAGGATCTGATGTATTCAATACTTTACTATAATCGGCACAGGACACGGCTGCATGTACAGAAGGATAATCCACTTTGATGATATTTAGGTTTCTTTTAACTGACTTCGATATATTTTGCATATTCAAGAGCACTGGGAAGTGATCGGTAATTGAGGTATCAAATATCAAGGTGGTTGTTTTTAGTCCGGATTTCAAGAGCGTATGATCTAGACAGTTATTACCTCTAGTGGGTAGATTATGCGTGGGAAGAAGTCCATGCGAGGCAGTCATGTTAAGATAATCATTTGCATGTGAGCTTAGGTTTGTCGGAGTAATATTTATGTTGGTGTCGCCAATTACGAGTATATTCTGCCAGTTGGAGATGGATGTAAGCGTAGTATCTAAGCCATATAAAAAGATATCCACATTCATATTGCACGGGGGGCGGTACAGGGCTACGATAGCTAAATTTATTGTATCAACTTTACAGATCAAGCAATTTGAACCCGGAATAATCGACTCAGAGACTTTGTGAGACATTGTAGACCTTATGTACATAGCGACGCCATCGTTTTGGTTGGAATTGTTAGCAGTGTGATAGCTAGAGTAACCTTCAAGTGTCGGTAAGTATATCGTCTTGCTTAACCAGCATTCTGAGAGGACTATAATTTCGGGTAAAACCCGTAATGTATCTAGGAAGACGACAAGGTTATCAAAATTCCGGTTTATACTGCGTATATTTAAATGTAATACTTTTACTGAGTTTTTGCTATTAGGTAAGAGACCATCGAATTTTTTAACTTCACACACATGTACTTGTGTTTGTCCTAAGGTGTCAATATCGTTAATAATAGGTGTTAAATCCAGCATTGTGAAAATAATAAAAACGCGCAGACGATTATCCACCGAGGCCGATTTGACGATACAAGTAATAGATTTAATCCAAGGGTGCTTATTAAAAATGTTTTGTAATGGTGATTATTCTGTTTAAACGATTGATTATTAAAACACATCGTGGCGTGTGATATGCATTTAAAATTATGATGTCTAAAAATAATAAGTTGTGAATGACGTAAGAGCCGTAATTTATATGTAGCATGGGTGAATGTGTGTTTGTTTTGTGTACGAATTGAAGTATGTTGTTTAGCTGTATAGAACCAACCACATATACTTTGTAGACAGAAGATGTAAAAATAATTATAATATATTACAAAAAAATAAGATGATACTACACAGTCGTATTTCCATTGAGCTAACAATAAGAAAAGGAAAATAGTTGTAAATATTGCATTCTGTTTAGGTATATAAAAGTAATTATTGTAATTTAGACAAATTGATAAGACAGGCAGCTGAAGTAACAACAATCGAGTCCAAACCTTCAATCTTGCGAAGAAAAATCTTATTGTTATGTGTCCAACAAAACTTGTAATTATGCATATTAGCAAACTTGCGAGCTTCATAAAACAATTGCCGCTGGCTATTAGGCAGGTGATCAGCTACGTAGACAGGCTTGGAGTCTCCCGTAATGCCAATGTGCGCCGTGTTCAGTTTTTCCGCAAGTGGTTTTCCTCTATTGAAGTGCCGAGTGGCTTCTAAAATTTGTTTTTTCAAAGGGACTCTTTGCAGCTCCACAACAATTGGTCTATTAATTCCTTTTTTTCCAGGAATGCGATAAATGTCACGTAGGTCCGCTGGCTGTAAAGGCACGTTAACAGTTTTACATGTATTTATAACCGTAGTCGTGAGATCATTAACAGTTTCTTTTTCGCTGCATGGAATGTTTCTTATTTCAAGAGAGGCTTATCTTGATAGTTGTTGTAAATCTAAAATCTTTTTCTCCAGATCTATAATAAAAGAACGTTGTTCTTGACGCTCCTTTTCTAATGACTCCACTGTCTTTTTCATGTTCTCATAGGATTGGTTAATATATTCAATTGACTTCTCTATTTCCATATTTGATTTTTGAATTTCCTTATTCTGTAGTTTGACCTCGTTTATATCGGATGTCAATTTGTTTAGTAGATTATCCTGGTCCTTTTTCCACGATGTTAATAAGTTCATAACCTTGTCCTCGAATGCTTTGAACTCGCTGTGAGTTTGGTCTGGGGAGAAATCAGGCCGGAGGCGCTTATTCCTGGTTGTGATGTTTGCTGGAGTGGGTTCATTTTCTAAGCTTGATAAATCAATCACATTCACTTACAGTACAAAAGCTGTACTGTTGTTGAATGCCAACTTCTGGGTCTATCAAGTAGATAACACTTGTATGCAGTGACAATTGCATTCTACTGCCGCCAAGATGAAAACTCTGTATTTCTTCGTTATATTTAACGCAATAGTTTTCACTAAAGTCAATGTGAATTATTTTCTACCAATTGCTAAATTTTTTGATCAGTCGTTTTATTTTTATTTTCGTTGTTATTTTTAATCACTCTTAATACATTTTTCTAATAGCGTCTTTTTGTTTCTTTATTTTTCTATTTCTTGTTCCATAATGCCTATCTGTTTTCTATGACGGTAGCGCAATTTCCTTAAACGAACATCCTTTTTAAAGCACTGTTGACAATTATTCATATACTCGTAACCGGAACTCCAGTCATTACGAGATGAATTAGGTTTGGGGCTTAGAGCTGGTCCGGTGAGGGGATCTTGCTCAGCTGGATGTAATTCAATGTCACTCTTCGGCGGAGAATTATCTAATAATAGTTGTTGAATAACTTTCTCTTTTTTTCTTCTTTCATAATGTCGTTTCGAATTAATTTTCCAGTTTTTCTCTGAGCTCTTAATTGTCTAGGTTCTACCACACACTTAATTTTTTTTCTGTTCATTTCGTTTAAGATATCTCGCTCTTTGGCTTTCTGCTCTGCATAGTTTTCTGGATCCTTCTTCATTTCTGCATACTTACGTTTTTTTTGTAACCGATCGCGCTCCCTTTTCTGTTCTAGTGTTTGTTTTGTATTCTTTGGCATTTTTAGTATTCTGCAAAACAAAACATAATATTGGACTTTAGTGTGTACTTAAATAATTCATAACATATCACACTCTTGATTTAACTTCAAGTATTTTTATTACTTGTTAAATTTGTGATAATATTGTTAAAGGCAAAGCTCAACCGGCAGGACCGACACTAATCACACTTCATAGTTTGAATTATAATCTATATTCACATTAAATTTTTGTTTATCAATTAAAGCGCCAAACTTAGGAAACAGACACAGGCAGAACTACTTTCTCATGTATAATGTTTGTGTGGATCCAAAGAGATTGCATATTAAAATCAGTAGAGAATTTGTATAAAATATTTTCTCATAGCTATCGTATTAGCCTTATCACCATCGCTCGAAAAAACGACAGTAAACGAAGATAATGAGAAAGAAGGTAATGGGGTTTAAACACTTTATTTAATTTTGTACATAATATGTCAAAATTATAAGCCTTAAGCGCATTCCAACTTATGAAGATCATTATTACAATTGCCTATAAGCTACAAATAAACCAAAATTATATATACTTACCTTAAAATATGGACGATAAGAGTGAGAACGATTTCAATATAATCGCCTTTCGTGGCACTATACGTACTTTTTTGATGTTATTTCCTTACCTCCTTCCCACCACGTAAGGGCAGCTCCAGTCTTTCCCTCAATCTTGCTGCCATCTGTGTATATATGAGGGCCGATGATGTGTTGAGATTCGATGGTTTCGGGATCTATGTCTTTCAGGAGCTCGAACTCGGTTGTTGTGAGTTCGGAAGGGTAAGGTTGCTGCAGGTAGCTCACCTTTTTCTCCAGCTGTTTCCCTGAGGGGAGGTAGTCTAGACTTATGCCCTTTTTGATCTTATAGAGGCTTGCTGTTTACTGGATCCTTAGATCAATCGGTAGCAAGCCTGAAAATGCCAAGGCTGATGTTAATGAGACTGTACTATATCCTTTGCAGATTTTTAAGGCGACCTCTCTTTGGGTCGAGTTGAGGATGTCTTGTACAGTGTTTAGTTCCGTGGCTGGAGCTCAAACACTGGAGGCGTACATGATCATTGGCTCTATGACCGCCGTGTAGATGATGCGTACTATTTCTCCGTTCAGTCCCCAAGTCACCTTTGCAGCGCAGGCAAGCTGCTGGTAGATGTCCGCTGCTTTCTTGCATGTTGCGTAAACGTGTGATGTGAAGGTGAGTAGGCGGTTGATGATGAAGCCCAGGAGCTTTATTTCTTCTACAAGATTAATCCGGTTGTCAGACATGTAGATCTCAAGGGGTTCAAATTTTAGCTTCTTGGTCAAGACCATAGCACTGATCTTGTGTGCTGCGAAGTATAGCTTATTATTCTTCCCCCATTCTACTATAGTCTGCAACGTCTTGTTTGCTGTCTGTTCCAGAGCGGTTACTGTTTGTTCGGAGAACAGTAGAACAACGTCGTCGGCGAATGCTTGACAGTTTATTCCGTCGCCAGTAAAGTCTTGTAACAAGGAGTCGAGGATGATGTTCTAAAAGGTGGGGCCTCTTATGGAACCTTGTACGCACCCTTTGGAGGTTCTCTTTTCGCTTGTTGTCCTGGCGTAGTTCACAACGATGCTGCAGTCTTCGTGGTATGAGCCTACCATATTGTAGAGGTTATTGAGACACTTTTTCTGGTGCAGTTGGTGTTTGAGGGCTGGCTACCATGCGTTGTCGAACGCTCCCTCGATGTCCAGTGAGACTAGGAGTACTATCTTCTTGGCGCGAATTTCCTCTCTCATTTGGTTCACTAGATTGTAAAGGGCGTCCTCTGTGCCGCGTTGGGGCATAAAGCCGTACTGCTTGGAGTTCAAAGTTGGGAATATGTGCCATTGAATTCTCCCTATCATCAGTTTCTCCACTATCTTTCCGATGACTGACACGAGGCCAATGGGCCTATACGATTTGGGGTGAGTGTAGTCTTCTTTACCGGGTTTTCCTAGGATGACGACGTAGGCTGTTTTCCATGCTCTGGGGAAGTATGCTAACTTAAGGCAGGCGTTTGCGAGTGCCATGAATACTTCCCTGTCGCAGGCGATGGCTTGGGTGGCGATGTCCGAAGTTATGACATCTGGGCCTGGTGCTTTCTTCGGATTTAGTGTTTGAAGCAGTAAATCAAGCTCCCCTTGTGTGAAGGGAGGGTCGTCGTCTTTCAGTTTGCCCGGTTGACTCTCTTCCGCCATTTTCCGGATCTGAGTGTGATGTGGGGTGTCGGTGTCTATGGTGTCTTCTGGGTAAAATGTTGCTGCCAGGAGGTCCGCCGAGTTTTGCGGGCTAAGAGTATTCCCGCTATTGTCCCGGAGGAGGGTGTCTTCTTGTTTCCTGGCGGTTTTTCTGAGTACCCTGTAGATACCGTCCCACATGCTCTCTTTTCCTGGTTTGTACAGAACTCCTTCCTGCTTTGTGTTTGTGCCTCTATTGCTTGCTGGGTGTGAACAAGCTTTGCCTCTAGGTAATCGTTGATGACGCTTTGCCTTCTGACGAGTGCCGCGTTATGGATGCGTCTCTTCTTCCTGAGAACTTCTCGTTTGAGTTGTCCTAGAGACGGCGTCCACCACGGGGGCGTTGGTTTGCCTTTGCATGATCCTATCTTTGGTATTGTGCGTTCGCAGGTTTCCGTGATGATGTTAATGTAGGATCCTACTATGGACTCTAATTCTATTGGTGTTGTTACTTTCTTGATTCTAACAGGAGTGATGTTGTTTGCCGCTAAGGTTGATGTGAAGAGTGGTATGAAGTCTATCCACTTTGCCTTTCTGGTGTTGTACACTCGTGTTGTTTGGGGCTTTAAGGGTTGGAGAGCTCCTTCAACACGTAGTGTAAAAGTGATGGCGTCGTGGTCCGAAGTCGTCAGGTGTTTGTTGACTGTCCACTCTTCTATTCTTCCTAACAACGTTGAACTGCAGGCCGTTACGTCAACGATGCTGGAATTCAGCCTGTCTCTCCTGTAGGATTCGAAAGTTGGCGTGTCTCCGGTGTTAAGGATTTGTAGGTCCATCTCGTCAATGAAGGCACTGTAGGTTGCGCCGCTTTGGTCTTCTGAGGAGCTTCCCCACCAGTGACTCCAGGCGTTCACGTCACCTGCCACTATGGTGTTTGTTGTTGACATCCTTGTTATTTGGTGTTTAACTCGACGCAAGTTTTGCTCAATGTCTTGGTCCACCTCGAAGTAGACCGATATCAGTCCAAGCTTTAGTCCTCCTGCTTGTACCACGACCGCTGCTTCCGTTTCCGTTACCAGTTGCGGATCGTGGATTGTTTCCAGCAGGTTGCCGAAGATGATGATGGCTGCTTTGTTGGGTTTTTGGCGGTTTAGGGTACATTGGATGACAGTTGTGCCCTGGTGTTGTTTAATTACTCTGCTCTCCCCAGTGTATGGTTCTTGTACTAAGGCGATGTGGATGCCCTGGTGCGCTGCCGCCTGGAGTAATTCCCCTGTAGTTGTTAACTTAGACCTCTGGCGATTTGCTTGGGCGATTTTCAAACTTCTAGTTGGAGTTGGAGGGGGTATTGAGCTGTTATTCATAGGGAGGACTTTAGCAAAGGTCGCTGATCTTAGAGCGGGCTATGGCATCCCACTTTTGATTTTCCGCACAGACACCGCTGAAGGCGTTGTGGTCAGTGTCAATCTGGTGCGGGTATCCCGGTGGTCTTGGGATTTTTAGACAATTTATGCATGCTGGGGGCTTTCCTTCTTATCTTGCTGGACATTTTTCCAAGTGTGGGGCTTCCCGCAGTGGCTGCATCTGCCTTCCTTTTCTTGGCAGAGAGCCTTTGTGTGACCAAAGCCCAGACACTTTGTGCCCTGCACTAGGGGGGAGTGGTCCGCTACGGGTCTTCTCTGTAGATCAATGTATAGCTTTTCTGCCTCTAGCATGTTTTTATGAATTTGTGGGGATACCTCTAGTACCGGGTAGCATTCGAGGTTGTTTATAGTCCGCTCCTTTGCCTTGACGCCGGTGAGCACCTGCTGGTTTTGTGCCAAGATGTGCTCCACTATCTCTGCGTCGGTGTGGTACGCCAGCACGTCCTTTATGATGACTAGGGAATTATTGCTGCGCGCAGCCTCTGCTCGTAGAATTTTGTTATCTTTTAATTTGTTAGAGATTAATATTATGTCTTCTTTTGTATTATAGGAAAGGATGACTTTTTGATTTTTAACTTTCTTTAGTCGGACTCTGGCGCCCGAGTTTTTGGGGTCGATTAGCTCGCGCTATATTTTGATTATATTATCCCGGTTTTGGTCTTGTCGCCCGAGGATATGATTAGCGTGTGGTTTGGCCTCCTTACTGGTTGTGGTGGAGGCTTTTTAGCTGCTGCCTGGGCGTAGGTCGTAATGCCACTTGCGCTTTGATCATATCGCCCAAGGCCATCTCCGTCCCTATGCTCATCATCGTCGGTTGCGGTGTCTCCTTCTGCTGTTCCCGCATGGTTCTCAGTTCTGAGGAAACCGCTTTGAGCCTCTCCGTGATGGGCTGGAGCTGCTCCCCGATTTCGAATTTGGGTGTTTCTTGGGGTGCAGATTTTACCGACTTCAAGAAGGTTGTTAGTAGTTCTATTTTTGTGTTGAGCCTTATCAGTTCCTCTTCGACCTTTGTCGAGGGGCCCTCGTGTTGGGACAGGGCTTGTGTGGTTTCTTGGTGTTTGGTGTTAATTTCCGTTTTTAGATTTTGTGTTTGGGACTCGATCTTATTTAGTCCCTGTCGTAGTTCATCCAATTTTGTTTGTGTGGTCTATGTTTCTTTGGCTATTCTGGTCATTTTCCCATCCATACTTTTTAGCTGTTGAGAGTTCGCATCATCGCCTCTTTTGCCTATTTCCTCTTTGATGTTAGCTATTGTGGAGTGTAACTTTTTGTTATCTCTGAAAATTTCTTTAATTAGGCGATGTGGCTCTTGGGTCTCGAATTCGAGCCACTTTCTGATTCTCCTCCCGGCCGAGACTTGCTCACGGGGTTAATAAGCTCCTCCGTGAGTGCCGTCACCTGTTTGTTGTGTGCCTTCTCTGTTCTGACGAGCTCTTGGGCGTGGCGGGATCTCTCCTTCTCCAGGTTTTGTTCGTGGCGGGACCTGGAGTCTGAGAGGGAAAGCACAGTGTCGTACATGGACTGGAGGCAGTCGAGTGCCGTTAATTTGCACTCTTTTTCCATGTTTCCCGCTGCTTCTAGTGCCTCTTTGCCCTTGAGCAGTAGGGTGTTTGCTGCTTTTGTGGCCAGGTCCATTTCCACGCCTGTTCCTCTGATGGTGGTGAAGAGGAGGCTGGGCCTTCTGACGCGCAGTCGCGAGATGTCCGAGCACATAGATTCCTGCGCAGACACGACGGAAGTGGCATCGTCTTCTGAGTAGGTAGGGCCTGGTTGTTGAACTTCCTGTGTCCAGGCAAGTACTTTTTGTAGTGCTTGTTGAGAGGTTGGTGGTTGTGGTTCTGATGATCGTATATCGTGAATCGTATTCTTGTTAACGATCCTGCTTGGGACTCTGTAAGTTTGTTGTTGTCCATGTTCTTTGGGTTTGTTTGCTTGATTGACACATATTTGTAGTTGTTTGTGATGTTGTTGTTAAATATGCAGGCTTGCCTGATTGTTGATGTTGTAGTTAGTTGTTGTGTTAGTGGAAGAGTTTATTGGGTTTTCTCCATTCCGCTGGATGTTGATGTGATTTTTGAAAATCGGTCGGAGCCAAAAGATGGAGCTGGTATTCCCGATTCTAACAAGCCCAAACTCGATGGGTCTAGGTGGCTTGGTTTCTGCGATAGTTCCCGGGGGGGTGAAGTAGTCCCGAGTGGGAGAGGGGGGTCACGTTGGAGTCAAGTGGGGCCAATAGAGGTCGAGTGGGGGTCAAATAGGGGTCAGGTGGGGTCAAGGGGGTAGAGGGGCAAGAGTTGAGGGAACTGTTGGGGTATATGGGAAGGTCTCGGTATCCCGATTTTAATGAGCCCAGACAGTAGGGGGTAGAAAGTGGTGGATCAGGAGTTCCCTCGAGAGGTACCTGGTGACGTTTAGCTTCAGCTTCAGGTTGTCAGATCTTCAGTCGACGGAGTCCTGGGGGCGGCTTCGGAGTCTTCACGTCGGGCTGACTTGTTTGTGTCGTCACTCGCCTCGTGTAGAGGTGTAGTACTTAACCTAAGTTTTAGTACTTAACCTCTTGGGAGCACGTGGTGGCAGGCCGATAGAGTTACACGTAAATATTTTTTTACTACAAACGAGCGTACACTCAAAGCACACACAGCAGCGTTCGCTGGCTGACTGAAGGATGTGCGCGGGGCGGGGTGACGATATACCAGCATGTAAGAGCACGCACAGACTACAATATTGATTTTCGTTCAAACCGAAGGTAATCAGAGAAAAATAATGTTAAATATATATGAAACGAAATATCATTAAAAGCCGGGGTTATTAATATATTTTTTTTTGTAAACTTTACTCTAATTAGTATAATTTATTTTTACAGTCGCTTTGTTTGTATTTTCTACCATTCCTTTAGCCAAAACACAAATCTATTTCGGTAAGTAGTAAATGGACACCGAGAAAAATGAGAATTAGTTAATGTTTTTATGTATAATATGTTAATCACTTTATTTATATAAGTAAATGTTACATGCATATAAGCATCACGTTATTGCGTATGTTTTATATTTTAAACAGAGTAGTTATTTAACGAATAAACATATGATTGTACACTGGAAGCGTAATATGCACGAAATGAAAGAAACACCCAAATATTACTGAACGGAGGTTTATCAACTTCCATCTAGGAATATTTAATCTGTGAAAAGTATTTGTATCGACCAATATCTGTCAAATATTTTTATTTAATATTGAACGGAAGTTTATCAACTTCCGTTGGCAATAAATATAGTTATTATATTGATAATAGCCATTGTGGTGGATCGGCATTGCAACTCGTGTATTCGTGCGTGAACCGTGGATTGTGAAGGTGTTACTGTAGACAGTGTGTAGTGCGAAATATTATAATAATTTACAATTTATGAGATGACCTATAACAAGCTGTGAAGTGAGCGTTGAACTGTTAATTTAATCAAAATAAGCGAATAAACTGATAAAGTGTTGTAAGGCTTTCCGAAATGTGTCCTATACTATTGAATCGATAGTCCGATATTTCGATGGTGTAGAAGACAAACATGGTAATTACCTACCAATTTTTCAGGAGGACTGTTTTTATTGATTGAAAACTTCTAGATATTATAACTTAAAACTGTACATAGAAATTGTGAATATACTGCCTATACTTAGGGTATTTATCTTTATACTTACTTATCATAAATTTAAACGTCAATTATCTAAAATATTCTATAAAAATACTAAAATAGCAAAAAAGAGCATCACTTAGTACGTTTGTACACAAACTTTAGGTATATTATATTGTACACATAACACTTTCGTGTATTCATTGAAATTAAATTAAAGATGTAGCCAATCTTGTCAGTGTTTGACAGACACCCCTTACATAAGGCAGTATAGCAGGCTGGCGCTCGACTGTGGCTGGCTTTTCTCGGGATCTGTGACAGCGGCGCGGCTGTTGGAGCTTGTTGACTTGCAGTACTTGCTTGACATGTTGAAGCTCGGCGTGGTAGTAGTAGTGTAACAGTTTCAAAATTATGTAACACACTGATAAATAAACAACGCGATAAAATCCGTATATAGTAGTTTAATTTCAATGAATAACATTCGCGTAAACAGAAGACAATATTATACTTTCGTGTATTGTATATTAATTTAGAGTTTATTGAAGAATTTACTACCGATGTATTAAAAAAATAATAAGTATAAAAGTTTCTTTATTACCAAACAAATCAAACGTGTATCTTATCTTATCTTATGTGTGGGGGCCAATCAGTACAGACCGGCGACACTTCGACCCATTGGGATCTTTTGTGTCGGCTCCAAGATTTATCCTATAGCTATCTCCCTATGAATGTACTGCATCAGTCGTAGCGTACACTTCAGAGGGAGAAGCCTGAAGTCCTCAGGGTTTGGATATGCCAATCCCATCAGACGATCCTCAATCCAGCCAACGCGTCACATTCACATAGTAGGTGCGATATGGACTCGTCCTGTTCACAAAACAAACGTGTAAGTATTGTGTAAGTATTATTATCTAAGTATTATTTTGGAGTCTTTCCTGCAATAGTGGGACTCGATTCTAGGAAGCATGTCAATATGCAGTTTATCATAATTTTTGGCTTCTTCTGAAGTTTTGTTTCTGGGAATAAGTCCCTTACGTTGATCATCACCCACGTAAATACAATTTTGTCCCATCAGTTTAGTGCAAGTATCAATTACAATAGTACTTATAACAAAAGTGTTGCAAAAAATTTTTACAGATCTCTGTCTACCTGTGTTTTTGTGACAAATAAAATACTGTTTAGACATAGCGCGTTGTTTTTTAGTTAAACCGAACAACACACGCAAATATTCAACGTAAGAACGTTGAATATTTGCGTGTGCTATAAGAGTTGAAAGGTAAATTTTTTGATGTTTGCTTTCTCCAAGTCCCCAAAAATTACAACAGAGATCAGCTCTTACATTTTTAGGTAAATTTTCATTACATTTGTATCTACATTTACTGCAATCTGTAGGAAGACAGGTTTCTGCGCTAACAATGTCACCTATTCTGTTGATATAAGATTGACTGCTTTTAACGTTTGTTTTTTGCTATATTTTTCTTCCAGGTGTCTGAATTTGCTGTTTTACTTCTTTTTCGGACATATGTTTCCTCATTCTCGTCCCGAGATGTATCAGATGTAGTTGAAGATATGTTATTTTCTGGATGGTAAGGCGATTCAAAATCTACGTAAGGGGAATCATTTGAGTCTGACAAATGAAGATCGAGATTAGTTGGTCTATAATATTACTATTCGATGTACTAGGAATTGGTAAATGTCTAGAAGTGCGTGATCCTTGCAAAGGAAACGATGAAGTGTTAACTTGTGGTTCCAAAGCAGTGCTAAAGGCAATATATAGATCATTAGCTGTGGAAGCGGTTTCTTTAAGAATAAAGTAAGAGTAAAGTATCATTATTGTTCATAGGTATCAAAGTAATTTTTGAGACACTAAGAAAACAGTGACGGATCATGAGCACCCAAAACAATTACATAATTTGCTGGTTCTAATCTCGTGACGTATTTGCGTAAACAAACAGTGCAAGTGTGCCGTGAGAGGGGCGCGCTCGGCACGTGCCACCAATCATCGGTATCTTTCGTCAAAAGCTCGCGTATTGTCATGCAGGTCCCGCCAAAATTTCCAAAATAAAAACATTTATTTTCAATACTAAAATCCGATATTATGGAATGCAACGTTATAGTATGAAAATATCAATAATTAATATACTTTTTAATGTTTGTCAATGCCTTGGTTAATTAAATTAAATAACTTTAATGCTATCGGGCTCCTGTTGTTTACTAAGTATTTTGTTGTTCAATCATTTACAACATTTGTTTACATTTTATTCTTTCTGGCCTAGTAATTTTAAAGCACTTAATATGTTTTACTATTTGCTGACGAGTGTTCAGTAGTACTAAGACCACTTAAATCATTTGTCTACCGGCACTTGAAAAGATTAACATCCTTTAATATAATTGGGAATCGAAAGTTACAAAATGACAAATGTAATAAAAATATTTAGCTTATGTTATGTAGCGAAATGTTATAAACCTATTTAGCATTTTTTGTAGTTTAAACTGATGGCAAATAACTACCATTACTTTTTTGGCTTCAAAATGACATCACTTGCTATGAATTTACAAATACAGTTTAGACAGAAAGAGACGGAAATATGTTATTTAGATACGTGCGATCGGTAGAACATGCTCATTTAATACATTTGGCATTAAAATGTTACATTATCAAAATTCTGTAATTAGCACATTTGTCGTCTAGGCCATCGATTTATCTAACTCAGAACGCGTGTTTGGTTGGTATTGCGTGTTGCTTTATGAACCAATTAAAACGACGATGTGGTGATTGAATATTGACTCGTTTATTGTTACTTAATTAAGGCTTATATACTAAGTTATTATACATACGTAGTACGGACCTATATAGGAAAGGGAAATTATGATGTTTACTTTATTTGCATAATTAACAATATTAACTATTATGTATTACGGCACGTAGTATTTTGCTTTGCTAATAACAAGTTATATATATCACGTTTGCATGTACTATACTATACTATGATATACTATGGCTTTCGCCATAGATATTCCCCCCTTGAAGAAAAAAACTAAATTACACATAGTAATAATTAGATTAGAAAAAAAATTATAATACAGATTAATTTTATGCCTACGTTTCTAAACAACGTTTGCGTCTCTAATTATTTTCGTAAGCCTCTTCTCGATCTTATTGCTTACGAATTTAAATACTATGACTATGGTTGCGATTATACATATGACAACCCCTGCTATCGTCATGAATATTATCCAGCTCCGGATCCCTTGTACTTCCTCGACCACTTGGGAGTGCAGGTTTAATAAATCTTCTGGTTTTACTGCATTGTTCTGCACCATGTTGATTTGTTCCTTCTCGTGGCTCGAGTTTGATCCCATGCTATGTGTTGTTTTGACGCTGTGCTAAGTGAATGCATAAAGTAGTGTTATTCTAGCTTATATATTATAATTGGAATCTAACCGTCGGGCGGGAGATTCTACCAGAACGTGTTCTTGTTTCTGTTTTCTTATCTGCTTGTGAAGTTTTCGTTATCTGGTCGTCTATTGTCCGTTTGCTTATCTTGCTATCGTTTAACATGAATGCAGGTTTAACTCTATCGATAGCTACACTTTTTTGTCGTCCGTTTATCAAGATCGTGAAGATCTTATCATTTCGACTGATGACAAGATACGGACCATCGTACGGCGGTGTAAGACTTGGCCGTAATCGGTCACAACGTAAGAAAACGTGCTTACATTCCGATAACTGTGGGTGCACGAATATCTTGTCGTTCTTACTTTGTCTTTGTGGAACAGAAATCATGTGTTCTAAGTTGTCCTTAATTTCTCTGATAAAATCTGCGTATGTTGAGTTATTATGTGTCTCGAAAAATGCTCCAGGCAATCTAATTGTTGAACCGTATACTAATTCAGCTGCCGAGTATCCTGTGTCTTGCCGTAAACTCGTACGTATGCCAAGTAGAACGGTAGCTAACTCTTTTGTCCAATTGATTGTGTTACCTCTTGCTATCAATGCCGTTTTCAATGTTCTGTGCAGTCGTTCTACTTTAGAGTTTGACTGTGGATGATACGGGGAGGTTCGAATTTTATGAATTCCCATTAAGTTTGCTAAATTTTTGAATATTTCAGATTCAAATTGGCGTCCCTGGTCTGTGGTAATGTATTCAGGGCATCCGAATCGGGTTATCCAGCCTTCATATACCGTTCTGGCTACGGTTTCTGCAGTTATATCAGCTATGGGAAATGCCTCTGGCCATGAAGTACAACGATCTATCATTGTAATTATGTATCGTTTGTTTTTAGAAGTGGGTAGAGGCCCAACTAAATCAATATGAAGATGGGAAAATCTTCCTGTTGGCATGAATTTTCCGAATTGTGATTTTGTATGACGATGTATTTTTGCTCGTTGACATTGTAAACATGTCTCAGTCATCTTATTTACGTCTTTATTCATATTTTCCCATATATAGTTAGTTGAAATCAGTTTTCTCGTAGTATTCTTACCAGGATGGCTAATGTTATGAAAACTTTCGAAGACAGTTTTCCTGAATTTGAGGGGCATAAAAGGGCGTTGTTTTCCTGTTGATATATCGCAATAAATCTTAATATTTTTATCTGGAAAATGTATTAATTCTATTTTTAACGATTTATTGGCTTTTAATCGTTTTAACTCGCTGTCATTCTTTTGATATTTTTCTACCTCGTACCAATCGATTGCAGAGGGTAAGGATATCGTTTCGATAACTCGAGATAAAGCATCGGCTACCAAATTCTTGTGGCCGCTGATGTGCTGGATATCCGTACTGAATTGTGATATATAATCCAGATATCTGATTCGTCTAGAAGTATCATCCAATGACGGCTTCTTATCGAAAGCATGCATTAGTGGTTTGTGATCCGTGTAGACCGTAAATTCTCGTCCTTCGATGAGTCTTCTGAAATGTTTTATAGCCATATAAATTCCTAGTAGCTCTCTATCGTAAGTAGAGTATTTTGTTTGGGCTTCACTTAGTGATTTGGAGAAAAAAGCTATCGGCTCCCATTTTTTGTTTCTTCGCTGCTGTAGTACAGCGCCTACGCATTTGAGACTAGCATCCGTCATTAAAGCTATTTGCGCGTTGCTGTCCGGACATGCTAATGTAGTTAATTGTCGAATGTCCTGCTTGCAACATTCAAACGCGTGGTTTGCTTCGGTATTCCACTGTATAACTGTCTTATCATTTTTCTTACAATTAATTAAATATTTATTTAATGGTGCTTGATGTTTTGCTGCATGTGGAATACTGCTTCGGTAGAAGTTAATCATACCCAAAAAACGTCGTAATTCATTTATCGTTTGTGGTTTAGGGTAATTGTTTATGTCTTGAATTTTTTCCGTAGTAGGAGTCAACCCTTGGCTCGTTATATGATAACCGAGGAAATCAATTTCCGACTTGGCAAATTCGCATTTGTTTGTATTTATTGTTATGCCGTGATCATGAAAGCGCTTAAACACCTCTTCTAAGTGTTCATAATGTTCCTTAATATTATTTTTCTTATCAGCGATAAATATGTCGTCTACATACACGAATACGTAGTCCAAGTCTCTGAATATGGAGTCCATAAATTTTTGGAAGGACTGTGCTGCGTTTCGTAACCCGAATGGCATTCTGATGAATTCAAAAAGTCCAAAAGGGATTATAATCGCTGTTTTCTCTGGTTCAGCTACGGGCAGAACGTGAAAAGCTTTCTTCGTCTATTTTGCTGAAAATTTCTTTTCCGCTTGCCACGTACGTAAAATCAAGTAGCCTTGGAAGTGGGTACCTGTCTGGTACTGTTATTTTATTTAGTGCGCGGTAATCTCCACATGCTCTCCATTCGCCATTCTTCTTCTTGACTAAATGAAGTGGCGATGCCCATTGACTGTTTGACGGTCGGCAAATTCCCATATCCATCATGTCTTGGAATTCCTGTTTTGCAATTCTGTATTTATCAGGAGGTAATGGACGCGCTCGAGTAAATACTGGGAAACCTTTTGTTATTATTTGATGCTGTACTTGGTGCTTGGTAGGTAGGTTCATCGATCTAGGCTTTGTAATGTCTTCATATTTCTCTAACAATCGCTTTATTGGTTCCTGTAGAGAAGCGTTTAACGATCGGACTGATGCAATGTTTGCTCTCACTATTTTGGCAGGCGTTTTCAAACCTGTCTTTTTATCGATCAGTTTTTCCGTGTATATCTACTAATAATTGATAATGATCCAGAAAATCAGCTCCCAGAATTGGCATCTTGACGTCGGCAATGGTAAATGTCCATTTAAAGCTTCGGCGAAGTCCTAGGTTAAGCATTAAAGTGCGTTCCCCGTATGTATTTATAGGGCTGCCGTTGGCGGCGAATAATTTGTATTCGCATGCTTTGCTCTCGTTATTTGTGCGATTGATAACCGAAATGTTAGCACCCGTGTCGACTAAAAATCTATAACCACTGTTTGAGTCAGTTATAGTTAGACGGTTTGCTGGGTGAATAGCACAGAGACCCGTCGTTTTCTGTGCTACTTCTAGTTTTCCGACGGCCTGATATTTTTGTTCATATTCCACGAACATGGCTTCTTGCATTTATACGAATCTTGCTTGAAACGATTATGATAATAACAAATTCCATTATGCGAGCTTCTGTGGCGCGACCTTGACCGTGAGTGTGACGTATGGAGTGAATGGAATTTGCTGCGTTGCATAGGTTGATGCTCGCGTGCGCTACGTAATGCATTTATTTCTATTCGCATAGCTGCAAGTTGTGACGATATGTTTGTTATTAAATTAATGTCAACCGATGTCTCTTGAGTGGTATTCTTGTTGTAGGTCAAGTTTTCATATATTTTATCGGCTAACTCGCTCAAGTTGTCTAATGATAAATTGTTTGTAACCGATATAATCGCTGTTAGCGAAGCGGGAAGTTGTCTTAGCCACAGAAGACGAATAGTGTCGTCGTTTATATTTCCACATCCCGCTTCCTTCATTTTTCTCAAGAGCTGGGAAGGCTTTTGGTCTCCGAGGTCCATTTCTGATAGTAGTCTGTGAAAACGTCGGTGTTCGCTCTCTTCGTAGCAGTTTATTAGACGTTCCTTGATGGTAGAGTACTTATTATCGCTGGGAGGATTAGTCAAAATGTCACTAACCTGATGGACTACCTCTTTTGGTAATTTAGATATTACCATATTGTATTTGTAGTCTTCGCCCTGTTTTTGTGGTGCCATGATGGCTTCAAACTGAGCGAACCATAATCGTGGTGAGTCTGTCCAAAATTGCGGTAGTTTTTCCATGACCGTGATTGCAGCAACAGTTTCGCAGCCTGAGTCGCCTTTTGAAGGAGTTATTGGTGGAGTCATTTTTCTTCTGACGTTATGAGGATGTGATAATATCGTAATACTATTGTTCTCTAGATTCACCGCTGAAAACCAAATTGGGTTCCGGTCGTCCCGGTATTATATCAGCACTAGAGACCAATAGATCACGTCGGTGTCACCAATTATTGCGATTGTTTTATGAACCAATTAAAACGACGATGTGGTGATTGAATATTGACTCGTTTATTGTTACTTAATTAAGGCTTATATACTAAGTTATTATACATACGTAGTACGGACCTATATAGGAAAGGGAAATTATGATGTTTACTTTATTTGCATAATTAACAATATTAACTATTATGTATTACGGCACGTAGTATTTTGCTTTGCTAATAACAAGTTATATATATCACGTTTGCATGTACTATACTATACTATGATATACTATGATTTTCGCCATAGTTGGCACCAGCTACATTTTTGGTGGATAGCTAAAAAAGAACTGGCACAATAATCTCAGCTTATTCATAACATAACACTTATACACAACAATATAGGTACAATAATATTATATTGACTGATATTAGCTATTTTCCTTCATGATTTAAGCGGTTGTTATACCATCTTATTTTTAGGAATTTTAGTTAGAATTTAGAAAATAAAATCGGCAGTTAATGTTGCTTGCGTTCACTAGTCAGAATCCTAAATAGGAATAATATGATGGTGCACTACCCGCTATTCGAGGCTTAGGACTAGCACAAAATAATGTGGCGCATTTAAAAATCGCCACATTTTAATTATTATTATATACATGGCTAGCTAACAAACCATCTATCAGATCATATTTACAAATTATTTACATTTATTTTTCATTTATCAAACCTTTTGGGGTCAAGGTTTGCATTAAGGAAAGCAAGCTATTCCACTTTTAAAGCCTTCAAATTTCATCGTCTTTGATTAATTATTAGTTCTGTCTTAGAGAATAATCGCTCACAAGGTACCGATGTCGCCACAATATTGCATTTGGTTCGATATATTTTTGATAAATGCGGGTAAATTACTTTATGATACCGCCACCACTGTGACGGGCTGTTCCATTGATTCTGGGCATTATTGCGTAGTAGCATTTCGTCGTCTAAATACATTTGCAGCTCTCATATATCCCTCGCAGTAGCATTGCCCTGGGATTTACTTTTCTTAAAAAAACTCGTCGAATCTGCCCCAGGCACTGTGGTCTTAGTTTCCTTCTTCTTGGATCGCTTCTTCAGTCAAGATAAGATAAGATAAGATAAGATAATTTTATTTGTTAAAACATGCGTATACATACAAACAATAGTGAGCATGCAGATGGTATTTTTATATTGAAGCACATACAGGTTTTGCCAGAAAGGCGTACAAATTTCAAAAAATATACATTCTTTCTTATTAAAATTATTTTTATAATGCAACATTAATTTGTTAAATATTATCGTTGGGGCAATGTAATAATAATGTGCGCCCTAATTAAATACACAAAATTAGAATGTCAATAATAATTAAATACATATAACAAAGTAAATAGTAATGTCAATAATACTAACAATGCAAACAAATGAATTAAAAATAATAAAAACAATAAAAACCATATCAATGACGCATACAAATTAAATGTCAGAACTTATCTGTTAAGAAGTCATTTACGTCATAATAACATTTGTCAATTAAAAAATTTCGCATCCTTCTTTTAAATAAATGAATATCACATTCTTTGTAACATTGAGGTATCTTATTATAAATAATACGGGCCATACAGAAAATGCTTTGTCTCATTAGAGTTGTTTTTGCAGTATGCAACCGGAGTTTACTATCATCACGCCTGTTGCGTTTTACAGTATCGGCTAGTCGTGGAAATAATTCTGAGTTCATTTTGACAAATATAGCGGTCTCCAGAATGTAAATTGAAGGGAGTGTTAATATACGATATTTTTTAAAAAATGGTATGCAACTATCTGTTTGTCTTAAATTAAACATAGCCCGGACGCATTTTTTCTGAGCTTTAAAAGCTAGACATTTTTCTGTAGAATTTCCCCAAAACATTACACCGTAACGTAACAGAGGCGCTACCAGCCCATGGTATGCTGTAAGTAGAGCATCAAAGTTAAGCTCTGGTGCAAGTTTGTATAACAAATATGAAGAAGAGCTCAATCTTTTTATTAGGTATTCAATATGTTCCTTCCAGTTTAATTTTGAGTCTATTATAATACCTAGAAACTTAGTCGACTTTGCTTCACTAAGTATTATATCGCTGTACTGAACTTTAATATCCGTTACAGCGGGAGCACGTTGACTAAAATGTAGAACATTTGTCTTGCTCAAATTAATTTTTAAATTATTTTTATCTAGCCATGATATCACTGATGCCAAAGACTGATTTATGTCATCCTCATACGTGTTTTGATTCTTGCATGTTATTGTCAATGTGCTGTCGTCTGCAAAGAGACTCATTGAATGTTCAATAGCTCTAGGCAGGTCATTTATATATAAAATAAATAAAAGAGGTCCAAGCACGCTGCCTTGAGGCACTCCGTGTTGAGGTGAACGTTTCTCTGATACGTATACTTCTTCTCTCTTTGTCATTATATTTATCTTGTTGATTATTGTATACTGTTTTCTGTTCGTAATGTATGATTTAATAAGATTTAAAATATTGCCGCGTATGCCATAAGCTTCTAATTTCTGTAGTAAAATGTTATGATTAACGTAATCGAAAGCTTGTGTCATGTCACAGAAAATAGCGCACACCGGGATTCTGTTATCCACGTGCATCATCACTTTATGCAAAAAATCGTAAATGGCTAAGTTTATTGACCGATTTTCCCTAAAACCTTTTTGTTCTTCACATAAGATATGTTTCTTTTCAAAGTAAGAATATAATTCCTTATGAATATACTTTTCAAACACTTTTGATAATATGGGAATTAGAGAAATGGGTCTATAATTCGCCATAACTTCTCTGCTATTTTTCTTAAATAATGGTTTTTTTACAGATATTTTTAGGCCATCGGGGTATATACCTGAACAAATACTTAAATTGATAACGTAACTCAAGGGAGCACTTATAATGTCTGCTACATACTTAATAACTCTCGTAGATAGCCCGTCATAACCTATACTATTTGTGTTTTTTAATAATTTTATAATTTTTTGAACATCTATTGCTAAACTGGGTGCAATAAAAATAGAGTCCTTGCGTTTTGAAATAAGTTCCGTTATTTTGGAACTTGCACATTGAATCGGTTGAACTTTATCTATAAAGTAATTATTGAACTCCTCAGCTATATTTTGGGCATTACTGATTATTTTATTACCTACACTAATACTACTTATCGGCTCTTTAGGGCAATTATGTTTTGAATTATTAATAATATTCCATGTTGTTTTCGATGTATTATTTGAGACTTTAATCGAATAATTATTTTGAGCTCGTCTTGTTAGCTTCATGATCCTTTTAAGTCTCTTGGAATAATTAATAAATGCAAACTTATTCATGGACGTAGGCTTTAATCTGTAACGCCATAGTAGCTGACGTTTCTTTTTAGTGCATAATTTTATGCCTCTGGAAATCCATTTAGCTTTCTTTGTCATATTTACAGTTCTTAATGTATACGGAAAACAAAGATTATAAAAAAGTTTGAAAATGTCAATGAAATTATTATATGCATTGTTCGGATCATCAATTCCATATAATTCAGAAAATGTCAGATGTTGTAAACAATTCCTAAATTTGATCATATTCTCGACGCTGTAGTCTCGTCGTTTTACGCGCCAATACTTTAGAATGCATGTTTTATTCACAGGACATTTTAAAATTTGAGCACTATGGTCAGACAAAGCATATTCAATAACCTGCGTATTACATTTAACTTTAAAATTGTGTGCAAAATTATCGATACAGGTTTGGCTTCGAATCCTTGTTGGTTGTTTTATGGCTAATTTTAAATCGAAATTTAGTAATATACATTCAAATTCTAAACTGGCTCTATTTCTCTTAATTGCGTCAATATTAAAGTCACCTGCTATAACAATATGTTTATATTTCTTTCTACATAAGTTTTGTAACACTTTTTGTAACAAATCACAAAATATATTTAAGTTAGTCAGCTTTGGGGTTCTGTATACACATATAAAAATAATGCTATATTGAGTAAGCTCTACACCACAAAATTCAGCTATACCGGTCATAGACATTTGTGCTACTTCAGGTATTTCTTTCCATTGATGTCCATTTCTAATTAAAATACATGATCCACCTCGTTTACTTTCGTTCCTACAAAAACAAGACGCCAGACTATAATTTGGAATTTCTAGGTGTGTTTCATAACCAGACATCATGAAATGCTCTGTTATACACAAAACATCAACGTGGATAGATTTATCTGACAATTCATTAAGACATATACTTAGGTCGTCACTCTTGCTCAGGAGTCCCGCAATATTTTGATGCATGACGTAAATATATTTATCAACGAAAAAACTGTTGTTTTGTTTCTGTTTCATGTGTCGGTTCGTGAACAGTCAATGTGATTAAATTACTATTTACATTTACACAGTTTAAACTTTGTAAGTTGACTATAAATTTCATTATATTTAGGAATATCATACGTAGCCCATAATTATTTAATTGTCCAGAATGTCTATAGAAAGTATTGTAGTCATAACTAATATTGCTATTAGAGTCAAAAACATATGCGTATTTATGCGTACTGATATCTTTCCAAAGAAGAAAGTTAAATTGTCGAACCCGCCAATTATACATATTAGAATGAACATTATACTTATACGTTGGTAAACATATGATAACATTGGTATTTGTAATCTCTGTTATAGTTTTTCTTATGTATAGTACAAGTTTCGAGTAATTGTTACTAATGTTGAAGTCTTGTTCACCAATAAAAATTACACAATAATCACTCATCGTATATCCTGCTAGTTTCGTGTCTATTCCCTTCAGAAGATTACGTACGTCTCCATCAGTAGTTAAGTAATGACAAAAGTTAAATTGTTTGCCGATTGTCTCCTCAGTGATATACAACACCTTGTTTTGCTTATTGGCGCTCAAAATACACATTTTGTTTCGT
The DNA here is from genome assembly GCA_963675205.1 of Catocala nupta. Lineage (NCBI taxonomy): Eukaryota > Metazoa > Arthropoda > Insecta > Lepidoptera > Erebidae > Catocala > Catocala nupta. The sequence continues at coordinate 562,971 of OY776087.1, forward strand.
TTGTTTTGATGGAGGTCTCGTGGTGTTATCTGATTAAGACTTTCATTACTTATGGTTTTTGAAGTCTCTGGTTTTTCGTTGTTAATTTTCCTCGACTCTTGCTTTTGCTTTTCCTCATATTCTTTTGTTTCTATAGAGACAGTCTGTGTCTGTTTATTTTTGCAAATAATTTGAGGTTTTTTCTTTGGCGTATTTGTCTTAGCTATTGGACTGCTTATTGCAACTTTCTTATACAGGTTATTTTTCTCAGTTAGTTCACTGTTCAATGACTTAAGTTTATTATTTTCCAATAACAATGTCTCTATCTCGCTATGTGCACTATCTAATTGAGATCTAAGTCTTTGAATTATCTCCTTCAACTCCGTTACTCGATCCACGTCTTCATCCTCTGAGATATCAGGCATACTCCCGGTGGTAAAGTTTAGTGTATCGGTGTTTGTATCATTATTTTCATCAATTGTTGGATCTGACATTGTACGAACTCGAGTCCGCCTGAATGTTATATTGTCAAGAAAATTCATTTTCGTCTTAAATCCTAGGCATATTGACAATTATTGATCAACAATAGATTCAGAAACTGCAACCAATACAAAGTCAAAGTCACCCAACTGGGCCAAAGTTAGCTATTGGGCCAAAGTTAGCTATTGGGCCAAAGTCAGACTCAGTATCAATGTTCTGACGTATGCTAAATTTCAAGCAACTATGTAGCTGGAACGCGCCCCGAGTGTAGCTCGCTAATGTTGGTAGCGTTGTTTTTTATTAATTGGTGTTAGCGTCTTCACAAATATAACAATTCAAATAAAAAACGGTACTTATCGTGATAAAAAGAGAAATAAAGCAATCCAGTTCGTCAGTTTTGAGTTAATCCACTTATTGTCACTGTATTTTCACTTAAAACGTTTGAAATTTTTGTTCATTGAAGTTTATCACTTAATTTTAGAGTTTTAAAGTCACTTCTAGTTATGTTCGTATTTTGCTCCCGTTTGGTTTTAACTATGTAAAAAGCGTCCATAACACTGTCACTGATTGTTTGTGTTATTAATATCACTTCATGTGAAGAGTGAGTAACTACGTTAATTAAACATATGACTTGTATGCAATCAATCTAATAAAAATAAATATAATTCTGATTAAGACGACGACTCTTTGCGGCCAACAAGGTATGTTCAGTTTGACTTCTACCATGATAGAACCGGTAACAAGTGACCACTTATATTTAACTATTTGAATGACTGGATCCCAAGCTGGTGGTACATTCCAACCATCCTCTCTATTGAAATTAGAAAATTAGTCAAACCCAAGAAGAAGCAAAACACAGCTAGTCTTCATGATATTTTGAGCTCATTCTGCGTAAATAGGAACACCAAAGATTAAATTATGTTCGGGTACTTTGAAATAACTAGCTACACTTCAGAACGTTGGGACAACTACCATCTTAATCTTCCCGTGAACATGGCTGCTGTAAAGCAACCGAAACGTCGGGGCCAAGTGTAAACTTAAATATAAATAGTAAAACTATTTATATTTAAGTTTACACTTGGCCCCGACGTTTCGGTTGCTTTTATTAGAAAATATATAGCTTAAATAGTAGTAAAGTCCAATAATAGTAGTGTAAGAGTGTTCAAAATTATGTAATAACAGTGTTTAAAGTAAAATAAACAACGCGACAAAATCCGTATAAAGTGTTTAATTTCAATGTATTACATTCGCGTAAATATAAGACAATATTATAATCAAAATAGAGGTTTATTTCAAATAGTTACCTCAACAGACCTATGCTTCATAGGTGCTATTATTCTCACAAAGGACATATAAATCAATAGCCTCGGTATTGTAAATTAATACAATTAATAAAAATATATTCTGAACTTAAAGTAGAAACTGTCTTTAATGCTATTAATTATTTATTTATATTTTCATTACTACTTACTGTGACTAATCAGTCTTTCAGACATTATGAAATTATTGCCTGGTCCCATAGTCTGTTATCTTTCGTAACAACAATCACAGTCGGTAATGGTAAAAAAACATTAGTAAAAAGAGATCCAACATCTTAGAAAATAAAACAAGGCTTTTTAAAAATATAATCTAGTCAGAGACATTTCTAGTGTTATCGGTCCGTATCTTCAGATTTTTGTAAATTGTGTGGCACCGCTCAGGAATCACATTAGATTTGCAAAGATCTAGAAGACCTTTAATTTTTTCTTGTCAATCGCTAACAAACTTTTGTAAGCTACATCTAAACTCTCAAATTTTTTTAAAACTTTTTGTATACTGCCCCTTGTATTACTTTTCAGACATTGTATAGTATAGTAAGCCCCTTCTTCAAACGCATATTTATAATTAAGCATAAATAAATCTTTGGCTTGAATATTTATTTCGTAAACCTTACTCCACATAACAAGTTCCCCAATGGAATTCTTCTTCCAGTTATCTAAAAAGGCAAGGCAAGACTTAATATCGAAGACAAAAGATTGAGTAACTTCTTTAACAATGTATGGTTTCGCATTAGCTGTCGCCATTTTGAAGGATAGGGTCCACTGTTCTGGAGTATAAATTAATATATTTCTGTTTTTCTTTCAATTACGGAATGAATGCTGTACCCTCATTTTGAGCATGACCAACAACAAGAAATCTATGGGTGATTTTCACATTAAATTTCCAAACGCAATACATATACATAAGGAAAATGATTCTATTTCGATTCTGGCCTCCACAATTGTCCGACCAAAATATAAAAGTTTTGACACCTTGTTCTACCTTCATACCAATAAAATCGGAAATACAGCTGGCTTTTTCAATGGCTCCTTTTTTAGTAGTCTGTTCCTGCCAACAATGGCAATATCCTTTAAGATCAGCCATATTAAATGAAGTAAAGTTGTGAAAATGTAATTTTCTTTTATAGTAAAGTACTAACGTTTCCTTGTGGTAAATTTTGTGTTTTTTGCAAGTCGAAAGTAACTGAAACTACTGTTTTATCTTCCTTAGCTAATTGTTTCTTCATCTCTTTTTATTGTCGAGCTCTTTCTTTTTCGGCCAAATGCCAGTTGTGTTTTGATATTTGGTCATTTTTGGATTTTGCAAGTTTTCAAATGCGTGACAAAATTCGCACTTATCCTTTTTAGGGATGTGGAAAGAGAGATTATAATTTTTGTTAGCAATTTCTCTATATTGCCTTAACGTTTCAACTCTGCAATTTAGGGGAATTTCTTCTTTATCACACCGTTCTTTAAACATCCGCGAAAAAGTGAAAATACCGTCAAATAATGAAACAAATACGGACTTATGCAAAATTGTCGTCGATACCTGCCAGGCTATTGGTGTAAAAGTTGAAAAAGCAGTCATCAGAGATGTTTTCCGAATTCATTCAAAGACAGGAAAAGATTCTGTAATTGTGGACTGTGCTTCGGTTATATCAAAGAACGATATAATACAAAGAGAGAAAGCATACAAAAAGCATTTAGGGTTCACTATATGGAGCATAAATAAAAGGTCGGAAGTCACTGTAATGTTATATTGTGAACATATATTATTATATCTTCACAATTTTTGGCACAAACAAATTTCAAGGTCTATAAATCTATAATTGTCTACAATAATACAACTTCAATAATAGTCCGAACACGTATTACAATTTTTGTAGTTTCAAGCAGACCGTTGGGTAATAAATTGAATCGTGGGAAAACGATGTAAGTGACGCGCTACACATACATAGCCAGAGACGTACAATGCATCTAACTATGTATATGTGTGTCCCTACACTTTGAAGAAGAAAAAAAAAATATATATACAAGGTGGCTATGACCGATGGGCATTAAAATGGACAGAGTATTCTATATGGGCTCAGTGTTAATTCAAAACGGTTAAAAACTCGATAAAGATAAAAATAGAAAATCACTTTTTTCAAACAAATTAAAACAATTTAATACGCACACACTATTTATAAACATTTACACTAACCTGCGGTCACTTGCATAACAAAACGGCAACGTCGCATTCTGTTGTCTTTCATTTTGCCGATGGCGGGCGGCGGAGCCACAGATGTTTCAAGTGTGTACGTAGCTAATACAGTTTTACGGGCACAACACAATTTTTAGTCAAAGAGAACACAATATTTAGTACCTACATAATTATTACTAACTGCACAAATCACCTCAAATCTTTAAATTTTCAATATGTCCACCATTTTCATTTACACACAACTGATATCGACGTAAGATATTATTTTGTAGTCTTACAATGAAGTTATTGTCCGCTACCAAGTTTTTTAATTTATTGAATGCTACAATTATTATATTTCTAAGTTCGTCTATTGTATTTACATCCGTGGCGTACACTTCACCTTTCACGTACCCTCACAAAAAGAAGTCCATAGGCGTTAGGTCCGGAGATCGGGGAGGCCATCGTACGGGGCCGAATCTGCCCAAACATTTCTGTGAGTCGCGCCCTGGAAGACACCACTGAATGTGGAGGCGCGCCGTCTAGCTGGTACAACAACCGCCGATATTCGGCTACGGACAGTTCATCTACGTTCTCACTAACGGGACCATTTAATATGTCCAAAAACTTTGTCGCGTTAAGGGTGCCGTCAATAAAAATAGGGTCGATGACATGATTTTTATGCATACCCGCCCACACGTTCAGTGAAAAGCGGTATTGATGTTCGGACTCCCGCAACATGTGTGGGTTTTCTTCACTCCAATATCTACGATTCTGTCTGTTCTAAATGCCGTTGCGCGTAAATGTACTCTCATCGGTCCACACAATATTGGATAAGAAGTTATCGTCGATACTAATGTAATTTAACAGCCACTGACAATAACTATTCCTAACCGGCAAGTCTCGGCTCAATAAGGCTTGGATTTTTCTAAATTTGTAAGGTTTGCGCCTATTACGTTTTAAAACCGTATGCACGGTGCCACGACTTACTCTGAATTGTTGCGCGGCTCTATGAAGGCTTGTAGGGTTACGGGCTAAATGCTCCAAGATTTGTTCTTGCAGCTCGTGCAGCGGGTATCCGCTGTGCAGCTACTCCCTCTTGATGCGGCACTATGGGTTTATTTTCCCGTGTCCTTTGTACTGCCTTTACTATAGTGCGGGCATTGCTGGGACATGTACGGCTGTCTCCATACCTTTCTCTGTATGTTCGCAGTGCTAGGGCGGCATTTCCGTGACATTCACCGTATATCAATATCATGTCAGTGTATTCGGACGACGTGTACGTGACGCGAGGCATTTTATTGCAATCAGCGTGTCTAATCAAGTAATCACAATAAAAACAAAAAACAAACAGTGTGTCACAAAGTTAAAAAAGCTAAACACAAACACTATTTAATCCAAAGATCCGAGCGGCTCGGGCGCTGCGCTGTCGCAAACTAAGAAAGTTCTTTTATTGGAGATTTTAACTCGTTAGGATCCGGTAATTCCCGGACCCAAACAATAGGTACGAATTACGATAGTCTTTCCAAATGTGGACGCCAGCCGTCGGGCTAATGACCGAGGCCCAATCGCTTTCAAGTGTGCATAGTGATCTATTTTCTTTTCTTTTACTCTTATTGAATAAGAGCGGGACATTTATTATGATTTGTTCACTCTCTTCATAAAAGTGCAAGAGCGGCAACATTTTACGTATACGTATGCTTAGACTCTCGGTCAGCTGTTAGGGCAGATACAACCCGTTGCCATTTAGCAAAAACTAAAAGTCTATCCTGTGGCTAAACTACTGCTACTATTGAACTGAAATTTGGTGTAGAGATTGTATGCGGTACATACTATATGCAGTTAGAAATAAAGCCTCACTGTTTAATCCACCCTGTATATATATATATATAAAATAACCAAAACAATAATCCACAAACATCTGATTTAAATAAATCTAAACACAAAAATATAAATCGATACATACATAATACAACGAACAATGACCCAAAAACCTTTCATAACTATTATAATTATTATCCTTCGTAGTACAATACACAAAAATAAGTACATAGGTACCTGACTAGGATGTTAACACATATATATTATCCGCACTTTATCACGCATAACCGGCACTCACAGTGTTGGCACTGGCCTAGGTCTGAACTGGCTGCACCCGTACCACGGGCGGACCCAAGTTCGCATTGCTCCTGTCCACCTCCCTATGAAACCAATATTTCATTCGACGATGACACAACATGCGTATGCCGTACAACGCCACGCCTACTACTATTGCTGCTAACACTATTAGCATTATGTTTATTTTGTCTATCTTTTCGGTAAGTTGCACATGATTGTTGACCTGGGCCAGTGCAACGTTGTCTTTCACTTGGTAATTGCCCATTTTATCAAAGTAGGCACTACTTGCTTCAACGAAATGTAGTTGTGAAATGAAATTAAATAACATTCATTTAATAAAGAAAAATCTGTAGTACATAATTAGGTTGACGCAATACCACCGTCGTCATTTTACAAACAACTAAAATTTCTTACCTATAAATTGACAGTATGTAAAATAAACTTTATAAAATTATAACTTACGTAACATTGATATCAACAACAAGGGTTCCGTGCTATGTATTTTATACATGCATAAACATATCAGCAGCTTATATAACGTATGTAAACAATAAAATAAGTAGGCAGGGCCACGCCGACCCTCCACAGCGCCTGTGTGCTAAACCTATGAAGCGCCTCTTTTTTTCACGTATCTTTGTGTTTCAACTTATTTATTTTTATTCTTTTTAATTTTGATCTAAATAAATTTTCTCCAGTTTTATATACTTAGATAATATTTTCCTAAATAGGTAAAACCAGTTCGCTTCCGCTTGCCAATTACTGCGAAAATAAAACACGAATTAAATTTTTACATACTTTATTTATGATGTTATATCTAATTGTATACTTGGATATTAATAACAAAAAAGCTGACTTTTTCTAATAATACTGATATAACTATTACGTATGCTATGTTTAAAAAAAAACAACAGGAGTCTAAAATGTGTAAGAATATAAACATACTTATATTATTTCCACTCTTCTCGCTTTTATGTTTGCGGAATCTTTCTCGTATGTCTATATGGTCTAATATGGCCTCCTCTATGGATATTGTTGCTAAATTTGTTAATCTTTCCTGGCTCATTGTTGAGCACAGGTAATTTTTATAAGTTTTAATTTAGAAAAGGACCTTTCCGCGCTAACTACGGTAACTGGCATGGTTAGCAAAATACGTAATGCTATGGTGATGTTTCTTTTTTTTAAATATTTATCACTCCACAGACATTGTGGCCGTGCCTTTGTATGAGTGGTTTTTATTGTTAGATCATTATTTTATTAAAATTATTTACATCGTTGATGTACTCGCATTTAGTTGGTATTTGGCAGGCAACATCACAATCAACTATCTTTTATCATTTAAGTGAATTGGCTGAAGGCCATTTATTTAATTTTAAGTATTGTTTGGCAGAAGACCTGTTTTAGATTGGCTAAAGGCCGTTTATCTAATTACTATTTTCTAATTGTTTTTTTATTTTAGAACTGGCTAAAGGCCATTTTTGAGGTTGTCTAATCTGGCTTAAGACCTGATTTTGTTGGGCCTCGTTCCTTTGTGGGTGTTGAAAGTCGTCGTATCCTTTTGTTTGATTTGGTATTCTTGGTATAGTTCTTATGTTGTTATTGCCGCAAATTTTTGGATTCAGGATTGACCCGTGTTTTCTATTTGGTAGCTTGCGTTGGAGGGCTTGTCACTCGCGTGTATCTTGGATTCGCACTCTGTTGGAATATCATCATCAGCGTCATCGCTGTCGACGGTGTAATAGACGAGGGTTTTCCTGTGACGCGACATTGCGACCACTGCATGGGGGAGACTATCATGGATCTGTTATCTTTTGTTTGCACACTTGATGAGAAGTAGGGTGTCGTACGTCAAATCCCGGGACTCGTGGATGGTGAGGGTTTTCGATCCTTCTCCGTTGCCGTAACCTTTCTTGATGAGGGTTTCCTTCTCTACCTGGGTGAAGGTTAGGTAGAGAGTATTTGGTATGGAATTTAGGATCGAAGCACCGCTGTATGATGCTAATTTCAGGGAATTTGTCACCGTACTGGACGAGTATATGCCCTCGTAGATGTTGTTGAGAGCGTACGCTACGCCTATTGGGCATCTATTTGTGCAGAGCAGTTCTTGAGTGATATTTGTCAGGAAGTTTGGACGAAAGTTAGTAATCTTGAAAAGATTGTCCCGTTCGATGTATGGGAGCTGGTTAACGTCGCCGATTAGTAGAATCTCGCTGGCTCCTACGATACGCGATAACATCAGAATTGCGCCGGAGTGGTTCATCAGTTCATCCTCGTCGACTAGTAATAGACTGCACTGCTCTCGATCTTGATCTTTGACCCCGTCTACTAGGGTCGATGCCATCGTACGTATTTTCGCTGCTGCCTCTACTCCTGCTCGACTAGTTATTCGCTCTTCCAGGTTTCGGACAGCCTTTGTGCTCTTTCAAGTATGGCGTCCTCAAGCCATATTTTCGTGTCCTGGGTAGTGACATCTATGGGGTCGTTCTCTGGGGTTGGTAGGCTATGTGTCCGGAGCGCCTTGTCTCTTCTATGTCCAGGGGGACGATTCCTGCTTTGGTGCTGTATGCAGCTATGTGTTCCGTCATCGTCTTCCCTTTTATGACCTTAGAGGAGTCAATACGACTTACGATTAGACACCGATGTCGGTGAAGTATTAAGTATTATGTCAGGGTTACGAGACGTTTGTGCCGTTGGCTGGGATAACATATCTAATAACATACTAAATAGATTTAAACACCAACTTGCTCTTCCATTAACACACTTTTTTCAATTATGCCTACAAAAAGGAGTGTTCCCTAAACTGTTAAAAAAAGCAGTGGTCATCCCTATATTTAAATCTGGGCACAAACAAAGTATAAATAATTATAGACCTATCTCAATTTTATTAGGCCTGTCCAAGATTCTAGAAAAATCATAAGCTCTAGATTAGTAAGATATCTTGAAGATAACAATTTGCTATCGGAACATCAATTTGGTTTTAGACCTAAAAAATCAACTAACCAAGCAGTACATCAATTAACTAACTATGTAACTAGCAATTTGGAAAAGGGTATGCACTCCATTGGTATCTTTCTGGACCTTGCTAAAGCTTTTGAAACTATTTCTTGCTCTATACTATTGCAAAAACTTGAAACACTTGGAAAAAGGGGAACCCAACTTAAATTATTTGCTGATTATCTTAGTGATCGCTATCAGTGCGTGAAAATTGGTCAGTTCACAAGTTCTGAACTAAGAAATAGTTCTTACGGAATTCCTCAAGGTAGCATTTTAGGGCCTACTCTGTTTCTTATCTATATAAATGACCTGTGCAGCTTGAAACTACAAAATGGTATCATAATGTCATACGCGAATGACACTGCGTTACTCTTCTCGGCAAAATCACGTATTGATGTTTATGAACTCGCTCAGACTGGCTTTAACGTAGTAAATAACTGCCTTCAAAATAATTTACTAACCTTAAATACTGATAAAACTAAATACATTTCATTTACAATGCGGAACACAAACATGCCAGCCACTAATCCAGACATATACGCACATAACTGTACAATAAACGCCGACATTGCATGCTCTTGTCCCACTTTAGCGAAATCAAATGATAACAAATATCTAGGTATCACTATTGACACAAATCTTAATTTCCGTAAACATATCGATTTATTATATACAAGTGTACGTAAATTAATATATATATTTAAGAATCTGCGTAATATAGCCGACTACACATTAATAAAACAGGTATATTTAGCTTTGTGACAATCCATACTAACATATTGCATTACTTCCTGGGGTGGGGCTGCATTTAATTTATTTTACTCCAATTTTACTGCAATTTTACTCCCTCTAAAACGTTTCAAGAAATTTTCAAGGTAGCCACATTTTAGGATTTACTTTTGGGATTGCTTTGACTCATACCCCTCCGCGGGGGCGGGCCGGAGGGATTATGTCGGACTCGCCGGAGTAAAAGAAAGATGTTGAAAAGATAATGTACCTCCCAGAATACCGACTAAGCCTACTACGGTGTTCCTCGACAAAACCGCTATCGACGGGGTCGCGCGAATCACTTGCGGTCGCGACCCCGCCGAGGTTTCGGCCCACCGTATGAAACGGCAGGCCACTACGCGAAGAGACCTACCCAAAGGCATTCACTCTATTATATACCCTACTGTCCTCCCTGGAGTCCCTATCTTCAGGACCCGAGTAGATAGGGTTTCGGGGGGAGAACTACGGGTCTCCTCCTTTGGACCAGGGTACTGCGGGGTCAGGAAGCCCACTGCGCCTCGAAAGGCGTGTTCTATCGACCGCTGACTAGAGTGCGCGGTGCCTGACATTGGTGTTGGACTCGCAGGGGTATGTGGTTGGCCGCTGAGGACGACATGTTCGTTTGCTCGGCAAGCACGTTGCGTTCGAGCGTCGGACTCAGGCGCGGCCAGTGCGAACTAGTCGGTCGCATGAGGCACGGAGTTGCCTTTAGCGAAGTGGCAGTGTGGTTTCACTGCCGCAACGCATCTCGGGCGCTTGCCTGCTCAGCAAGTAGAGTCATAGCTGGAGTGACTCGGGCCACACCCGGCTTGTAGGCCTATTTGGGTAGGCGTACGGATGTATGTCGGAAGGTAAGCGTGCCTTACACAGCTCCGGTACCATACTGGAGATATGGGAGGCGGCTTCTCCGTCGGCTTCAGCGAGGTTTTCGTTAGCAACTCTCCGAGTTGCGGGTGGTGAGTGGCTTTATTGCTCTGGTACCTATCTGGAGAATAGGTAGTGTCACTTGGGCACGAGGTAGCTCGCTTACGAGAACCGGATCTCTGAGGTTAGGGTGGAGAGTCGAGATTTGGGGACAAGACCTGTCTATAACTGGTCCCGGAAGGTGCTTTCGGGCAGTGGAAGGTACAGCGGCTCCTCTAATATAACCAGTATGGTTGGTGTAGGGGAACGCTATATCATAAACTGGGATAGTCGTAGAGGGGGGATGTCCTCCCTGGAGGGGAGACGGACTCGACACAGAAGCGTGCGTAGGAATACGCACGCTGACTCTCGGACCTGGTGCTGAACGGATGGCGGGCGGGCACACAAAGCCCGCCACCCCCAGGTCAAATCTCAGGGTGGCTGGAGGTAATCTTGCGCCCTCCGGCGCCCGGCTCTGCGGTTGGGGAGAGGGTTTAAAAGCTTCCTCTCCCGCTTCGCCGCCTCCTTGATGGAAATCACTTCCTCACAGAAGGAGGCGACGGCGTTCCACGACCTCTCACTCCGGACCATAGACTGAACTACGGCCGGGAGCGAGAGGGCAACCGATCCGACTGTCGCGATCAACTCACGGCGCTGCGATGCCCAGGCGGGAAAACCGCCAAAGTGTGCAGCGCCGTGTCCTCAACAACGTTGTGGCAGTCACCGCAGTGGTGACAACCGGGCGTCTCTTGCCGGCGTATACGACACAGGAACTGGCCAAAACAACCGTGGCCAGTCATTACCTGTGTCAGCCGGAAAGTGAGAGCGCCATGCCGCCTCTCCAGCCACTCCTCAAACACGGGACTTACCGCCACGATCGTGGCGTGCCCGAAATTATCCTTTCCTGTCATAGAATAGAATAGAATAGAATAGCATTTATTTGCAAATATGGGTAATACATAAGAAGGTAATAGATTTACATCAGAGTTCTGCCATATTTCACCGTTCGGCATGCAAACATTTTTCTTATATACTTAAAATTGCTAACATTTAAATTCATATTGATACATTAAAAATTAAAAAATGATTACATTTCAAATTTCATTAAGTGTTAACTTAATTATTGCTATATTAAATAAATTATGTCATTATCATTAAATAAAAATTTCAAATTTTCATTAAAAAAATCAGCTTAATTATTACATTATACATAAATAAAATAAAACTGTTAAAATTTAAATTGTCAGCAAGTCTAAATAAAATATAAAAATAAATAAAATAAAATAAAATCTTGGTCTGAAGATAAATAAACAAACTAACATTACGATTCCAAACAGTAAATAAATAATCAATTCATTAAAATTCGAGGTAATTTAATAAAATTTGTCCGTTAAAAACTCATTCACACTGTAGTATGCTTTATCTATTAATAATTTGCGAAGTCTACTTTTGAATTGCACCGTTTTCAAATCTTTCCAAGCACTTGGCAATTTATTGTATACAACTGGGGCCATGCAATAAATACTTTTGCGCATCATAGTAGTTTGACACGGTACATTAATTAATTTTGAATTGTCACGTCTGTTTCTTGGGTATACATCGGACAAACGTTCAAAACGATGTGGATTGTTCTTCACAAACATAGCCGCTTCAAGAACATAGATACAGGGAAGTGTCAATATGTTGTACTGCTTGAAATATGGCTTGCAACTGTCGGTGGTTTTTAGCTTAAACATTGACCGGAGACATCTTTTTTGAGCCTTAAATGCTATTTCTTTATCGGTTGAGTTTGCTCAGAAAATGACACCGTAGCGTAAGTGCGATTCAGCTATACCGTAGTATGCCGCAAGAAGTGTTTTCGTGTCCACTATCGAGGATAATCTATGTAAAGCAAATGCAGATGAACTCAATTTTTTACACAACATGTCGATATGTGCTTTCCAGTTTAAACTGCAGGCTATTTGTAATCCTAAAAATTTGGTATCAGTTACTTCATCAATATCGTCATTTTTGTAATGTATCTCAAGGTTAGGTACACAAGGCGTACGTTGTCTAAAGTGCATTATTTTAGTCTTACTTAAATTTATATTCAAATTATTTTAATCTAGCCATTTAATTAAATTGTCAAGAGAATAATTTATGTCCGTTTCATATGTATTTACATTTCTACATGGGATCGTTATGGTACTATCATCAGCAAACATAGTTAAGGGATGTTCAATGGACGTGGGCATATCATTAACATATAATATAAATCCAAACGGGCCCAAAACGCTTCCCTGTGGAACACCAAATGTAATTTTACGTTCTCGGGATCGAGATATCTCTTCATGCTTATTAATTACATTGATGCGACTAATTTCGATTATCTGTGTTCTGTTTTCTAAATATGATTTCATTAGCTCGAGCACGTTGCCTCTTATACCGTAGGCTTCCAACTTATTTAACAACGTATTATAATGGACATAGTCAAAAGCCTGCGTCATATCACAGAATATTGCACATATGCGGAGTCGTTTATCTACATTTCTAATAATCGTAAACAAAAAGTCATAAATTGCCATATCGATGGTTCTATGTTGCCTAAATCCTTTCTGTTCTTCACATAATAAGTTATTATTTTCAATGAAGTTAGCTAACTGTTTGTAAATGTACTTTTCAAATACCTTAGAGATCACTGGTATGAGTGAGATGAGTCTATAATATTCCATCAATTCTCTATCTAGTTTCTTAAATAGAGGTTTAATTATAGATTGTTTTAATGCCTCTGGATATATACCCGTACATATACTGAGGTTGACTAAGTGACTCAGATGACTGCATATCTCTGACTTTAGTATTTTAGTGGCGATCCCATCAACACCAACACTGCCAGTGTTTTTTAATGACATTATTATTCTATGTATATCGTTTGGTGTGCTGGGAGCCATGAACATTGACTTTGCATTTCTTGATGCAATGGATGTTTTTGGTTTATATTCAGCATCTAATTTTGGATGAATTTTGTCAATAAAAAAGTCATTAAAAGCATTAGCGATATCCAAAGGTTTGTAAATAGTTCGATCACCAACTCTTAGTTTTTCAATTTGCTGTTTAGGGATATTGTTATTTGTCCGATTAATTATTTGCCATGTAGTCTTAGATTTATTTTTTGATTGTTGTAATTTGTAATTATTCTGTGCTTTCTGTGTTAGATTTATAATTTTACTATATAATTTAGAATAAGTAGCAAATTTCTTTTTATTTTCGTGGTTAGGATTCAATCTAGACTGCCATAAGAGTTTTATCTTTTTTTTACTGCATAATTTAACACCATTTGATAACCATTTAGGTTTCTTAAATGCACTGATTTTGATTTCCTTGAACGGGAAGCATAAATCGTAAAACAGTTCAAATGTGTTCATAAAATCATTATAGGCCAAATTAGGATCTTCAGTAACATATATCTCCGAAAAATTGAGACTGTTTATACAGTCTTTAAATTTTGCTATATTTTCATTGCAGTAATCCCTTCTAGTTATATACCAGTATTTTATTCGACATACAGAGGGTACTGGACATTGAAGCAGCTGTGCTGTATGGTCTGACAATGCAAACTCCAAGACATCTGTATTTACAGATTTTTTAAAACTATGCACAAAATTATCTATACATATCTTACTAGCCATCCGAGTCGGTTGTTTAAGAGCAAGTTTTAAGTTGTAATTTAGTAGCATACACTGCAGTGCAATTGAATTTCCGTTCGGTTTTAAGATATCGATATTAAAATCGCCTGCAATAACAATGTTCTTATTAAGCCGGTTGGATACATCTTTGAGTAACAATTCTAGTTTATTAAAAAAATCTGTTATATTTTTAGTATTTGGTACTCTATAGAGACATATGACTATCAATTTATAATTAATTAGCTAAACAGCACAACACTCAAAAACCCCTGGTAAAGATAATCTAGCTATTTGAGGTATTTCTTTCCATTGGTGACAATTATTAATTATTATACATGCCCCGCCTCTCTTTTTCTCCGGTCTACTATAACATGCAGCCAAACTGTAGTTTGGTAGCATAGTTGTTTTTCGAGTCCCTTCATGATGAAATGCTCGGTAATACATACTACATCCACATTTATATTTTTATCAGAAAGTTCATTTAAATTGTAAAAAGCATGCTCAATTAACCACTTTTTTAAATACATTTTAAATTTATTGCCATCTAGTTCTTTTATGGTACTGTGGTGTGGCGATGAGGGGAAATAAAATGATAACACATCTGTTCACTTAAAGAGTTCTATATTGAATGCCAATCATACACACGTTACATTATAATATATTCTTATACACTACACACCACACCAAAAGGGTTATTAAAAAAAAAAAAAACAAAACAATATTTGTATTTTTTTTTTTTATGTATTTGTGTATAATGCATACGAAAATATATCAAATTTTTATTTTAAAACAATTTGCAATGTTATTGATATAAATCTATAATGAATAAAGGAGGATGCAAATTCCGGTCCCACCTTCCAATAGCTATGTGTGTTACATCGTTGGATAGGTATTTTTGAGCTGAATATAAGTTACTATGGCGCCAAGTTCCAAATCTTAGTCCGTTCAGAGTTATTCTTTAATAAACATGATAGTTTATTCAGTAGGCAAGTAATGCTATTTTTACGTAATAATTGCATTTGTGCTTTATACACGTAGTGTAGACGGTAACGCAAACCTTTTTATCGGTCTGTCTCACTCGCACTCGTTAAGTTTGCTTAGAACAATGAAACTGGTTAGCGGCACGGATAGGCGGCGAGAGTGCGCGCAAGCGCAGGTAGTCGTTCGTTTGTAATACGTGTGTGACTACGTCTTTTCATTCCGTTCGTTTACAGTTTCTTTTTATTTGACCCCGGCTATCTCTTGGACTTTTTTGGTATCTGTTTATAATTGACATTCGGCTTGTATTAAGGATTATTGAAGTGCTTTTCGATTGGACTATTGTTTGTTACTATGGATGTTTCACGGAACTGTGTCATGTGTCGTAGAGGATTCTATCGCGGAAGATACCAGCAACATCTTTTGACTAATGAACTTACAAGAATGCGACCAGAGTTTGCAACATACATTCAGGAAAATGCATTGTTGGAGGTAAGTACTTCAAGAGATATTGCGCTAGACACAAAATAGAGAGACTACAGAAGTTAAGCATAGTACTACGCGCGCTCGAGCAACGCACACACACATGAACACGCACTCATTTAAGAATCCGGTTTCCTAGTTTAAGTTCCGGTGTATTCCGTGTCGGTGGGTGGGAGGATGTCTATGTGTGCGTTGTTTGAGCGCACGTATTACTAAGCTTAAATACTGTACTTTATATTTAGACTATGATGTATCTATAAAAAGAAATAATGTGTTTATTAAGTATACTTTTTTACAGGTTGTATTTGACAACACGCGGAGTGTGTGCCATCGATGTTGGCAAAGAGTTGAAAGTGCAGACAGACCGCCTCCTCCATTGCCTCCTCCTCAAGAAGCAAACGACGAGCCACAAGCACAAATCTCAACAGCAATTCACGTTCCCGAGTATTCACGAGCACCAAACACTGCTAGGCATTGTATTTTCCTCAACTGTCGTAATGTCACTCGTCATAGAATACCAGAAGTCATAAAAATACACACTTTCTGTGAACACAAGTTGTACATCCCCAATAGCGCCAGAGTTTGTCAAGAACACCTAGAGAGTAACAGTTGGGACGAATTACCTCAACATTGCAATGTCACCCATGACTTCAATGCAGCACAATTCAGTGACATTAGTGACATTATGAGAAAAGCTGTACAAACAGGTTCGAGGTTAGATTTTAACACGATTGGTGCTGTTACTAGCGAAGAAATGCACTTTTGGACCGGCCGTAGTTTTGAGCAATTCCAAGAGATGTTGGAACAAACTCCATCATTGAGC
The DNA here is from genome assembly GCA_963675205.1 of Catocala nupta. NCBI lineage: Eukaryota > Metazoa > Arthropoda > Insecta > Lepidoptera > Erebidae > Catocala > Catocala nupta. The sequence continues at coordinate 579,639 of OY776087.1, forward strand.
CAGAGATGTAAAAATCCTAGAACCGCTTTAGGTATCTTTCTAACAAAGCTGCGAACCGGTGACCCAAATGAGAGGCTCGCGACTTTATTCAATATGTCGAGACAAAACCTTGAGCGATTGATGGCCATAGCTCGTGAGCGTCTCACCAATGAGTACGTTGATCATCACCTAGGGCTCGACCATATAAATAAAGATGATATTTCACGTCGAAACCTGATGATACCAAAAGCTTTATTTGGAAACGATGAAAATACGAAAGCTATCTTAATATGCGACGGGACATATGTTTATATAAATAAAAGTTCGAACTTCCTGTTTCAACGACAGTCTTATAGCTTACACAAGTTTCAAAATCTTTTAAAGCCGTTTGTTATAGTCACAACGGATGGCTATATAATTGACGTCACAGGGCCCCATGCTGCTACAAAAACAGACGCAAACATAATGAGCGATATTATGAATAATGGTGAACATCCAATTCACTGTCTCCTTGAAACTAATGACGTATTTATTTTGGATCGCGGATTTAGGGACAGCTTGGATGATATAGAAGCCTGTGGTTATGAATACCATGTCCCGCCTTCAAAGGATAGACACGAATCCCAACTTACTACTGACCAAGCCAACGAATCTCGATTGGTCACTATATGCCGCTGGGTAGTGGAAGTGGTTAACGGTAGGTTCAAACGGGATTTTAAACTGTTTCGCCAAAAATATTTCAACAATGCGTTGCCGCATATGTTTTCTGAGTTTAGGATAGCTGCTGCTATCACAAACCACTTTCATATACCCATCGAAGATAGTCAATATGCAGAAGCTATCGTCACCGAAATAAGGCTGAAGTTACATACCCCTAATATTTTATATGAATATGTGGAACGGAAACGTTTAAACAGCAGAAGAGCGGATTTTACAAGAATAGAAGCAAGTGATATTGATTTTCCGCGATTCAGTGAAGAACAAATAATTTTGTTAGCTTTGGGAACCTATCAACTGAAGTTAGTGAAATCTTACTGCAGCGAACATCTACAAAATGGAATGTATACAATAGAAATATACCGAGAAGCTGCACTGGAGGATTTACCTGATTTTGGCATTGATGAGGATGCTTGGCTCTTACGTGGTCGTATACAGTCGCGACACGTGAGAGCTAGAAAGTACTACTGTTACTTATTAGTTCGCAACAACGATATTATACAAAGATATTGTACCTGCATAACGGGACGACGTACTGTAGGGACCTGTGCGCATATCGTTTCAATCATTTGGTACCTAGGGCACGCCAGACATGAGGGATTTGTAGGCCCAGCCTTATTTTTAAATAACGTCATTGTAGACAACGATGATTAAATAAATGTAAAGGTTTAAAATACGCTATTGTGTTTTATTTGTAAAAATATAGCATTTTGTCAATGTGGACATCTGTTTAACTTTTTGTCATAAGGTTTGCGACTCAGTGACGCAATTGATAACCGTAGGTTAGTATCTACACTACGTGTATAAAGCACAAATGCAATTATTACGTAAAAATATCATTGCTTGGCTACTGATAAAACAACCATGTTTAATAAAGAATAACTCTGAACGGACTAAGATTTGGAACTTGGCGCCATAGTAACTTTTATTCAGCTCAAAATTACCTATCCAACGATGTAACACACATAGCTATTGGAAGGTGGGACCGGATTTCATAGAAACTCTGGCATCATCCTTTGTTATGGTTACGAAACATAATATTATTTGTAACAGATGCTACAATACAAAATTAATACAAACTTATATAAACAAAAGCAAAATTACCACTACAGATAATAGGTACGTACCTGTTACATGATAACTGATAAACTTAAGGCTGACTTACATATAATTTTGTTCTATTCTTATGGACAGTCTCTATTTTGCCGTCCTTATTTATAACTACATTAGGTTCATTTTCGTATAACAATTTATATGGTCCAATAAACAATTTGTCTAATTTATTACCAGTTTCACTTTTTATTAAAACTAAATCTCCTTTCTTATACTTAATTGGCTTACATTTCTTATCGTAAGCAATTTTTCTTTGCAATTTACTTAACACTAAATTCTGCTTAGCCTCTCTATTAGCTAATTGTAGTCTATACTTAAGTTCTAGTGCATAGTCATCTGAATTGTATAATGGTTCTACGATATTACTGACTAAATTACTTGGTAAGTTACATGGTTTACCGAAGACAAGTTCGTACGGTGAGTACTTGGTTTGGGTATGTACCGTTGTATTATATGCGAAACACCAGAATGGTAGCCACTGGCTCCAAGTTTCTTGGTGTCCATCGCATTGACTTCGCAAAAATGCAACAAGATGTTTGTGTGAATTCTCTAACGCACCTATCGATTCATGATGTAGGCAGTTGAGTTTAATTTCTCAATGTGCAACAGTTTACAAACCTCAGCCATAGTACTAGACATAAACTCCGTCCCACGATCTGTAGCTATAGTTTTCGGTATACCATATCTTAATATAAAATTACTCACAAAAGACCGTGCCACACTTACTGTATCCTTGCGTTGCAATGGATATGCTTCTACATACTTACTAAGTTCGCACTGTAAACTTAATATATAAACATTACCTTCTAGATCCTTATCTAATGGGCCCACTAAATCTAAATACACTTTCACGAAAGCGGTCGAAGCCGTAGTTGTATCCATCATCGGCTCGATCGTGTTCCTAGAATGTTTATTTATTTGACATTTATGGCATTTACTTACGTACTTTCGCACGTCACGTTCTAATTCTGACCAAAAGTACTTACCTTTAATGTTGCTTATCATACGCCGCACACCTGCATGTCCGCTCGTAGGTAATAAATGATAGTCATGTAGGATATACATCTTTTCGTCAAAGTTAGAGACTCTTTTTACAACTCTTAAAATATTTATTCGTGGTCCGGACCATGATTTCCTACTTTGTATCTCTTTAATTAATTATTTTATAAAATTAACATTACTTTCGTTTTTAATAAAACAAATTTCTTTTATATTTATATCATTACAGCAATTCGTTAATATGTCCGCAAATTCGGCTCGCGTAAAATGCGACATATAACTAAGATTTATGTATAAAGTAATTTCATTGTCTATATAAGCTAAACATTTATTTGCATATGTAATGACCTTTTTATTTAACTATTTTTCTGAAATAAATTTTAATTCTACGTAATCACTAGGTTTTCTTAATATCTCTGCGACCCTTGGTTGGCCAAACCTCGGTTCGACAGGTATATTAATGGACCTTGTATTACATTGATTATTTATTATATTATTCATTTTTGCTTTTTGCGCCCTAGTCATTACCATAGCTTCTAACTTTCTATTCATTGATTTTAATTCGTCTGACGAGATGGTCACCCTACTCATACAATCTGCCACTGTGTTATCAGACACTTTGATATAAACAATATTAAAGTTATATTCTTCTAACTGTAATCTAAATTTTAATAGTCTTGTGGGTGGGTCTTTCATCCCAAACAAATAAATTAATGGCTTATGATCGGTCATGACAATAAATTTTCGCCCATATAAATATGGTCTAAAATATTTAATACTCCATACTATAGCTAGGAGTTCCTTTTGTATTGTAGGATAATTTAATTCCGCTTTATTTAGTGGCCTACTAGTATATGCTACTGGTTTCATATTGCTATTACATAAAACTGACCCTATCGCCAGACCCGAGGCATCCGTCTGAAGGACGAATGTGTTTTGTTCTGAAAAATTTGGATACTGTAAGATTGGAGACGATATTAACTTACTTTTTAAGGTTTCAAAACTTTCTTCGCATTCTTTATTCCATTCGAAAATTGCTCCTTTTCTACATAATTTATTTAAAGGTATAGTTATCTCAGAAAAACATGGTATAAATTTCCTATAATAGTTACAGAATGCAACAAATCGCCTAACTTCATCGAGATTCATTGGTACTGGATAATTTTGCAAAACTTTTACTTTATCGGGGTCGGGCAATACACCTTCGGCTGATATAACGTGTCCTAAATAGAGTAATTGTAATTTTAGAAAATCGCACTTCTGTGGATTAAGTTTAAAGTTCATTTTTCTTAATCTTTCAAACATGGATAGTAAATTTTTATTATGGTCTTGTTTATTTCTGCCTATTACCACAATGTCGTCACAGTATTGAAAACATTTGTCATAGGTCAATCCTGACATTGCCAATGAAACTACTCTCGAAAAAGCACTAGGACTTATTTTCAACCCCATCGGTAGTCGCTTCATTCTATATTGACCAGTGTTTGTTGTAAAACTAGTAATATTTCTACTTTCTTCATTAAGGCTCGCCTGATAAAATCCTTGATAAAGATCTAAATGACTAAAACATACGCATCCCGATAACGAATCCAAAATTTCGGTGATGTTTGGCAACGGAAACTTATCATCCTGGATCGATTCGTTAACCTTTCTATAATCTACCACCAAACGCCATTTTCTATTTCCATCAGATTTTTTAGGAACTAATAAAATAAGACTTTTCCGTTCACTATTACAAGGCTCAATTATGTCATCATCTAACATTTTCTGTACCTGTCTATTTATTTCTGGTTTCAACGACTCAGGCAGCCGATAAGGCTTTACATAAACATGTTTCGTATTCGGTTTCACGGCGATGGACTGCTCGACGATGTTCGCAGTACCTAGCTTATCGTTTTCTAAAAAAAAGATGTCAGTATACTTGGCACAAATAATTTTTATTTCTTTCCTATCCGTCGGATTTAAATGTGATAATTTTAATTGAGGCAATAATTTTTTAACGCGATTAATATCGTTTTTTGTTTCATTAAATGTCATAATTTTCTAAATAATCTAAATTTTCATGTTTAATTAAAGTATCTTTTTTATTTTAATTGTTTTCATTCTACCGCGTTTTGGTGTCACAATGCTACCAGCTAAAAATAAGTTCTCTTCCAATTGTTTTGGATAGACTACACAATCCTTAAATACATTTTTATTTATATTGATATAGCAAAACGATTCACTACGCGCCGGAATAACTAAATAATTATCAGAGTCTAAAGTGTCATCAGATCGCTTAATTATAATTAAGCTTTGGTACTTGTTATTATACTGAAGAGTAAGTCTATCGGTTAATAAGTCTATGTTTGCATTGTACTTTCGCAGAAAGTCAAGTCCGATGATACCATCCACGTTGCATGGTATCGCATTAAGTAGGTACAAGTTATGCGGTAACTCTAAACCGTCATCCGTTCGTAATGAAATGTAAACATGATACTTAGCTTGAATTGTACCACCTAATCCGTTTATAACCGTGTTATTTGGATATCTTTTTATATGGTTACCTATTAACTCACTTTTAATTATTGATAATGAAGCTCCTGTATCTAATAAAAATTTGTATCTTTTATTGTCTATATGAAAATAAATGAAATCTAAACCCATACATGTCAGAATGTAATTAGGCTCGAAAAACTCGTCTAAATTATTAGATTTTTCCTCTTTTGGTTCTACAAGGTATATACTTCGTTGACCAGAAGACGGTATATTATACTTAACATTATTACCTCTAAAATTTCCTCTGTTCGGCCGGAACTGACGAGATACGCCATTATACGGACGATGTGTATATCTGCCACGATAACTGAATCCACGATTCTGTATGTTAAAGTTATTGTTCTTACCATAAGTTTGACTAAAATTATGCGGTTGATTATAGTAGTCACATGGGTTACGAGATCTGGGCCTCTGCATACGGTGATTATATCTAAAGTTACGACGCATATTGTTCATACCTCGAGAAAATGAATATATGTTATCCTGATGCGCAGGACGAGCCGCATCTTCATCCTCCGCCGAACGCCCTGCGTCCTTGAGTGTTGTGTAATTCCGAGCTGATATTATAGTGCTTAATCGGCGATTTAGAAGTCCATCTGAAAATCTTTTTATTACCATTTTCTCGTTGATGGGGTTTAAGATTGCGTTGGCCTGTGGGTTACCATCAGATTGCGCAATCGTAAGCTCCATAAAGAGTTCTTCTAATTTATCACCATATTCTGAAATAGTTAGGTTACATTGCGATAGGTTATTAATCTGTGATAGCATAGAATTTGCTGATTTTTTCGTTAGCAAATATGTTTTTATATCGGACAGTAAATCTTTTACAGAAGAATAGTCGGTTTTTAACTTTAACTTTGCAGTTTTAGTCAATCTAGTTTTAACACAAAACTAATCAACAAATTCTGGCATTCCTCACTTTTTAAATAACTGTAATACATCTCAATGCCTTCTATCATTTTTTCGGTAGTCGACTCTTTGTCATCCATAACAGGAATTAAACTAATAGCCGTGCGCATATCAAAATTATTCATTTTATCGCAAGACTTCTCCATGTTTACACTATATTCTAAAATCTTATTATAGTATTTAACGATATTAGTGCAAATTGCTTCGAAATTTTCAGATGACTTTGCAGAACTAAATTTCTTAACGTCTAAAGATTTTATAATTATTTTATATTTATTGAATAAAGTATCGGCATATTGGAATTTTTCTTGACCTATACTTTCCTTTCTTCGCTTTGACCCTAATTTTCTTATGCTTTCGCAAACATTTTAATATCCTCATGGATAGCTATTAATTTTTCCATATGCCCATACTTGCCGTATACTTACTTATATGTATAAAACTAAGTTTTTCACACCGATAAGAGAGAGAATAAACATAAAAATAAAAACACTCCCGCACTTCTTGTTTCGAAAATGCACTCATGAAACAGACGAGAAAATATAAAAAAAATATATATAGTAAAAAAATATTCGCGCACTTCTGTCCGTTGTATTCTAAATGATTCCAGTGTTATCCAGCTCGACGTCTCCGGGTCCAGACTCCTTTCCACTTGCCCGATTCCTACCGGACAATCTGTTCTGCATACGCCGCAAAAAGTCTTGTCTGATTTCCTTATGGGTCCATTTAGTGTGTTGTTTTTTGTATATTTTCGACGCCAAATATAGGCCAGCAGTGACGCAAGATACCGATTATTACAGCCAGTATAATTGTATGGCTTTGTATTTCGTCTGCGTGGCTGTCTGTCGCTCGATTGTTGCCTCCCGAGGCCGTCTGCGCTATCACCACCGCGCTCTCTTTAGACACCGACTTGCCCATCTTTCCAGCTTTCGTTTGACCTTTTTGCAATGTTGTGCACGCCGCGTGTTATTTGGGTGCGAGCTCCCATGCGAATGCGTTTCTCTTCTATCGCCATATTATAATTTTGCGAACGCGACACAAAATATTAAAGTTACACCTACCACGCTGCGCATGGCAGGGTCGCCATGTGGTGTGGCGATGAGGGGAAATAAAATGATAACACGTCTGTTCACTTAAAGAGTTCTATATTGAATGCCAATCATACACACGTTACATTATAATATATTCTTATACACTACACACTACAGTACTAGGTAAATGGTCATAAATACGAATTGCTGAGATGTAAGTACTTTTATAGTAAATCATGTTGTTTATGTTTATTATACTTATATTTATTTCTTATATTTTGTTTCGAAACAGGTTTAAAATTAAAATATTCTTTATTATTTTTCACAAACAAACACAATTCCAGAATATAAATACCAGTAAGTGTTGGCAATTTCTTAGTTTTAAAAATATTTCTCAGCGATTCTGTGCTATGCATATTATATATTGTTCTAAGACATTTTTTTTGGAGAACAAATGTAGACTGGACATTTGTTGAGTTGCCCCAGTATATAATACCGTACAATAATAGAGGATATACGTTTCCAAAATATACATTTCTGGTGACATTTGTATTTGTAGTTTCTAATAGAACAGATAATGCATAGCAAGCACTAGATATCTTTTTGTTTATTTTTTCGACTTGTGCCTTCCAGTTTAGGTATTGATCAATTATAACTCCCAGAAAATGTAATTCTCCAACTTGTTCAATTGCAGTATTGCAAACAGATATATTTAATGGTGTGTATTTGGTTTTGTAATTTCTGAATTGTAAAATTTTTGTTTTTGCGAGATTTACTTTTAAATTTATCGAATGTAACCAATCAGCTACTGTTGTTAACGTTTTATTTACTTCATCTTGAAAGTTAATTTTATTTTAGTCATCATCAGATATGAATATTGTTGCATCATCAGCATACATAATACATAGATGGTTGATTATGTTTGGAAGTTCATTTATATATATAAGGAATAAAAGGGAACCCAAAATGCTGCCATGGGGCACACCAAGTATGACAGTCTCGTAATCCGATGTAACTGATTCTACTGTTTTTGTATCTTCATTAAATATTTCAATAGTCGTTGATTGCATTCTATTATTTAAGTAACTATCAATTAATTTGTGTGCTACACCTTTTATGCCTATGCACTCTAATTTGTTTAATAAAATGTCGTATTTCACACAGTCAAAGGCTTTTGTCATATCAATAAAAATAGCAACAGAATTTATTTTATTATTAATTTTGTCCCAAATTGTGTTAAATAATTTATATATTGCCAAAGACGTAGCTTTTTCTTTTGAAATCCAAATTGATTAACAGTAATTATATTATTTTGTTCTAAAAATTTTATGATCCTACTGTATATGACTTTTTCGAACAATTTTGAAATTGTTGGCAATAATGCAATGGGCCTATAGTTATTTATATTGTCACGCGAGCCTTTTTTAAACAGTGGCTTTATTAGAGCTTTCTTAAGATGATAGGGAAATTCTCCTGTCTCTAACATTAAATTAATTATGTGTACGATCGGATCGGCAATAAAAGTTATCTTTGATTATTTTAATAGGTATATTATCATAGCCAACACTAGGTTTATTTTTTAAGATTTTGATTATTTTCACTACTTCGTTTCTGTCAACAGGGTACAAGAAGATGCTGTTAGAGTTTTGAATTTGATTTGTTGATTTTTGGTGGTTAACTGTGTTTGTACTGCGGATTTGATTAAATAATAAAATTAAAAGTACTTACCTACTAATTTTTCTGGTGATTTAGTTATTTTATTTTTATGAGTAATATAGTATATGGTAGGCTTGATGACATTTGTTACTTGTGTTTGCTTTTTAATTAGTGCCCATGTGGCTTTTGTTTTATTAACACTTTGTGAGATGAATTTAATGTTAGAAATTTTCTTTGATTGTTTAACCACACGTTTTAATACCTTACAACATCGTAAATATTTTGTTTTAAATTCTAGCGCCCTAGCTACCTCGCGGAAAATGTATCTTGAATCGAAAAGTAATACCTATTACTTTTCGATTCAAGATACATTTTCCTTTTATTTTTACTAGACACTATAATACCTTTGGTTTTCCATGACGTATCTTTTTTGTGCGATATTTTATTTTTCTACTGGTATAGCAAGATTAAAAATTAAGTTAAACAAATTTATGAACGCATCATTATGCTTTGTTGACATCTGTATACTGGTATACTTCATTGAAACTTATTTGTGAGATGTATTTTACGAATATTTCAATGTAGTAGTTTATGTTTCGACACGTTTTGTACCAGTACTTTTCTCTATAACTTATACTACATGGAATTTTTATCACTTGACAAGTGTGATCAGATATTCCTAAGTCCCATATTTCAGAATTGCACTTCTTATGATTTGTGATGATGTTATCAATGCATGTGGCAGAGTGTGACGTTATTCTAGTTGGTTCGCTTAATGTTTGATGCAGGTTAAATGATTTAAGTGTGTTTTTAAAAAGAATACTCTTATTACTATATGTAAGAGTATCAATATTAAAGTCACCTAAGATGAAGATTTTTTTGTTTACACTTCTTAATCTGATGGTTAACTTGTATAACAAGAACTCAAATTTTCAATAAACAATTTTATATTACTATTTGGTGTTCTGTATAAACATACTATATACCAATCTCTCAGGATCTCCTGCAGGGAGGCCAATACTTGCTCACGGGTCTTAATAAGCTTCTCCGTGAGTGCCGTCACCTGTTTATTATGTGCCCTCTCAGTTCTAACGAGATTCTGGGCGTGGCGAGATCTCTCTTTCTCCAGGTTCTGTTTGTATATACGATATAAAATGCATACTCGCTATGGTGATGTTTTTTTTTTTTGATTTTTCACTCCACAGACTTTGTGTCCGTGCCTTTGAAAGAGTGTTTATTTTATTGATGTAATTTTCCATTGATGTGCCTGCGTTCTATATACCAGGCAGCATCACAAGTTTTCAAGAAGTTTAAAAACACTTTATTGGCTTATGGCCTGTCTTCGGCTTTTGTTGTTAGTGCCGTTTATTTTGGAGGTCTTCTAAGATGGGCTGAAGACCTATATCTTTGGGCTGAGGGCCTGTCTATTATTTTTATATAGGATATTATGTATGTGAGGTAAAGTGTGCTGGCCTGGGTCTTGAGGATTTCAACGCCTCTGTACGTTGCTAGGTGCAGGGACTTAGTTACGCTGCTGGACGAGCATATGCCATTGTAGACTTCACTGAGGGCGTACGCTACATCCATCGGGCATCTGTGTGTGTAGAGCAGTTCTTGCGAGATGTTGGTTAAGAGATTTGGACGCATGTATGTGATTTTAAATAGATTCTCTCTATCTATAAAATGCAGCAGATTTACGTCGCCGATCAATAGCAGCTCGTTTGCTCCCACGATACGCAAAATTATCACAATGGCTCCGAAATGGTTCATGAGTGCTTTGTCGACTAGTAGTCGACTGCACTGTGTTCTGTTTTGCTCTTTGATGCCATTTGCGAGGATTGATGCTATTGTGCGTATCTTTGTCGCTGCGTCCGCTCCTGCTCGACGTGTGATCCTTTCTACCAAATCTCTTTTCGCTTCTGTTGTTGTAGTGGCTACGATGTCCTTTGAGCTTTCGAAGTTTCTTATTATTCACGTCGTTTTACCGCACCCTGGGACTCCATTTACCCACGTTAATTTTGGTACTACCCAATTTACCGGTGAGTCGCTTTCTGACAGCTTTTGCGCTCTTTCGAGGATTGTGTCTTCTAGCCATATCACCATGTCTTGGGTAGTGACGACGATAGGGTGGTTCTCCGGGGTTTGGTAAGTGATTCTGCCCATGCGCTTCGTCTCTTCTCTGTCCAGGGAGATGATGCCTGCCGTGGTGCTGTATGCTACCATGTGTCTGGACATCTTCTTTCATTTTATGACTGTCGAGGTGTCATTGTTGTAGATCGTGGCCTCTGCTTCTTCGAGTCTTACTGTGAGTAGATCTTCTTGGTCGTATTTGTAGGCCTTTAGTATGTTTTTACATTTGAAGATGTTCGTTTCCCTTGTAGCTTTTAATATAGCAGTGTATTCGAGGAACGCATTCGCCATGTAATCTACTGCTGTGACAGCCTGTTTGAGGTTTGGCGCTCGGACTTGTCCTGTGTTTGCTTTGGTTCTCTTAGTGGTTGCCTTCGTTATTACGTCTTCCTTTGTTCTGGATGTTGATATTGATGGTGTTGTGGCAGTTTTCTTCTTAGGGTTGTTGGAACCCTTTGGGTGAGTGAGCAAATGGTCTTGAGAAATGGCGTAATTTTCGGATGTTTTGGTGATGTGGGTGTTATTCTCTCCCTTTCTTTTAGTAAACGTTGCTGAAGCTTCTTTGATCCGCTGGAGGGAGTAGCAATTTTCAGTGCAAATGACGTCGATGGTGGGGAGGGTAGAGGTGTGGGTGGTTGTGAAGGCCTCAGGAAGTTCAGGTTTTGGTTTCTTCCTTCGTACACAATAACCTCGTGGTATTCGCAGGGCTCGATGCACCCGACGTAATCTGTAACATCTCCTCTGTCGAAATCAGCCGTCATGGCGTCCACGCTGATGATGCGTGGGATGGTGGGTTGGCCCTTGCTAGCCTCTGATGACTTCTGGAGTAGGCAGCATGCTTGAGTGAACTGGGACTTGTTGGCGTGGCAATCGAAGAGAAGGATCCTTTTGTTCCGTGCACGCACTGGGCGACTCTTTAGTCCCGCTACTTCGAGTTCACTGAGCGCATCGTACCTCTTGCGCTTCATGCTGGTTCTGGTCGTACTTCCTTTCATTATCAGAGCCACTCCTGGTGAAACTGCCACTCTCCTTGGTCCGTTAGCGTTGCAGAATCCTATCCCTAGCCCGGCGGGCGTGTGGTGACAAAATATTACATCGAGCATGTGGCGGGGTATGACATACCCCAGAACAAAACTACCTGTAAATGATTTCTTTGCAAAAAAATTGTCAAATGATTAATTCAGTTTTATATTTCAGAACCCTTCATATAGATTTAAATAAAAAAATGTAGTGTGATATATTTATATATTTTTAATCAACAAAGTTAAGGCACTAATTTTTGGTTACAAAAATAAAGGGCTCATTTAAAAGAGCCATAAAACAAAACTATGTCTACTTTAATAAAAAATTGTCACAAAAATTAAAGAACAAGAGACAAAAATTATTATTAGAATCGACTTAGGAACTAGATGCGCGTCATTAGCACAGTCTTTACAGGACAATATGGCATGATTGGTCAAATAACGTTCTAATATGAGTCATATTATCAACTTTTTTTCGTTCCACCCTCGAAGATTTCACATCAAACTGAACACAATTTTGTAAGAAATAAAACCGTTGTAATGACATCGTTGTTCGAAATATGTCAACTCCTGTTCCATCAGTCCTCCACAACTCTTTAAGACTTTGTCGATTTGATTTATTGAGACCAGCTATGTACAGCAAACCAATAAATGCATCAAGTTCAGAAGATTTCGTTTCTTTCATATAATATAGATGTCTCTGCACTTTGCAACTCGCTTGTCGTCTTAAGATTTCTTCATTTGTATATCGCAATATAACATTCTTCATATCTTCGGTAAAGAAAATATTCCAACATTCCGTCTCAGTGTTTGAGTTTTTTGCTAACCCGGTGACTCCGAGACGCTGGTCAATTATATTTTCAGACTGAGTGCGTATGTTTGTACGTGGTGCCTGCTTGTACCATATTTGACCATCTTTAGACTTGTAAAGAGATTGAGCAGATTAGCGACGAGTCCTTAGAGTTGAAAGAGGAATATTACCGTCGGAATCCTGATCACTACCACTGTCTACATAGTCATCACTTAACACCTGTTCCGTGTCAGATTCCAAATAGTGTTCACTGCAATGATCAGAGACTTCTGACGTACTCAAATTACCCGAAGTCTCTTCTAATACTTCGTGTAACATAGACCTAAGTCTTTCTTCACTGCTATTTGCCCCCATATTTTTCATACACCTGAAAAAAACAAACAAATAATAAAATAAACACAGTTTAAATTTATTATAAAACACATACACGAACTATGTGGCGGGGTGTCACTTACCCCACGTACGTGTGTGCGCGTGTATCTCGAGCGCAGGCTGATGCAACACTGCGGACACGCTACTCCCCCGCGCACTAACTTAGCTTCAGCTGCACGAAGTCGTTACAACATAGCTTAGCGTAATAAAAAAATATACGTATAAAAACAACTGGTGGGGTTTGTCACTCCCCACCACATTCCCGCTGGGCTAGTTGCTCATAGTTGGTATTCATGAAAAGGACCACGTTCCTGGTTCTTAGCCTTGGGGCTCCGCGCTCTTCACTCTCCAGTAGTCCTTGTTCCGGAGAGCGATGAGCGCAGGGTCTATGCGGTTGTACGGGTCCTTGGTGGATGATAGGGATAGTGTCTTGGAGGTTTGGCTCCTGTGATGGTGGGTTGATGTTATTATCTTTGCTGTGTCTTAATCTCGCAATTTTAAAGATTTTCTCGACAAAGCAAAGGATCTTGCAATTTTGTGTCTAATTGAGTTTCGAGATCGTAGCGATGAGTTAGAAAACGAGGACAGTCGAAAATTATGTGCGGTGCTGACTCAAAGATGTTGGGATCGCACTCGCAGCCTGGGCTGGATATGAGTTTGAACCGGTGTAATTAATAATAATAATAATAAATTCTTTATTGTAACAAAAAGGTATATACAATTAAAGTGTAAGCCCTGATTCCCAAACTAGCGTGAGCTGTATAATGGCAATCAGTTCATCCCCAAAACAAATGATACAAAATTGTTACAAAAAGCATTTGGAACAAACATATTTTAGAACATACTTAAACAATAGATTTTGTTAATTGTATGTATGCGTATGAGTGTATATGTGTGTGTGTGCGTGGGCGTGGGTGTGTGTGTGTGTGTGTGTGTGTGTGTGTGTGAAATATTATTTCTTCACAAGCAATAAATTTTCAACATCATCGTAGTTAAAACTCTTAAGCCATATTTTAATAAACTTTTTAATTTGATAGTTTGATAAGTGTTTTGTTTTGTACACTAAATTAAGTTTATTGTATAATCTAGGTGCAATATTACTATATTGTTGTTGTGCAAAATTACTTTTAACCCTTGGAACTGGACATTTGTCTATTCTTTTAACCGAAGTTTGTAAAAAGGGTACAGTATGCTTATGATATTTACGAATACACTGATAGACAAATAATTTTCGGACACTTAGGACATCAGCTTTTTCGTACAATAAGTGTGTAGGGTGGCGAAACGGTAAGTAAAGGAGTACTTTAAGTACAGCCCGTTGTGCTCTTTCAGCCTCAATCAAACTTGTCTTTGCTGCTGCTCCCCACGAACAAATACAGTAGGCGATTAAACATTCAGCTAGAGCTTTATATGTTTGAATTAAAAGTGTAGTATCTGGTATCACTATTAAATCCTTAAAAATGTAAATAAGCTTTCTTAATCTAGCACTAATTGTATTTATATGTTTTTTCCAGTTTAAATTTTCGTCAATATTCACGCCTAGGTATTTGATTTCGGTTGTTCTTGATAGCTCGGGACAACTACAACGTGCTAGTACTTCGATATTTGATCTGTTACAGGGATAGCAATGTATACGAAGTTGAAGTGTTTTTGGAGAAGATGCCATAGTTTTGCTAAAGCATAGGAATTTGGTTTTGTTGATGTTTATTGATAAAAGACTATCCTCGAGCCATGCTGTAATACGGGACATGCCTCTTTCAGCAATTTGTCGTACATTCTCCCAGGTACTACTATGAAACAGTACTACTGTATCATCGGCAAACATCTGAATGTCAGCACCTTGTGTTTCAAATTTACATAGGTCGTTAACGTACGCCAGAAATAGCGTAGGACCCAAGGTGCTGCCTTGTGGTACCCCATATGAGGCCACACGGACGTTACTGGTATGGTTTGCAACTCTGACAGACTGGCTCCTATCTGTGAGATAATGTTTTAGCCATAAAAGTGCGTTTCCCCTAATTCCTAGGTTCTCAAGTCGACTGAAGAGGATCGGAATAGACACAGTGTCGAAAGCCTTTTGCAAATCGAGAAATACACCCAGACATTTATCGCCCCGGTCGATATGTGACGTAATATTAGATGTAAGTTGTAATACAGCAGCGTCAGTGGAATGGTTGGCTCGAAAACCGTGTTGTTTCAACCCTAGAAGTTTATTACTCTCCAAATATTGCATTAAACGTTTGTTCATGATTTTTTCGATTACTTTGGAGAGGGTACTCAATAGTGAAATAGGCCTGTAATTAGTGGCAAGACACTTGTCTCCTGATTTATAGATGGGACAAATAATGGCATGTTTAAATATATTAGGAAAGGTGCCTTGTTCGAAGCTTAAGTTAGTCAAGTACGATATAGGCTTTGCAAGGTAGAAACGGAACGTTTTTAGAAAGGAGGATGTAATTTTGTCTATACCTGGAGCGCTGTGAGACTTAAGGCTACTAATCACATCAATCACCTCTGCAGGATCCGTTAGATATAGTGCCATAGAGTGCAATGGTGCATTTGTGTTTTTAGCATTTTGAGCTAGGATTGTCTCATCTGTGTTTAGGTTTTGCAAGATATGTTTAGCAAGGTTTGAACCTACTGATGCAAAAAACTCATTGACATCATCTAGCGATTTAGTTACATTCGTATTCAAGCTAAGTAATTCTGTAGGTGATGCCTTATTTTGCTTAATATTACATAATTCTTTAATCGTGTTCCAAGTTTCCTTTATATTATCTTTGTTTTTATTAAATTTGTCCACGTAGTAATTAGTTTTCAGCGATTTAATTACTTTTTTTAATGTATTTCTATAAGCTACGTAATTGTGTTTTATCTCCAGATTTCTAGAATTTAATTTTACTTGCTTATGCATTTTATCTCTTCTACGTATAGATTTTATAACACTTAAAGTTATCCATGGTTTTAATGGTTTGTTACGCTTAGGAATTTTTCTGACTTTGGTGTTGCTGTTTATTAAACTTTCTAATTTTTCAGTCAATAATACTGCAGCTTCATTAACATCTATTGTTGAGTATAAATCGTTCCATGATTCATTCTCAAGGCATGTATTTATACCACCGATATCTATTTCAAATTTATTAACGTAGATATTTTGCTTAAAAGTGGGCGTGTAATCAATATGCAATAGAATGGGTGAATGATCCGTTAATTCGTCAAAAACAAAAGTTTGTATTTTTGCAGCCGTTTTTACCATAAAATGGTCAAGGCACGTATTTTGTCTAGTGGGGCAGTTAATACCCTGCTTTAAACCGTGACTTGCCATCAGATCAAGATATAATGCAGAATTAGTACTAGGATTATCTGACATTGTGTCCAAATTTAAATCACCAGTCAAAACAACTACTTTGTTCTTGTTACATGTATTAATAATATTGTCCAGTGAATTTATATAATTAAGGGGATTTTTGAAGGAAGGTGGACGATAAGTGCATATAATACATATGTCTTCTGCAATATTCACCACAATGCAATTGCCTTCAGAACATTGGGGCTCAAATGATTTCGCCTCAAATACTTCTCGAACATAAACAACAACGCCGTCGTTTTTGTTTAACGATATATTTGAACTAAACATTCTGTAGTCATTTATGTTCGGAGGCAAGAAGTGTTCATTCGTCCAACATTCCGTTAAAACAATTACATCAACTGGTTTAGAAAATTTTAATAGAAACATGAGCAAAATATCGATATTTGCTTTTATACTACGTATATTAACTGTTAAGATTAAAAAAGACTCATTATTGGAACACGATATCATTTGTAAACAATCTATGGGATCACTCAATCTTATGCACTCAATATCTTCTTCATCGATATCATTTATTAATGTAGTACTAATCGAATTGAATTTTGTTTATAATGAAATACTATGACACTAATCAAAATCATGTAGGGTAGTTTGAATGTAGCGTATGCACAGCAGATAGTAATATTAGAATAATAATTTACCAAAGTGGTCAGTAGGATACGCACTTTAAATAAACTGTTAATAAGTATTAGTCTAACAATAGATACGTTTATACTATAAATTGTTCTGGTCAAGGAATAATGCGTTAGGTAAGGAATAAAATTAGGATTATATTTCGATGATGTAATGATAATTTTTGTATGTGATAAGAATGTGATGTATTTAGGTATTTGTTTGAATTTTTGTAGTAAAATTTGTTTTGTAAAAATTAGTAGGTTATGTAGGGTGTGCTGTAAGTAGTAAGAATGAGTTTTATCTGTAAGTGTGTGTATATAAGGGTTAGTTTTACAAGATACAAATATAAAATGAAAATATAAAAATGACAATAACAAGTTACATAATTTACTGGTCGTTAATAGGTGTCTGCTTGTAGTCCCTAGTCAAATGGTTTTACTGAGATTATCAAGATCTGATTCTGTTTTTATATTAATATATCGTTCTCCATCTGTTTTTCGCATAAGGACTTTGCCGTAAGAGGTCCAACAATATTTAAAGTTATTACTGCTAGCAAACTTACGTGCTAGAAAGTACAAGCGTTGAGCTTTCGGCGTTAATTTTTCTGACAGATAGATCGGCTTGCTGGGACCGGACATTTTAAGATGCATCGTATTCAATTTATTTTGTTTGTTGATATTATTAAATTTACGCATCTTTTTTACAATAATGTCTTTGGTTACTGCGCTTACGAAATCAACATTTATCGTGGTAGAATTATTTTTGTTTTTCACTCGGTAGACATCCCTTATTTCCGATGATTTTAAGGTGTGGCCAATAACATCTGCAGTTTTCTCCACAATAGCACAGAGGTCATCCTTACTCTCTGCCGGGTTTTGAGGTACATTCCTTATCTCTATTTTCGTGGGTTAATTATTCGCCTAAACCTCCATGACCAGTGAGTGCTTGCTCTTGGATCGGTGTCAGTTTGGTTCCTCTAACTAAGCGATATGCTATGTGCACCTGGGGGAGGAATTTTTTGGTGACTGCTCCTGTGCTAGAGGTCTCATATCTGTCCTGCCATTTTTGACGGATTCCTCTCGAATCATCCTCTTTACGAATGACAGTGGGACTTTGTCGTAGTCCGGCCTCGATGTTGGGGCTGCTTGTTTCGCGAGTTCGTCTGCACGCTCGTTGCCGATTGTGCCCGCGTGCGCTCTGAGCCAGAACAATCTCATCTCTCTGCCTTGGGATTTTATGTCCTTTATGCTCTGCTTGATGGTCCTTGTGAGGGAAGTGGCGCACGGGGGATTCCTCAGGAGTTCCAGAGAAGATCTTAAGTCGCTGAGGATGTTGATCATTGGTTCACTGCTGAGACTCACCATCTCCACCACTCTATGCAGTGCACAAATTTCTGCTTAATAAACAGAGCAAAAGTAATCAAGACTAAAGGTTGCTTCTGCTTGGGACTTCCTTGCCTCCTTCCCACCACGTTAGGGTAGCTCCGGTCTTCCCCTCGATTTTGCTGCCATCTGTGTATATTTGGGGGCCTGTGAAGTGGTGGGATTTGATGGTTTCGGGATCCATGTTCTCTAGGAGCTTGAACTCTGTTGTTATGAGTTCACTTGGGTGAGGTTGGTCCGCGTAGTTCACCTTGCGCTCTATCTGGTGGGAGGTAGTCTTGACTGTAGCTCTTTTTGATCTTATTAATTATAAAGGCTTGCCGTTTCTTGGATCCTAAGATCGATGGGCAGCAAGCCTGTTAGGGTCAAGGCTGATGTTAGTGAGACTGTTCTGTATCCTTTGCAAATTTTTAGAGCAAAACCTCTTTGGATGGAATTCAAGATGTCATTTACTGTGTTCAGCTCTGTGGCATGAGCCCAAACACTGGAGGCGTATGTTATGATTGGCTCGATGACCGCCGTGTATATGGTTCTTATTATTTCTCCGTTTAGTCCCTACGTCACCTTTGCTGCACACGCAAGCTGCTTGTAGATATCCGCGGCCTTCTTACAAATTGCGGATACGTGTGATGTGAACGTGAATGAACGGTTGATGATGAGGCCCAAGGGCTTTACTTCCTCAACTAAGCTGATCTGGTTGCCGGACATGTAGATCGCAGGGGGCTCTAGGGCGCTTACCGTGTGGGTGAAAAAAGTAGGACCGCATCGTCTGCGAACGCTTGATATGTCACTCCTTCCTCAGTTAGATGTTGTAACAGGGAGTTGAAGCGAGAATGATGTTTCAAAATGTAGGGCCTCCTATGGAGCCTTGTACGCACCCTTTGGTGACCACCAAAGCGTGCGTTCTTCTCGCATATCGTCCTGGCGTAGTTGACGATGATTCTGCGGTCTTGGAAGTATGAGCCGAACATATTGTACAAATTTCTAGGGCACTTGTTCTGCAGCAACTGATGTTTGAGGGCTGGCCACCATGCGTTGTCGAATGCCCCCTCTATGTCCAGTGAGACTAGGACTACTAGCTTCTTTCCCACAATTCCCTCTTTGACTAGTTCCATTAGATTGTAAAGGGCATCCTCTGTGCCGCGTTGAGGTATGAAGCCATACTAGTTTTTGTTTAAAGTTTGGAGGATGTGCCACTGGATTCTTCCTATCATCATCTTTTCTACTATCTTCCCGATGCCTGATAGGAGGCTTATGGGTCTGTAGGATTTGGGGTTAGTGTAGTCTTCTTTGCCAGGTTTCCTTAGGATGACGACGTGGGCTTCCTTCCATGCTTTAAGGAAGTATGCTAGCTTTAAGCAGGCGTTAGCTATCGCCAGAAAAACTTCCCTCTCGCAGGTGATGGCTTGGGTGATAATATCCGATGTTATGCCATCTGGCCCAGGAGCTTTTTTGGGGTTTAGTGCTTGGAGCACTGACTCCAGTTCCCCTTGTGTGAAGGAGGGGTCGTCTTCTTTTAGCTGTTCCGCCAAATCCCGAAGTTAAGTGTGGTATGTGTCGATGTCCGTGGTGTCGTCTGGGTAGAAAGTTTTCGCCAGAAGATCGGCCGAACTTTGCGGACTGAGTGTTGTGCCGCTGGTGTCTCTCAGAAGGGTGTCCTCTTGTCTTCTGGCTGATTTTCTAATGACTCTGTAGATTCCGTCCCACATACTCTCCTTCTTCTGGGTGGTGCAGAATTTTCTTGTTTTGCCTCTACATATTCGTCGATGAAGCTTTGCCTTCTGGCTGGTGCCGCATTGCGGATGCGTCTCTTTTTTCTAAGGACTTCTTGTTGCGTCTTCCTAGAGACGGCGTCCACTATGGGGGTGTTGGTTGGCCTTAGGATTAGGTAGGATCCTGTTCTTGGGATGGTTATTTCACAGGTCTCTGTGATTGATCTTATATAGGATCCTACTACGGACTCTAACTCTGATGGTGATGATACTGCGTTGACTTTTACAGGAGTGATGTTGTTCTCTGCTAGGGTGGACGTGAAAAGTGACCTAAATTCAGACCAGTTTGCCTTTCTGGTGTTGTAAACCCGTGTTGTTTGGGGCTTTAGAGGTGTTAATGCCCTTTCAACACGGAGCGTAAAGGTGATTGCGTTGTGGTCCGATGTCGTAAGGCTCTTGTTGACGGTCCACTCTTCTATTTTCCGAGAAGCTACCCCCACCAGTGACACCAGGCATTTACGTCACCTGCCACAATTGTGTTGGTAGTCAACATCTTGCTGATTTGAGCCTTGACTCTGTCGAGATTCTCGTTGATGTCCTGATCTGCATCGAAGTAGAGCGATATCAGTCCAAGCTAGAGTCCTCCTGCTTGTATGACCGCTGATGCCTCTGTTTCTGTTACCAGTTGCGGATCATGGATGGTCTCCAGCAGGTCGCCAAAGATGATAATGGCTGCCTTGTTTGGTTTCTGGTGGTTTAGGGTACATTGGATGATGGTCGTACCCGGGTGTTATTTGATTACCCCACTTTTGCCGGTATACGGCTCTTGCACCAAGGCTATTGTTATGCCTTGGTGCCTCGCCGCTTGGAGTAATTCCGCCGTCGCCAATTCGGACCTTTGAAGGTTTACTTAAACTATGGTCAGCCTCTTGGTTGGTGTTCGGGGAGATGTTGAGCGATGTTCGGTAGCGAGGACCTTAGCAAAGGTACGAGATTTTTGAGCAAGCTATAGCATCCCATTTTTGCCTCTCGACACAGTCGCCGCTGAAGGCGTTGTGGTTGGTGTCTGTAGGGTGTGGGTGTCCCGGTGGCTTTGGGATTTTCAGGCAATTGATAAACGTTGGAGACTTGCCTTCCAGTCTCGACGGGCACTTCTCCCATGGGCTTCCCTCAGTGGCCGCATCCTCATACCCTCCTTTTCATGGCAGAGAGCCTTTGTGTGTCCGAAGCCCAGACAATTTGTGCAATACACGAGTGGAGAGTGGTCTGCGACGGGTCTCCTCTGCAGAGCGATGTAAAGCTTTCCCGTCTCAAGCATCTGCTTGTGTACTTTTGGTGACACTTCCAGCACTGGATGGCACTCCAGACTGTTTCTTGCCCGTTTCCTATAGCGAACCCTTATAACTCGCTCCTTTGCCTTGACGCCGTTTAGCACCTGTGGATATTGGGCCAGTATGTGCTCCACTATCTCGGCGTCGGTGTGGTAAGCAAGCACATCCCTCACGATGACAAGAGGGTTTTTGCTTCTCGCCGCCTCTGCTCTCAAGGTTTTCTTTTGTTTGAGCCTGTTTGATATTATATTGAGGTCTTCTTTGTTGGCGCAGCTAATGATGACTTTTTGATTTTTGACAGTTTTTACCCTGTCCACCCTCGCTCCGGAGTTCTTGGGGTCTATCGTTGCGCACAGGATCTTGATGATCTTGTCCCCACTGCTGGTTTTGTCGGTGGAGGACACGATCAAGCTATGGTTTGGCCTCCTTATTGGTGGTGGTGGAGGCTTTTTCGCGGCTGCTTGCTATTCCTTTTGCACTGGCTTGAGTTTTTATTATTGCCGCCAGTGCCATCTCCGTTTCGATGCTCATCGATGGCGGAGGCGGTATCTCATTTTGTTGCTCGCGAATAGATTTTAATTCACTAGATACCGCCTTGAGCCTCTCCGTGATGGGCTGGAGTTGGTCGCTCAGCTCTATTCTTGGTGGTTCGCGCGGGGTGGAGTTAGCCTCAGCAATCGAATTGCCTATTTCCTCCATTTTTGTGCTGAGCCCTGTCAGTTCTTACTCAAGTCTATTGGATAAGCTCTTTTGTTGTTGTGACAGGGCTGCGGAGGTGTCTTGATGCTTGATGGCTTCTACGCCTTCTTGGAGACCTCTGGTTCGGGACTCGATCTTGGTGAGTCCCTGTCTGAGCTCATCCATACGTGTTTGAAGTGCCTTGGTGTCCGCGGCTATACTTCCAATTTTTGTGTTCATTGGTGTTAGTTGCGCCTCGCCTGTTGTTTGTTTGTTTATTGTGTCTATAAATGTTGTCATGCTTTGTTCTAATTTTTTGCAATTGGTGTTAGTTTTTTTAATGAGTCGGTGAGGCTCTTGCACCTCGAATTCGAGCCATTTTCTAATGTCTCTCGTCTCTTGCAGGGCAGCTGACACTTGCTCTCTTGTTCGGATGAGCTCCTCTGTGAGCGCCACAAGCTGTTTGTTGTGGGCTCTTTCAGTCCGGACGAGCTCCTATGCATGCCTGGACCTTTCTTTCTCCAGGTTGAGTTTGTGCCTGGACCTGGAGTCTGATAGGGAAAGAACTGTCTCGTATAAAGATTGAAGGCAGTCCAGTGCAGTGAGTTTACACTCCTTCTTCATGTTCCCGGCCTGTTCCAGGGCTTCTTTTCCTCTTAGCAGCATGGTGTCCGCTGCCTTCGTCGCGAGGTCCATTTCTACGCCTGTTCCCTGGTTGGTAGTGTAAAGTAGGCTCGGTCGTCCGCTGCGGATGTGTGAGACGTCTGAGCATACCGACTCCGACTCTGGTACTGATGCGATGGAGATCGCGTCGTCTTCGGCATTGTTGGGGTGTGACGTCTGCTCGTCCTGCTTCCAGGCAAGCACTCTCTCCAGTACATCGGTTTGCTCAGGTGCTCTTGGTGCTTCAATTGCCTCGATGGTGCTAGAGGCTACGCTAATGGTTTGGCACTCGCGGTTTTTGTGAGTAACTTCTCTCGCGATGACCTAGTTTGAGCGGTGGTCGAGGGTCCTGCGCTTCTATGCATTTTGCTTCTTTGATGTTTGTCTTCGATGTTCTCGACGATGACGACATTTTGTTGGTGTTGTTAAGTGTTGACCGTGGAGAGGGAGTGGAGATTAACGAGGGGTATGAAGGGGGTTTGAGGGTAAGGGGGGTATAGTGGTGGTCGGAGGGATTGGTAAATGTGAGAGGGGTAGGGTAAAATTCACAAGGTCACAGTTTCCCGGTTTTGGAGAACCCAAACAGGTAGGAGTGAAGGGTGGGGATTGTGGAGTTCCCTCAAGCGGTACCTGATGATGTTCAGCCGTAGCTTCAGATCGTTAATGGCTCGTTGAAGGATTCCTGGGGCCGGCTTTGGAGTCTTCACGTGGGGCCGTTGCTTACTCGTGTCGTCACTCGCCGCGTGTATCGGTTTAGTACTTAACCTATCTTCAGTACTTAACCTCTTGGTAGCACGTTGTGGCGACAACGTGGTTTTGAAAAGTTTAACTGTTACTAACTTTTTGGAGCCTAGGACGAACTGGACGTGGATGGTGTCGTTTGGATGGTATTTAGTGCCTCTAGATGGTGATGGTAAAATTATGTTGCTATCTCTGACCTACATAGAACTATTTGATGTTGAAGTTCCAGGTCTTCTACTCCACTCTGCTTCTCTTCCTGATGATGGATCGCTCTGCAAACGATAATCCTGTTGAATCATACACTACACATTCACTACACAAACTTTTACGCGCCTAGCTTCGAAATTGCCACTTTTATTAATTTTTAAGTGGGAGCTCTGCAAAGGTGATGTGTATTTAGATGATGTTATATGCATACTAGGCTATGGTGATGTTAGATTTTTTTAGGTTATACGGCTGTCAAATTGTTTACATACATAAATTCGAAAATTTTCACCACACCATTATTTAATTTTTTGAAAGAAGACTGACTTGACATTATATCTTCACACAAATCATCGGCTTTAATATCCAATGAATCATTTGCTGAAAGATTTTCCTGCAAACGAAGACAGCTACTTCTTAATTGACTTTGATCTTGTTCATCACTTAGTTTAAATAAAAAATTTAACATATAATTTTGATTTATTCAATAAATTAAGTCTTTCGTCTACGGAGGATAAAGCTTGATCCAATATATAAAAAATACATTAATTTTAAAAGCGGTTTTCGGATCATTTATAGTGTGGTCTTCGTGTTCATTATCTAAACTCTTTGGAGTCTTACGACGTCTTAGGGGTTTGGATCTAGAAGTTTCAAATTCAGCCTCGACATCTAATTTTTCATGGCATAATTTGCAATTTCCGCAAAATTTGCGACGGTCCTAATTTTTATCAAAAACTTCTTTAATTTCGTAAAAGCATCTAAAGCAACTTGCATATTCATATCAATGGACTGCAGAATGTTGCTCACAAAATTTACTTTTGTCAATATAATATGCCATATATTTAGTGAACAAATGAATGAAAAGGAGCTTATTTTTCTGCTAGTCATTTAGCGTCATATTTTGCCTTCTGATCATATGATATACCATTTGATATTTCATATAAGGCATCGTAAATCTCTGGTAAATTTGTAAACAACGGTTTGATAGCATCTATTATGCTTGACCATCTTGTTTCAGACAATGGTTTTAAGGTCAGATTTATGACATATTTTTTTAATAGAAAAAGATGGGACTTTTGAAAGAGAACGAAAAATATTTAGATAATGCTTGCACAATACTAAAAAATCCAGTCAATCAAATCAAATATGTTGTTAGTTTTTTTTTATGGGTTTGTCATCAAAAGACCAGACGGATCGCCTGATTGTAAGCGATTACTGCCACCCATGGATACCCGCAACACCAGAAAGGTTACAAGTGCGTTGCCGGCCTTTTAAAAAGGAGTACGCTTTTTCTTGAAGTGTTGAAGGTCGTATTGGTCCGGAAATACCGCAGGTGACGGCTCATTCGACGGTTTTGTTGCGCGTCCCAGAAAATTCCTGGAGAAACGCACAGTTGTGGACTACCAACCATCTAAATGATGGAAATGAAAATGCTGTCGCGTAGGACGATGGCGAAAAGAGGCGGCAGAGATCATTCCGAACACTTCCTCGGAGCACTCCCAATAATAAAAGCGATAGAAGATGCATAGCGAGGCCACATCTCTACGCAGCGCCAAGCGGTCTAGCTGATTTGAAACATCCTGGCAGTCGACGATTCAAGTCGCTCGCCGTTGAATGCGGTTCAGAGGGAGAAGCTGGAACTGGGGTGCCCCTGCCCAAAGATAACAACACTTAACTCGCCTCCACCTACCAACCTTCCGGTTATAACGGGCCGAAACTATGGTAGGTGCACACCCTACTGGCTTTCAGCTGCGTACTGCTTGACTCCCTACAAACTATTTCTTTGTCCATCTGTCCTGTCCATCCACATAGTTATCATTCTCCCCAGTCTGGGGCTGACTTACACAGAACATGGCTCCGTCGCCGTGTGAGGCTTCGAACTCCAACCGTCTTATTTGACAGTCGTGCGCGAATCCAGCTAGCCGACTGAAGTTCGCCGGCGTGCCCTCGAGGTCCCCGTAATAGACCGGGCTCTCTCCCGAGTGCTCTACCCCCTCCAGCAATGTTCACCTTATGTCGCTGTACAGGGGGCAGACCCACAGCACATGGTGTAGGTCTTCATCTTCCAGTCCGCAGAAACACATACTATCGCTGATAAGCTTCATATCGTCAGTCTCTTTTTAAAGCCGTGAGGATTTGTGATGTTTCATAGTCCGGGTTGACCCAGTGGGGTCTCCCCGATACCTCTGGAAAGAACCGATATGTTTCTCTTCCTTTCTCCTCAGTATCCCATCGCTTTTGCCAACATAACATAACCTCATTCTTAATCTCTTCCAAAACCCGATCCGATTCGCACTTCGACTCCGGTGCCGAGTATTCAGAATTCTTGCGCGCAATGGCGATTCTGCCAGCACGCACCACCAGGTCGGCTGGCAGCACTCCAGCCAATACTGCGAGGGCATTTGAGCTAGTGCTCCGATAGGCATTTGTTAGGAGGATTAGGCTGGAGCGCTGCGTATGGGTTATTGAAACTTGGTTTTAAAAAAAAACTATTTTATAAGCCAGAAAATAAGTGCAATATATTGTCAAAGGAACTGGTACACTTGATTTAGAAATATATCAAACAATTAAGAATGAGACCTCCGACCCGTATCAAGAATGAGAACGAACTGGCTCTCGAGCCCTGAATATCGGCGTCCATTCTCTAAACTGCTGACATGGTAACAAAGTGAGGTGGATACAGTGCTCAGCCGAATTCCTAGCATGTTAAGGGTATAACAACCCCCCGCATAGGATTGAACTTCGGGGATGAAAACCGAAGTTTAGAAAACAGATTCTCATATTCGTGGTGCTGGGATTTGCGATCCTTCTTGTTGCGCTTCTATGTCAGGATTATCATTCTCAATATTGGTCGAGATTCTCTTAAATCTAAGAATAACATTGTATTCAAATTCAAATTCATTTATTCACAAGAAATGTGGTTACATAATGGTGGTAGGGTAATAACAATCTCCTCACATTCTACCATAACAATGGTGTGTGAATAAGTCAGTCTTAATAAATACATAGTTAATTAATTACATCATTATAAGTTAATTATTCTCTATCAGTTCTATAATTCATGAATGGTAATAATTGATAGCAAATAAATATAAGTCCTATATGAATGTCTAAAAATTGGAATAAAATGTAGTTTGAATTAAATTAATATACATTATAATTTGAATAATATTATGTAATTGCATTATTTTCTTTATATGTCATAAATTCTTTTAAGTTGTAGAAACATTTTTCTGCAAGCCACGTTGTGATTCTTTTTTTAAACATCGTAATAGGTAGTTCTTTGAATTTGTCTGGTAACTTATTATAAACCTCTATAGCTTTAACATATACATTTTTTTCATAGATGTCTAATCTACACCTAGGGCGAAGAAGTTTAAATTTGTTCCTACAATTTCTGCCAGGTGTTTCTGAAAACCTATTGAAATACTGTGGATGCAGTTTCACAAAAATATACAATTCTCTAATGTACATGCAAACCAGTGGCAGAATATTGAACTGTTTGAATAGCGGCTTGCAACTGTCTGTAAACCAGGCACCACAGATCGCTCTCACGCATTTCTTCTGCACTCGAAATGCTTTTTCTATCTCAACTGAGTTTCCCCATAGTAAGAGGCCATACGAGAGTATCGACGAGACGTATCCGTGGTATGCAGTCAGAGCTGCTTCCGTCGACACTGTTTCACGTAAACGTTTGATGGCAAATACGAACCGTTCAAGTTTGTTGCAAACAGATTCTACATGTACCTTCCAGTTGCAGTGTTTATCAAGCATCAATCCTAGAAATTTCGCAGTGTCTACCTCTTGTATTCTATTGTTTTTGTAATTTATATTTAAATCAATTTGTTGCATTCTGTAATTTTGGAATTGTATTAATTGCGTCTTATTTAGATTGATTTTTAGATTGTTATTACTTAGCCATCTAATTGTCTTATTAAGCGTTAAATTTATATCATTCTCGTATGAGTTTTTATTTTCGCACTTGATAATTAGTGTTGTGTCATCCGCAAATAAAACTGTCTTGTGGTGTGTAATATTGGACAGATCATTAATATACAACCTGATTTTTTAGTCCCCGTCTAAACTTTAATATCATAATCTTTGAGTAAAATAATGAGACACGTATTTTTTATTTTTATGCTAAGTAGTACAAAATTAATGAATTCAGCCACTACAAAGTTGTCTTAAAAACTTCTATGATTATGGACACCACGCGTCGTACATGCACTACGCGTTAGGCGGCAAGACACCCCGCGCACCCCGCGCCCCGCCGTCGCAGGCGCAGCCGGCGGTATATCAGTGATAACATAATCAATTTAAAACCTACTCTTTATTATTTCATTAGCTGGAGATTGCACAAGATACTATTCGACGTAAGGCCTAATAAGTATTTATTGAATTATTCATTAGGCACAACATAAAAATCGTAAATACGTAAAACAAAAGTATAAAGTAGAATAGTTGGATTTATGCGTTTTAAAATAAATGTAATCAGCTTAGGTTTTTGGTTTAGGCGTACAACTAAAATCCACTTACCACATCTTCAGCTGTACATCAATAAATTTTCAAAATGCAATCCGTTTCTCTCTAGGCACAGTCTTGCTCGCTTTTGCACATTGTTTTTTAGCTTATTTAGCACTGTAGTGTTATTTTTCACTTCGTCAAATGCACGGTTTATCTGTTCTTTTAAAGCCTCGAGACTTTCAGCCTCCTCCACATACACACGTCTTTTTATTTCACCCCATAAAAAAAAGTCACACGGCGTAAGGTCCGGGGAACGCGGTGGCCATGGAACAGGACCCCCACGAACGATCCAGCGACTGCCGTATTCCGTGTTAAGGTATTCACGAACAGAGGTGGCATAATGTGGTGGTGCACCGTCGTGTTGGTAGTAAAACTCACGATAATTAACTATAGGCACATCGTCCATAAAATCTTCTATGACATGTCGCAACATGTCCAAGTATGTGCCTCCGGTGAGACGTCCCGCAATAAAATATGGACCCAATATTTTATTGCCTATAATGCCAGCCCATACGTTTGCACTGAATCGTACTTGGTGATAGGTCTCCCTTATCGTGTGCGGATTACGAAACGACCACCAATGTTCGTTATGCTGATTGTATAGCCCGGCTCTAGTAAAGAGTGCCTCATCCGTCCATAAAATGTCAGCATTTGGATGTGCAATTAGCCACTCACAAAATGTTCGACGAGGCATAACATCCTCATCATTTAATGCTTGGACCTTCCGAAAGTGATAAGGGTGCATGCCGGTACTGTTCGGTAGTTTCCAAACCGCATACTGACTCACGCCGAAGCGCCGGGCTGCGTCTCGTGTACTTGCACGAGGTTTGCGTTCAAAGAAATCGAAGATTTCGTCTTCGACTTCTACAGGCAGTCTCTGCCTGCCGCGTCCTTGGGCATGCGAAGGTGTAGTAAATTGGCCGTAGTCTAACAGCCGTTGATTAGCAGCTAAAATCGTTTCACGATTTGGCACTGTTGGATTTACGTGTCCTTGATTACGGAGGCGAGGAACACTTTGTTCTTCGTAAAGTCTTTGAGCACCATTTAAACTTTCTCCACTCAAAATGTAACAACGCACCATTTCGTAGTACTCGCGGTTTGAATACATTGTTAAAAGATAGGGCGGCGGCGCGCGCGGGAAAAGTAAACACGGAAGTAAGCGATTGCGTCACAAGTTCGCACGCGACTAAACGAAATTTACGATTTGTGTTGCAGCTGTGCCCTTCTCGCACCCCGCGCGCCACCCCGCTTTCATTCAATGCATTGTTAAAGAATCATGTGTTTACGTTGACTCGGTGACCACGCTAAATTAATGTTTGTTTTAAAAAATGTTTTAATTATATTTTATTAATATTATACTTTCTTTTTGAAAAATGGGTTCTATTACTGATACCTAACGTCTAAACGAAATTTGGCTGGTAGTATAAATTTCATATTGTATATTAAGAATAAAAATGGTCCCAAAACGCTGCCCTGCGGAACGCCGACACTATTTAATTTGTAATTAGATCTACATGTAACTTTTTCATTATTTTCCATTTTAGATATTTCTACACACTGATATCGATCGTTCAAGTAGCTCTTTATCCAGTCATTAACTACACCTCTAAATCCGTATTTTTCTAATTTATAAAGCAGCAATTTATGGTCAATAAAATCGAAAGCTTTACTCATGTCTAAAAATAAAACCGTTACAGGTGTCCTCTCATTCATAGACTCAGTAATTATTCTAATCAAATTGAAACAAGCTAATGATGTGCTGCTGTTTTTACGAAAGCCAAATTGTTCCTCTTTCAGTATTTTTTGTTTTACTGTAAAGTCTCCTTAACATGGCTTTTTCAAAAAAAATTGAAATGATTGGTTTATGAGTAACCGGACGATAGTTTGTCATATCTAAAGCATCTCCTTTTTTATATAAAGGTTTAATTATAGACTTTTTAAGGCTCGTAGGAAAAATGCCTTCATGGAAAGACATATTTATTATATAGCTCAATGGCTCGCATATATATGGTGCACAAAGTTTTATAATTTTTGTATTAAGTCCGTCAACACCTACAGAGTTTGTATTCTTAAGGTTAATAATTAATCTAAATATCTCTATTGAATCTGTGGGAGTTAAAAAAAATGAATTAAAATTAAATTTATCAATACCTATAGTTTCATTTATGTCGTCAATGTTATATGTAAAGTTGTTTTCATTCGTCAATTTAATATAAGAAAGAAAGAAAGAAAGAAAAATGATTTATTTTGGTACCCAAAAAGGACACATTAAACAAAAAATAAAAATAAAAATGAAGAAATACAAAATAAAAGCAGAACAATAAACAAGGAAAAACAAAAATAAATAAAACTAGAAAAATAAAACTAATACTAAATACTATAATTTCATTTCATTTCTGCTCACTGGCAACACCACACCTTACCCAATGGCTCCCACCAAGTCAAGGCTAGTTATTGTGTTGTCAGTAATGTCAGTAAGCAGAAATAAACTATTGTTTAAATATAAGTTTGACTTAAATTTTAAAAGTAATATGAAGGTGTGTGTCCTATTAGTTCCAAAATTTGGATATCGCTCAGCATACGTTGCGATTTGTCAAATCGCAACACTGATATTCTGCGAAATCCAATTTAGTGACGCCGGCGCCTAGTGTCTAAACATATAAAAAAAAATAAAAATATACTTAAATATGTAAATATACGAGTAAATAACATATAAATATAATTACTAAATGGTGTAAAAATGTGTGGAGTAAAATAAGAAACATTTGATTGTGTTTTTAAAGCAAGCGTCAGTGTGATATAGGTACCTATAGTGTATACTTATGTCGCTTCGGAATTATTGTAAACAAGTCTATTATCTAATGTGCATTGCGCAGTGACATAGACTGAGAGATGCGGATCTCAAGAAAATCTTTTGCCTTGCCTGTTCTAAGAAGTTATAGCAAGATGAATGCAATATATATATAATAATAATAAATTGTAGGGGTCTCGCTCAAAAAAAAAAAAAAAAAAAAATATATATACAAAAAAATATACAAGACAGGTCAGACACATCAGACATATGCTTATGTATATATACCAGATCACAGAGCATTTCAACAAAGAAATGCAAGAATTAAAGTTAAATTTAACATAAATTAGAATATATTTAAGATAAGTTTAAAGTATTCAAAAACAAATCTATTATAGGACCAGGAAATAATACAAGGCACAACTTCAAGGAACTTCAAGGATGCCTGCAGTTGAAATACACCGCAACAACAACACAGACTGGAGACCCTTCCATCCAATACCTGACGGCTAAATCCAAAAAGGTAAATAGGTGTTTATGGGGATTAGGATATATAGAAATATATAGAGATTAAAGGAGTGTTACAATATTAATTCATTGAACTGGTATAATTTTGTTTATATATACATATACACACACACATACATACACATACACATACATATATACATATATATATATATATATATATATATATATATATATATACATATATATACATACATACACATATACACACATAGACACACATACACACATATGCAGATACACATGTAAATATAATTATGTATTTATTTGTGTTTCTAGCAAAATCTTTTTTAGATGAAAAACAAAGGAATTTCTGGATTTCAGGCTGCGGATTGGTGGTGGAAGGTTATTCCAGCAGTGTGATGCGGCATACCTGAAGCTACCTCTGAAAGCAGCAGTCCTGTGCTCAGGAATGGATAGTGGATTTGTGACTGATCTCACTGTATACCTGGACTGAGATTCTCTCCAACATAGCTTGTCATACAAGTAACTAGGTGTTTTTGTTTCTATAACTCCAAAAAGTAAAGAGGCTAGGTGTAACTTCCTTCTGGCAGCCATCTTAAGGATATTATGTTCATTTAGATAGGGAGTAACATGGCTGCGCTTGGGTATAGTTACACAAAATCTTGCACATGCATGTTGTATACGTTGTATAAGCCGTGCAGTACGTGATAACAGACATGGCCCATACACAGTATCACAGTAATTCAACTTGGACAATACCAGACTATCTACCAGTTGCTTCCTGATTGGTGTACTGAGGAAGTTTCTAATATTGTACAATATTTTTAGCCGATAAAAACAGTTCCTCTGAGTCTTTCCTATATGAGCCTCAAAACGCAATTTTGGGTCCATAGTTAACCCCAGATTGCAAACACTATCTGTTGCATAAATTGCTTCATTAGAAATAGTTATTTTGGGCTTGGCAGCGAGTATGTCCCTGATTTGTTGTCTGCTACCCAGCACCATAAACTTTGATTTAAGGGGGTTTAGAACTAGTGAGTTTTGCTTTGACCACTCAGTGACTCTTTGTAGATCTTCATTAAGTTGCTGAACAGCCAATAACATTGTGTCTGGTTTAAAAGAAATATATACTTGCAGATCATCAGCATATATGTGGTATTTGGAGCTCTTAAAGGACTGAGCTACATCAGCACTGTAAATTAAATATAAAAGAGGTCCGAGAATTGACCCCTGCGGTACGCCTCTATGAACAATATGTGGCTTAGAGGTTTTCTCACATCCATGAATTTCGACAACTCGAGTTCTGTTTGATAGGTAGCTATCAAACCATTTTACCGCATCCACTGAGAATCCATAGTAGGACATTTTTGAGAGCAGCAGTGTCGGACTAATCGCGTCAAAAGCCCTGGAATAGTCCAACATGACTAAAATTGTACCTTCTCCTCTGTCACGAGCCTCAAGTATATTTCCCACAACATCACAAAGAGCTGTAGCAGTACCATGTTTCTTCCGGAAACCTGATTGTAAGTCAGGGAGGATGTTGTTGTCCTCTAGGAATGATACCACTTGAGTATGCACAACTCTCTCCAGTACTTTAGATAGACATGGTAGTATGCTGATAGGTCGAAGATCTTTTACAGATTGAGGGCTACTGTTCTTGGGAATTGGGCGTACCACTGCACAACGCCAAAGTTTAGGAAAAGTGTTTGTAGTTATTGATTTATTTATTATGTCTGTTATAGCTTGTACAGTGGTTGGCAAAGTCAGTGAGATCATGTCCAGACTGATGCCGTCTATACCCTGAGCGTTTGTATTTATACTTCTTATAATTTTTAGAATGGACTCGCTCAACACTGGCTGCAATTTAAAAGAAGCTGGACCATGTCTATGATGCTCAAAGTACGACAACTGTGAAATGTCCACCTTACACTCACCAGGCACATCAAGAAAAGCTATGTTTATTGCCTCGGGGTCATTGAAGATCTTTGGCAGTGATTTTTCGCTGTGGTCTGGCAATATATCAGATTTAAGTTTCTTCCAAAGTAGCTTTGGATTATGTAAGTTGCTGTTAATGTGCCTGGTGAAAAATGCCTTTTTTTCTGAGGTAAGAGCAGAAGTAGCTTGTTTTTTTAAATCTAAGTAATACTGTCTTTTACTAGAGTCATCTCTTGCTTTGTGATATTTGTCTCTCGCCTCATCTCTCAATTTGAACATCAATCGAATATTAGGCGTAATCCAGGGTGTAGGCCTAGCTTTGACGATTAATGTTTTTGTTGGTGCGTGTAGGTCGTACAAAAGTTGGATCCAGTGGTTTAAGGTATAAACCATAGAGTCAACGTCGCACATACTACTAATTTCTGACCATGGGATTGAGGCTAAGTCAGGCAGGAAATACTCCTCCAGTATATCCTTAATTGGACGGAAAACAATAGTTCTTGGACTGGGTTTTGATTTTTTAAATATTGACTCGCATGTAACAAATGCATGATGGCCAAGGTCACTATTGTAATCTACAATTATATTATGAACATTCATATCAGTACATATAACGTCAATTAATGTGCTGCTGTCACCCACAAAATGTGTTGCTGTTGGAACAACCTGCTTTAAACTAACAGTATTCAGAAATTCACTGAAAATTTTCATTTTGGGGTTACAAATATCCAACATGTTGACATTGAAGTCTCCTAAAACCATAACATTATCATATGGGGCCAACGCGCTGATACTCTCGGTTAGTCCTTCAAAAAACTTGTTGGTATCGAGCCAGGGTGGACGGTATGCCGTGCCAATGAGTAACTTCCGGCCGTTTACTGTTGTGGACAGCCATAATTGCTCGATATCCGGCTGGTTGTTAATTGGCTGTTTCACACGCGCGTTGGTACCATCCCTGATAAAGAAGGCGACGCCTTCGCCTCTCCCAGCTTTTATACACAACGGTCGCGGAATGTGTTTGAGCCTGTAGCCTGGGACACAAGGAGCCCGGCCGTCTTCGCCTGGTCGTAACCATGTCTCATTAATAGCTAAGATATCAACGGCATGCCGGTCCATTGCAATCAAGAATTCATCTTGATTGGTTGCCAGGGAACCTGCATTTAGTAACCCAAACTTTAAACATTTGCTATGTGGCATTTTGTGTTATGAAAAGAAAAATTATATTGTGTGTCAGGGAGAACTATGTATTGTGTTTTTAGTATGATAAATGGTGAGGTATAAGTTGTATTTGTATTAAAATAGGTAGTATTAAGTATATATTTGATTAAATGTACTGTGTATATGATATATATTAATCCTAGGTTGTAAATATATATATATATTTTTTGTGTAAGATAGTTTATAAATGCATATGTATGATCTGAATATGATATAATATGAATAGTGTAATCCAATAGAAAAGAAATATTAATAAATAAATTTATAAAAGTAATGTGAATAAAAAACCAATAAACTTTCCTTTGAACGAAAAAATGGTAACTGACAAAACACACAAATTCCTCCAACAAAATATTATAAGACAAATATCTGTTTATAAATAAATAATAATTGAAAAGCACAAAGTCAGGACTGTTATAATTAAGGAGATATATTGGTAGATATAATAAAAGTTTGTATATCTGCTTCAGAACTAATATGTCTGGTTGGGTCTCCTGGCTTACGGCAAGCCAATATTCGCCCACGCTTAGTCCACACAAACCTAAATCCGGCCTGACCTGCAGCATCCCTGGCTTGACGAAATAAGCGACGATTGGACTTAGTGAGCCGCTCATTCACGTAAAAGCGCCTCTCCGGTCCCGCCATGTCCAGATCCGCTGTGGTGGCCCCCCGCCTCACTCGAGCATGTTTGAGCAGGTCGTCGCGCACGTCGCGGCGCGCCAGGCGCACCACCAGAGGGCGCGGCCGCAGCTCGGCGGGCCCGCCCGGGCTCGTCGCGCTGAGCTGCCGCCTGCCAGCGCGCTCCGCGCTAACGATGTCGCGCTCGTCCACGCTGACTCCCAGTTTTTTACTTATAGCCAGAACGACATGTACTGGGTTCTCAGAATTAGCTTCTGGTAAGTTGCTGATCTCTACGTCGTTGGCTAAAAGTTGTTGGTCTCGATCATTGAGCTGCTGGCGAAGCTCGTCTATGGCGTTGTCCACCCTCGCAGAGTCAAACGTACGCTGCTCCAGAGTCTTTAGTTTTTGTTCGAGTACGTCTACTCTTTCATTGTATGTTGCTACGGTGCCTCGCAGTGTCGCCAGCTCGTCCTCCATGTATCTCCTAAACCCGCCGAGTTCCTCACGGACAGCCCTCAACTCGTCAATGATGGCCTGGTACTCTGGTCGGATGATTGGAGACGTCTCCCGTGAACACCGCGCACTGCTGCTGCTATTTTGAGCGTCTTCAGGGTTGACCGTGGACGCAGTACCGCCCGGTGAGTTAGCGTCGTTGACGGTGCAGTCCAGGTTAATCTGGCTGCATGGAGCTCTAACCGGCGTCTCTGCCTTGTTGTCCCTTGCGATGCCTTTCCTGCACTCAGGGCAGCGCCAATCGGGTGCCACAATCGCCTTGGGAAGAAATCCCACACAGGCACGGTGGTAATACGCTTCCCCACACTTTGAACCGCAGCACCTAATGCCCTCTATCGGTTTTAGGAAGCGACCACAACCCAAGCACTTAACCATGTCTACTATGACAGGAGTAGTTGGCTTAGTAGATAATACAGGCTTCGTTCCCTAGATGGCGCTGTAATATCGATTTCTGGTCCAAATCTATTTGAGTGAGATTTATGCGTACAACGAAACGTAGCTTAAAACACTAGTGTTCAGATTTGGAGTCACCGTAGAATTTCAACTTTCCGAACGAAGTTTATAATGTCAATATAAGACTGAGTGTTCCAATTGGTGAATGTTCTTGGTTGTTTGAATTATACAATGATTATAACTGTAGCTTGTGAAAATTGTTATTTGCAATTTATATTTACCAGTAATATTATGACAAAACCAGTTAATTAGGTGTTAATTATACCGGATTTTATCGTTGATGTCTTGCTCGTATGGTTTTATGCACTCTTTACACTTAGTTATTTGATTGTTTATATTTGTTATTGGTGTCAGTGTTCACTTAAATATCACAAATTAGTTATATGTTCACGGAGACAATACTATCACTTGGTCATTGTCCTATCACGAGCACAGCTATGTAAAATTGAGACACATATATACAAAATATTAATAATAAATTAATTTAAATTTCGCGAACTGTGTTGATCGTGCCGGTGTTGTGTTGTTACGTATGTACCTATCAATACCCTATTAAATAAATTACTTATGTCATTTGCGGATGTATATACTTCATTATTATGTAATATTTTATCAATTTCTGTACACATGTTAATTTCTCCAATGTTCTCATTTATAACATACCATACGGCCTTACATTTGTTTCTTTTTTTGTTGATATATTTGTGGTTTGCTAACTGTCTGGACTTGTGTATACAGCGGTGAAGTATTTTAGAGTATTTTTGTATGCCCATATATTTTTCTTTTTTTCGGCACCTACTTGTTTGCTTTTTAGATAGAGTATTCTTTTTTTTACACAACACTTTTTTAAACCTCTTGTTAGCCATGTACTTTGAACAATTTTATTTGTTTTCTTCATTTTAAATGTAGGAAAACATAAAATAAAAATCAATGAAAATATATTGCGAAATTCTTGGAATGCCTCATCTGCATTGGTTTGCTCATATACTTGTGAGAAAGAGAGTGATGATATATAATAGGAAAATTTATTAATATTTTGTTTACTGAAATCTCTAACATATTCATACCAGCTACGCTTATGGCGTTTTATATTGATCTTTACTAATAAAGTTTGCCCGGTTTCATGGTCTGAAAGTCCTAAGTGGTGAATGGTCGCTTTAGCTTGTCTTACATTACTTGCAAAAATATCAAGACATGCTTGTTGTCTAGTTGGCACCTTGATATGTATTTCAATGTTAAATTTTTTTAACAAGTTTATTAGTTCCAAGCAACTTTTATTAGGCTTGATCATATCTAAGTTCCAATCACCATCTAAAAGATTTTTTTTTGTTCTGTGTGAAAGTTTTAATAATAGGTATTCCAGTTTTTCCATGAAAATGTATGGATTACTGGCGGGTGTTCTGTATATACAAATAACAATAACTTTTTGTGATAATAGCTCAACACCACAATATTCAAAATGAAAATTACAGGCAAGGTGAGGTATGTTTGGTAATGTTTTGTATTCTAAATCATTTTTAATTAGGACACAAGAACCTCCCCTTTTTGAACTGCGGGAAAACGATGCTGCTAATTTATAGTTGGGTATTTTTAATAGATGCTCCGTGCCTTTTTTTATAAAAGTTTCAGTAAAACAAATTATGTCAATTGTTTTGTACTTTTGAGACAAATCAGTTAACGCAAAGATAATGTCCTCAGTTTTATTTATTGCCCCCGCTATATTTTGGTGAAATACAGTTAAAATTGATTCCATTTTATTCACGAAAAAGATCTTTTTCGTTTAAGTTATGTTGTGGTGTTTGGTTTAATATCACTGCATTGTTAGTTTTACGAAAATAGTAGGGTATTGTTCCCTTTTTAACAGTATTTACATTTGTAGTAACATAAGATGCCATTTTTGAATCATTTAACTTTGTAGTAAATTGAAAATAATATTGAATAGTACCTTTTTTTATATTTAAGTTGGATGTACAAATTCTAACTGGTTTACATGTACTATGTTTACATTGTAACTTAGATGTATCACTTGTGCCACTACAAGTAGGCGGAGTTTTGGATGTTAGTTTAATTAACTCTAAAAATGCCAATTCCACAAGAAATTTAAAACTTATATTTTTAATAAAATTACTCACATTTGTATATAAAATATTCGTACTATTCAATACTCAATACTCAATACGTTTATTGCACACCATAAAGTAAACAAAAGATGTAATACAGAAGCTAGGACATGTTATGGACCCTGTCGGGTAAGGCAAACGTAGGCGAGAGGAAGGTACTTTTTTACATAGAAATTAATTAAATTACAATAAGTCAAATTCCAAAAGTAAATAAAATTAAGTTAATTATGTCAAATTATATCAAAAATAAGTCAAAGTAATATTAATGAAATTCTATTTAAGTTTTTGTCGTTAAGGTACTCGTCAATGCTCTATCTTCAGTGGGCCCGGATCTGGCGGAATAACAATATGGTTTCCGCCGCGGGCGCTCCACTATTGACGCTGTCCAGCGTGTGAGGAGCCTGGCGGAGGACGCGGTGTCCCGGGGCGAGGTCGTCTTCGCGGTGTCTTTGGACATCGCGAATGCCTTTAATACCTTGCCCTGGAGTTGTATTAGGGAGGCACTAATTTTCCATCGAGTGCCGACCTACCTCCGCCGCATAGTCGGGGCATATCTGTCAGAGAGGGTAGTCGTCTACCCGGGTCACGACGGTTGGAGTCGGCGAGAGATGTCGTGCGGTGTTCCACAGGGATCGGTTCTGGGTCCGCTCCTGTGGAACATCGGTTACGACTGGGTGCTGCGAGGTGCGCTCCTCCGTGGCGTCGGCGTCATTTGTTACGCCGACGACACCCTTGTCACAGCGAGGGGTAAGTCGCACCGGGCGGCGGCCATACTGGCGACCGCTGGGGTCGCACAAGTCGTTGGTCGTATCCGGCGATTGGGCCTCGAGGTGGCCCTGTCCAAGTCCGAGGCCGTTTGTTTCCACGGCCCTCGGAAACGGCCACCTCCAGGGGCCCATATTATGGTAGGAGGGGTCCGCATCGGCGTCGAGTCAACCCTAAAGTATTTAGGTCTCTTGCTCGACAGCCGATGGGACTTTATAGCCCATTTTCGTCGTTTGGCCCCCATTCTTCGGGGCGCTACAGGCGCGCTCTCGCGCCTGCTGCCCAACCTTGGGGGGCCAAACACCTCCTGCCGGAGGCTCTACGAGGGGGTCGTGCGGTCCATGGCCCTATATGGGGCCCCAGTTTGGGCAGACAACCTGACGGCCCGCAATATCCCGGCGCTTCGTGCACTACAGCGCGCCATGGCCGTCAGGTTGATTAGGGGATACCGCACGATCTCGTTCGAGGCTGCGAGCCTCCTCGCCGGATCGATGCCATGGGACCTGGAAGCGGCGCTCCTGGCGTCGCTCTATCGTTGGCGCCAGGAGGCACTAGCTCGGGGCAAAGGACCGGATCCTCCCGCTATCAAGGCGGCGAGGTCCGAGCTCCGCCAGGTCCTTATGGCGACTTGTGCACCCCAGTGCCGGGCACGCCACGATCGTGGCGGTAAGTCCCGTGTTTCAGGAGTGGATGGAGAGGCGGCATGGCGCCCTCACCTTCCGGCTGACACAGGTTCTGACTGGCCACGGTTGTTTTGGCCAGTTCCTGTGTCGTATACGCCGGCAAGAGACGCCCGGTTGTCACCACTGCGGCGACTGCCGCGACGTTGTAGAGGACACGGCGCTGCACACTTTGGCGGTTTGCCCCGCCTGGGCATCGCAGCGCCGTGAGTTGACCGCGGCAGTCGGATCGGTTGCCCTCTCGCTCCCGGCCGTAGTTCAGTCTATGGTCCGGAGTGAGAGGTCGTGGAACGCCGTCGCCTCCTTTTGCGAGGAAGTGATTTCCATCAAGGAGGCGGTGGAGCGGGAGAGGGAGCGTTTAAACCCTCTCCCCAACCGCAGAGCCGGGCGCCGGAGGGCGCGCGATGACCTCCAGCCACCTTGAGGTTTGACCTGGGGGTGGCGGGCTTTGTGGGCCTGCCCGCCATCCGTTCAGCACCAGGTCCGAGAGGCGGCGTGCGTGTTCCCACGTGCGCCTCTGTGTCGAGTCCCCCCTAGGGGGGAGACAGTAGGGAATTTTTTTTTTGACGGAGTCCTTTGGGTAGGTCTCTTTGGGTAGTGGCCTGCCGTTTCATACGGCGGGCCGAAACCTCGGCGGGGTCGCGACCGCATGCGAAAGCGATTCGCGCGGCCCCGCCGATAGTGGTTTTGTCGAGGAACACCGTGGTAGGTTTAGTCGGTATTCCGGGAGGTACATTATTTCTTTTCCATCTTCTTTTACCCCGGCGAGTCCGACATAATCCCTCCACCCGCCCCCGCGGAGGGATATGCGTCATTGCATTCCCCCACGTAAAAAAAAAAAAAAAAAAAAAAAAACGTCAATGCTGTAATATATTTTGTTAATTAATATTTTTTATTTTCGTCAATAAATTTTGTATTATTTTTTTCATTTTTTATATGTTCTGGTAATTTATTGTAAATTTTTATTGACATGGCAAGTGGACCTTTCGCGTGCATGGTTAATTTCGAATTTGGTAAATTAAGTCTATTTCCATGACGTAGGGAATATTTACTCTGTATGTCTTTTCTTGAGCTGTAGAATTCTGGGTGGTTTCGGACAAATTTGCATATTTCCAGACTGCATATACATGGTAGAGTAAGTATTTTGTGTTTTTTAAAGTATGGCTTACAGCTTTCTGTATCTTCTATGTTTTCTAGAATACGAATTAATTTCTTTTGACGAATGAACAAGGTCGGTGCTTCAGTACTATTTCCCCATAGAATTATGCCGTAATTAAGCCATGAATAGGCGTAACCATAATATGCTATTAAAGCAGTTTTTATGTCTGTGTGTTTTTTTAAGCTCGTACAAGGCGTAAGAAAATTTTGAAATTTTTGATGTTAATTTGTTTACGTGAGATTTCCAATTTAAATGGGTATCTATATTTAATCCCAACAAAGTAAATTCATTTACTGATTCTAATTTGATGTTATTGTAGGTAAAGTTTATAGGTAGTGGTCTTTTTTGATGGGGGTGGAAAGTCATTAATTTTGTTTTGTTATAGTTTATTTCAAGGTTGTGTTCATTCATCCAGTTCTCAATTTTGGTTAGTATTGAATTTAAGGTTTGGTTTAGGTTCAAGGTGTTTTGGCAAGGGATAAGTAGGGAAATATCGTCTGCGAATAGGACGCAAGGTCATCTATCATTTTTGGCAGGTCATTGATATAAATTAGGAATAGTAAACATCCTATAACACTTTCCTGAGGAATTGATGCATTTGTGATTTTGGGATCTGATTTGATATTTTCTATTATATTAGTTTTATTGTTATAAAGTTCTATTTCAACTATTTGTTCTCTGTCTTTTAAGTAGGAAGTAAGCCAGTGATGAGCATTTCCACGGATCCCAATGCCATACAATTTATGTAAAAGTGTTGGAAATTGCACTTTATCATAGGCCTTAGTCATGTCTAACAATATACCTATGGCATGGCTTTTATTGTTTATTATATTCAGAGCTTCTTGAATAAATTTGTATACTGCTAGCGTTGTGGATCGATTTTTACGGAAGCCATTTTGGCAGTCATCAAAAATTTTATATCTCTCACAAAAGCTATAAATTCGGTCGCTCATGGCTCTTTCGAAAATTTTTGATGCGGTCGGTAAAAGAGCAATGGGACGGTAATTATTAGCGTCTGTTTTTTCATTCTTTTTATGTATGGGTTTGATTACTGCTTTTTTTAATTCATCTGGGAAAGATCCTTCCTCGAACGATTGGTTAATTAAATAACATAAAGGTAATGTAAGTTCATTGGCACAGCACCTTATAAGAGTTGGTGGTAGTTGATCAAGGTCATAGCTTTTTGTGTTTTTTAAGTTTTTTATGATTTTATTTACTTCGTTTGGGCTTACAGGGTTGAGAAACATTGTGTTTTCTGTTGTATTATTTGTAGGGGTGCTGTTCATCTGGTGCAGTGCTAAATTCTGCCTCTGTTCGCCAATGGATGCAAAAAAGTTATTAAAATGGTTCGCTATTTGTTTTGGTTCGGTAACGAGTTGTTTATTTAAAATGAGCTTAATATTGTGCTTTTCACTTTTTAAGCTTTTTATTCTGGTGGTCGTTTAGTGCGTGTGTCGTAATAGGATTTAGAAGACTCTTTGGATTTAAGTATGTTTTCTAACGCTTTGTCTCTCGTGTATTTGAGCTTATGTTGTAACTTTTTGATGTAGTCACAGTAGGTTGTGCCAAGGTCTCTTTCGTATACGGATGTAGGAATATAGGGTTTATGACCGAAGATCAGTTCGTAAGGAGAGAATTTTGTCGTAGAGTGTATAGTGGTGTTGT
Source organism: Catocala nupta (assembly GCA_963675205.1). NCBI lineage: Eukaryota > Metazoa > Arthropoda > Insecta > Lepidoptera > Erebidae > Catocala > Catocala nupta. The sequence goes on from OY776087.1 coordinate 622,548, forward strand.
AGGTGAGTATAGCAGTATATACAAAAGTAGGCCAATTATTAGGGGGAGGGGGGTACTGAAGCCCTGTGGAGGGGTGTGGGTACTGAAGCCCTGTGGAGGGGTGTGGTTAAGCGAGGTTCGGCTGGAGCAGAATGCCGAGACGAGGCCTCGCTCGGCCAGAAGTCGCCGTTCATCTTCGTCCGCCATGTGAGAAAAATTTTAATACACGAACTCGCCGTTCATCTTCGTCCGCCATGTGAGAAAAATTTGAATACACTAACTCGCCGTTCATCTTCGTCCGCTATATGAGAAAAATTTTAATACACGAACTCGCCGACCGTTCCGACGGTATAAACCTTTAGAAACACTATATGTAGGTGGGTCACCGCGACCCGGAAAACCCGATCGCCAGAAACCAAAGTGCTGACTCACCGGATCCGTTGGCATGGGCTAGGGGGACGCGCGACACGCTCCCAGGAGCAAGCGCGCGCACGTCACAACGGACCGTCACGGGCACACACACACACACATACACACTAAGCGTAGATTTGCGTCTATGTCGCAAGGCGGTGATGACTTCACTGTCGCGGGAGGTACAGTGTCACTGGCGCGGATGTCCCACAGATGGGAGAGGGAGAGGGGTAAGCGTCACTGCGCGGGGGGGAGTAAACATCCACTATGAATGGCGTCTCTATCGCACAGAAGGCATCTCTAACGCGCGCATACGTCACTAACGCGAAGTGTCACTGCCACACACACGTACTATAGGCAAAGATTCGGTGTCCCTCTCACTTGCCAATATGGCTGCCGTCGCTAGAACTAAAATGTTCTTGCGAGAACGAGAGGGGCCGATTTTGCGGAATCACACATGTCACTGGGGGGAGGCGCAAATTGCGCTATCACCCTCTAACCTCTAATAATATGGCCGCGGCCTCTAAAGGCAAATTGCCTAAGAGGAAACGAGAGGGACCGATTATTGGATCACTCGCGATACTGATGTGCGAAAACCAAATAAATAAATAGATGATAAATCACCGGAGCATTCGCGCGCACGTCTGTCTGCTCACAATGAATTACGACGACGGAGTCGAGATAAGAACAGTATTCCATGTGAGGCCGAACCTGCGCCTTATAAAGTAATAGGCGGTGGGCCGGCGTGAAATACTGTCGCGATCTATTAAGCACGCCAAGCTTTTTGAAGCTACTTAATAACCGCGGAACTGGACTTCGCTCGATATGTCGACACCAAGAATTCCAATATTAGCTGAGGCAGTCATGGAGATGTTCTCAAAACGAGGAGATACGACCAATGGCAGCTTTTTTGCAGTGAACGCGCAGACTTGTGTCTTTATGGGGTTAAATCGGACCAAATTAAATCTGCCCCAATCCGAGATTTTCTTCATAGAGGTCTCAATTTCAGACACAAGTTTGTTTCGGCTCTCGATGACGTTTTCCCGAGAGATGTTAGCGCGTCGTCGTCGTCGTCGTGCTGTCGTCCGCATAACAATGAATGCTACTAATTTGCAACATATTATTGATATGGAGGAGGAACAGTGTAGGCGATAACACACAGCATTTACCGTCGACTACGACCTTAATGCTTCTGTCTGCTAAAAAACTAATCCAGTAAAGTAACCCATTCGCAATATCTCTCGGGAAGCCCATAGGAAGGCAGCTTCGAAAGAAGCACTTTGTGCCAAACACGATCGAAGGCCTTCGCTATGTCCAAACTAACCGCCAAGGCTTCCCCCTTTGTCGCAACGCCTGAGCCCAACGATGTGTCAGATAAACTAGAAGATCACCATTATCATGGGTGTTTCTATGTATAACATGTATGGATTTACAAAAAAAGTATATCTATACGTGTTGAGGTGTTAAGGTTGTAGTTCGCACTGTGATTTTGGAATGAGAAAAACACGTCTGTTCCGTATGATTTCTATTGACAACTAAATTTATTATTCACGCACATTAATATATATTGGAATTGGTACATCATTAATGAATAAAATCGAAATGTATGAAGTAGCTTCAACATAAGCCGCCCACCAAAGAACATATGGTTCTTTCAAAATTTACAAACTGCATGCAAGATCAAAACATAACAAGACATTCATAATGCAGCATTAAATTAAATAGATATGAATTGTGAAATGTGGGCGTACATAATATACAAACTATAATACTAATTTGTATCTGTATCTATAGGTAGGGCGCACAACTTCGTAACACATCGCTTGGTTACGTGATCTCCACTTTTCACGCTGTACACTCTGGTAAAACCATCGGGACCGGGATGTTTATCTGTTATTCGTCCCATGCACCACTTGCCTGGTGGCAGATTATCATGTTTGACTAGAACTATATCTCCAATTTTAAATTCTTCTTCGCGTTTCAGCCATTTAGGCCTGTGTTGAAGTCTAGTCAAATACTCGTTTTGCCATCGCGTCCAGAAGTCGTTTAACAATTTTCTAGTATATTGCCAACGTGTTAAAGTGCTCATTTTGACATCCTTCATAGTTGGATCTGGTATTATAACTGGTGGTTCGCTTATTAAAAAATGACCAGGTGTTAGTGGCTGCATGTTGTCGTTGTCCATTGGGCATAATGGTCGGGAGTTCAAACAGGCCTCAATTTCACAAAGTACCGTTGTCATCTCTTCGAATGTCAGATTGGTAGTGAGTATCCTCCTCAGGTGATATTTTATAGATTTGACTCCGGCCTCCCAAAGTCCTCCAAAAGTAGGTGAGTAGGCTGGTATAAAATGCCATTGAGTTCCGTCGTTAGCTAATAACTCAGCAACTTCTCCATCAAGTTGCAGGCCAGCTTGCTTCCAGGCATCTGACAACTCCTTGTTGGCACCGACAAAATTTCGCCCTTGGTCACTCCATATATTTGTGCATTTACCTCTGCGTGCGCAAAACCTTTTGAAGGCATGGATGAATGCTGCTGAACTCAGATCGCTGACTAACTCCAAATGTATTGCTTTTGTGGCCAAACATACGAAAATAGCTATATACGCCTTACTGGTTTTAGCGCCTCGACCCTTAGTTATTAAAATCTGAAGTGGTCCAGCGAAGTCGACTCCTGAATTAAGAAAAGCTCTAGCAGGTTTTACGCGTGCTCGCGATAAGTCGCCCATTACTTGCGTCTTGGCCTTAGCATTTAGCTTTGCACATACTAAACAGCGGCGAACGTACTGTTTGACCAACGCCTTTGCTCGAAGTATCCAGTATTTAGATCTGAGGTAAGTAAGCATCAACTGTAATCCTCCGTGCAATGTCTTTGTGTGAGCGTCTGCCACTATAAGAGTGGTAAGTTTGGTGTTTCTACCTAGAACTATTGGGTGCTTGATTTCGTCGTCTAGCTCCGAGTTCCTGAGCCGACCGCCTACTCTCAGGATACCAGCACTGTCAAGGTAAGGATCGAGAAATTTTATTTTACTTGATCTCTTCACAATTTTCTTTCTTTTCAGTCTATCTATCTCTTCTTCGAATTCTTCCTCTTGTGCTCTTCTTATACAAATTTGCAATGATGTTTGAAGTTCTTCTGTTGTCATAATGCTATCTATGTTATAATTCAATTCCTTTTGTTTCAGAAATCTTTTGCAGTATGTGATTGTTCTTATTAGTTCTTTTAGAGTGTCAAAACTATCAAATTGTAAACATAATTTGTTTCTTACATAATTTTCATCGCTTGTTATTTTAAGGGCTTGCACAGTGTTCTTCTTTCTCTCTAATTCTGTTGGTATTATGTTTGGTCTAGTGAACTGTATCTTCGGTTGTGACAACCATTCTGGTCCATTCCACCACAAATCACAGCTTTTCAGATTGGCTACGGACATTCCCCTAGATGCAATGTCAGCAGGGTTGTCATTAGACTGAACGTGAAACCATTGATTGCAGTTTAAGTTGGTTGTAATCTCAACGACGCGATTGGCTATAAATGGTTTCCATCGATTTGAATCGCCAAACAACCAGGAAATGACTATTGACGAATCAGTCCAAGCGTAGGTCTGTGAAGTGCGAATTCTCATAGCTCCTTGTATTTGTTTGATCAGCCTAGATAATAATAAAGCTCCACACAATTCAAGCCGTGGTAACGAAATCGTTTTCAAGGGCGCGACTCTTGTTCTTGCAGCGATTATAGAGACTCTGACTGTACCATCTGAGTGTATGACACGGCAATAAACGACAGCGCCATACGCTTGCACAGACGCGTCACTGAATCCGTGGATTTCGATGTTCTCTTTGGTTGACGTTCCCATCCACCTGTTTATGAAGATTCCATTCACGTTTTCTAAGTCGGATCGTATTGTAGCCCATTTTTCAGATAACGTATGGTTCAAGGTTTCATCCCAATCAACTTTCTCCTGCCATAGTTGTTGTATAAGAATTTTTGCCATGACAAGACAGGGGGCTATCCAGCCGAGCGGATCGAACAACTTTTGAATGTCGGAGAGAACGCTGCGTTTTGTAATGACATCGCCAATAACAGGTAAGTTCAATTTATATTCCAGCTGATCCGCTCCTAGGTTCCACTGTATACCTAGTGCCTTAACTATTCCATCGATATTCAATTTCAGGAGTGCATTGGATGTTCTTTCATTTGGATCTATGGTTTCCATAAAGTCGCGACTGATAGATGACCATTTCTTCAATTGAAAACAACCTAGATGTAGTAGTTCTTTTAGATCTTGACTGATTCTTATGGCTTCTTCTAGAGTATCACATCCCGACATTACATCATCAACGTACAAATCTTCTCGCAATATTTTGGCAGCTTCGGGATACTTGGCGCCTTCATCGTCAGCTAATTGCATAAGTGTCCTCACGGCTAGATATGGTGCGGACGCTGTTCCGAAAGTTACAGTCAAGAGTCTGTAGTCCTTAATATCTTCAGATTGCTTATTTCTCCACAGAATCCTTTGAAAATCTGTATCTGATTTATCAATCCATATCATCCTGTACATTTTTTGAATGTCGGAAACGAAACAAATGGCATGAGTTCGCCATCGTATGATTAGGCTTCTCAGATCATCTTGCAGGACAGGGCCTGACAGAAGTTCATCGTTCAAAGAGATACCATTGGAGCCTTTGCACGATGCGTCGAACACGACACGAGTTTTCGTGGTTTCTTTATCACTTCGTATCACCGGGTGATGAGGTAAGTACACTGATTTATTTTCAATTTGGTCAGAAGGTACTACTTCCATATGTTTTAATTCTATGTATTCGTTCATTACTTTAGTGTATTCTTGATAAAGTTCTCTATCTTTGTTTAATCTTCTTTCTAACTGCACTAATCTTCTTTTTGCTATTTCACGGATGTTTCCTTCAGGTGATCTTGGGTGTACTGTGTTAAACGGTAATTTTACAATGTATTTCCCATTCTTGTCTCTCTTATGTGTTTTCTTGTATATGGTTTCACATTCCTTTTCTTTAAGTGTAGGTGTTCTATTTGTGTCAAAATCAACTTCCCAAATTGTCTTTAGTAGATCTTCAATGTTTACTTCTTGCTTTAAAACTTTTATTGCTCTTTCCTTTTCACTGAATTTTACAGATGTTCCACCCATTAATATCCATCCTAAATGAGTGTTTTGGGCGCATGGAGTACCTGGTGGTCCTTTGATGAGACCTTGTTTAAGAATTGCTGCGTACTCATTTACTCCTAGCAGCAAATCTATTGTTCCAGATGCGAAATGATTTTCATCTGCAAGTTGAATTCTTGTTAAGTGTGGCCAGTCAGTCTTCATAATGGTGCTTGACGGTACATTTGCAGTCAAGTGCTTGGACATCACGTAGGCTTTAATAGGTAATTTGAAAGTTTCTTCCCATCGTGACAACAACTGAACTTCGACCTCGTGCTTGACTTTAATCTTCATGGATTCCATTCCAGAGACAATTGCGTTCACTGAAGATTTGTGTAATTTCAGGATCTGAGTTGCCTTCTCACTTATAAAACACGCTTGAGATCCTGAATCTATTAGCGCCTTCAACACAGTAGTGTTTCCATTGTCACTCTTCAAAATAACTACTGCAGTGGCTAATAGAGTAATCTTCTGCCCGGAGATGTGATGCGACGCAACCATTGCATGATGAACCTTCTTCTCTTCTACATCTGCTTGAGATGAGATCGACTGGTGAGAATCTGCGTGGGATGTCGACTCATCCATATCCCTTGGTTGATGTAAAAGTGTATGATGGCGTCTCTTACAAATGCGGCAGGACACTGGCATACGACACTTGAAAACTGAATGTCCCGCTGCCAGGCAGTTGAAACAGAGTTTGTTTGTTTTAACGTGTTCTCGTCGATTGCTAACTGTCATTTTAATGAAGTTGCTACAGTGACATAGTGTATGCACCTCTTTACACAAAGCACATATTTTCTTCCGTTCATTTTCAGAGGTGGTGACGTGGAAGACACGCTCTTTGGTATTCTTGGTACAAGAGGTAGGGTTTACTAGTTCGAGCGTCCGGAATGTAGCTTCTAAAAATTCACGTAAGTCTTTCCAGGTAGATAATTCTTCTGAATTCACCGAATAGGCAGCCTGTTCCCACTCCTTATGTGACTCCGAGTCCAATTTCTGAACAACCAGAAATATAATTATAGGATCCCAGGAACCGGTAGATACTTGCAAATTATTCAAGCTGTTAATAATCTCGCTGGTGGTATCCAGAAGAGTTTTCAGCTGTGTTGCAGATTGAGTGGTGCATTTCTTAAGCGTAAATAATCGTTTAAGAAGTGCATTAACTATAAGGCGTTTATTGTTGTAACGGTGATTCATCGTTTCCCAAGCTTGTACATAGTTAGCACCGGTCACTTGAATGTGCTTTAATAAAGATGCTGCTTCGCCTGCAACGCTAGTCTTTAAGTAATGCAATTTTTCAACATCACTTATTTTCGTGCATTCGTGAATTAATGACGTAAATAAATCCTTGTATGTAGGCCATTCATCATAATTTCCACAAAATGTGGGTAACTTAATGCTAGGTAGCTTTATCCTTGTGTGACCTTCGCACGACACACTGCTGCATGTAGAATGATCAGCTGTCTTGTTTGTTTGCGTAGCTAATAAGTCCTTCAGGTCTCCTAACATGCACATATACAGGTCTTCTTGTAAGCAAAATTCATCATTAACGAAGTACGAAATCACAGCGCGTTGTTCCCGTGTGGTACACTTGAGCAAATCTTGATGTGCCTTCTTAAAAGTGTTCCAGTACTCTTCAATCGTCTGTATTCGAGTTTGCAAATAACCAGGTTTAGACAATCGGTCTTTGGGGCACTTCTTGAGATTAACTTGAATTTTCTTGAGCAACGATGCTGTATCTTCAAGTATACTCAAAGCTTGATCTGCTTGGGACGTCATCGCTAAGTCGTGAAGTTATTGTATATTCAAATGTTTATCTAATTATAGCGATTTATAACATTAATAACAATGTAATAAACTGTGCTAATCTATTTGCGTAAACAACTTCGCTCGATGCTTAGGAATGTGGGGTCCTATTGTTCTCGCGGCCGCAGCGCAGGTAGCCGGTCCGTCGCGTCGATGTTTATAGATAATCCGGTTCGATATTCGACCATATGTTGAGGTGTTAAGGTTGTAGTTCGCACTGTGATTTTGGAATGAGAAAAACACGTCTGTTCCGTATGATTTCTATTGACAACTAAATTTATTATTCACGCACATTAATATATATTGGAATTGGTACATCATTAATGAATAAAATCGAAATGTATGAAGTAGCTTCAACAATACGTATGTTTATCCATTGTCTAGTACGCATAGTACAAGCTCTGCTTAGTTTGGGCTAGATGGTGTTGTGTAGATGGTGTTGTGTAGATGTGGTAGAATATATTATTATATTAATATATTATCACCAGCTGACCGACCCTTACGGAAGCCGTACTGCTGGTCACTAAGCAGTTGATGACCCTCCAGGTATCATAACATACCATAACAGCTGACGGTTGATGATTGATTCCATTATATTCGAGAAAAGGGGGTTATGACTATTGGCCTGTAGTTGGACGGGTTTGAGCGATCGCCTTTTTTTGGGATGGGATGGACCAATGATGTCTTCCATGATCCCGGGACTACGCCAGAAGAGTTAGAGAGCCGAAATAGTCGCGTTAAAACCGACGCCAACTCTGGAGCGCTCATCTTCAACACAATAGGGGGGATTCCATCAGGCCCACTCGACTTATGGATATCAAGGGACAAAAGCGCTAAACGCACTGAGCGTTGGTGGAACCCGATATCCGGCATTTAACCCTCACACCGCGGTATGGTAGTCGGTTCTTGTCCCCTGCCTGTCATCAAGGTAACTATGACTAATACAGTAACTATGACTAATACAGTAACTATGACTAATACAGTAACTATGACTAATACAGTAACTATGACTAATACAGTAACTATGACTAATACAGTAACTATGTAGGTTAGGTGGGTTTCGGGTTCCTTGTGTTTATATTATGGTATTATTACATGGCTAATATTACATATCCAATTACTAAATATGGATAGTGTTTCATATTACAGATACCGTCCTCAGATTCTATTCATTTATCTCATATATGTATCTATTTACCTACTACACCTTCCAAAAGTTTCTAGTTAGTTTTTTTTTATAAGTTTATTTTATTCTCTAAACAATTTTGTTCTATTTTTATGTATAACTTTTACTTTTCCTTTATCTAAAATCTCAACATTTGGAGATACATCTTTTATAACTACGTAAGGACCTGAAAATACACTGGTCAGCTTATTCCTATGTTCATTCTTGATTAATATTTTATCATTAGGTTTATATATAATTGGATTACAATTCTTGTCATACCTTAACTTTCTAAGCATTTTACTTCGTAACAAATTTTCTCTCGCTTCTTTTTGTGATAACTGAAGTCTGTACTTTAATTCCAACGAGTAACTTTCATGATTGTAAAGCAGTTCCGGTTGAGATGTCAAATTACTTGGCAAGTTGGCTTTTTTTCCAAATACTAATTCGAATGGTGTAAATTTAGTTTCTGTGTGAACTGACGTATTATATGCAAAACACCAATAGGCTACCCATTTTCTCCAATGTTCACTATGATTTTCCGTTTGAATACGCAAGTACGTACCTAAACTTTTGTGGCTATTTTCTAATGCGCCAATACTCTGGTGATGATATGCTGTGGATGTAAGTTTATTTACGTGGAGTAGTACACATACCTGCTTAAATATTTCAGAGATGAACTCTGTTCCCCTATCTGTAGCAACAACTTCAGGTATCCCATAACGAAGTATAAAATTATTAACAAACCTTTCCGCAACCTCCTTTGCACTCTTTGTTTTCATAAGATAGGCTTCAATATATTTTGTTAATTCACATTGTATTGTGAGTATATATGAGTAATTTTCTTTATCCCTCTCTACTGGTCCTACTACATCCATAAATATCATTTGAAAAGCGGTTTCAGCTGTTGTCGTTATTGCCATTGGTTCCTTAGTATACACTGGATACTTTTCTTTTTGACACTTTTTGCACTTCCTCACATAGTTTCTTATATCTTCTTCCAATCCTGACCAAAAATATCTTCGTTTTATATTATTATACATTTTTCATTCCCCTGCGTGGTCATTCGTAGGTAGTATATGGAAGTCATTTAATATAACCTTTTTCTCATCTTTATCAGTTATCCATATTACATCATTTATAATAACCATAATATATATAAACATAATCGTGGACCGGTCCATTCTTGTGTCTTTTTAATCTCATTTGCTAACTTTTCTACAAATATATTATTATTTTCTCCTTTTATTATTAGTATTTGGTTTATATTCCATTCTTTACATTTATACCAAGTTCTTGCACAAAGGCGCGTTGCGTCGTTTGCGATGAAGAAAATGGTTTTATATATAAAATTTTCTCTTTCTCTAAATATATTAACATTTCCGATTCTTTCATTTTTATTTCCTTATTTTTATTTATTTTATAGAGCTCTTTCCCCGTGATTAATTTTAATTCCACACTTTCGTTTGGCTTAGTTACACGTTCTACTACTTTAGGCTGATCAGACCCTTCGTAAATAGAATCTTTATTAATTATTTTGTCTCTATCGTTAACCGCATTTATTCGTTTTGTCATTGACCTGGTAACTACGTTTAAACATTCATTCATTTCTTTTAGTTCCTTTGCTGTTATTTTTATTCGTGACAATACATCAGCTGCAGTGTTTTCTTTACCCTTAATATATTCAACTGTGAAATCATATTTTTCTATCGCTAGTCTAAATTTAAGCAACCGACTTGATGGATCTTTCATATTAAATAGAAAAAAAAGCAAAGGCTTGTGATCTGTTTTGATTTTAAAATTTCTCCAAAGTCAAAGTCAAAGTATTTTTTATTGTGAGACAGTGGTTATTACAAGGTGTTGTATAAAATTGAAGCATAGAGTGCGAACTCACTGCTCTGCCATTTAAGGCGTACAATAATAATGATTACAAATGAATTGGTTACAATAAATTACAGTCGATAACTCAAAAAACAATCACAGAAAAATAAATTAAAAGATTAACGAATACCATGAAATCATAAGAAATGTCAAAATTTAATAATAAATATTTAATAAAGTATGTACTAAAAATAAAAACATTAAATAAATATCAAATAAAAAAAATAAAAATTTCGTTACTCAGTCACAGACTTTCTGTGGTTACAAATCTGTCGGACAAAAATTCATTTACCGTGTAGTACTACACGGTAAATTAATTTTCATGGTCTGGTTATTTAAAATATATGTAAACTCTTCTTAAATACAGCAATATTATCAATCTCTCTTTTTTTAGGTATTTTATTGTAAACTCTCGAAGACATGCGAAAAAAGCTCTTAGATAATAGGGCAGTTTTCGAAGGCACATTCGATATTTTGTCTGCGTGTCTTCGGGATTTCAGACTTCCAAACATATTTATATTTGTTTTTACAAATGTCGCGACTTCATATATATACAGGGCAGGCATAGTTAATATTTTCAACTCTTTAAAATAAGGGACACAACTATCAGTCACAGCAATACCACATACCGCCCTGACACATTTTTTTTGGGCTCTAAAAACAAGTTCCCTGTCTGTAGCATTTCCCCAAAATATTAATCCATATCTTAGCGTGGATGTTACATACGCATGATAAGCGGCCAATACTGCAGTTTGATGGACAATTTTTGATAATCTATACAGGGCATATGCAAAGTTATTCAATTTTTTACGTATAGCGTCAGTTTGTGTTTTCCATGTCATATTTTTGTCAATCCATATACCTAAAAATTTAATTGTATTATCTTCTTCAATTTTTTTCATTCCATAATTAATATTTAATGTCAGTGTAGATTTTCTTTGGGAATAGCTTACTATTTTTGTTTTATCAAGATTCATAATAAGATTATTGCATGTCAACCAATTTATTATATCTTCTAGACTCTTATTTATGTCATTTTCAAAAGTTACGGCGTCACTAAGGTTAAATACAGCAGTACTGTCGTCAGCAAATAGTACCATAGGGAATTTGATGGCTTTTGGCAAATCGTTTATATAAATCAAAAAGAGTAAAGGGCTTAAGACACTTCCTTGTGGGACGCTATATGTGACTGTTCTAGGATTAGACAAGTATTTAGTTTCAGTTTTTGAGGAGCAGCAGAGCTGATTTATTTCAGTTATTTGTGTCCTTCCGTTTAGGTATGATTCTATCAGCTGTAAAGTGTTTCCTCGTACACCGTATTTATACAGCTTATTTAATAGAAGTTTATGACTGACATGGTCAAAAGCTTTCGTCATTTCCATGTAGAGAGCAGTTACAGGTGTTCCGTTATTCATATTTTTATAGATTTCAGTTAAAAGGTTATAAATTGCCAAATTTATGGTTTTACTTTTACGAAACCCATTTTGTTCGCTAACGAAATGATTTCGCTTTTCAAAATAATTATAAATACTATTGTATATAGCCTTTTCAATAATTTTGATATCAGCGCGGTCGGTAACAAGCTATATCCTCTTTGAATCCCTTTTTGAACAGAGGTTTGATAATAGTTATTTTTAGTTTAGTATGAAACGTGCCATGTTGTATGCATAGGTTTATTATATAACTTAGAATTGGGCTAATCTGCAGTGCAACAACTTTACTACAGACGTGGAAATACCATCGTGGCCTGTGCTATGCGTATTTTTTAAGCAAAGTATAATTTTGTGTATGTTGTCTGGAGTGGTCGGATTAATAAATAAAGAATCATAATGAGTATTGTTAATTAATGTTAATGTATTATTGGATAATGTCAAATTATTGTCTTTAGATGTCATGTAATTTTTAATAGAATTAGAAGATTCAATAGATTCGGGAAACATTTTCTTTTGGGATATTTGATTTTGTACTATTAATAACCTTCCAAGAGGCTTTGGATTTATTCTTGGACTGCTGTATAAAATAATTATTTTGTGCTTTTTGAGTTAGATGAATTATTCGTTTGAGTCTTAACGAATAGTTTTTAAATTTATTTCGATCTTTTCGGTTAGATGTCTTGCGATATAACCATAATAGTTCCCTTTTCCGACGGCAACACTTTGATATGCCTTTCGAAATCCATTTAGGTCTTTTTTTAGGTATGTTTCTTATTTTAAGTATAGGAAAAGACAAATTGTAAAAAAATTGAAAGTAGTCAAAGAATATATTAAATGCCTTTTCTGGATCCGTTTCACAAAATACTTCTGAAAATGAAAGGCTCTCGATGCAATCTTTAAATTTAGCTTTACTATAATCGCTTAAATCTCGCCTAAAAGTGTACCATTGGCTGATGAGACAAGATTTTTTGACAGGACATGATAAAATTTGCGCATAGTGATCTGAAAGAGCAAAGTCTATGATTTCGCATTTGCTGCCTCGAATATTGTTAATAATATTATCTATGCATGTGCCACTGTTGAAACGAGCCGTTTCTCTGGTGCCAAATTTCAAATTAAAATTTAAGATGGTATTTTCGAATTCCGAGGATGAAAGACTGTTTTTCTTAATGTCTATATTAAAGTCACCACATATTATAATTTTTTTATCTTTGCGATTTAGTTCTTTACTAAGAATTTTGCTTAGTATATCAAGAAATAAGTTTATATATCTTTTTTGAGTTTTCGGCACTCGATATAGACAAATAACTAATATAGGATGTTCTAACAGCCTTATAGCATAGCATTCTACTATATTAGGCAAAGTTGATTTCTCAATGTAGGTTACTCTTTCAAATTTGTGGTTATTTTCTATCAAGATACATGATCCACCATTCCTGTTATTACGAGCATAACATGCTGCAAGAGAGTAATTAGGTAAATTAACAAAGGCACAGTCTTCTGTGGTCATATTATGCTCAGTAATGCAAATTATGTCTATTATTTTATTATTTTTCTTAAGTTCATCTAAATGTATATTTAGTAAATTTGATTTGTTTAATAGACCGTTAATGTTTTGATGCAATATAAGCAATCTATTATACAAGAAAAAGCTCAGATTGTTGTGTTTGCGACAGGGATTTATAATTTTTGTCAGATGGAAGGCAAGTCGAATTACCTAATTTGTTTTGAAAACAATATAAATCGTAATCTACAAATATATTGGACAAGATCTCACTAAATATATTTTTCCAACCGTATTTATTAATTTTTCCTGTCTTGTAAGAAAACATATTGTGTGTTAGAGTATTATTACTATCAAAAAAATATGCATACTTGCTATTTTTTATATTCAAACAGAGCATGTTATTAAGAAGTTCAATTTTAAAATTATATATTAACGCACCATTTATATATGTTGGAGCACAGATGACAATATTTGTATGGGTAACATTATTCAATGACATTTTTAAGTAATTCATTAAAGTTATATAACAATTATCTTTTAAGTCATTTTCTCCAATAAACATTAAGCAATAGTCATTGATTGAGAAGTCTTTTAACTTGAATTTCATATTGTCTAAGAAACTATTTGTATTTGGCAATATGTAATGACAATATGTAAAGTCTCTTGGAAAAATCATCTATAGATTTAGTAGATTGTTGGAGTTCGCTTTTAAGACGATAGTTCTCACTATTCAGGTCTTCAATTTCCTGGTGAGCGCTCATTAATTGCATCTTAAGATCTTTAATTTGTACACTCGAGTTCTTAATAACGTCGCTGCTACTACTGTCGTAAAGATTGTCCGGTATGCTTAACATTGTTGTATCCAAAGCCATATTACTATCATCGTCGGAGGTCATCACCGACAAGTTAGTTAAGGATGTAGATTTGTGCCGTCTTCGATGTGTATTGATATTATTACAATCCTCCATACTGATATTATCCATATTTGTGTTAATAATATTATTTGTTAACTATGAACGCTAGTCATTGTACACTTTGTTGTAACAAAAATGTTTCTTACACTTACACATCATTATTTTGTAAAGTATTGGTTTTTTATTGTTATGTTTATTGTTTATGTATACACTAAGTTTATTTATTATTATTTTGATTGTTTATTCACTGATTACTCACTGTTCACTTATTGTCATTTCTTCATATTCTAATGTTATTTTTTCAAGTCGTTATAATATGTAAAGTTTTTGTTATACACGCTAAACAGTTTGTCACTTAACCTTAGGACTTTGTGTTGTCATGATTAAATTAATATTTTTGATATCGGAGAGCTTAAACTATTTTAAAAACTTTTTATTTACGGAGCACTTTTACTTTCAACTGTGCGAGCGAGCGAGCGAGAGCGAGATACAAGTAGGACTCCCATATAGATATGGACGAAAATGTTTTATTGCCCAGACTATTGATAATAGTTCATTTTCTACAGTAGGATAGTTACTTTCCGCTTTGTTTAAACTTCTACTTGCATAAGCTACTGGTCGTTCATCACTGTTAGATAGAACAGCTCCTATTGCGTATCCTGAGGCATCCGTATGTATAGTGAATACATTATCTTGTCCGAAATCAGGATATTGTAGTACTGGTGGTGTAACAAGTATGTTTTTTAAATTTAGAAATGAATGCTGGCAGTTGTCATCCCACTTGAATTTTACATCTTTTTTACTTAAGTTGTTTAAATAGTATGCTTTTTCTGCAAAATTCGGTATAAATTTCCTGTAATAGTTTGCCAAAGCTACAAAACGTTTCACCTCTTTAATAATAATAATAATAATAATAATAATCATTTATTTGCAGATAAACATGGTATAAAAAGATCTTACAATTCAAAATGTCACACATGCTTTGCTTAAATTTAAGCATGCAAATATAATTAAAGATATATTTTAATTCTTATAGTCTAGGAAGTCCTTAATATTATAAAAATTATGTTCATTTAGCCATTTATATAATTTTAATTTAAATAATCTTGTGCTTAAACATTTAAAATCGTTGGGAATCTTATTAAATACACGTATGCACATAGCGATACAGTTCTTATTATATTTAGTGGATTTTGGTATATGTTCCATTACAAGTCTATGTGGATCTCTGCGGTTTCTAGAATTGACCTCTTGTATCGTCTTAAATAAGTGTTTATGTTTCCATACAAACATGCAGATCTCGTAAATGTATAAAGAAGGCAATGGTAATAAATTAAGCTTTTTAAACATAGGTTTACATGATTCACTGGGTTGTAGTCCAGTCATAGCTCGTATACATTTCTTTTGCGCAACAAATATTCTGTTGAGGTCAGTACTATTGCCCCACATAATTAATCCGTATCGCAGTACAGATTCTACGTAAGCGTGGTATGAAATCGCAGCAGTGTTTAAATTGGTTACCAATTTGACCTGTCTAAGTGCATATACAAATTTATTTATTTTATTGGATATTGTGTTTATGTGCTCTTTCCAATTCAGTTTATTGTCAATGACAATTCCTAAGAACTTAGTATGTGCCACTTCTTTGATTTTTGGTATGTTTAAGGAAAAGTTGTATTTATTGTTATAAGATTTATTAAACTGTATATATCCTGATTTTTTAAGATTAATATTTAATTTATGTTTATTTAGCCAATCAATAAGTTTGTCAATTGTTAAATTTATTTCAGTTTCGTGGTCGTTAATTGTATTATTTTTTTTATCTGACGCCACCAAAATGGAAACATCGTCCGCAAACAAGATACATTTATGTTGAGTGATATTAGTTATGTCATTTATGTATATCAGAAACAAAATCGGCCCCAAAATGCTGCCCTGAGGGACACCACATTTTATATGCTTATACTCTGATGTATATAGTGACATTTCATTGTTTTGATTAAGCTTTGTTATTATAACACTTTGTTGTCTATTATCTAAATAAGAAGATATCCATTGCAGTGCAGGTCCTCTGATACCTACTTTCATTAATTTTTGCAATAGAATATCATGTGATACTAAATCAAAGGCTTTTGAAATATCAAAAAATAGTCCAGTAGTCAAATTATTGTTATTAATGTTGGTTAGTACACTTTGCATAAGAGAGAAAACTGCTAAAGAAGTGGATTTTCGCTTTTGGAAACCAAATTGTTCCTTACATATCACTTGAAACTTGTTAAAGAAGCTAGTTAAACGTATATGCATGCATTTTTCATATAGTTTTGATAAGATGGGTACTAGTGTAATTGGGCGATAGTTACTAATGTTACATTTTTCACCTTTTTTAAATAATGGTTTTACAATTGATTTCTTTAAAGCCTCTGGAAATATACCATATGAGAATGAAAGATTAATTAAATATGACATAATAGGACTAATTTCATGAGCGCATGCTTTAATAATTTTTGTGTTAATTTCATCATAGCCCTCTGAGTTAGTATTTCTAAGAAGATTTATTTCTCTTTTGATATCATTTGCCGATACTGGTGTAAGAAACATTGTGCTTAGTGTAGTATTTGTAATATTATTACTCTCATTAATACGTTGCGTGAGTTGGGGTGCAGACATGATAAAATGCTGATTGAAGGTTGAGGCTAATTGTACTGGATTTGAGATACACACGCCATTGATTTTAATATGGTCAATATGTTCTTTAGGATTTACATTGTGAATTTCCTCTTTAATGACTGACCAGGTAGCTCTGCACGTATTTTCGTTTTTATTTATAAAGTTTATGTTTGCCATTTTCTTTGAGTTATATATACACTTTTTTAGTAATTTGGAATACTGAATATATTTAATTTTATTGTGTTCATTTTTATGTTTGTAGAAATTGTAACGTAAAGACCTCTTGGTTCTACAACTTTTTTTCAGACCTTTACTTATCCACGTTTGTTTATGTTGTTTAAAGTTAACTTTTATTCTATTTTTTGGGAAACAAAGATTGTATAATAGGCAAAATAGTTCATGGAAACTGTTAAAGGCTACATTTGGATCGTTTGCCATATATATATCCAACCAGGACAGGCTTTGTAAACATTCTTTAAATTTACTAATATTAATTGGGCTAAAATCCCGCCTATATATGAAATATGTTAAGGGTTTATGAAATTTTGACTTTATCGGGCAACTCAGCATTTGTGCCGTTTCGTGGTCAGATAAGTATAGTGGTAAAACAGTGCCGTTTGCTTCTGGTATATTACTCAAAATATGGTCAATACAGGACGTTTTTCGAGTGGGTACATTTATGTGAATTTTCATATTATGATTGTGGCAGATGTCCTGTAACCCATTTGTTACACTCCCTTTTTTTAATGTATTTATATTAAAGTCACCTGTTATTATAATTTGTGTTTTGGATTTGCACTTTTTATGTAAATCATACAAGAGACTATCTAACTTAACCAAAAACTGTATGGGATCTGATTGGGGTGTTCTGTAAAGACAAATTATTATTATGTTAAATGATACTAATTCTATACCACAAATTTCAAATGTATTCTGGGATGCATATTTATCTAAGTGTAACAATTCCGTAAATATTAAACCTTTTTTTACCATAATACAGGTACCACCTTGTTGTTTGTTCCTACAAAAATTTGCAGCCATAACATAGTCAGTAATTCTTACATATTGTTCATGACCCCTTTTTATAAAGGTTTCAGAAAAACATAATACATTAGGATAGTTATTGGACTCCCGGAGTTCTTGTAAAGTCAGCTCAATCAGTGCCTGTTTAGACAATATGCTAGCAATGTTTTGGTGCATTAATCTAAATATGGTTTGATTGATAGTTGATGAGGACTTAGCCTCGAAAAAAGGTAGAATTTTTGTTTATTTTTTTGAATAGGGTATTATATATATTTTGCAATTGGTATAGTACATACTTCATGTTATGATCGTTTTCACCTAGGCAGAGTACTATTCTGTCATTCGATCTTAGATTGGCTTGACGACAGCTGTTGGTTACTTCACTGCTTCGTGCGTTCGGTTTTGTTTCTGCGAAGACTCCATATTTTTCATACTGCGTGCCCTGCCTCGTCTGTAGGATATTCGCAGCCAGGCCGACGCATTGCTGAGTCTTTTTCATTTGTTGGTACGGGATATTCTTGTATTACTTTAATTTTTTCAGGATCCGGTAATATTCCTTCGGCAGAAACTACATGACTTAAATATAAAACTACTTTTTTTTAAAATTCACCTTTTTACGGATTTAACTTGAGATTGACTTTTTGCAACCTTTCAAAAATATTTATTAGATTTTTATTGTGTATCTCTAGGCTTCTTCCAAAAACTACTATATCATCTAAATAGACAAAACATTTTTCATAGGTTAGTCCTGACATTGCTAAAGTTATCATTCTGCTAAATGCGCTTGGACTTGTTTTAAATCCCATTGGCATACGAGTCATTTGGTATTGTCCCGAATTAAATGCTGTATAATTTCTAGAGTCTGATTCTAATTCTTGCTGATAATAATCAGAAAACAAGTCTAAATGACTAAAATATATCGCTCCTAACAATGAATCTAATATTTCAGATATATTTGGTAGCGAAAACTTATCATCTCGTATTCGTTCATTAAGTTTCCTGTAATCAATTACAAGTCTTCATTTTTTCTTCCCTGATGTGTCTTGTTTTTTGGGTACTAACAAAATTGGACTCGACCATTCACTTTGTGTTGGTTCTATTATTCCATCCGTTAACATTTTTTGTATTTGTTTTTCAATTTCTGTTATCTGTGACTTTAGTTAACGGTAATTTTTAACAAAAACTGGGTCTACATGAGGTTTTAGCCGAATACTATGTTTATATAGATTAGTAACTGTAAATTTATCGTCTGGCAATTGAAATATATTAGCGTATCTTGCACATATTTTGTCTATTTCTACTTGTTCTTCTAATGTTAAGTGTTTTAACATATATGTATAACATATATGTATTACAGTATGAAGCACATACAGCTGAATTAAATAATCAAATAATTAGTTTGGAAAATCGTTTAACCAGGATCAGCCTGGAACATCAAAAAGAAACTTCTGAATACATTCAGAAATATGATGAAATTGCCAGAGTTGGTAGGGAGAACATGGAACGTGTTCTCTCGCTAACTAATGATACTATATGCGGTAAGTGCTTACAGGCTGAACCTAATAACAACCTGTCAGCTGTTTGTGATTTGAAGTCAGTTAACAGTTGTCCCACCTCCTCTTCCTATCATGAAGATATGTCTGTGTCTTATTTGGTTAAGAATAACAATAATAAAAATTTAATCATGTTTTCTGACCAAATCGGTGTAGGTTTTAGTAGACTCATAAATTCTTATACAGAGTCTCCCTGTGTAAATATTTGTTCCCCTGGGGCTAGGTTAAGTACTTTAACTGATAAGTTAAAAATGACAACTTTGAATTCTGAATCGACCATAGTAATTCTATATGGTGACAGCTTATCTGTCACAAAAAATGAGGCTTTACATTTAACTGAGGTAATTGAATCATTACATAGTAAAGTAGGGTGTAACTTTATTCTTTGCGCTTTACCTTATTCCTATTCATTAACACAGGAACAGAATAGATATATTCAAAATCTGAATTTATTATTTTATAACAGTACATGTTATACAAATTATACAAAATTCTTTGACACTAATAAGTTTATTAGTAGATTTTTATTGACTAAAGATACAATGTATCTTTCATATTTTTATAAAAAACAACTTGCTAAGTTATTAGCATTTAATATATTATTATTTAGAGACACAGGTACCAGTACGGTAGTGAAGATTTTAGATCATAGTAGTAATATTACTACTAATTCCTATATTGATACTTCTATTAGTTTAAACTATTAGATGAGACAAAGGATAGGCAGTCACATAGTATTAGACTTATTCACCAGAATATTCAGGGTCTATCCGGCAAGGAGTTAGAATTAGATTTATTTTTTAAAGAACATGACATCCAAATATGTTGCTTAACAGAACATTGGTTAAGAAGTAGTCAACTAATATTTAATAATGAACATTATACCGTTGTAAGTGCGTTTGTAAGAAGGAATTCTATACATGGTGGCTCTCTAATATATGTATGTAATAATCTTAAATTTAAGGAAAGAAATGATATAGTAAATCTTTCTATCGAGCGCACTGTTGAATTATCTTGTGTGGAGCTGGAGCAACATGTCATACTTTGCGTGTACCGACCACCGCAGAGTGACTTTAGTGTATTCGAAACAGTAATGGAGGATATTTTAAAACGCTTAAGTTATGGTAATAGGCATATAGTAGTATGTGGTGATTTTAATATTGATTTACTTCAGCGATCAGTTCTTTCTGTAAGACTTATTAGTTTATTTAGATCATTTAATTTAAATAATTTATTTTTCGAACCAACCAGAATTACATCACACTCTGCTACGTGCTTAGACAATATATTTTGCGAATGCCAATTTCTAAATAGGGCCATATTGAGTGATTTGACATCCGACCACTGTGGGCAAAAGGTTGTATTTCCTATAAATACAATTAAAAAAGAAACTATCATCACATGTAGACCAATGACATCTAATCGCATAAAGGAGTTTAAGAATAACATTAATGCCAAGGTTGTCAATATGGACCTAGATTGCAATAGTCCAGACGAACTATACGAGTCTTTGCTTAACGTCATTACACTGGAATATAACAAAATTTTTAAAATGAAGACATTTTACAAAAAATTAAAAGTTAAGTTTTGTGATTGGGCAACACCTGGGATATATACAAGTAGAGCTAAGTTATATGAATTATATGGAATAAAAAAATATAATTTTGATCCAAATTTTATTAAATATGTTAGAAATTATTCAAAATTATTTAAAAAGGCTTGTGCTACAGCCAAGTCCCTTTATTTAAAAAACAAAATTCGAAATGCCGACGATAAAATTAAAGCTACTTGGAATATTATTAATAATGAAACTGGACGCACCAAGCAGCGTGATAATACTATTAAACTTAATGTAAATAATAAGATAATTTCAAATAACTTGCAAGTAGCTGAAACATTTAATAACTACTTTGCAAAGATACCTGTTAATACAACTAGTTCCTTAAGGTCTTGCCCAGTAAAAGCAGAATCCTTGGTTAGGGATAGCGTGGTGGAGTGTAAAGTCCTGTTTAGTTTTAAATATGTACATCCGCATGACATAATAAAAGTATTTAAGTCACTTAATTCAAAAAAATCAGCTGACTTGTGGGGTATTTCTATGAAATTAATTACAAGTATTATTGATAACGTAGCGCCACACCTAGCTGCAATATTCAACGGATGCATTGATGTGGGCATTTTTCCAAATTTAATGAAATGTAGCAAAATAATACCATTATTTAAAAATGGATGTAAAAGTGATCCATGTAATTTCAGACCGATTTCTATATTACCTGCTATAAGTAAAATATTTGAGAAAATTATATTACAGCAATTAGAGAGCCACTTTAACGTAAACAACTTATTTCATACTCAACAATATGGTTTTAGAAAGGGTCGATCTACAATAGATGCGGGTGTTACACTTTTAAAACATATTTTTGCTGCTTGGGAAAATTCGCAAGATGCCATTGGCGTATTCTGTGATCTCTCAAAAGCCTTTGACTGCGTTGAACATCAAACGTTATTGCGAAAGCTCAGGCATTATGGAATTCGAAATGCTGCACTCGACCTCGTTAGTTCTTACCTAAGCGATAGATTACAACACGTTGAAATCAACGGAAGTAGATCTTCTGGATTACCAGTCGCAATGGGCGTGCCACAGGGCTCAATTTTAGGACCCTTTCTGTTTCTAGCGTACGTGAATGATTTGCCGTTCTTCGTACAGAATTTGTGCGACATTGTATTATTTGCTGATGACACATCACTTATTTTTAAAGTAGACCGTAAGACACCAAATTTACAGGGTGTTAATTCTTCACTCGCGCAAGTCCTGGACTGGTTCACGGCGAATAATTTACTACTCAATTCAAAAAAAACAAAATGTATTAAGTTTACATTGCCTAATATAAAGAGTCCTAGCATAAACGTTAATTTAAATAATGAAACAGTAACATTTGTACAATCCACAGTTTTCTTAGGCATTACTTTAGATGATAAAGTTCAGTGGGGCGCTCAAATATCGTGTCTTGCAGGGAGACTTAGTTCAGCAGCATTCGCGGTTAGGAAAGTTAGACAGCTTACTGATATAGATACTGCGAGACTAGTATATTTTAGTTATTTTCACAGCGTTATGTCCTATGGCATACTATTGTGGGGTAAGGCAGCTGATATTGAAACAATTTTCATTCTTCAAAAGCGTGCAGTACGTAGCATTTATAATTTAGACCCACGAGTTTCCCTGAAAGAGCGTTTTAAAGAAATTGGTATACTTACTGTTGCGTCGCAATATATATTTACGAATATTATGTTTATAAAACATAATATTCACTTATATAATAAGAATAGTGATATTCACAACTTAAACACTAGAAATAAGCATAAGTTGGTAGGTCCGTATCATCGTTTACATAAAGTTCACAATTCATTTGCGGGACTCAGTATACGCTTTTTTAATAAACTACCGATTGATATTATAAATTTACCTTTACTAAAATTTAAAAGTGCTGTTAAAAGTCAGCTTATCCGGAAGGGCTATTATTCAATCAATGATTACTTAAATGATAAAAACTCATGGAACTAGTTGCTTGTTTCATACAGGATTCAAACAATGTATGTATTATATAAGTCAATTTAGTTATGTGAAGGTACTTCGTGTTTATTTGGTGGTGTTAAAGTATCTTTCTTTTCTTTTAAACAAACTTTATAAGTAATAACGTAAATTTTGTTTTAACTACATTTAGTCACGAACTACCTTTTCATGTCACAAAGTGTAAGTGTATGCGTCCTCATGCCATACTATTGTCTATTACAAATGGCTACGTACTGATAAATATGATTTCAAATCACAAATGCTTTTTACATAATATTACCAACTTTTCTTTATTTTAGAATTTAGTTTTATATGGACAGTGACATATGGCATAATGACTGCAACACCTGGTACATAAATGAGTTGTAAAATACTGAAATTATAAGTTGATGGCGATTTAAAAGAGTGGCCTTGAGTTTCTTGCAGGTATCTTCTCATAGGCTCAACCTTTTGCCTGAACCTTGCAACTAACATAAATGTAAATTCAGTAAATATAATAAACTCACTAACCCATTTGACGTTCATAAGTGTTACTTTGTGACCTAAGTGAATAAATTATTTTTGACTTTGACTTTGACTTTGACTTATGTCTCCCACACGATTTTCCAAATCCATATCACTTTTTCTTCATAA
The DNA here is from genome assembly GCA_963675205.1 of Catocala nupta. Taxonomy (NCBI): domain Eukaryota; kingdom Metazoa; phylum Arthropoda; class Insecta; order Lepidoptera; family Erebidae; genus Catocala; species Catocala nupta. The sequence goes on from OY776087.1 coordinate 646,267, forward strand.
ATCAGTTCAAGATTTGCTACACCTGTTGTTCCATCTTAAAAATCAACGTCTAGCAGGTTTGACAGTGTTACAAATTTCTTCGCCGTTATATTTTCTGGACTCAATAAATAATGTCCAATATTACCCTCGATATATGCGACGATTGCTGTTCTTCCGCCTTCTTTCGTCACTACAAGGCCTTGATTCTTGATGTTTCGGGATTCACAAAATACGTTTATCAAGTGTTGCACCGCTTCTACATAAGTTTCCATTTCTTCCTTTTCACGCCCCGGTTTTATTCAGTTCAATGATTTGAGCACGAGCCCTTCGTTCGATCGTTTTATTAAACGTTAAAATGCAGTAGCGTATAGTCAAGAGACTACCACGAAAATCAATACGAATATTTCCAGATACAAATTAATACTTGCTATCCCTTGAGCAACCGTATTACTGTTTTCTATTGTATTCGTTCTACCTATTTGTGTATATATATCACTGTGGCCTGTAGCATAAGCCGACTGAACCGGAGTACTGTATTTTTTTCCCATATTGTAATACTAGAACAGTCCCTGTTATTGTTTAAAATTTAATTATAGATGATCCCAATCAGATCATTTCAGCACCTTATATGGGATGGCGTTCGCCGAGCGCCGGCGCCGACACATGAGTACCATGTTATTAATTACGGACCACCTATATCGATAGGTGACTGGCAGGGTCGCCATGCGATGATGGAACAACGAAATCGAAATGATACACACGACAGAAGGATAAAGACTCTTTTATTGAAAAATACATTCCTTTATACAAATATGGATGTATTCAAAATGTAAATCCGAAATAAATGATTATTATTATTATTATTATCATTATATACAGTAAGGTAACTATGACTACTACAGTAAGTATGTAGGTTAGGTAGGTTTCGGGTTCCTTATGTTTTATATCATGGTATTATTACATGGCTAATATTACATACCCAATTACCAAATATGGATAATGTTTCATATTACAGATACCGTCCTCAGGTTCTATTTATTTATCTCATATATGTATATATTTACCTACTACAAGAGTATACACCTTTTTTTTTTTTTTTTTACGTGGGGTAATGCAATGAGGCATATCCCTCTCTACCCCTAATAGTAAAGTACCTCCCGGAATACCGACTAAACCTACCACGGTGTTCCTCGACAAAACCACTATCGACGGGGCCGCGCGAATCGCTTTCGCATGCGGTCGCGACCCCGCCGTGTGAAACGGCAGGCCACTACACAAAGAGACCTACCCATAATAGGCACTTCTTAATTATTGCAACTTTGTTCTCACGATATCTATAAACAAAGTTAAAACAAAAGATTTTATTAACATTCCCACGGAATCCTAAGTATATTATTATAATAATATAACTACGTCGCGTTATAAGTTATAATGCAAATCTCGCGGGTTGTCGAATTACACGCCCGCTTCTAGTGACATGCCTGTGCACTTGTTGCTGCACCTGCCCCGGATTTTGTCAAACCTGATTATCATTATTTACATTATCACTATGCGACTCGTGATCGTTTATGACGTAAGCCGGCTTCAATCTATTGATTGAAATATTAGCTTGTCGTCCAGGTTATTCCACTTTAAAAATTTTAGGACCTCTTTCCAGAACCTTAAACGGTACGTCATAGGGTTGCTTCAATAACTTGTAGACAGCATCGTCCCTTACAAAAACGAAATTACACTTTGACAAATCAGCATAAATAAAGAAATTCTTAGAACTTAAATTGTCTCTCGTTAGTCGGTAGCTAGCTATAGTCTCGCGTATTTTATCTACTAAACTATACGGATCACTCGAATCTTTGTCCTTAGATCTATCATAGAATTCACCGGGTTAACGTAAAGTTTTGCCGAAGGCTTAGCATAACGGTTGGTAACTCCTCCACCCACGTTGTATTGCTATTGTAAGCGTTCCATAAGAGGTCCTTTCAAAGACCTATACCATCTCTCCACGGCACCATTTGGGGGTGGTAAGGCGTAGTACGGATCTTACGAATATCCGAAAATTTCATCAATTTTGTAAACAATCTGGACTCGAACTGACGTCCTCTAGTTATACGCACGGTGCAGCCGTATCTAACTATCCAACCTTCGTAAATGCATTTGGAAATCACATTTGCGGTTATTTCCTCTACAGAAAATGCTTCCAGCCAACGAGTACATTTATCGATAATGGTTACTAAATATATCCTTGTGGAGTCGTTGGTAAAGGACCAACAATATCTACATGGATATGCTCAAAGCGGGAAGGTTCTTGAAACTTGCCTAATTCGAAGAGGTTGTCTCTTCCAAAGTTGTCCAAACTATATGACGGTTGACCTTCGATTTTTGACATTGTAAACAAGCCTTAGCCCAACGTACTACATCCTTATTCATACAAGGCCAAAAGAAATGTTTAGAGACTGGGATGACTCAAACAGAATACTCTCAAAAGCAACCTTTATAAATTCCTCCGTCAAATATGATCTTATGACGTCATTAGAAAATTCACAAAATATTATTTTAATACAAGTAGGTTAGAATATTTTCTTTAATGTAATATTACTGTTGTTATTTGAACATTTAGTCATCCGTAGCAAGTACTCGTCTTTTTCTTGCGCGTCAGCAAGTGCATCGAAGTCGAGTACAGTCGGGCAGTTTCTAAACGCGATAAGGAGTCAGCCACGACATTATCTTTACCGCTAATGTACTGTATATCAACTGTAAATTCACTTATAAATAGAATCTGTCGCGTTCTTCTAGGCGTTTCTTTATTATCATTACCAATTTTTGAGAATGTGTGATATAAGGGGTTTATGGTCTGTGTACCTTCAAATAATTTACGAAAATACCTAATTGCAGTGTAAATGGTCAGTAATTCGCGGTCATACGTCGAATACTTCTGTTCAATAAAAGTAAATTTCTTTGAAAAATATCCTAGGGGCTTTCACGAACCGTTTACTCGTTGCTGCAATACCGCACCCATACAGGTATTGGAAGCATCGGTCATCAGTGAAAGAAAGAAGAAAGAAAACAGTTTAAACACTGTAGTAAAATAAAAAAAACAATAAAAATAGATATACAAAAATAAAAACAAAGGAAACATAAGAATACGCAATTTACGTAATTACATCATACCGCTAGTGCGAGACCAAAATGGCACTTATCTCAGCATAATGCTGCAGCACCGTGATAGGTAGTGAAACGCTGATTTTCGGATAAGTCCAGTGAGGCCACGGACAGCTACGCTTGCCAAATAACATAGTAAACATAAATTTAATGTAAAATAAAGTAAATATATGAATGTATACTATAAATGGGAAAATACTAAAATATATTTTAATGATGAAAATGAAAAATATGTGTAATAAAAAATGTATTTTGTTTCTAATAATAAATAATTGGCAGTTTCCGAACGCTCCAGCATTCCACATCATTTGTCTATGACGACAAGCGAAGGGACGCCAAGCCGTCGATATAACAATATGGCGGATGCGCCTTAACATAAATAAATATTGTGAATCCGTAAATAGGTAGATGTAAATAATTCTAAATTGTGAAAAATGGTGTATATAATGCAAATTAAGTGTGTTTTGGGTGTACTGTGCTTGTTATACAGGGTGTTTGGAGGGTGAGTAGCCATAGGAAAATGGTCGATAGGTAATGGTGTTGGCTACGTGTTGCGCCTACTTAAATAACATTTTGCCTTAAGTTTAATGAGTAATAATTTTTGTTCTATTTTTCTAGAAAATCTCCATTTTTTTGTATAAAAACTTTAATTATTTTTTAGTAACCGCTGAAATGTTAAATAAATGATGTCATTTGTTAGTGTAGTCTTACCTTATTCAGATTTAATCATAATTTCATACAAACAATTCAATAAGAAATAACAGTGGAGTATCAAACTATCATAAATAAAAAAAAAACATCCTCATGTCAACTTCACATGGTAAAATAAAAAAATCTTACGGTGTATGGCATTTACAAATGTTTTTAAAAACTTCTCTAGTTAATACTCTTTCGAACGGTATGTAACATGTATCATAACTAAACAGGTAACTCAACAAAAACCGGTTTGTGGTCTCGAATGGATTAAAAAGGTGAAAACCTAAACTATTCAATTGAGCAGGTAAAATGTTTTGTCTCATTGTAACACAGCTAAAAGTATTGTGCTATCTCTTTCATCGGTTGATTATTATGCTCCCTTTGGCCCTTGCGCACCCTGTCGGGTGCATTTAGTCGACACTTGTCGTTCTTTGCTACTTCACGTGTTGTACTTCACAACTCCGCTCTGCGCATTATTTTTGTTTTCATTTGTTGTTGTTACTGTTATTTTTAATGGCTGCTTTTACTAACGAGGAATACGCTGATATGTTGATGGCTTACGGCAAAGCTGATGGAAATGGACGAGAAGCAAAAATAATTTATGAAGAGCGTTTTCCCAATAGACGTCAACCTAATCGTCATACTTTTGAAACGACATTTAGACGCTTAAGGGAAACTGGCAATCTAAATCGCCGTGAACCTGGAGTTGCCAGACAACGTAACGTTGCTGATGACGAACGCATTTTGGAAGCTTTTGATGAAGATCCCACAACAAGTATCCGCACTGTAGCTGCAACACTAAATCTAAGCCCATGGAAAGTGTGGTCTGTTCTTCGCGCTAATGGAAAGTATCCTTTTCATTACACTCCCGTGCAAGGTCTAGAAGAAAACGATTATCAAAGACGCGTCCAGTTTTGCCATCTCTTGTTACACATGGATGTTGACAACCGCGACTTCTTATAAAGTATCCTGTGGACGGATGAATCAAAGTTTTCAAGGGAAGGCATTGTAAACTTTCATAATTTGCATCATTGGGCCCCAAAGGATGAAAACCGTAAAAAAAAAAGAGCGGTGACACATCAAAGGAAGTTTTCGGTTAACGTTTGGGCAGGAATAATTGGCAATACACTTATTGGTCCACATTATCTACCAGACAATTTGAATGGCAATAATTATATAGATTTTTTAATAAATGATTTGCCCGAACTCATGGATGGAGTTCCAAATGTTCAGAATCAAGAACCCATTGTTTTTCAACAAGATGGCTGCCCAGCGCACTGGACATTAGCAGTCCGGGAACACCTTGACAATTCATTTCCCAACGCTTGGATTGGCAGAAATGGTCCCATCCCATGGCCTGCAAGGTCGCCGGATTTAACGCCGCTTGATTTTTATATCTGGGGTCGTGCTAAAGCTCTAGTGTATAAGGAAACCATTGAAACAAGAGAGCAATTAATTGAAAAATTGATAATGCATTTGTGATAATGAAACAAGAAATCAGGTTAAGCCATACCACAACGGAAATTAGAAAGAGATGTTACGCATGTATCAGAAATAATGGACATCAATTTGAACAAGATTTGTAATAAATGATTTAAAAAAATACTTTTTTGTTTTAATTGCCCCAAAATAAAGTACATACATAGTAATAGAAGACAAAAAAGTGCAACAGCTAAACCTATTGCACTTTTTCGTTGCGTCATCCAAAACAAAACATTTTACCTGCTCAATTGAATAATTTAGGTTTTCACCCTTTTAATGCATTCGTGACGACAAACCGGTTTTTGTTGAGTTACCTGGTTAGTTATGATACATGTTACATACCGTTCGAAAGAGTATTAACTAGAGAAGTTTTTAAAAACATTTGTAAATGCCATACACCATAAGTTCTTTTTATTTTACCATGTGAAGTTGACATAAGGATGTTTTTTATTTATTTATGAAAGTTTGATACTTCACTGTTATTTCTTTTTGAATTGTTTGTATGAAATTATGATTAAATATGAATAAGGTAAGACTACACTAACAAATGACATAATTTTTTTAACATTTCAGCGGTTATTAAAAAAATAATTAAAGTTTTTATACAAAAAAATGGAGATTTTCTAGAAAAATAGAAAAAAAATTATTACTCATTAAACTTTAGGCAAAATGTTATTTAAGTAGGCGCAACACGTAGCCAACACCATCACCTATCGACCATTTTCCTATGGCTACTCACCCTCCAAACACCCTGTACATACAGTGCGAGGGGAACATTCGGTAATGGATGTGACAATGTAACGGCATTCTGAAATCCTGTCTTACATTGTACAAAAGCGTTTTCTTAAGTATCTGTCCAATTTATCCTTAGTCCTATAATTTTTCTTTGCGTTTGCCCAATTTAGCTGTTTATCAGTGCGAACCGAAACCTAAGTTTTTGTTAAGTTCGCACTGATAAACAGCTAAATTGGGTAAATGAGGCCTATAAAAATTTATCATACCTAAGAAACGTCTTAAATCTGCTATATTTTCGGGCTTAGGAAAGTTAAAAATGGCTTCCACTTTATCGTTAAGTGGTCTAATACCGTCAGCGCTTACATCATGACCTAAGAATTCTATGCGCGACTGTCCGAACCAACACTATGTTAAGTTGATCGTTATGCTATAAGTATTAAAACGTTCAAATATTAACCTTAAGTGCTCTATATGTAGGGTTTCGGTTTCACTGGCTAAATGACGTTATCTAAATAATTATATAGAAAATCCAGTCCCTGTAAAACAGTGTTGTTCATGAAGCCCTGAAATGTTTGTGCGGCATTACGCAGCCCAAAAGTGCGGGGAAACTCGAATAGACCAAAAGGGGTAATAATAGCGGTCTTCTCAATGTCATGTGGTGCTAAGCTAATACAATGGTACGCGCGATTTATATCTAATTTTGAAAATATCGTCTTATTTGCCAAAATGTAAGTAAACTCATGCAACCTGGGTATAGGTATAGGTATCTGTCGGACTTCGTAATCGCGTTTAACCGTCGATAGTCGCCGCACGGTCGCAAGTCGCTGTTTTCTTCGTGACCACATATAAAGGACTATAGTCCATGCTTTTTTAGAAAGCCTACAGATCCCTATCTCCTGCATAATTCGAAATTCTTCCTTTACTTTCATATATCTATCCGGCGGCAGTGGCCTAGCGGGTGCATGCACAGGAGGGCCTGATGTCTTTCCCTGAATGACGCTGGTTTTGTAATGTCAGGATACATGCACAATAAATCATAATACGGATGGCCTTCAACTATAGAATTCAATTGGTTGGCTACTATTTACAATGGCTGCCAAAACATGTATGTCAGTAATTTGGTCAATATGTTTGCGGTTACGCATATCAACTAAAATATTATGATGCGTTAAAAAATCATCACCGGGAATGGGCTGTTTAACGTCTCCTAAAATAAATTCCCAACGGTACGGTCGCCGAAATTTAAGATTCAACACTAATGTCTTTGTACCATAAGTTGCGATTTCCGTACCATTGGCGGCATATAATTTGTAATCTGAACACTGTATACCTTTAAAAAGACGTTTGGATATTGGTAAAACTGACACATTAGGTCCAGTATCTATGAGAAAACGTAACCCAGAATTAAAGTCCGTGACTGATAGGCGGCTGCAGGGTAGAACGGCACAGACCTCCGCCGACAGACCTCGGCCAACGACTGTACTTTTCCTCTAGTTTTCCAACTTCGAAGAGGCCATCTCTTCCAAAGCTGTCCTTTTGTTTCCATGCACAGGGCAGCACGCATCTGTGCGCTCGATGACGATATCGCAAGTGGTAGCTACAAAGCCTATCAGGTGACTCAAGATTACGTCCTCGGGATTTGGAACGTGCGGGTTGCCGAAAACGATTCCGTGGTTGCCTCGATCTTGACCAGGAGCGGAAGCATTCCATGTCGGTCTATCTAGCGTTGAAAATTATAAAAATATATGTCGTACGCCTGACAGAAAATGTAACACACCAGCATCATCCCGGAAAACTAAGTGTGATGAGCGTCACAAACAATCCCCTATCATCTCAACCTATAAGGAACATTCCAAAGCTAATAAGGAAACGCAAACCTCCGACTATAGTGACTCATTGATGCAAACAAATCAAAAACAAATCTCATCGCAGAATATTGCTGACACAATTCCATCAGGGATCATGTTACCAAAACAGAAGAATAAAATTTGTATTATAAGTAGCGGCTGTACTCAGGAAAAACTGCTACTTATTGACCTCATTCTTGCACCGTTCTCATGGGGCTTAAGATATAGCGGCAACGGTGTTACTCTTTGTAGCCTCGGCTACGTTGTCAGCGATCATGGTTCTCTAAATCTTTGGTTTCCGACACGACCAATATAGCACGCAGTGTAGACGGCAGGTGTCCTTGCCAAAGGACTCTCAGTGTGTCGTCTGGTGTTTTGTCGCGAGCTAGGTCTCTCATGCGCTGTAGAAGCTGAGATGGCCTTAGGTCGCCTAACTCCATCTCATCTATAAGCTTCTCGATCTATCTATTCTTGGAGTCTTCGAACAAGATTACCAATTTGACCTTCAACGCCTGAAATTTTGCCGATTCTGGCGGCTTTGTCAGAAAATCAGTCAGCTGCATGATGACTTCTTTCGGTAATTTGGAGACGACCAAATTGGACTTGTTGTCATCCCTCATTTTCTGTGTCGCTAAGATAGCTTCTTCTCGTATGAACCAGACACGGTGTTGGTCTGTCGAAAATTGAGGAATTTGCGTTGCTACTGATATAGTCATGACCTCTGTCAGTGGGACTGGCGCACAGTGGTTCGTTCCCATACAAGAGGTCGGACATAGGGTATTGAAAAATTTTAAGTCGTAATTTCAAATAACTGAATATGCCATTCGATTTCTATATTGAAGAGAAACAAATTCTAGCAGCATGAGTTATAAGGCTACACTAACACTGTGGTAAAATTGAATAAAACTGTTTTTAATGTATGGGAAGTAACCTTTAAATATGAATATCTTTTGATTTTGGCCCATTTTCGGTTTGAATTTTTTATGGCAGTATCTTATCATTATTTGCCACATTTTTCCCTAAGACACATAGTGCTACCTTTGTGCTGTTTTTGAGATATTAAATAAAGTATAGAAAATAGGGAAAAAATAGTCCAAGTAAATATTAATTGTATATTGATACGAAATAACGATAATAAACATTAAAATAAAAAACAAAACTTAAAACTTAAAACTAACTAAAATAAACATTTAAATTATAAAAAAATGGTGAAGATCCATGAAAAAACAAACAAAACAATTTACAAAATTATGATTCGTCCTAGTTATCATCATCCGAGGTGTTATTACTATAATCTATGTAGTAGTAAGTATGTATATCCTACACTCAAACCACTATTTATGTACTCCCAGATATCATGAGCTAGGCACCGCTAATCACCGCTCATTAAATTTTCAGGTATTGCACGTGGAAAGTAGCTTAATCCCTGCTAATTGCACACAGGTAGCGACATAATAAACAACCTATTGTTATATAGCCATCACGTGCACTGGATTACCGATTATACTTAATCCCTGCTAATTGCACACAGGTAGCGACATAATAAACAACCTATTGTTATATAGCCATCACGTGCACTGGATTACCGATTGAGCAATTAAATACCGCCACCTGAAACCTATTTCAGTATCTATTATCAGATAGGCATCTATTTATAACAATAGGATTTTGAGGTCGCTACCGAACAACCGAGCGCACTAGTATTAAGTGTGCGAAGTGAAGTTACACTAATATAGTATTATGGTGTATTTACTAACATCAAATCGGCCTCGATGGCGTAGTGGTTAATGTAATCGACTGCCACGCCTGAGGTCGCGGGTTCGATTCCCGCACAAGTCAAACATTTGTGTGCATGAACATGAATGTTTGTCTTGGTTTGGGTATTTCTATGTATGTATATATAAAAAAAAAAAGTGTCTATGTATGTTTATCCATTGTTACCATAGTACCCATAATACAAGCCCTGCTTAGTTTGAGCTAGATGGTGTTGTGTGTATGTATTATAAAATTTTATAATATGTAAATCTAGGTTATGGTATTTATCTATGGGCCTATGCAGCCCGAAATAGATGATTTGATTTGAATATGTGGACGCCTTTAATCATACTATATCGCTCCTACTTTCTTTAAATATACTATTAGATTTTTAACGTCGTTTCGATTTTTACGTCTGGTATTATAAGACAGATTAAAAAAATAAATCATAATAAATTCTATAACAATAGGTTGTTTATTATGTCGCTACCTAAGTGCAATTAGCAGGGATTAAGCTACTTTGCACGTGTAATTCCTGGAAATTTAATTAGCGGGGATTAGCGGTGCCTAGCTTGTGACATCTGGGAGTACATAAATAGTGGTACGGAGTATTAGAAATTCAGTTGTAATTACAATTTCACTGAGTGCTGTCATTATGTCTTTCCGTGGTTTTGTAACGAATCTAGATCTCTATGTTGCTCTAAGCCAGCATAATGATCTACGGGACTATAGTTATCTATTAAGTGTTCTAAAATCAAGCTGTAGTGTTCAAGTTTGCGACAGTCTTGAAGAAGAACTAAAAAACTGGTGCCGTCAGTTTTGTTACCGTGTCAGTGCCAGATGGAACAAATCCAAACGAATTACCGACAATTTCTTGCAAAGAAATACAGAATGGCTAGATTCTGAAATACAGTGGCCCAAGGGCATTAAAGAAAATACGGTGAACGTTTCAGTTGAAACTTTTGAAGCTGAGAGCCCATCTAAATTAGATGCATCAACATCTACTGCAATATCTCCCCGGAAAACTTTTGAAGATCTGACGAATCGAGAAAAAAGAAGACGTACAGAAGAACTTCGTGCATCTTCTTCTTAAAATGAGTTATTGTTTTCTACGGAATTAGCTCTTAAGTCGGCTGGAAAAGGAGATGTAGCTAAAGTTTTGAAATTTTTCCTCGAAAATCCAGAAGAAGTATCCAGAGTATCAAATTTTATCGATGGCCGAATGACACAACCTTATGAAGTTTCTGTACAAAAAGCATTGGCCTTGTATATCTCAATGCGTCTATCCAAGTGGTGCTACATTACACTAAGATACTTCAGTTCAAAAGAGGGTCTGTCAAAGTACCCTAGTTACTACAGGTTGTTAAAAGAAAAAAAAGAGTGCTATCCAATAAAGGATGACATTATAATTGCAGAAAACTCGGCAAAGATAAAATTGCAATCTTTATTAGATTTGACTGTTAAGAGACTCATCAAATCACTGGATATCAAATCATGTGAGCAACTCGTATTGCACAGCAAGTGGGGCATCGATGGAGCATTGAGTCAAAATGTTTACCATCAACAGTCTTCAGTGAGCAGTGAAGATTTGTCAACGGTAATCATGGCAAGTCTTGTACCCCTGAAACTGACTGAATCAGCAAGTGGTAATACTTTGTGGCAAAATGATCGACCCTCGTCGACTATGTATTGCCGTCCAATTTCATTCAAATTTATGAAAGAAACAGAAGCCAATATCAAGTCAGAAATAGCTGCTTTTGAGTCTGAGATCTCAAACCTTACTCCCACCACATACGAGAATATGAATGTGACACATAGCTTGATGTTAACGATGATAGATGGCAAAGTCCACTCATATATCTCTGAAATATCGGCTGCTGTATGTGATCTGTGCAAAGCTCGCCCTACAGAGATGAATGATTTGGAGACAGTGAGAGCAAAACCAGTGCAAGAAGAACTTTATAAATATGGCCTAAGTTCACTGCACGCGTGGATTAGGTCCATGGAGTGTTTGTTGCATATTTCATATAAAATTGAAATTAAATCATGGCAGGCAAGAGGTAAAGAATTGCAGCAGAAGACAAAACAAAGAAAAAAGTGATACAGGAGACTTTTCGTAGATAAACTGGCTTACTACTGGATGTAGTCAAGCAAGGAAGTGGTAACACAAATACCGGTAATGCGGCTCGGAGATTCTTTGCTGATACAGATACAACAACCCGAATCACAGGATCAGACAAAGGATTAATCCAAAGGATAGCTGTTATACTACAATGCATTTCTTCGGGTGAGAAAATAAATTTTACAATGTTCACAGAGTACTGCGATGCAACAGCGAATTTGTACGTTGAATTGTATTCATGGTACTACATGCCATCAAGCTTGCATAAGTTGCTGATACACGGACCTGAAATAGTGAATCATTTTCTTGTAGTGCCTATAGGTTTCTTGTCTGAAGAGGCATCAGAAGCCAGAAACAAGGACTTCAGAAAGGTTCGATCGGACCACACTCGAAAGTGTAGTAGCCTCGCAACAAACGAGGATATACTCAACAGTCTTCTTTTATCTTCGGATCCTTTGTTGAGTGACATACGATGGAAATTCAATAAGAAAGAAAAGAAGAAGTTATCAAAAGAGGTCGAGGCGTTACTAGTTTGTGATGATCATGAAATTTAATACACCATACCTGTACCCATGGAAACTTCAGTTTCAGATTATAGTGATAACGCCTCGGATGATGATAACGATGATAACTAGGATGAATCATAATTTTGTAAATTGTTTTTTTTCCATGGATCTTCACTATTTTTTTATAATTTAAATGTTTATTTTAGTTAGTTTTAAATTTTATTTTTTATTTTAATGTTTATTATCGTTATTTCGTATCAATATACAATTAATATTTACTTGGACTATTTTTTTCCTATTTTCTATACTTTATTTAATATCTCAAAAACGGCACAAAAGTAGCACTATGTGTCTTAAGGAAAAATGTGGCAAATAATGATAAGATACTGCCATAAAAAATTCAGACCGAAAATGGGCCAAAATCAAAAGATATTCATATTTAATGGTTACTTCCCATACATTAAAAACAGTTTTATTCAATTTTACCACAGTGAAGTGTAGCCTTATAACTCATGCTGCTAAAATTTGTTTCTCTTCAATATAGAAATCGAATGGCATATTCAGTTATTTGAAATTACGACTTAAAATATTTTTTAATACCCTATGTCCGACCTCTTGTATGGGAACGAACCACTGTGTGGCGGAACGTTTGAAAAACTAGTAGTTTTCACGGAATTTCACTCGCGTCTAATGTTCTTTATCGGGGTCACCAATTTAGGGTTCAATATATGGAGCATAAATAGGAGGTCGGATGTCACTGTAATGTTATTATAATTATTATTTCTTCACAATGTTTGGCACACACAAATACACAAAGGGTTAAGGCCGCACATACATATAATTTCAAGGTCTATAAGTCTATAATTGTCTACAATAATGCAACGTCAATAATAGTCCGAACACGTATTACAATTTCTGTTTCAAGCAGACCGTTGGGTAATAAATTGAATCGTGGGAAAACGATGTAAGTGACGTGTTACACATACATAGCCAGAGACGTACAATGCATCTAACAATGTATATGTGTGTCCCTACAACCCTGTCGGATAAACTCTGCCGATATAGGTTTCACTGGCAAGCAGGTACCAATTTATATTTCAGAGGCTTTAACAAGCAAAGGTCATCGTTTATTCTTCATCGCAAGTGGTGAGATTTGATGGTTTCGGGATCCATGTCTTCCGGGAGCTCGAACTCGGTTGTTGTTAGTTTAAAAGGGTGAGGTTGCTGTAGGTAGCTCACTTTTTGATCCAGCTTTTTTACCTGGGGGGAGGTAGTCTAGATTTATGCCCTTTTTGATCTTATAGAGGCTTGCCGTTTCCTGGATCCTTACATCAATCGGTAGCAAGCTTGAAAGGGCCAAGGCTGATGTTAACAAGATTGTCCTATAACCTTTACAGATTTTCAAGGCGTACCGTAGATGATCGTAGATGGTACGTACTATTTATCCGTTCAGTCCCCACGTCACCTTTACAGCGGCGCATGCTAGCTGCTAATAAATGTCCGCTGCTTTCTTGCATGTTACGTAGACGTGTGATGTGAAGGTGAGTGGGTGGTTGATGATGAGGCCCAGGAGCTTTATTTCGTTCACAAGATTAATACGGTTGTCAGACATGTACATAGCAGGGGGATCAAATTTTAACTTCTTGGTCAAGACCATAGCACTGGTCTTGTGTGCTGCGAAGTGTAGTTTGTTATTCTTCCCCCATTCTACTACAGTCTACAACATCTTGTTTGCTGTCTGCTTCAGGGCGGTTACCGTATGTTCGGAGAATAGTAGAACAACGTCGTCGGCGAATTGACAATTTACTCCGTCGCCAGTAAGTTCTTGTAATAAGGAGTCGAGGATGATGTTCCAAAAGGTGGGGCCTCCTATGGAGCCTTGTACGCATCCTTTTGAGGTTCTCCTTTAACTTGTTGTCCTGGCGTAGGTTACGACGACGCTGTGGTCTTCGAGATATGAGCCTACCATATTGTAGAGGTATTTAGGGCACTTTTTCCGATGCAGTTGGTTTTTGAGGGCTAGCCACCATGCATTATCGAACGCCCCCTCGATATCCAGTTAGACTAGGAATACTATCTTCTTGACGCGAATTTCCTCTCTCATTTAGTTCACTAGATTATAAAGGGCGTCCTCCGTGCCGCGCTGGGGCATAAAGCCGTACTGCTTGGAGTTCAGAGTTGGTAATATGTGCCATTGGATTCACCCAATCATCAGCTATTCCACTATATTTCCGACGACTGACAGGAGATCAATGGGCCCTTACGATTTGGGGTGAGTGTAGTCTTCTTTACCAGGTTTTCTAAGGATGACGACATAGGCTGCTTTCCATGCTCTGGGGAAGTATGCTGACTTTAGGCAGGCGTTTGCTAGTAACATAAATAAGTACCTGTCGCAGGCGATGGCTTGGGTGGCGATATCAGAAGTTATCCTGTTAGCCGTTACGCCTCTTTTGCGAAACTACGTAGAGCTGTAACAACGCGCCCGGCCGAAATCGTGCGATTATTCCGCATTCATTAAAACTACGATATCTCTAAAACTACGCATCGTAGCTCGACAAACCTTATGTCATTGAAATTGTTATGAAATAAGCTATCTGATTATTTATAGTTTAGTACAGTTTTATTGTGAAATCTGTTATTGATTCGAAGTTGAAAGTAGGGTGAGCTACTTTTCCCCAGATTTTCGTAAAAAGTCGTCATATTAATAAAATAAAAGCATGTTTATCGTAAGTTATTATTTTATTTACATAATAACACATTATGTTACAATAATAAAATATACAACAAACATCTTCATACATATTTTACACACTGCAAGCTAAACAAAAACTCGGGTCAGGTAGTCGACCCGTACGCCAAACAAAAAAAAAGGTTATGTTTACACATTCATTCTGCGATCTTTGTGAGCCAAGTGGCTAACAATAATATCTTGTTACATAGTTTGGTAAACAATCTTATCGCAGGCAAAACGTTAGCTGTTGGAATTGTTTAACTTACGAACCATGTAAACACTTGAAGAAGAGCTCTGAGAAAGACCCTTTTATAATTCTTATCACAGAGCAAGTACTATTACATTTATTTGAAATCTTATTTTACAAACCACATGATGATGATATTTACTAATGGAAAAACACAACACAAGGGCATGTTGCCTAGCAAAAACATTAACAAAATCAACAAATAAAAAACAGAAAACAAGCAATTTTAGTAAGAATTCCAAGTACACAATCTTATCTTATCTTATCTTGATCCGGGGGCCAGTCATTGTAGACCGGCGACACTTCGACCCAGTGGGATCTTTTGTGTCGGCCCCGAGGTTTATCCTTGAGCTATCTCCCTATGAATGTACTGCATCAGTCGCAGCGTACACCTCAGAGGGAGAAGCCTGAAGTCTTCAGGGTTCGGATATGCCAATCCCATCAGACCCATCCTTAGTCCGGCCAACGCGTCACATTCACACAGTAGGTGTGATATGGACTCGTCCTGTTCACCACAGGCTCTGCAGATCGAATTGTTTGACAATCTCAATCTGCACAGGAAGTCATTGGTGCCAAAATGACCAGTAAACGCTCCTGTGAGTAGGCGTATTTGGCCCTTGTTGTACCCGCAGAACTTCCGGGTAAAGCCCGTGGCTCTGTTTGCAATGAATTTCTTGGAGTGTTCCAGACCCCTAAGGGCCATCCACTCCAGCCTGTGTTTAACATTGCCATGTGCATTCAAAGCTGCCTTGACGGTACTCTCAGAGAGACCTACGAATGGCTCGGGGCCCACAAATTGTTGCTCCGAGCCCTTTTTGGCTAATACATCAGCCTCCTCATTACCCTGCACCCCTGCATGCCCCGGAACCCACACCAGCCTGACTGTGTTTTTCCTGCCAAGTTTGTTAAGGGCTTTAACACAGTTCAGGACTAGTGCTGAGTCCACCCTACAGGAGTTCAGAGCCTTAAGAGCAGCTTGACTGTCACTGAGTATATAAACAATCTTGTCAGTGACATTGTTGTTAATATTCTCCTGCGCACAGGCAATTATAGCATAGGTTTCCGCCTGGAAGACCGTTGCATATTTGCCCATGCTTTGGTTCACCTTGCAGTCGTTGGCATAAATACCAGCGCCTGATCCTGTTTCCATTTTGGAACCATCGGTGTACCAGATGAGACAACCCTTGTCAGGGGATCGTAGACCTTGTCTCCATTCGTCCCTTGTGGGGACCTTTATTTTAAAATTCTTTTTGAATATGTGCATTGGTTGCATTTTGTCACATCCCATGCTCATAATCTCTTTAAGATCCTTCGAGATCTCCAGTTTTGTGTGTCGAGTTACTGGCATGTTGACGCTCCATAGCCCATGTATAGATAGTCTATGTAGCGCCTTCATCGCCTCTAACTCCACAACAATGTGTAGCGGCGTTAGGTCCAGCAGGATCTCTAACGCAGCCGTTGGCGTAGTAGGGAACGCCCCTGTTATAGCCATGCAGGCTAATCGCTGCACCTTCGACAGCGCTTTCCTGCATGTTGCTAGTTTGGTTCTTGGCCACCAGACAATGCTTCCATATGTGATTATGGGTCTTATCATCATCGTGTATAGCCACTTGATGACCTTGGGCTTCAGGCCCCAGGTCTTCCCATAAGTAGAACGAATCATACCGAAGACCCGCTGGGCCTTCATTATGACTTTGTCTACATGAGGTTTCCACGTTAGCTTGTTATCTAAGGTCATGCCTAGATACTTCACCTCCGTGGACCATTGTAGCTGTGTACCATACATGGATAGAGTTCCCAAGCCAGTCGGATCTCTCATCCTAGTAAACGGCACGACAGTAGTTTTCCCTGGGTTGATCGATAAATGGTTACTACTGCACCATTTTTCTACCATACTCAGGGCCCTCTGCATGAGACTGGATACTGTGCTCGGAAATTTTCCATTGACAAGTATCACCAAGTCATCCGCATATCCGACCGTTAAGTACGGACCTTTGTTGAGTTGTTCTAAGAGTGAATTAACCACCAAGCACCATAAGAGCGGTGAGAGTACTCCACCCTGAGGGCAGCCTTTGGTGGTCATTGCAGTCATTTCATCCCCTAACAACTCAGACCTAATAATTCTTCCTCTGAGCATACAATCGATCCACTTGCAAATGGTTGGCTCTATGCCGTGATTTGCTGATGCCACACTAATGGCATCAAAGGTGGTCCGATCGAAAGCTCCCTCAATATCCAGGAATGCAGCAATGCATACTTCCCGGTTATCTAATGCATGTTCTGCCTTATTTACCACAAAATGCAGTGCCGTCTCAGTGGATTTTCCCGACTGGTAGGCACATTGTAGCCCGTGGAGGGGAAATTTTCTCAATGCTCCCTCCCTGATATGTCTATCTACTAACTTCTCCAGGGCTTTCAAGAAGAACGACTCTAGGCTAATAGGTCGGTATGCCTTGGCTTCTTCGTAGTCTTCTTTGCCCGGCTTTGGTATGTAGATGACTTTAACTCGCCTCCATATCTTTGGAATGTATCCAAAAGCTATGCAGGCTCTGTATAGTCTGCACAAATGCGGAACCAAGAGTGCAGCTCCCTGTTGTAGGATAATGGGATAAACCATGTCTGGACCAGGTGACTTGAACGGTTGAAAACCATTTAGAGCCCAGCCGACCTTCCCTTCATCCACTACCTTCCTTGCAGTGTCCCAATCTGCTTTGGTTGTACGGTAGCCTAGTTCAACCAGGCTAATCGGGTCCTCCTGCTCCTTTTCTATTATCTTACAGTCCGGAAAGTGTGTGTTTAGCATCATTGCTAGTGTCTCCTTACCGGACCCTGTTCGCTGCCCATTGCCATCTCTGATGGTTGTCAATGGGTGTGCTCTGACAGTCGAGATAGCTTTGGAGAGTCTCATTCCTTCAGGAATAGTACTGATGTTTTCACAGTGGGCTCTCCAAGCCTTCCGTTTGGCTTTCCGCACAGCTTTGTTGTAGTTGGTCAAACAGCGAGCGTAACCGCTATAGTCCCTGCTGGTCCTAGCACTGTTAAACGCTCTTCTGGCTTCAAGCCTCAGCTTGACCAACTCTGGCGTCCACCACGGTACCCTCTTGGGCCTAACTTCCCTTTCAGGGCAGTTACTTGTCCAGGCCGTATTTACAGTCTGGACCAATTTGTCTGCTGTAAACTCTATGTCTAATATAGAATTAAGCTTACCCTTAGAATCCTCCAAATCTATACTGAGGTCACTCCTGAAGGAGTTCCAGTCCGTATTTCTGGGATTCCTTCTACGTGCTATAGGAGCTGGAACCAGCGTCCTATACTTAAAGCATATGTAATTATGATCTGACAAGGTAATCTCATCAGACACATGCCACTCGACAATCTTAGTGCTAGCCCTGTTGGTGGCTAACGTGATGTCAATTACCTCTGCTCGCCTACAATTGACGAACGTTGGCCTGTTTCCCTTGTTTAGTATTTGTAAAGAGGTACTTACCACATACTCCAGTAGCTTTTCCCCTCTTACATTCACATCCGTGCTCCCCCAGACTGTGTGGTGTGCGTTGGCATCGCACCCCAGGATCATGTCCAGGTTCTCCCGGCTGCCATATTCAACAAGGTCCTTTATCTGTCCAGATACAGTTTCCTTGTCCGTATAGTCGAAGTATGCAGAGGTCAGGATTACAATATCCCGCCCTCCGCTCCCTCGCACATCTATCTTAACTGTCGTAAGATCCCTAGAACAAAAATTGTATAAGGGCATTGCATTTATGCCATTTCTGACATACACACATGTCCTTATATCATTAGTGGAACAGTTATGATAAATTACACCTCCTGTCCCACCCAAACCTCTGATCTTTCCCTCTTTAACATAAGGTTCCTGGATCAGGGCAATATCATATTCCTTCATCCGCAGGTGGCGGGC
Organism: Catocala nupta; assembly: GCA_963675205.1. NCBI lineage: Eukaryota > Metazoa > Arthropoda > Insecta > Lepidoptera > Erebidae > Catocala > Catocala nupta. Next base: position 665,442 of record OY776087.1, read on the forward strand.
CAGAACGGCCATCGCCCCGATGCAGTGATGAAGGTTTATTTGTACGCACCTTAGTCCCGCCATTCGGTCTGCCTATGGTGGCGTCTACGGTGGCAGGCACTGCTGGCCGCCCCCCTCACTCCCTTCCTCCATCAGCGCCCCCGCAGCCTCCGGCGACGACAGATCTAGACAATCTATATGTCCGATTATGTCGTCGGTCTTCGGAGACACGCATGGCGACGACGTGTAGAGAGCCGTACCTGATTCAATCACCACTGGGTTCACGGGCTCCTCCCCGTCCCCCACCTGTGGTGCCGTCACCGCATGGGCCTCCTCCTCCACGCTGGCACCCACTGTCACCTTCTGCACGTTCAGATCCTCAAGGATCTTGAAAAAAAGTACACAATACAGAATACAACCAGTAGGTCACATCTGAACAACAAAATAAAAAAATAATGAAAATGAATCGATTTTCAAACAGGGGTAGGATTACTTTTTTAATATAAAAATCTAAGCTGTTATTTTCCTTAATAAAAAAATATTTTTAAAATTTTAACATATGTTCCACGCACGTCATGCTAATAGATGAACATTCTTAATTGAATTCACCAATGAAACGAACAAAGGTCCCGTCCAAAAATATATATATACAATATAACCAAAAAAAATAAAAAGATAAAAAATAATATATAATTTAACCTCGCCTCGTTTAAATCTCGTCGGTCAACACTTTTGTTTTACTGACCATTGTCCTTTACTGTGTACGTAACACAAAAAAACATGGCGGCTTGAATGTCATAAACGGAGATGCGATTTTCGATTACATTTTTACATTTCAAATATTTATAATTTTTTTTATCGAAAAATGCCTAATACATACGTAGTAACGTATCTAAATCATGTTTCTAACAATATTGTGTCGTCATTAGTGTATTTTCTACTCACAACAAATAGAAATGTGCCAGCGTGATGCGCAAATTTCGAAACTATGTTTCGTAAAATAATAAATTCCGTCTAAAATCTTTACCCAATACACAATGCAGCAATTAAAAACTGTTTAGTACTTACTCGTCCATGGTATTTATATAACAAACACTTCACATTAAATAACACCCTTCCTCAATAACATTTATAAAAACGTAATGAAGGCGTCACTCAAAGTGTCTCCACAGATTAAATTGAGTGTAACATTCCGTAACAAATTGTTGTTGAATGTATAGCATGTGATATTGTATGCCTTTCTTATTCGTTTTCCTACAATCTGTGTAAGTTAGAGTAGGAAAGGTATACCCTAGACTGGCAATATTTGGTATTAAATACGACCATAGTCAAGAAATCTCCAGGAGATTTCTTACAAACGCGTGCTTTTTGTCATAAATCTCTAGGAGATTTAGTAACGGTTAAGAGGGGGCCTGGTGCCTTCTTTGACTTTAGTGCTTGAAGCACTAGGTCAAACTATCCTTGTGTGAAGGGAAAGTCGTCGTCTTTCAGTTGTCCCAGTTGACTCTCTTCCACTATTTTCCGGATCTGAGTGTGATGTGGGGGTCTTCTGGGTAAAACGTTTCTGCCAGGAGGTTCGCCGAGTTTTGCGGGCTAAGAGTATTTCCACTGCTGTTCCGTAGGAGGGTGCCTTCTTGTCTGTTTTCCTGAGTACCCTGTAGATTCCATCCCACATACTTTCTTTATCCTGGATCGTGCATAACTCCTTCCAGCTTCGTGTTTGAGCCTCTACTGCTTGCTGGGTGTAATCAAGCTTTGCCTTTAGATATACATTGATGACGCTTTACCTTCTGACGAGTGCCGCGTTATGGATGCGTCTCTTCTTCCTGAGAACTTCTCGTTTGAATTGTCCTAGAGACGACGTCCACCACGGAGTCGTTGGTTTGCTTTTGTAGGATCCTATCTTTGGAATTGTATTGTGCGTTCGCAAGTTTCCTCGATGGTGGTTATGTAGGATCCTACTATGGACTGTAATTCTGATGGTGTTGTTGCTTCCTTGATTCTAGCAGGAGTGATGTTGTTTGCCACCAGGGTCGATGTGAAGAATGGTTTGAAGTCCATCCACTTTGCCTTTTTAGTGTTGTACACCCGTGTTGTTTGGGGCTTTAAAGGTTGAAGAGCTCCTTCAACACGTAGTGTAAAAGTGATGGCGATGTGGTCCGAAGTCGTCAGGTGTTTGTTGACTGTCCACCTTTCTATCCTTTCTAACAGCGTTAGACTGCAGGCCGTTACGTCAATGATGCTGGAATACAACCTGCCTCTCCTGTAGGATTTGAAAGTTGGCGTGTCTCCGATGTTGAGGACATGTAAGTCCATTTCGTCAATAAAGGCACTGTACGTTGAGCCTCTTTGGTCTTCTGAGGAGCTCTCCCACCAGTGACTCCAGGCATTCACGTCACCTAGTACTATGGTGTTAGTTGTTGACATCCTTGTCATTTGATGTTTGACTCAACGTAAGTTCTGCTCAATGTCTTGATCCCCCTCGAAGTAGAATGATATCAGTCCAAGTTTTATTCCGCCTGCTTGTACCACGACCGCTGCTTCCGTTTCCGTTACCAGTTGCGGTTCGTGGATTGTTTCCAGCAGGTTGCCGAAGATGATGATGGCTGCTTTGTTGGGTTTTTGGCGGGTTAGGGTTTAGTCGATGTGGATGTCCTTGTGCGCTGCCACCTGGAGTAATTCCGCCATTGCCAACTTGGACCTTTGGAGATTTGCCTGGACGATTTTCAACCTTCTAGTTGGTGTTGAAGGGGGTATTGAGCTGACATTCGTAGGGAGGACCTTAGCAAAGGTAATTGATCTTAGAGCGGGCTATAGCATCACATTTCTGCTTTTCCGCACAGACACCGCTGAAGGCATTGTGGCCAGTGTCGATCTGGTGTGGGTGTCCCGGTGGTCTTGGGATTTTTAACAAAAAATCCCAAGACCACCGGGACACAATGTTATGTCACAGTTAATGCATGCTGGGGGCTTTCCTTCTCGTCTTAACGGACATTTCTCCCAAGTGTGGGGCTTCCCGCAATGGCTACATCTGCCCTCCTTTTCTTGGCAGAGGGCCTTTGTGTGACCGAAGCCCAGACACTTTGTGCACTGCACTAGGGGGGACTGGTCCACTACGGATCTTCTCTGTAGGTCTATATAGAGTTTTTCAGCCTCCAGCATGTTATTGTGGATTTGTGGTGATACCTCTAGTACCGGGTGGCATTCGAGGTTATTCCTGGCCGGCTTTCGATAGCGGACTCCTATGGTCCGCTCCTTTGCCTCAACGCCTGTGAGCACCTGCTGATTTTGTGCCAGGATGTGCTCCACGATCTCTGCGTCGGTGTGGTACGCCAGCACATCCCTAATGATAACAAGTGGATCGTTGCTGCGTGCTGCCTCTGCTCGTAGAACCTTATTGTTTTTCAGTTTGTTCGAGATTAGTGTAATGTCCTCTTTTGTGTTGCAGGAAAGGATGACTTTTAGATTTTTTACTTTCTTGAGTCGGTCTACTCTGGCCCCCGAGTTTTTGGGGTCGATCGCCTCGCGCAATATCTTGATGATGTTATCCCTGGTTTTGGTCTGATCACTCGAGGATATTATAAGCGTATGGTTTGGCCTCCTTACTGGTTGTGGTGGAGGCTTTTTAGCTGCTGCCTGGGCGTAGGTTGTAGTGCCGCTGGTTTGCGCTTTGATCATATTGACCAAGGCTATCTCTGTCCCGATACTCATCGTCGTCGGTTGTGATGCCTTCTTCTGCTGTTCCCTCATGGTTCTCAGTTCAGAGGACACCACTTTGAGCCTCTCCGTGATGGGCTGGAGCTGCTCACCGATTTCGATTTTGGGGGCTACTTGTGGTGCAGGTTTTGCAGACTTTAAAACGCTTGTTAGCTGTTCCACTTTCGTGTTGAGGCCTGTCAATTCCTCTTCGACCTTTGTCGAGGGGTCCTCATGTTGAGACAGGGCTAGCGTGGTTTTTTGATGTTTGGTGTTTATTTCTGACTTTAGATTGTCTTTGGGACTCGATCTTATTGAATCTCTGTCGTAGCTCATCCAATCTTGTTTGAATGGATTTGGTTTCTTTGACTATTGAGGTCATTTTCCCGTCCATACCTTTTAACTGTTGAGTGTTAGCGTCGTCGCCTCTTTTGCTTATTTACTCTTTAATTTTTGATATTATTGAATCTATCTTTTTGTTTTCCCTGGAGATTTCTTTGATCAGACGATGTGGCTCCTGGGTCTCGAACTCGAGCCACTTTCTGATGTCTCGGATCTTATGCAGGGAGGTCGATACTTGCTCACGAGTCTTAATGAGTGAGTTCCGTCAGCTGTTTATTATATGCTCTCTCAGTTCTAATGAGCTCCTGGGCGGGTCGAGATCTCTCTTTCTCCAGGTTCTGTTTGTGGTGGGACCTAGAGTCTGAGAGGGAAAGCACCGTCTCATACATGGACTGGAGGCACTCGAGTGCCGTTAGTTTGCACTCTCTTTTCATATTTCCCGCAGATTCGAGTACTCCTTTGCCTTTGAGCAGCAAGGTGTTAGCTGCTTTCGTTGCCAAGTCCATTTCCACGCCAGTTCCTCCGCTGGTGGTGAAGAGGAGGCTGGGCCTTCTGACGCGTAATCGCGAGATGTCAGAGCACGCGGATTCTTGTGCAGACGCGACGGAAGCGGCATCGTCTTCTGACTTGATTGGGCATGGTGGTTGAGCTTCCTGCGTACAGGCGAGTACTTTTGCCAGTGCTTTTTGGGAAGTTGGTGATGGTGTTTCTAATGATTGCGAGGTGGTGGTAGTTGCGGCTGTTTGTTTGGTGCTGGTTGGTTCGACAGTTTGTTTGGTGGTGGTTGGTGCGCCAGTTTGGTGGTGGTGCTTGAAGACTTTGTAAGCACATTTTCTCTGAGTGATCTTGTTCTAGTTGAAGGCCCTGCTTGGGCCTCTGTAAAATTCTTGTTGTCCATGTTCTTAGTGTGTGTTTTGGATGTCTGTTTGCTATATTCAAATATATATATAGTATTTTGTGATGTTGTTGAATATGCAGGACTTGCCTAGTTGTTGATGTAATGCTTCGTTGTTATGATAGTGCAAGATTTTCTGGGGTTATCTTTTCTCCGCGGGATGTTGATGCGAATTTGTGAAATCGGTTGGAGCTATAAGATGGAACTGGTCTCCCGATTTAAACAAGCCCAAACTCGATAGGTCTAAGTGGCTTGGTTCCAGAGATTGGTCCAGGGCGAGTCAGGTAGTCCCGAGGGGTGTAAAGTCAAGTGGAGATCAAGTGGGGGTCAAGTGGAGGTCAAGTGGGGTTAAGTGGGGTGAAGTGGTGGCCAAGTGGGGTGAAGTGGTGGCCAAGTGGGGTCAAGTGGAGGTCAAATGAGGGGTCAAGGGAGGGGCAGGAGTTGAGGGGAACTGTTGGGGTATTCGGGAAGGTCTCGGTGTCCCGATTTTAAGGATTGATGGATTGGTCTACTCTCATATATCCTGGCAATTTAAACAGTTATCTTCACTTCACTAAACTTTCAGGCAGATAGAGTAACTAATAACCACTTGTTTGATTTTTTGAAGCGGAGCTGACTACGATGTTTATCTGGACGATATAAAGTGCATACTCGCTATGATGCATTTTTTATTTTTTTATTAGTATATTTTCTCTCCACAGGTATTGTGTCCGTGCCTTTGTATGAGTGTTGTTTCTTTTTTGATCATATTTCTTTTGTAGATGTACCTGCATTTTATATAGACCAGGCAGCATCACAAGTTTGTTTTTCGGTTTTTTAGAAAACACTATATAAGGCTGATGGCCTTTTTTTCGGCTTATGTTGTTATTGCCGGTTTTTATGAGGGTCTTCATAAGGTGGGCTGAAGGCCCTTATTATTAGGCTGAGGGCCTGTCTTAGTTTTACTGGGTTATTTGTTTGGATTATCTTTAGTATCTTTTGACTGAGGGATGGCTGAAGGCCATTTTACTAACTTTACTGTTTAAAATTGGTTGTACAATTTAAAATTAAAATTTATTTTATTTTATTTATTTATTAAGGTAATTACAACAGGTAAAAATCAAAGCATGTTACTTATATAATGCAAAAGGATATGTAAAGATTAATACCCTAACGTAATTACACAGCATGCTATAAGTTTTAAAGTTATTGATTAACTATAGAAAGAGTTAGAAATTAGTACAATTTACAGACTTACACAAATTTAAATTCAGAAAGGAAAATTGGTTATACGAGCTGTTATACAATAAGTTATACAACATTATTATACATGAAATAATTTAGAACGGCAGCGACCAAACTTTTTCTTATAAATAGCGGCTCGTGAGTCAAAGATGACGACTTTATTAGAGACTTCGTTGTACAGACGACACATTCTTATAATAGGGTTATAATAAGAGCTATTATTTTTATAAATACTAAGTAAAAACGTTTTAGGTGAACGGGTGTTACGTTTGGTATCTTTTATGTCATTGACTTGCGGTTGACTTGCAAGACAATGACATAAAATATATATATAGAATAAAAGATATATAAAGAATCAAGGCTCTTTGACTAATTTTTCACTATTTCGATGGTGTTTTCTTTTGTTTCGTATTTTTTATTATCGGGCAGATTTATGGGCACGTTTCTTATCTCTAGACAAGTATTCTTTCCGACTGCATGTTGCTAAGTGACTCGAGTATAGCGTCAAATTTGTGAGAGATGAATTCTAAACCTTTCTTTAGTTCCTCATTTTTTTGCTTGAGTTCTTTAAAATTCTGGTCTGCTTTGGCCGATAGGGTGGCGATCAAGCTGTTAAGCTCGTTATGGTCTTCCTCTTCACGTTTGCGCTTGTGACTTACAGAAATGTATGCGTGACCACTTTTTTCAGATGCGGTATCTGATTCATACGCCTGAATTGCAGAGCCAGTTTCCATAGGATGGCAGTACCAGGGGCTGAGACTGTTGTAGCAGGTGGAGGCGAATGTCTTAGTACATGATATGTCCAGACACTTATATACTCTGGACGTACGTACAGTCAATTGTAGGGTTTATGCAGTGTTTTTGAACTCGTATCGAGTGATATATCTTAGTTAAAAAGATTTTATTTTGCAATATTTTTGTAAACATGTTAATAATGTTACGTGCTGGGTTCGACGGATAAGAATATAAAACAATATAACCGACTAAAACACGTTTATTCTAGCACACAAACTGTAATACACAACAAAAACTATACTACACATTTGCACTGTAACTGCTTTAAACTTCGTAGTAGTTTCGCTTCCGTTAGCTTCGATGAACACTTGACCGCTTACAATAGTAAACTGACTCGGCGGTGCGCGTGCGCTCTATTTATACGCGGGTAAAGCGTTTCTGGGCTTTTCTAGAAAAGCCATACCCGGCACGCAACAGCACGATGATTCGAGAATGTGCTAGCGCTCTCTACTGTGCTCGCACTGACAATACGTAGTTCCGTAAGATGTCAATAGATGGCACTGTAATAAATTATTAGTAGGAACCGCCGACAGAGGGTACGACAGAGTCGTAACAATAATTTTATCAAATTATTCTGTTAAAATAATGAAGAAATATTGCAGAATTACAAAAAGTTTCTCGGATTCGATCTCGAGGTGTAAGTAACAGGGTCACTTTATAAACCGTTGTGCCACGGATACTTGTAGCTTTGTCGTCGAATTAATGCTTCGGTAGTATGATGTAGACCTCGGCTAATTTCTGTTATCCTAGTACTCGATGCAGTTGTGACTTAAAAGTTAAAATAGGTTTGTCTCCCTCACCTGTAGGCGGAGCTTTGCCAGTGCTTGCGTAGACGTCGCGCGTTGCTCGTCGAGAACATAGCCGAATAGTTAAACTCTTCACTACTTATGCACTCATATTTTTTTTGTTGATATTTTTTTTTCAATTATATTTAGAATTATTTTAAATTAAATTGCGTATATTTTGTATACTTCTGCTCAATACCGAGGTCTGGAGGGGATAATAGAGACTGTCTGAACGTCGTGGTTATTCAAATCCTTTTCAATAATAGAAGCTGCGTTTTCCGGACAATTAGTGTAAAGTCCCCGTCTATCGCTACAGAAGCAGCTTAATTGCCGATACATAATCTGACCGGCATCGACAGATATAACCTGATGGAGTTTCATTGTTTCCGGATCACCTTTAAGATCTCTTGGAATGATTTTGTTCATATTTTCGATGTCACTTTCAGAGACTTTGAAATATTTAACGACCTATCTTCGATTCCGTAAAGCAAACACCGCGCGTTTACCTACTATCTCACATTTATTAAGTAAATTGATCTTTTCGTAATAATAAAGCTCTAATGATTCGTTATATCTAACGCGCTTAGATAGCATTTCTGTTAATAAATCAATATTACTAGGAAAAGACTCTGCAAGTTTGTTTCGCCACTCGAGCCATGAAAAAGACATGGTAGGTAATACCAGGTCTTCGCGACACCAACCAGTTAGGGCAATGCGTAATGAATTATTTGATCATCGTGCCATTTATATAACCTAGCACATTCACTTACCTTACGGAGCCATGTATGGACAGTCTGTCCTTTAAATAAAATTCTGGTATAACATTACCAAGTGTAGGAAATTTATTTCCTTCAGGGCGACTATTAACTAATAACTTCAACAATTCTGATATAGTTGTAGTGCTATCGTTACGTTTGTGCTGAGAAGAAGGGCTCGAGCCATGCTTATCACAATAATTATAGATGCGATTGTACCTCCGCTGTTTATCGTCCCCGTTTTGGCTGCATCGATGTCGGCTTCGGCTCCGCCTTTCCTGTGAATGACTATTTAAACGGTTACGTCGTCTTCCATGGTCACCAAAACGGCTGCTGCTTCGATGGTCATCACTTCTATGAGCACGACGACTGCTTTGACGCCCACACGGCGAACTGCTTCGACTCTCACGGGAACGCTCGCTCTTGCGTTTACAGGAACAATTATCTTGACGCGCGTGAGAACAGCTGTTCTATTCCTCATAAAAACAACAAGCTCGACTCATTCTGCTAGTAGTACCTTTCTTCGAAAAATGTCTGGTATAATTTCTCTCACGGCGCTTTTCTACTCGCCTCTTACTACGATGTTTAGTTCTCCTCAAAGGTATTTTACTCTTCATCATCTTATCCAAAATAGGTGGTGTAATTCCTTCCTCCATCCTTTACTAATCGGTGTATTTCTCAGAGATTAAATAAAATAATTTTGGGCTGTGTACATACCACTTCTGAGTTGAAGGATTAAGGTTTGTAACTCAGAAAAACAATATCAAGATGTCAATAGCAAACTGGGTTTATTATCAATCCTATCCTATGTAATCTAATCTATCTAATTCTATGATGGTGAAGATAGACACCATAATTTCTGTGACCATGTGTTTGTGGTTTTGGTATTCAGCTGGTGCTACAAATACGTCAGCTCTGAAGAGGCAAATATTATTGGTTCTCAGACAATTATTTGAAGCAGATTTAAAAGTGATTGCAACAGTTTGCGATCAAGCAACCACAAATTTAGCTGCAGTCAACAGCTTAATGGATGACACTAAACGAAACATGCTAAAAAGCTACAAAGAATACACTGGCGGTTATTTCATAGCTAAAAAACAAAGGATATTTGCAATATATAAGAGTAAAAACCTTCAATATACAATGAGTGGCAAAGAGAGTCTTGCAAAATGGGAACACATTCAACGACTGTATGAACGTTCACCTAATTATAAGGGCGTCAAAATTATGCCGAAATTGACTGCATTTCATGTTATACCACATCTGATCCCAAAAATGAAAGTGAAATATGCCACACAAGTGTTGAGCAAATCTGTTGGTGCAGCTTTGGGATAATTGGCAGGTATGGCTTTTTTTTAGGGGGACAGCGTTTGCGATTAGACGTGTGCATCCGTATTTTAATTTAATTTCAATTCGTAAAATCAAAATATAAATTCAATTCCTGGAATTATGCCGCGCGCACCTGCATCGCTGCGTCATCTTGCACGTGCTACTATAACGCTTGCTCCGTGTCATAAGCGACAGCGTATTATAGGACATTTATGTTTCGGGACAGTTATTTAAATTATAAACAATTATTAAACAAGTGACAGTACAGTGAAATAAACTATTAATATAACAAGTGACAACACAGTTAATCTGGTAAATAACATATTACAAACACAATATGTACACTGTATGTCCAGAAATGTCAAAAATGCAAATTTCTCTCGGAAATGGAGTACAGTGCTAAAACAGTGAAATTATAAAATATCTAACTTTAAGTTTTAGTTTGTGCAAACAGTGATAAGCGGGTGTCGCGAAAAAATCTCGTTCGCGCGCGTGCCGTATCGCTCTCTTTCACTCTCGCATAGATTGCATCACTCCATCTCTTTCTGACACTGATTACGTGAAATAAAATGAATTGTACAACTTGTAGAAAGAAAATAGAAGCAGGAGAACTGCTTAAATGTATCGAATGCAAGGATGGATTCCACTATAGATGTGTTAACATTACTTCTGCAGCGTTCAAGAAGGGACACGTACAACTAAAGCGTACCTTTAAGTGTGATTCCTGCATGAACGTAACCCAGCGTGTTCGTGTTACTGATGAAACACCAGTTCGTGGGGCTAGGTCTACTATCCTATTAGAAACCGAAGACATCATGGAGAAAACTGGAGTTCAGCCTTACGAGTCCCAGTTCATGAATAATATTATGGAGAAAATGATGGCTAAATTGAATGCATTTGAAGAAAAAATTCTACATGAATTTAAAACTACTGTTACTGTTTTAGCATTAGAAAATAGTAAAATAAGGCGGGAATTGAATGTAAGTAATGAAATATGTGTTTCTTTAGAAAAAGAGGTTATAGTGTTAAAAAATGAGAGGTCGACAGTAATGGGCCAACAAATGGCGGAAATTACTGGTGTAGATTCACGTAAGAAACATCAACAAGGCACTAGTACTACTCAACGTTGCGTTTTACCGGTGCAGACGAACAACAACGTCCGCAGCGGCGGCGGTGGAATGCGCGGCGAGCGGCCCGCACCGGAGCCTGAACCCTCGACCACGGCACAAATGGCACAAACGCCGGCCGCGGCGCCGATGGCACAGGATGCGGCCACTGCGCCCGAGGGGCTTACGTCTCATAAAATCGTTAGTTACGCGGACGTCACTGGGGTTGTGGCCATGAAAAGTGCTTGTAGTGCTGAGGTTACGGTTTCGAGAAACCAAAATGACTCTTGGACGGAAGTGAACTATAAAAAGACCCCAAAGAAGGGTGGAAATAAGACCATTGTCTCCATAAAAGCGGTGGAAAGAAAAAAAATTTTACACGTATGGAGATTGGACAAGGATACTACTGAAGATACACTGAAGGAGTACATATTAAATATATTAGGAGGTGAATGAAAAGGACGATAGATAAATTAAAGCCTAAAATAGAACGTAATTATGTATCATTTAAGATAGGAGTCTCTGAAAGTGATTATGATAAGCTGTATAACCCAAATATGTGGCCCGTAAATGTTGAATTCTGCGAGTGGATTTGGTTTCGTCGCCCAACCATTACGAAACCATTACCAACAGAATAAAAACTGCAATATATATTATCAAAATGTAAGAGGACTTCGGACAAAAATATAAGTATTTAATCTAGCGATATTATCCTCGGAGTCAGATTTATTTGCTATCACCGACACTGGATTAAATGAATCTATACACGACGCAGAATTAATTCCACCTAGTTATACAATCCTACGATGTGATCGTTCGGATGGGCGTAAACAGGGCGGCGCGTGTTTAGTGGCCACACCGCGCTTCGAGCTTCGCCGAGTGACACCGCGCGATGTAAACATTGACGACCACTCGTTTGAAATTATTTGTGCTACGGTTCATCAACGAAATAGATTTTTGTTTTTATTATGTGTAACGTACATACCACCAAGTAGTATAGAAAATGAATATTTGCTGTTATTTAAAATTATAGAGGATTTATGCGATAAATATAAATATGTTATAGTTATTGGAGATTTTAACCTATTTTCATGTTCTTTAAATATAAAAAATTACTATGAATATTTCGAAACGTATTGTGGATTAACTCAGTGCAACGGAGTAAATAATTGCAACAATAGGCAGCTGGACTTAGTGTTGAGCACATTCGTGGAGGGCGGGGGGACGAGCGTGTGCGCGGCCGACGAGCCGCTTGTACCTCTCGACGCGTACCACCCAGCGCTGCTGATGTGCGGCGGTGGCGCGCGGCAGGAGCGGTGACCACGGTGCTGAAACAGCTGATCGCGAGCGTGAGGTAAGCTCCACTAGCGAGCGTATCGCGTGGAATTTCAATAAAGCTGATTTTGGCTCTTTATATTCGCAAATTGGATCAATAGATTGGACTCCTAATTACAAATTAGATTTAGAAAATAGTTAAAATTTTTATTATAATACACTCAAAGAAATAATAGATGATTGTGTGCCTAGGAAAAAGCGAATTAGTGTCAGTTCGAAGTACAGTTACCCCGAATGGTACACTTCAGAAATTATTCGCAACATAAAATTAAAAGCTTCTCTACACAAGAAATACAAAATTACAGGCTCGATGAGTGATTATGGGGCGTTTGCCCGTTGTAGAACTACGGTTAAAATATGATAGAAGTAGCTCATAAACAATATCAATATAACGTTCAAAATAGATTACAGAAAGACCCGAAATCATTTTGGAATTATATAAATTCAAAAAAGTTTAGCCATAGTATACCTATTATTAAGAAAAATACTGAATGTTTGACAGGGGTGGATTGTGCCGAGGAATTTTCTAAGTATTTTCACTCGATTTATAGCAAAAAGCGTGCTGAGCTTAACGTAAATACAGCGGTCACTGAGGCGGGAAGCGTCAATGGCGCGGCGAGAGTTCAATTAAATCAGCTAGTTTTAGGTGACGTAATGAAGGCGCTTAAAGAACTGACACCAAAGAAATCGATTGGACCGGATGGTATTCCACCCTTCATTCTTAAGGATTGCCAAATAGTACTGGCCGCCCCACTGTTACATATGTACAATCTTTGTCTTCAAAGCACAGTATTCCCGGAAAGATGGAAAATTACGAGGGTTGTTCCGGTACTAAAGGGAGGAGCTGGCAACAAAGACAAAGTAGAAGGATATAGACCTATAGCTATACTATCAACTCCTGCAAAGGTTTTTGAGGCGGTAATACAAAAACGTATTTTAGCACAAATCAACGGACAATTCACTGACGCTCAACATGGGTTTAGACCGGCTAGGAGTACCTCTAGCAACTTGCTTAGTTATATGGCGGATCTGATACCATCGGTGGATGGTGGAGTGCAGATTGACTCCGCCTATTTCGAATTTCAAAAAGCATTTGATTTAGTCGATAATGATGTGTTGCTAAGTAAACTAGCCGGGTTTGGTTTCACTCCTCATCTGCTGAAATTCCTTGCGAGCTACTTGTGTGATAGGCAGCAGTATGTGGAGTATGCAGGATATGCATCCAAGCCCTATTACACGCGCTCGGGATTGAGTCAAGGCACGAACCTAGGACCCATGGCATTTATAATTATGATAAATGATCTACCTAAAGTAATACAAAATGCTAAATGCTTACTATTCGCGAATGACTTTAAGTTATATATGCCTATAAACAGCCACGTGGACTGCTTAAAATTGCAGGCCGACATTGACCAAGTGGTGGCGTCGAGTAATAAAAACAAATTACAATTTAACACCTCAAAATGTGTAACTATCACTTTTACTCGTGGACGTACTCCAATCTAACACAACTATAACGTAGGGGGCGTTCCATTGGCACGGGTCACAGAGGTGAAAGATTTAGGAGTATATATAGACAGCGGGCTAACGTTTCGTAGTCACATAAACAAAATCTGTAAAAAAGCTTACAGAAACCTTGGTTTTCTGCTCAGAACAGTGCGAAATTTCAGTAACCCTTGTGCAAGTTTTTTTTTTTTTTTTTTTTTATTTATTTATTTAATAAAGGTACATAGTAGTTCTTACAATTTAACACTAAGTCCAACAAAACTATATGTACATAGTTTGTCTGTTGGATCGATTTACACTCATAGTTTAATATAATTTATGAAAGTGTATAGTAATATTAATCTATAAAAACAAAATAGTAATAGAAAAACAACCGTTAGGTATATATATATATATATACACATACATACATACACACACCCATATACATATATACACACATACATATACATACATATAGACAAGTTATGGCAGTGTACTGAGTAGATATTTTTTTAGTTTATTCTTAAATTTATATTTTATTTCTTCGTCCCTGATTTCATCTGGTAAATTGTTGAGTATATAAGGGATACGTTTGTTTAATGTTCGGTCTCCATAGACATTATTAACTCTCGGTACTACATATTTACCAGATGACATCGCTCGGGTGTTATAATTGTTACACACTTTTGTCAGCAATGAGCTATGCTCATGTCTGCCATGGTTATTGGTTGCGAGAATATATTTATGTTTCAGTCTGACCGGTAATATTTTACAAATTTTGAAAAGTTTATAATAATCATTTTTATATTTATTTTTAGTTTTTTTATCCACTAGTAGTTTTAGGAACCTAATTTGTATGTTTTCTAATTTTTCAATGTAGGATTTAAATGTAAGCCCATAGCAGTCAAGAGCATAATCCATTACAGATTCCACCATACAAGTGTACAGAATTTTTAGGGTGCTATTAGGAACTCGGTAACTTAAGTGGTAAAATTTACTCAATATACTTCTTAGTTTATTTATCAAGAAATGTATATGTTCTATCCATGAGAAATGCTCGTCAACTTTAATACCTAAGTAAGTAACACATTTTATTCTCTGAATAGGTTTGCAACCACAATTGACACAGTTACCATGAATGCAATCAAAAGTGTGAGTGTATAGTGTTAGAGGATTTTCCTTTAATGGTAAGTAGGGCGAGTGTATGATCATATATTGTGTTTTATCGGTATTTAATACGATTCCGTTATCATGCGACCATTTCACTACTACGTCCACGTCTTGCTGAACTACTTGACACGTTTCAGCGAGGTCCGTACCGGCTCGCAAGATACACAGGTCGTCCGCGAACATGTGCGCTGAGCAATGTTGTAGCACATTACATAAGCTATTTACATGCATTAAATAGCATACGGGACCGCTTCCTGAGCCCTGCGGTACCCCACATCGGACCAATTTTTCATCGCTAAACGTGTCCCCTATCTTGACCCGGTAGCAGCGTGAAGTGAGGTAGTCTCTGAACCATTCTTTCAGAGGCCTCTCCACGCCACACTCTTCTAATGATGTTATTAGCGTGTTTGTTTCTAAAGTTTCAAAAGCTTTTTTGTAATCAAAAAATATTGCTACTACAATTTTTTTCTCGTTTAAATAGTTATTAATTTCGTTAGTAAAATTGGACAATAATGTATTGGAACCCTTTCCTTTTTGAAAACCGTGCTGTGATTTATTTATTAAGTTATTTGTACTTAAATAGTTCCCTAGTTGATTTATTATGCACTTTTCTATCACTTTGTCAACACTAGATAAAATTGCTATCGGCCTATAATTAGAGTATATCTTACGGTCGCCTTTTTTATATATAGGACGTATTATTGCTTCTTTAAGTTTATCGAGAAATTTATGTTTTTCAACAGATAAATTAATTAACTTCGCTATAATAGGACTTATCTTGTTAGCTATTATTTTTAAATCTGACATCCGTATGAGATCGCTCCCAGGTGATTTGTTAGCGTTCATATTTTTAATTATTTTCCTTACGTATTTGTCGCTCACTGGTTGCCATCTCATATTTTTGTCAGATTTTTGCACGTAATTGCATCTACTTAACCATTTATCACACTGTATAATGCATTGGTACGGAGTCAGGTAGAAAGCAATGCAATCATCTGGAGCCCACATGAAATTAAATATAGTCTCATGTTGGAGCGCATTCAAAATAAATTTATAAGATGCCTTTATATGAAATATTATGGGGTGTACCCCTTTTACCCTTTGTTGTATCCAACCTTATTCATCTTGGGTATGGTTGGATATAATGAATTGAGGGTGAGAAGGGAATTAGCGCTGCTCTTGTATTTATTTAAAGTATTAAGAGGCAATATACATAACCCACAGATATTAGAACGCATCCACTTTAACGTCCCGAATAAGTACACATATCGACGTAAAAACCCACAACTGTTACGATTGCCGCGCGCACGCACCAACTTACTACAGAGGGCGCCTATATCGCGCGCATACGGTACGCTTAACCAAGTTGCAGATACTATAGATATCTTCTGTTGTACACTGAGTGAATTCACAAAAACGTCACTATTTGTGATTTGTTATAAATAAATAAATATACAGGGTGTTTGGAGGGTGAGTAGCCATAGGAAAATGGTCGATAGGTGATGGTGTTGGCTACGTGTTGCGCCTACTTAAATAACATTTTGCCTTAAGTTTAATGAGTAATATTTTTTTTTCTATTTTTCTAGAAAATCTCCATTTTTTTGTATAAAAACTTTAATTATTTTTTTAATAACCGCTGAAATGTTAAAAAAATGATGTCATTTGTTAGTGTAGTTTTACCTTATTCAGATTTAATCATAATTTCATACAAACAATTCAAAAAGAAATAACAGTGAAGTATCAAACTTTCATAAATAAAAAAAAACATCCTTATGTCAACTTCACATGGTAAAATAAAAAAAACTTACGGTGTATGGCATTTACAAATGTTTTTAAAAACTTCTCTAGTTAATATTCTTTCGAACGGTATGTAACATGTATCATAACTAACCAGGTAACTCAACAAAAATCGGTTTGTCGTCACGAATGCATTAAAAAGGTGAAAACCTAAATTATTCAATTGAGCAGGTAAACAAAAAAGTATTTTTTTAAATAATTTATTACAAATCTTGTTCAAATTGATGTCCATTATTTCTGATATATGCGTAACATCTCTGTCTAATTTCCGTTGTGGTATGGCTTAACCTGATTTCTTGTTTCATTATCACAAATGCATTATCTATTTTTTCAATTAATTGCTCTCTTGTTTCAATGGTTTCCGTATACACTAGAGCTTTAGCACGACCCCAGACATAAAAATCAAGCGGTGTTAAATCCGGCGACCTTGCAGGCCATGGGATGGGACCATTTCTGCCAATCCAAGCGTTGGGAAATGAATTGTCAAGGTGTTCCCGGACTGCTAATGTCCAGTGCGCTGGGCAGCCATCTTGTTGAAAAACAATGGGTTCTTGATTCTGAACATTTGGAACTCCATCCATGAGTTCGGGCAAATCATTTATTAAAAAATCTATATAATTATTGCCATTCAAATTGTCTGGTAGATAATGTGGACCAATAAGTGTATTGCCAATTATTCCTGCCCAAACGTTAACCGAAAACTTCCTTTGATGTGTCACCGCTCTTTTTTTTTTACGGTTTTCATCCTTTGGGGCCCAATGATGCAAATTATGAAAGTTTACAATGCCTTCCCTTGAAAACTTTGATTCATCCGTCCACAGGATACTTTATAAGAAGTCGCGGTTGTCAACATCCATGTGTAACAAGAGATGGCAAAACTGGACGCGTCTTTGATAATCGTTTTCTTCTAGACCTTGCACGGGAGTGTAATGAAAAGGATACTTTCCATTAGCGCGAAGAACAGACCACACTTTCCATGGGCTTAGATTTAGTGTTGCAGCTACAGTGCGGATACTTGTTGTGGGATCTTCATCAAAAGCTTCCAAAATGCGTTCGTCATCAGCAACGTTACGTTGTCTGGCAACTCCAGGTTCACGGCGATTTAGATTGCCAGTTTCCCTTAAGCGTCTAAATGTCGTTTCAAAAGTATGACGATTAGGTTGACGTCTATTGGGAAAACGCTCTTCATAAATTATTTTTGCTTCTCGTCCATTTCCATCAGCTTTGCCGTAAGCCATCAACATATCAGCGTATTCCTCGTTAGTAAAAGCAGCCATTAAAAATAACAGTAACAACAACAAATGAAAACAAAAATAATGCGCAGAGCGGAGTTGTGAAGTACAACACGTGAAGTAGCAAAGAACGACAAGTGTCGACTAAATGCACCCGACAGGGTGCGCAAGGGCCAAAGGGAGCATAATAGTCAACCGATGAAAGAGATAGCACAATACTTTTAGCTGTGTTACAATGAGACAAAACATTTTACCTGCTCAATTGAATAGTTTAGGTTTTCACCTTTTTAATCCATTCGTGACGACAAACCGGTTTTTGTTGAGTTACCTGGTTAGTTATGATACATGTTACATACCGTTCGAAAGAGTATTAACTAAAGAAGTTTTAAAAACATTTGTAAATGCCATACACCGTAAGTTTTTTATTTTACCATGTGAAGTTGACATAAGGATGTTTTTTTTTTTATTTATGAAAGTTTGATACTTCACTGTTATTTCTTTTTGAATTGTTTGTATGAAATTATGATTAAATCTGAATAAGGTAAGACTACACTAACAAATGACATCATTTTTTAACATTTCAGCGGTTATTAAAAAAAGAATTAAAGTTTTTATACAAAAAAATGGAGATTTTCTAGAAAAACAGAAAATAAAATATTACTCATTAAACTTAAGGCAAAATGTTATTTAAGTAGGCGCAACACGTAGCCAACACCATCACCTATCGACTATTTTCCTATGGCTACTCACCCTCCAAACACCCTGTATATATGTACTAAAAGTTGTCAGGTGAATTGTTAATCTTATATGTATAACAGATTTTTTTTTATCTTTTTTTAAATGTAAGTAAATTAGTATATAGTATACAAAGTAGCTACATTATTGTATTAGGGTGAACCCTGTAAAAATAATGTATGTTTGAAAAATAAATAAATAAATAAAAAATGTGCAAATGTATTTTGATGTAGATATTGAATAGATGGTTAAAAAAATGTATGTGTTATGTGTTGCATATTGCACACATATTGAATGGTGCTAGTATATTATTATAAATATAATTATTATTACTTATTTATTGTATTGATGGCAAAATATATAGTTGATAGTACTAAGATGAGCAGTATTACATATACAAACTCCATGACTACTTAATTGTAATTAATAACAGAATATGTTTTATGGAACCTTTAGGCAGGTATACCTAAATAATGCCTATAGTTTTACATAAAGACACAGTGTTGGACATCTTAAACATTGTTAATTAATGTTTCTTAATGATTAGTATACTGCATTTTTGGTGGATTTATACAGGCTGTCCGGTAATTAATGGATAACCTTGAAATGTCTTATAGTAGAACTGAAGGCCGTTCAGAAAAAATGAATAAAAAAAAACAAAAAATATATATATTAAAAAGTACAAGCTTTATTAGCATAGCATACTTTTGACTCTCTATCTATTAGCATAATTAGTGTTTAATAATAAAACAACAAAAAACCGATGGATTTCATTGATTTATGGTCGTAGTATACAAGAAAGTTATATATGGTAATTAAAAAAAACACATATCTCAGGTAGTAGTTAGGATAGATTTTTTCATATTTTTTCCTGAACGGCCATCAGTTCCACTATAAGACATTTCCAGGTTATCCATTAATTACCGGACACCCTGTATATTTAAATGTAAGTAATAGTGCTTTGGCTTTTAGTAAAAGCTATTAATATAAATATTGTTTCTTTTGGTTACAGAATCTGGTTTTATGCCGAAGGACAGTACACAAACTGTGGACTTATTAATATTTTTTTATGAGTTGTTCGACAGTGTGAATAGAAGTTTTCACCAAGCTGTTGGAGGGAAAATTTACGGAACCGCAGTAACGCCAAAATCACCACATAGGAATTTATGGAATAGAAGTTTGCGTATATTAAAATCTATGAAATTTGTTACTTACCTAAGAGGTGGCGTGGTGCCTTCTTTAACGAGCTGGGTTAAAACTATAGAGGCTTTTAAAAATATTACTTTATTTTTGCATAAAAAGTGGATTGATTCACTTTTGCTGCGCAATTTCAATCAAGACGTATTAGAATTTTTTTCGGATCTATTCGTGCACATGGTCATGGCAATATAATGCCAAGTGCCTCCCATTTTGTTGCAGCGTATAAAACATTAATGTTAAATAATTTAACTACAACTCACGCTGTGGGCTCCAATTGTGAAGCAGACGACTGCATTGCATTGGAGTCATTCAAAAGTTTTATTAATGAAGAGGAGGCGCTATTAATTAGTGACACCCAAATAAATATAGATTTTGACCATGTCGACATCGCAAATATAGATGCCGAAATATTTATAAATAATAAAAAAGAAAATGTTGAAAAATGCGCAGCAATTGGTTATTGCAGTGGGTGGATAGCAGTAAAAGCCAAAAAGGCAATTTATAACAACTGCTTAGTGTGCAAAAATGAGATGGCAACTGAAGATATAAAGTTTCAATAAGTACATAAAAAAATAAGAATTCGAGAATAAAAGATGGCTCTGCTATACAACGAGGTGTTTGTTCGACTTCTGTGCACAAGTTGAAAACATTAGTTATATTATTTTTAAAACTACCACTATTAGGCCAAAAATAGCCGAATACATTAAATTTGCTGTGAGCATTAATGTTAATATACATTTTCATAGATGTAAAAAACATGAAGCAATCATGAAAGAATTTTTAATAAATAGAAGTGTAATTTTTTTTATTAATAACTGGTGCAAAGAAGTTGGCCACTTACTCGCTGGCAAAACTACATTATATGACACAAGTGACCCCTTCAATAATTCAGCTCGTAACATGTTTTTAAAAAGCAGAGGCTTTAAAAGGCGTAGACAACCAAATTAATAAAAATATATAAATAAAATAAATACATATATTTATATGAATATAATACAGTTCATTAGGCAGTTATGACAAATCATAAAAGCAATATGAAATAAATACCTATTTTGTGATTTTGGTCATTTTTTTATTTTGTAATATATTGTGAATGTGAGAAAATGATGAAAAGTAAAGATTACTTGTTACTTTACAGCATAGTTTTATTTTAATACCCAGCTATTTAAATAAAATTTAATTCGGATGCACAATAATAAACATAAATAAGCGACATCTGTTGCCAGAAAAAGATACTACCGCTTTACCGCACAATTTGTAGGTGGCGATACTATCGCTTAAAATGTCGAAGTTGCCACTCTATTACCCAATATAAATATACTTCTCTATGCCCATAGCACAGATTATAAATCTCAATTCATAAACTCTCAGACCCATAGCCAAGTGGCCAATGTTGCCGTCTTACAATTTACCTATTGTTTTATTATATGTCATAACCATAAACAGTTTATAATATACAAATTAATACAACTATTAAAAGGATGCTTACACTAGCCTCAGTAGGTCTACCAGTTCTGCCGTCCTCTAACTAAAACCACGTTAACCCCAAAAAGTGATCTTGGAGAAAAACGTAAAAAACGTGGGAATCGTTGTTTCTAGAAAACTATTATACATAAATCAGTGATAGTTAAATATTATTTAAACAAATATTTGCCAGCGTCATTTAGGATATTTTCTGCTCAGAAATATACTTAAAATTATATAAAAAAACAGGAATTTTTGGTTTAGTTAAGCAATACACATTTTTTTTGACATTGATTGCTGCACTAAAACCTTTTTAACCTACACTTAGAGACCTTTTAGTTAAGCATTTTCTTTAAATATATAAGGTTTATAATTTTCAATAGATTTACCCTGAAATGCTTAACTATACACGCGCTAAATCCATTAACTGTTTTGTAGCTAAGACATTTCTAAATATTTATACATTATTACCTTTCGTAAGAAGAGGCTAAAGCACCTAAGACTCATTTAAGCTAAGTGTTAGCAAAAAATAAAAAAGGTATGAAAAAATATATGCTTGCTTACTAAGCTAAAAACAGGTATTTCTTACTTTAATTTTTACTAACGTCTTTATAGGTAAGCATCTCATATCAAAAAACTGGATAATTAAATGAAATGCAGTATGAAAATTGAATCAAATTTTATTAAAAAGTTTTAACTAAATAAATTTCCTTTACTTAGGTATCATCAACATATACAGCAATTTGTAAAAACAGCAAAAATTAATGTAATCTCAAAAGTAAATTAAAAGTTCTTTCTTTTATTCCTTATGAATAACATATTACTTATTATTATTTCAAAATTACTACTAGTACAGCCTTGATTATTTTTCTTATCTTATTAAACAATTAATAATATTATAAAGATATTTTAAGGCACTATTTCCATAGTGGCTATTTAACATATTATATTTGCGTATCGACAGTAATAATATTTTCAATCACATAGTACCATTTATTATATAAAATATTAACATTTATTTAAATCACAGATTGCTCTAAGGAACTTTATGCTTTGTACTTACAGTTATTAAAACAATTATAGTTATATAGTAAGATTATGAATTACAGGCCTAGGGTTTAAAAATCACCTTTTTTGAATATAATTATCTTTATCTAACTAAAATTAAATGAAACCTTTACCAAATAAAACTAATGAAATAAATAAAAGCAATCTAAAACTTTAAATCAATAAAATCTAAAACAACAGAATAAAATAAATTCTGTTTAGCTAATCACTAAAACCACAGGTTTATATTTTTATATAGCATTCTCTAGAACATATTTTAAGTGTAATCAGTCTTATAATTTTATTATAAATGGATTTTAGGTATATGTTATTAATTAGTTACTCTTGTTCTCTTTATTTGAACTTCAAGATTTTCGCTGTTGCCAGAAGTTGGTAAATTTTGCCAAAATATTATTTTATTCTTCGGTATGATAGGTGATAGTTTATTAATTATATTTTGTTGAAGTTGGTAAATTTTGCCAAAATATTATTTTATTCTTCGGTATGATAAGTGATAGTTTATCAATTATATTTTGTTAACGGTCTCTCTATATCCCTTTAGGTAGCGAACGAAATCTTATTCCTAGCTGCGGATTTTTAAAAACTTGTCTTACAAAAATTGCATCGTTTTATAGTTTTCAGCAAAATCATTTTTGTAGTTTATATCAAAGCTAGATCTAATGAAACGAATTTGAGATATATATTTGAGATAAACCGTAGGGTTAGCATTTTGGATACGCCTCTCTGATATATTATTTGTATAATCAAAGAAGTCTTGAGGCTGTAGAGATTTTAGGATTACTTTGCCATTTTTAGCTGACCCTACAGCTTCTTCGAAATCAGTAAAATCATAAATCTTGCCTTTTTTGTTCATTGAGAGCTCCACTTGATGATGGAATTGGTCACAACTCATAAATGTATGTCCAGGTTCTAAATAGTATAATGTAATTTGTTCGGTAGCAATCGCATCACTATTAATAAGATCAGCTAACATAGAAATAAAAAGCCAGTTTTTGTTTTGAGCCGTGCAATTATACATCCAAATATTTATTTGTTTGATATCACGAAAACGTAAAAATAAGTTATAATAGGCGCTCATAATATCTTCTTGCTTTCTCCCGGCGATAGCGTCGTGCCAAATAGTTGCAAATGGCTTTGAATCTTTCGTGATTTTTCCAACTGGAGCAAAAAATTGCGGATTTAAATGAATCGAGCCTTGGTAACATTATTATCTTCTGTAAGTCACTGCTAACATATTTCGTAGTTTTGTTTTAAAGATTTATGTGAATCATATAATTGTCTGGCGTCCTTATATTTCTTGTGATGAGTAGCCCATGCTACACATTGGTCACAATCAGTTATTACTTCTTCGCGAGCATCATGGCGTGTATCGCGAGTATGAAACTTATAAGTTTCGCAAAACTCGCATTCTTCATTCCCAAGTTTGGCAAACGATATTTTCATGTTTTTTAAATGTGTTCTGTACATACAGTTCATATCCAATTATTATTTCAGGATGCTTTAAACAAAAGTCTTTGTACATGTAATTAACGTTAACTTTACTTGTCAAATAGCGGCGATTTGGAGCATGTTCACGACGGTTATGCGGTGCTGATGGATTGAATGTTTCAATATGTTCTATAATAATTTGTCGGTCGAATTTTGGTGTTTTAATATGTTTACCACGTTTGTCAATGTCTTTACTTGTATCAAAGCAGCTGGATAAAATGAAGTCATTGTGTTTTTCGAATCCTAAAGTTGTTAAGAAAAATATTTTACATACAAAAACACTTATTGTCACAACCAATTTTCACTTTATATTGATTGAATTTTTCTCTCTGCTTTTTAATTTTCTTTCTTTTAAACTCGTAGTACACTTTTGCCGCTTGGGTTGCGCTTTAATTGATTCTTGGGTGGTCTTTTCCGATCCATTTAAAAAAGGCGAATTGATGGTCATACGTCGTTTTTGTAATGGTGCAATATCAATACAAGGCATTAACTTCCTTGCTTCTATAGAGTGCCGTCGTAAATGTTTTACTGGTCTTAAAGTAGTTTATTTGGTAGCAGGATTATTCTAAGGACTTGAGGATTTTGTATTTTAAGTAAATCATCATCTGTATCGTCACTGCTTGTGTCATCTACGGTGAGCATGTAGTCTTTATCTTTGACTAAATCGTCGGAATCATAATCACCATCATTGGATTTCATCCGTTATCTGATCATTTACCCCTTTCTCTTTCTTATCCATCCTCACATACTAATAATATTTCGAAAAATCGGGAAGATATATCATTCGTCGTCATCATCATCAGCATTCGGCAGTCCATAGCTGGATACAGGCCTTTCCCAATGCACGCTACTGAGCACGATCCGTGGTTACTGTCATCCAGTTCCTGCCCTTCAAAGGTCGTCACTCCACCTAGTCTGAGGGAAAAATAGCAAACCAACGAGACAGTCATAATAATTATATAAATATGACTGATTCGTTGGTCTGCTATTCTTCCCTCAGACTAGGTGGAGGACTTAAGAAAGATAATATTAATTATTACACAAAAATTTACAAATTTTACCTCGTAATGCTCCCCGACATATTTGAGTTTTGACGGGAACACGATGCGACGATGCATGCTTACACGCTATGAGCTCTCCGAGCGGAATGGCAAAGCTCCCTGCGCGCATATCCCATCACCGCGCGCATATCGCATCCCCGCACACTCCCGGAATCTTTCTCTCTTTCTTTCTTTTTTCTTTCTTTCTTTTTCATGTGGTTAGTGGCCAACCTGTTGTCAAGAGTTGTTCAAGCCGCCCGTAGGCCTCTTACATGGCTTGACGACTGGTGTAAATTTGACAACAACCGGGACCTACCTTTTACGTGCCCTCCGAAGCACGGAGATGCTCAGATGAAATACCACTAAGCGGTCACCCATCTATAGACTGACCGCACCCAATGTTACTTAACCTCGCTAATCGTTTACCGATCAGTGAGTGCAACGGAATGAATGAAGCGCGAGAAACGGATAACGTGTTTCTAGTTAGGAAAAGTGGGCTAGCGGTTATTAAGTTAAGAATGACTAATATTTTTTTGAACAAATTCCATGTTAGAAGTAAATAACACTTATTTAACTAATTGTTTTGAGAAAATCGCAGTATTAATTACTTGACAAAAATACTGTAATAGTCGTCTAACCAGAATTAAGATAAGGTTTTCATCATAAATAGTTTATAGCATTGTTTTTATTTCTGTTTTATCAAAATTGATCCTTAACTATAAATACGTTATACGCTCTTAGTGTATTTGTAGTTAAGAATATTCAATTAACGTAGTTTAAGCTAATAAAACATTTGAAAAATATTAGGCGAATTTGGCAACTAAGGTACTTAAACGTGCATCAAGCTAAGAAGTGTGGTATAGTCATTATTTAGTTAAGCATTTGTTGCATATTTTGTCATTTAACGGTAAATCATGTTTTAATATCTGTAAAACTGTAAGTGATAGAGATATGGTTCTTAGACAGAAAGATAGAGAATTTAAAACTGTAATACTTTGCATTCAAAACTCAAAAGCAACTATTTGAGGGTTAACGGGGTTCTAGTTAAAGGACGGCAGAGTTTTAATCTTCACAATATTTCCATGTTATTTCAACATTTGCGTTCGCTCTTGGTCAAATACAATTTTGGCCCAGAGGCCATTTGGAATGTTGGTAAAACGGGACTGACTACAGTCCATAAACCTAAGAAGTAGTAGCTACTAAGGGAGTCAAATCGGAAATGTCACATCAGAGGAGTGTGGTGAACTGCTAACTGTGTGTTGTGCAAATTGCTATTATATCCCCCCATACAAGACCTTCCCACGCAAAAATTGACAGGATCGAATGCTAAAAGATACTCCTACCGGCGCAGATTGTAGCGTATTCTTTTCGGGTTGGATGACGGCTGAAAACTTTGTTAAAGGACAATGGGTCTTCTAACCCATCAGCGGCCATCAATAAAAGTAGTATGATTTGAAAGGTGACAATTAAATATAATTTGGGAAAATATATAGGTAAAATACTATTTTAATGAATTATCATATATTTTTTTAAGTTGCAATATTTTTTATGACACAACATACGAAATGTCATTGCATTTTGTTTATTTTACTAACGTACGCATAAATAAATAATGTAAATAAAATATTGGGTTTAAATGTAAATGTAAAATATTTGTCAAAATATTCAATACCTTCGTTATCATGCTTTTTGTTGTTTTCAAGAAATCCTAGAGTTCCTTGAAAATTGACCATTGTTAAAAACAGATCCTACTTGCTTCGTGCGAACAATCAGCGACGAGTGCGACTCCCACGCAACACGGGGATTGACGTTAGGTCCCCGGGCACAGTGCAGTCCATCGTTGACATTTGTTTCGTTGAGTACTGTGCGATTATTTTTGTTTGACAGTTTTATACGACTCTGGCTTGCATATCGCACTTGTTGATATCTAACTTGCTGACTGGTGCTCGTTTTTTGGACTTTGTGAATTGGATTCCTATAACTATGGCAGATAACCGTCAAATGTGTATTTTGTGTAAATGATAAACAGAAGAAGATATGAAATAACGCATACTCGGTTTGAAGAAAAGCCCGCCGTAGCCCAATATATTATTGAAGCTGTTACTCCTGAACATCAGGTAAGTCAAACTAAATTATTATTTCTTATTTGTCAAGTCAAGAACTGGTAGTGTGTCACTATAAAAAGTATCGTTATGTAGAGTTTTTACTGGTATTATATTTTATACGTATTTAGAAAAATAAATAATGGACAATAATAATAATCAGAAAAGAAATAGTGTTTATTTTTATCGGTTTTCTAATTAGAAGAGTAACTAAGCATTTCATATCGTGAAACCATTTTAAGCTAAGCGTTTCAAATAATTGTAATATTCCCATTTTCAGCTAGAATACAACGGCCTGGAGTCTGTCGACCATGCTGGCAACGGGCAGAAAGAGCAGCTCTTTCTGCCCGTTGCCAGCATGGTATAATTTGGACTAGGATAATGCAACCAAGTGAAAATACGCAACCACACAAATATGCATTACAAGTCGAAGAATATTCAAGACTCCCTAATACAGCGACGCGTTGTATGTTTCAAAACTGCAGACGAACGTTTCTCCGAAGGATTCCAGATAATATGAAAGTAAAATTTTAAATTTATTTTAACTTTTATATTCCCAATAACGCAAGAGTTTGCGTTCAGCATTTGGAATCCAATGATTGGGATCAAATAATTGACAGCCCCAACTTGCTGCACGACTTCAATGCCACACATTTCTTGCATATCATGAGCCTCATGAAAATCGCAGTGCTTTGAGGATTTATATTAGATTTTGATCATATAGATGACATGGACGCAAATGAAATATACATCCGGTTGGGTGTCAATCGAGACCAATTTATTAATATTTTGGCACCAACCTCGTCATTATCGAACGTATCAACTCGTCCGAACACAACATTAGTCTGTTACCTAATGAAACAGAAGCGGTGAAGCAAATGAAAGGCTGGCGTCACTTTTTAACATGAGCCAGCAAACTCTTGAAAGACATCTTACGTTAGCCAGGGATTTCCTTTTTTTGGACTTCGTTCTCCGACATCTGGGTTACAATCATGTTAACAGAAGGGATGTAACCAATTGAAATCTTCAAGTGCCAAATGCTATTTTTGGAAATACAAGTGCAGAACCCTCAGATAGAAAAACAACTGTGTTAGCAGACGCCACTTATATCTACATTCAAAAGTCTACAAACCATTTATTCCAAAGGTGTTCCTCGACAAAACCACTATCGACGGAGCCGCGCGAATCGCTTTCGCATGCGGTCGCGACCCCGCCGAGGTTACGGCCTGCCGTATGAAACGGCAGGCCACTACACAAGAGACCTACGCAAAGGACTCACTCGAAAAATTCCCTACTGTCTCCCTCCTAGAGGGGAGACGGACTCGACACAGAGGCGCGCGTGGGAACACGCACGCCGCCTCTTGGACCTGGTGCTGAATGGATGGCGGGCAGGCCCACAAAGCCCGCCACCCCCAGGTCAAACCTCAAGGTGGCTGGAGGTCATCGCGCGCCCTCCGGCGCCCGGCTCTGCGGTTGGGGAGAGGGTTTAAACGCTCCCTCTCCCGCTCCGCCGCCTCCTTGATGAAAATCACTTCCTCGCAGAAGGAGGCGACGGCGTTCCACGACCTCTCACTCCGGACCATAGACTGAACTACGGCCGGGAGCGAGAGGACAACCGATCCGACTGCCGCGATCAAATCACGGCGCTGCGATGCCCAGGCGGGGCAAACTGCCAAAGTGTGCAGCGTCGTGTCCTCTACAACGTCGCGGCAGTCGCCGCAGTGGTGACAACCGGGCTTCTCTTGCCGGCGTATACGACACAGGAACCGGCCAAAACAACCGTGGCCAGTCAGAACCTGTGTCAGCCGGAAGGTGAGGGCGCCATGCCGCCCCTCCAGCCACTCCTCAAACACGGGACTTACAGCCACGATCGTGGCGTGCCCGGCACTGGGGTGCACAAGTCGCTCCTTCCAATTCGCCACTAGGACCTGGCGGAGCTCGGACCTTGCCGCTTTGATAGCGGGAAGATCCGGTCCTTCGCCCCGAGCTAGCGCCTCCTGGCGCCAACGATAGAGCGACGCCAGGAGCGCCGCTTCCAGGTCCCATGGCATCGATCCGGCAATCGGCGGATCGTGCGGTAACCTCTTATCAACCTGACGGCTATGGCGCGCTGTGGCGCACGAAGCGCCGAAATGGTTCGGGCCGTCAGGCTGTCCGCCCAAACTGGAGCCCCATACAGGGCCATGGACCGCACGACCCCCTCGTAGAGCCTCCGGCAGGAGGTGATTGGCCCCCCAAGGTTGGGCAGCAGGCGCGAGAGCGCGCCTGCAGCGCCCCGAAGAATGGGGGCCAAACGACGAAAATGGGCTGTAAAGTCCCATCGGCTGTCGAGCAAGAGATAAATACTTTAGGGTTGACTCGATGCCGATGCGGACTCCTCCTACCATAATATGGGCCCCTGGAGGTGGCCGGTTCCGAGGGCCGTGGAAACAAACGGCCTCGGACTTGGACAGGGCGACCTAGAGGCCCAACCGCCGGATAGGACCAACGACTTGTGCGAACCCAGCGGTCGCCAGTATGGCCGCCGCCCGGTGCGACTTACCCCTCGCTGTGACAAGTGTGTCGTCGGCGTAACAAATGATGCCGACGCCACGGAGGAGCGCACCTCGCAGCACCCAGTCGTAACCGATGTTCCACAGGAGCGGACCCAGAACCGATCCCTGTGGAACACCGCACGACATCTCTCGCTGACTCCAACCGTCGTGACCCGGGTAGACGACTACCCTCTCTGACAGATATGCTCCGACTATGCGGCGGAGGTAGGTCGGCACTCGATGGAAAATGAGTGCCTCCCTAATACAACTCCAGGGCAAGGTATTAAAGGCATTCGCGCTGTCCAAAGACACCGCGAAGACGACCTCGTCCCGGGACACCGTGTCCTCCGCCAGGCTCCTCACACGCATGACTGCGTCTATAGTGGAGCGCCCGCGGTGGAAACCATATTGGTTCTCCGCCAGATCCGGGCCCACTGAAGCCGGTAGGCTGACGGAGAGTCCGCCGGGCGCCCCTCCTTCTTGATCAGGACCAGTTTCCCCACCTTCCACTGGCGTGAAAACTGGCCCTGCACTAGACACTCGCTGAGGAGCCCCCTAAGTCGGGGCGCGAGCTCCTCGAGGACCAGGGCCAAGGCAAGACCTGGAATGCCATCGGGCCCTGGGGCGGTGTTTTTCGAGCGAAGTCTCGATACCGCCGCTCGCAACTCTACCTGAGTCACTTCGGGAACCACGTCGTCGTCAAAGTCCGCGCTGGATGCCATGGAAGGCGGAACCATCGACGGAAGTGTGTGTAACCGCCCACCACAACCGCTCCCGTCCCCGGATGATGTTCTCGAAGGACGGGGCGCCGGTGGCGGCCGGCGAAATTAACGCCACCGAACCATCGAGGTCCCCTACCCAGTCAGCCCTAGGAGGGACAGAATATGGCTCGGCTACTATAGCGACATGAATTGACCACTGTGCCATGCTCTGGAGGAGAAGGTCCTGAGCCCTGGCGCAGTGGTTTAAGTTACACTGGAGGAGACGGAAGCATGGAGGCATCACGTCTCCATACTAACCTTCGCCCCCCCGACCGCGGGAGCGGCGACTCTTATTGTTGCCGACGTTGAGGCAGGCGACCTTGGGAGTAACTTTTTGTGGGTGGCGGCGCACTCCTTGCCACCCGCCCGGTGCTTCGCCGCTTTGCCCGCCGCCGCACACAAAATACAGTGCGGCGTGGCCTCACATGTAGCGGCCATGTAACCAGGCTGACCGCAACGGAAACAGCGGCCAGTGCAGTCAGCCTGTGAGGGGCACTTGACGCCCACATGACCGCTGGATAGGCAGCGGTAGCACCGGGCAAGCCTGGGCTCCAGCACTTTAACTTGCGCCGACACCCACCCCACCTTTTATTTAACCAATCACTATCTTATATTTGAATATTTATATAATAACTTAATTATATCATTATAATATACTTAAGTTCATTATTATATCAATGTAACATCATCACGAGGTGTACGAAATATTGTATTTAAAATACAAACTGTAATAGTTCCTTTAAATGATTTAATTCGAAATTTTAATTTAATCCTCATGTGACAACTTTTTATCCATGGAAGCTACAGAAACAATATTTTGTAGTCTTATTGTATACATAATTGCCTACTAGGAAATAAATACTCCAGATGTGACCGCCGATGGGACAAGCTCTATACAATTTTGCCCATTGTCCATTTTAAAACATTTTGCAAATACAGTAGATGCTCATTAAACTCTCTAACGTTGATAATAATGGATAACCATGATAGTCACATCAGCATAGAATCCTTAAATTATGCAAAAGAAAATTGTATTCATCTTTTAACTATACCTCCTCATACATTGCATAAGACACAGCCACTGGACAAAACTGTGTTCGGACCACTCAAAACAATAACAATAGTCCTTGTGACAACTGGATGATCCAGAATCCTGCAAAAACTATTACAATTTATGACATATCAGAATTACTTAGACATGCATTTCCCAAGGCATTTACACCTCAAAATATTCAAAATGGGTGCCGAGTATCTGGGATATTTCCTTTTAATAATGAGATCTTCGCCTTATATGTTATAAGGCTTTTATTTCTAAAGTGTGTCCTATAGTACGAATGTTCGATTTTTTTAAATATTATATTATTTATTTAATATACATATATGGAAGTGCTCGATTGCCCACATCAAAGCTAGAGCCTCTTTTTCGGTCTGACAATACCGTTTTTCTACATCGGTTAGGCTTTTATTGCCGAATGCAATTTTTAATTTATTGCTGAATCAGTACCGCACCTAATCCTACAGGACTCACATCAGCGAATACCTGGGTACGATCTTTTGGGTCATAGTAGCCAAGAGTAGGAATCTTAGTGAGACAATGCTTTAATTTGTCAAAAGCCATGGCTTGTGGTTCTTACCAAAATGCAGTTATTTGTGTCCTACTCTGCCGCAGAGCCACCATAATAAATATCGATCAATTATATCTTAAAATGATGTACGTCAAACGTACATCATGTACGTCTGGTCGATATCGCTTGTACGTACGCTAGGTAACAAAATAATGTGCATTGATTGTGGCTCTGCTGCGGAGTATACTCCCTAGCAGAGCCACTTAGAACAGGTACTCGGGACAGATAAAAGCTAATGTTTTTTTATAAAAACTGATGTACGAATACTGTTTATTGCGTACGTATTGTAAAATTTCATAATGTTACGTGCTGGGTTCGACGGATAAGAAGAGTTCTCTTAACTCCCATGTGACCTCCCATTATGGCATAGTTGTAAAACTTGCGGTACTTTGAACTTTGGCACGACCATTTGCAGGTGATACTTGTCACCTAAAGTATTCTCCCATTTACGACACAGAACTCCATCCTGAATAACTAAACTTTCCCACTGTGCCCAGTAACTCTTGGTGATAGGGCTCATTGCCACAACTTCACTCCAGTGAGGTGTCGAAGCACCTGTTTTCTTCTATTCGAGGATGGGTCTTATGTCTTTGTCCTCTTGTTGCGTCCTCTGGAGAGTTTCCTTCCAATCTTCGCTACGATCCGTCCTCAACATCCTCACTAGTCCTTCCTGCTTGGCCTCTGCGCCTTGCCTGGCGCAGTGCTTACACTGGTCGGGATACGATTTACGTGACAGGGCACCTGCATTACTATGTGGCTTGCCACTGTGATGCTGTATTACGAAGTCCTGTAGTTGTTGTCCGACACGCACATCAGGTGTTCCTCTTACCGGCGACTGGTTTCTGCTACGTGGACTCCTTCGCTTCGGGCAGCTCTACCTGATGTGGCCTCTTTCGCCGCAGCTATAGCACCGGGGTGAAACCGACACTTCCCTGATACGTTGAGCGCGATCGTCCCGACGCACTACTTCCACTTCCAGAGCATGGGCTAGGGCGTCCTTCAGGTTCTGAAGTGTCCGAGTCTCACTGCGGCCCTAACCTCCAAGTCTCTGATCCCGTCGGTGAAAGCTTGAACAAGATTTCCGTCGATAAGCGCAGGTGAGGACTGGTACGCTTTTCGCACCAGCTTCTCCACCTCCAGGGCCCACTGCTGCAAGGTTTCACCAACACGTTGCGATTGGCCTTTCATCTGGGCGCGAAATACGTGTTCCAGGTGTACGTCGCCATATCTCGCTTCCAATGCCTTCAACAGCTTCTCATACGTGACGTCTTGACCAAGCGCCTCTAACACGGTCAAGGCCTGGTCGCGAAGCCCCAAGGTGAGAGCAGTCAGAGCCTGTTCTCGTATCCACCCGTTAGATTTCATGACGGTCTCGAACTGGATCTTATAGGCTGACCATGACGATGAGCCGTCGAATGGTGGGACTTTAAAGCCTCGTGGTGAGGGCGCCATAACCGCAGATGTCATGATCCCATCTCCAGCCTTGAGCTCACGTATCGTTTTCTCCAACTCAGCAATGCGACTTTCGTGGCGTTGGACTTGCTCTTTCATCTCCTTCAACTCCTTGCCAACCGTTGCGCTGAGGTCTTTTGACATCATCAGCTGCTCCTCCTGGCGGCGCATACCCTCCTCCTTGTCGCGTTGTAGTTGTTTCTCGAGGCGGCTTGCGTGCTCCTCCTGGCGGCGTGCCTGCTCCTCCTGGCGGCGTGCCTGCTCCTGCATAAACGCCATCAGGGTTGCGAGGTCGGGATTCACTGGCGAGTAAGCTGCACTAGATGGTTCTGCTGCAGCCGCGGAGTCACGTGGTCCAACTGACGTCGGCGAGGGAGCGTCATCAAAGCGCCTCTGGTCCACATCTTGCTGGCGCTGATTCCTGGTACGCGCCCCTTCCATATCCTCCTTCGGTAATACTGGCATATTCTTATCCCACTTCTGACACCAATTTGTTACGTGCTGGGTTCGACGGATAAGAATATAAAACAATATTACCGACTAAAACGTTTTATTCTATCACACAATTAAATTTAAAACACAACAAACACTATACTACACTTGTCCACTGTAACTTCGAACTCCGTAGAATTTTCTCTTCCGTTCGCTTCGATGAACACTTGACTGCTTACGAATGTAAACTGACTCGCCGGTGCGCGTGCGCTCTATTTATACGCGGATAAAGCGTTTCTGGAGTTTTCTAGAAAATGTCATACACGGTACGTAAAAGCGCGATGATTCGAGAATGTGCCAGCGTTCTCTCTACACGACTCTTACCGACAAATACGTAGTTCCGTAAATTGTCAATAGATGGTGCTGTAATAAGTTATTAGAAGGGACTACTGTGCCGTCAGATGGCACTAGCCGTAACAATAATTAGGATGTGGTTTTAATTATTTTCACTTTACTGATAGAAAACGCCTTGTTATTTTGTGTTAGCAAAACATTTCTTTTAACTATTGCTATTTTATTTTATTGAGCATAGTATAGCATACAGGTATAAATATTATAAACGAGTAAAAATATTGTATGGATCATTTTATCACAAAATATTACGATATTTATTATATTTTCCAGTAGGTATGTACTTATATGATATTGAAATCATTCTGATAACTAGTTGTTGTAACAAACATATTACTTAAGTGAGGAGGTAGTTTTGAAAAATAATGTATGATATGCGATGCAACCGTACATTTTATTACTATTTCACTTCGTTAAAGCGATAAGTGGGAAAGTTTTGTATTATAATTATAATTATTATTTAATACATCAATTGCGTAACAAATTATTATGAAAAGCGCAAAATGTTTGTCAGTGTGTTTAGAAAAACAAAAGGCTGCGTTTCAGGATTTCAAATACTTATTTTCAAGTGTGAAAAAGTTGCCATCAAGTGAGAGTAGTATTTATAAGGACATAAGCAAGAAGTTGTCCTTTCGTATGTCGACGAAAGCGTTGCATCTATCTGCTAAAAGACACTTCGTTGATTTTTTAATGATGAAAACCTTAAATATTATTACGATTCGAATAGCACAGATTCAATTAACGTTCAATTAACGATGATGCAAGTTCTAACAGCGATAGTACTAATAGTCACGTTAACGTGGAGTCATTTGAAGTAGACTGTAATTTGTGGCACGACGTGAAACCTATACTAGTTACTAGCAAAAGGAATCTCCACCTTTCATACCGAATATGAAATCATTACAAAATGTAAGAAACAAATACGATAATGCAAAACGTTTCCACAAAATAGTTGTTTTGGCCTTATGGATTATGTCGTTTACAGAACCATGAGCAAACATCATAAAAACTGTTTCATTACAACCCTTTTTTATGCATTACTGGACTGAACTTCAGTTAAAGTTTTATAGAAATGTTTCTTCAAATAGGATATATACTGATATAAGTATTGACGCAACTGGTTCCATTTTCAAGAAAATTATTCTTCCTAATCCTACAAATGCTTATGAAGTAATCACTTATTTTTCTACGTTGTGATGCTTAAGATTAAATATAATTCTGTGCCACTTGCACAAATGATTTCAGCTCTACAAAGTATAGATAATATCTTTCAGTGGTTAAAGAAATGGATTGATAAAATGACAACACCAAACGAAGTCATTTGCGATGACTCGGCCGCCAAAATAGGAGCTGTTGTAAACGCGTTTACAAGATTCTCGACTTCTCGGGAATATTTATCACATTGCTTTAATGTACTGGACCAACGAGAACGTTGTCAAATTAACTGCCTTTTGAGATTGGATATATCACACTTCTTGAAATCTTTGTATCATTTACAATGTTTTAAGTTTGTTGATATATGTGTCAAATCTTTCTACATCAGATGTCTGTTGCGGCTGAAAAGCTGTACGAATTTTAAGATGGCAAAAACCATAATTGCAAATGTAATTGTCGTGGCGCTACTGAAATATGATAGATATTTGAAGAATGGTAGCACAAGCAAATGTGATAAAGCTCGAGATTTCCTAAAATCTCTTGGAGTATCTAATGAGGAATCTGTTGCTATTGATCACTGTGATGAAGACGAAGATGTGACTGATACTCACGAAGATGATGAAAGCTAAACGACTCTTTTATTACTTGGTTTAATACAATTGTTGATACTGAAACCGTTCACTCTGATTTAAGTGAAAAAACGGATTACGAAAATATATACGATTTTCCAAATTTTATAACATGCTTTTGCAAGCTTGTATTTAGAATACCTCTTTGGTCGAACCTAATGTTTCCCTACATTCTAGACAATTCTGAATCATCTGATGTTGCTAGTAGCAGTAATGTAGAAAGCTACTTTAAAAATATGAAAACTTTCTTATTGCATAGCAGAAGTGGATTGATACGTGTAGATGATTTTGTCATGAAACATACTGAGTATTTAACGGGCGAGTTGAAAGCAGCAAATTGTGACATATTTCAAGACAAAAATATTAAAAATATTGCTGAAGACCTAGAAAGAAAAATAAACAATGATGATTATGTTAATTTAGAAAGTGGCGACTTTAGCGAAGAATCTGTATTCAAGAACAACCCTAGGCTAGAAGGAAAATGGCGATATAAAACAGAAAATAGAAAAACCACAAAATTACTAGAGAAAATAAAACCTAGAACTAAAGAAAACAAAACAGAAATTCTACCTGACGGAAATATTTGCACATCAGGTATAAAATATATAGTTATAATGAACACATGTGCGTTTGATGCCATACTTAACGCTTTGGTAGTTATTTCTACTGATTATGTAAATATTTCTATATTTATTACTTCTAAATTCGCCTTTTCAAGACTGGTTTCTGCTTTGGTACATAAAGACATTTCTGTAAATCATTTAAAAAGTAGAAAAGAAATCTTAAAAAGAAATTATCAAACCACAGTACAAGGAAATCTTCAAGTCATTGATTGTAATTGTAACGTTACTTATGTACTAGAAAAAAAAATATACGATGATATTTTTAGTGCAACTCTTTCCAAAATTTGTTCTGACTCTAATGTGTGCATAACAAGAAAAATTTCGATTTCCCTTTTAATTTATTGATATTGTCAGATAGTGCAGTAGCTTTATTAAACGAATCAGCACCATCTATGTTGGTAAGCGAAGTCTCTGATTGCGAAAAGAATACTTGTACTGGAAAAGTAAGTACTGAATATTTAATATCATAAAATTTAATTTTCTTTTTAATTAGATCTATGTTTACGTCTATGCGATATTCCAAACGAATTGCTGCTCTCCGACAAAATATTTGAATTAGCAGCTGTAGTTAAGTTTCTTCCAAATACGTTTGGAGGTGTGGGTCACTATAAGACCCACTGTAGGCGTCGTAACTCTGAATAGGAGTGTTACGACGATATGGCTCGTAAAGCTGTTCGAGTTAAGAATGACATTGTAATCAATGCCCATCTACTGATATTCAAACGCTGACGAAAATCATTTATGTATATACGGTGTATAGTAATTCGTGTACACGGTTCAAATTGGTTGTTTGTAATCGTTATTACATTACAATAAAAATATAAACAGTAAAAGCGGCCAAGTGCGAGTCGGACTCGCCCACGAAGGGTTCCGTAGCAGCAAGTAACTTAATATATATTTCTAGGGCTCGTTTCTACCACTCCCAGCGAGAGTCTCAACACGTTAGATCACCATCACAATCGAATGGTTCTATCGTTGATATTTGTGATTGGGACATAATGGACGACCTGCAATAGTGGAAAGAACATTTTGTATAATACTACAACAATACTAATTTATTTAAATAATGATATGGAGGACTGGTATTTAATACTTTAACTAAACTCAATATTATAATACGCAAGACATCTATTTAACACATAAATACTGTAATTAGATTTATATCTTTATTTTGTGTTTGCATTTATTTTATTTTAATTACACCACCACAATACCTATATGTGAAATAATATTCATTTTGTCGGTACATTGTAAAATAAAGTTGTGTCTAGATATATATTTCTGACACAAACTTACTAATATGAGTGTAGGATACTTCCAATTTCCTATAATGATAGATAGAGCTGAATGCATTGCCATCACTTTAATTTTATTAATATTAGCCGTAACCGTAGACGGAGAAAATTATAGACGAATAGTGCGCGTGGCCACATGAGATAGAACGATTTATAAAGAAGTGTTGCCACCCATGTACGTTACTCCCTACTTAATTTACTAAGTTAGTTAGTAAGATTACGGTCAATAAGTAATACAACAAAATATGTAAAAACTCTGTTTATTATTATTTTGAAACATCAGAAAACCAAAATACCGCAGTGTCAAGTAATTGAAATACGAATTACAAAATTTACGTATTTTAATTATTACAAGTAATTTCAATACAATGGGTATTATCAGGGTTGGGCACCCTGATAATACACAAGATATATTACTGCCCACTAAACAAAACCAGGTTATTGTGAATATTTCTTATTTTTTCTTTTGGTTCAAATGCTTTTGTGGCATGATACATTCGAACTTCTAAGTATCGAGCTGCTATTGCTTTAATTAGTCGAATGCGGTGATTACCAATAAGTGGCTGTCTATCAAAATGATCTGACATAAACACATTTTGGCACCCCTTTAAAGTAGGAAGTATCAGCCGTTGCATAATATTTATTTCCGCAAAAATGAAATACCCTTAAATAACCCTTAAATAAATGTTTCCTCAGTATTTTCTCAGCCAACGTATAAATTTTAATTTCATCTTGAGATGGCTAATTAAGCCCTCCCTTATCTTTATATAGTGTTAGCCCCGCATATTTAATACTGATAAGACAGACAATCCTCGCATTTTAAAGTTCTCATCATGATCGTCGTCAATGTTACAGCTAAGATGTTTCGGATCTAAATTATCTATGTTCAAATTCATAACATTCTGATTCGTATACTTATTGATTTTTGATTCATATCTTACTTCTGTATGAGTTAAAATCTTTATTTCCTCTAGGGAAATACAATTTCCTGATTTTATGCTTTTAATCTCGCCATGGACAACGTCAAGTCTCTTATAGGCGGCTTCAAACTGGAGGGCAGACCGAACCCGATCGACCGAACCCGACCGACCAAACCAAACTAAAAGAACACTCTAAATGATCCTGACTTAATTTATAAAACGACAGGAATTTCAATTTATTTTTTATTATATAATCAGAATACATCTTTTTAAGGCTATTTATGCATATAAGTAAGCCAAAAATCTACCCTTCTGCTGATTTGCCCATTAATTTCAATACTTTAAGGTAAATCTTAACTTGATCTAGATATTCAAAGATCTTACTGCCATTTTTTGACAAATTGATTTCTTTAAACCTTACGGTTTAAAGAAACCAATTAAAAAAATCTGGTAAGAGTTCGGCTATTAAGAATATCAAACAAATTATTTATTGTAATTATAAATTCAACTGTGGCATTTGATCCTGAAAAATCTGGCAGTTTTAAAATCTGGTTATA
Source organism: Catocala nupta (assembly GCA_963675205.1). Lineage (NCBI taxonomy): Eukaryota > Metazoa > Arthropoda > Insecta > Lepidoptera > Erebidae > Catocala > Catocala nupta. Next base: position 704,861 of record OY776087.1, read on the forward strand.
AAACTGTACCGCTATAGCTACAGAATTACTAAGTGTTTGCGCAGCTAATTTTACTTTCATTATTTGTTTTGTATTCCGCTATAACTAAACCAACCCAAAAAATTACACACCAAGCCGGCTAGTCACCGTGGGGTTAAGCGACTATAACCCTCCAGAGAATCGCAAAGACAATAATATATTGTCAAAGTCACCATTTAAGACACTACACATCTGCCCATATACTATCAATACCCTAAGTATCAACGGAAAACTTCTAGAACTGAAAACTATTAAAAACATAAAATATGATATCATTGGGCTAGCTGAAGTACGACGTTTAGGAATAAAAATTACAGAAGATAAAAATCATATCTTGTGTCAAACTCCAGGCCAATACGGCGTTGGATTCCTAATAAAAACAGAGTTAAAACACAACATAGAAAGCTGCACAGGAATATCGGAGAGAGTATGCTTACTAAAATTATTATTTGATGATTATAATCTTACTCTTATACAAGTTTATGCTCCAACAGAAAGCGCCAGCGACGATGAGATCGAAAAATTTTACCATGACGTTCAACTAGCCCACGAGGTAGCAGGAAAAAATGTGATAAGCATGGGAGATTACAACGCAAAAATTGGTGAGCTAAAAAAAGAAAAATCACTGATAACTGGGAAATTTGGGTATGGAATCAGGAACAAACGAGGAGAAAGACTACTTCAATATGCATACGAACAAAAGTTAACAATAATCAATACTCTATTCAAGAAAAATAAAAATAAAAATGGATATGGCTCTCATCCGACAAGAAAACGAAAATGAGATTGATTATATCTTATCTAATTCCCCACGTTCATTTGCTAACTTCGAAACCATATCTACCGGTTTCCCAACAGACCATAAGATGCTGAGAGGCACAGTCAAATTAAAAGCCGCAAAATTAAGTAGGAGAAACTTCACCGACCCAAAAAACCAACTAAAAACAATAGAAGACCGCTCAGAATATATCACCAACTTAAAAAACGCTAAACACTACTTCTCTGAAAAAGAAAACGAAATTCTAGACGCCAATATATACTACAAGAGATTAAAACCACAATTAAAACATGTCTAAACAAACAAAAAGACAATAGTGTACACCAAAAACCAAATATACTCAAAGAATGCACCTTAAACTTAATGAAAGAGAGAAGTCAACTACTTCACAAACAACACCTAAGCCACGATGAAAAAACTAGACTTACCGGCCTATTCAAAACAATTAATAAAAAGATACAAAAGGACTATAAAGATCATAAAGAATCCATCTTACGCGACATCTAAGATCTTTCGGAAGTCTTAAAAAGGCTATAAAAGCACTACATACTACAAAGCAATGGATACCACCATTGAACGCGAACGCTCCAAAACAACAAACTCGAGCAGATGTCATAAACACCGCCACAGAATTCTACCAACGGCTATATAGCGCCTCTAAGGTTCTCATGTACCATGAAAATATAGAAAGTCTAACTGGAACAAATCAAAATATAGAGACACCATACTTCAAAGAGACCGATATATTAAGTAAATTGGAGAAACCAAAAGATGACAAAAGTCCCGGTACCGACGGAAAATCAAATGAAGCCATAAAATTTGCTAAAATAGTGATCCTTTACCCCCTAACGTTACTATTTAACAAAATTGTTGATGAAGAAAAAATTCCAAAGACGTGGACAGAATCCGAAATAATACTGTTAGGTATATAAGAAAGGAGACCCTAACAGACGTAGGGAATTACAGACCCATAAGTATAATGCCATGTTTGTATAAACTCTTTGCTAGCTGCCTACTAGAAAGAATTAACAACAACATAGAAAAACATCAACCAAGAGAGCAAACAGGGTATAGAAAATCGTTCAGCACCATTGACCACATACAAGTACTAGAACAAATAATTAAAAATATTACGAATTTCGCTGGCCTTTATATCTCGCTTTCATCGACTTTAAGAAAGCATTTGATTCTATATCTCACCAAAGCATCTAGAAAGCTCTCTACGAACGAAATATAAGCAACAAATATATTAGAATCATTAAACACATCTACGAAAATAGTACTAGCAAAATCAAACTAGAAAGTTCAGGACAAAAAATAGAAATAAATAGAGGAGTTAGACAGGACGATCCCCTGTCACCAAAATTATTCATATCAGTCCTTCAAAACGCTATGAAAAATACATCTTGGGACAAACAAGGATTACAAATCGGCAATGAGCGTCTCTACCATCTATTCTTCGCAGATGACATTGTGCTGTTATCAGAGAGCCCCGCAGAGCTCCAATCCATGATGTCAGAACTTGATAACGCAAGCACAAGCGTCGGCCTGGAAATGAACATCTCAAAAACGAAGGTCATGTCTAACCACCACAGATCTAAATAATAACATCATAGATTACGTTAATGAATATAATATCTACTTAGGCAAACAGGTATCTTTTCGCAGAAATAACAACATAGAAGAAATAGACAGGCGTATATCAATAACATGGAAAAAGTTCTGGGGCTATAAAGAAGTTATGAAGTCTAACATGGACTTAAAATTAAAAAAGAAAGTGATGGATTCATGCCTCTTACCCTGTCTGACATATGGCTGTCAACAGTAAGCTAACATCATGTCAAAGAGCCTTAGAAAGCAGCTCACTAAAAATAAAATTGAAGGACAGGGTCAGTCACAGGGCAATAAGAAAGCAGACAGGCGTGATAGATGCCTTGCCCTTCCCACGAGGTCTGAAATGGAGGTGGGTGGGCCACAAGGCGCGCTACACTGATAACAGGTGGACGAAGAACGTGACTATGTGGAAAGGATCTCATGGACACAGAAACAGAGGGAGACCAAACTAATATGTTGTGTTCTGAGTTGGTTTGCTATGTGAAGGCATTCATTGTCTTGAAATTCATTCAATTTCTCGATAAATTGCCATAAAACTTTTTCTTCCTGTGCATTGGTAAGTTCTTTTTTTTGACCAAGAGTATTTCTTACTCATTTCAACGTATGAGCGGGGTCAGGTATTATTACTATCTCATGGCCGTTAATAAAAAAAGGTTTCAGGTGAGTTCAAATTGCAACTCAAACTTTTTGCCATTACAAAATTGGAAGGGCATATCAAAAGTCAAAGATTGTACTGTAATGCCACAATCAAATAACAAATTGCATAATTGAGTTACCAAATTAGCCTTCTGTTCTCCAGTGCACCCATTTATTAAAAATAGCCGACTGGGTTTTTCCACCCATCATTGATAGACGTTACCATAAATACCAACGCCACTTAGGCCTCAGCAATGCTGTGATCATCTAAAGCTTCCCCATAATCAACCAAACCAATGCATTTTTCACCATCCCAATGCACATGCCTTCTGATAGCCATCTCGTCCATAGTAACAGCACAGTTCAGTTGTTTTTCCTTTCGTTTAGCTAATACTTTGATACATTCTAATATTTCTGTAGTGAATCCGGGACTAGCATCACGACGTAAACAAGTTTTGAATTGCTGCCTGACATATTTATATGCTCTTGGGCTTATGAAATTCAGGCACAGTGCAAATTTCCGCAATGCTGGAGAAATTTTTTCCGCTTTTTGTAGGACTGAAATATTTTTAAGAAAACCTTTATTAACACGATCAATGTCATGCAATAATTCTCCGTCTTTTTCCGTTATAAATGACTTTGCTTTGAGTTCTGCAATCACGTTTTCCAAATTTGCAACTTTCTTAAACAACCACCGATTTTTTTCTCGAAGAGCTCTTATTTTTTTTAGCCTCTTAACCGACTGTTGCCCCATTTGTTTCAATTTCTTTCGCGTCGTCCGAGGTGTGTAGTTTGGTGACTCAGTCTACAAAAATATATATATTGAATCATCAGAAGTCCTTTTAGAGCGGTTAAGGCTATCGTCCTCCATTGTGGGTGTGAACAAGGCGGAAACTCAGAAATCAAATCACGTTTGTAATGTTCAAGGTTTACTTAATCGATTTAACCACCATATAAATCAAAATACAATACTGAATTTAAGATTAAAACGGATTAAGAGCCAATAGGTTAGAACACGTGCGTCTCGGGCGACCGCTGTCAAACAAGTGTCAGCGAACCGCCATCTCGATGACGTCGTCGAACTACTCTATTCGGGGTTACCCGCTCTTGATTTAATTTTAGACAAATTATTTTTAAATAATGAAATTTAACATCAACGATACTCGTAACAATTTACAACAAAGCAGTTAAATTAAATTAGATTATTCTTACAACTAATTACTTCAATCAAATAACAATATTGAATCTTAAAATTAATCCTCGCGCCGTCACGGCCGTCCTGCATATCACACGTCCTCGTGTGCACTCTCCTCATCGCTCACATCTGTAAACAAACGGCGTATAATACACACCATACTACATTCGGTCACCCTGACCAACAACTGTAAGTAGAATTAAAGTAATACCACGCAGTAGATTTAAAACTTCGAATCAATAGGCTTATCTTTGTCACACAGACCGGTAAATGCCACACAGGCCAGTCAAGATCACAAGGGCCTGTCAGAGCCACACAGGCTACTCAGAGCCGCACAGGCTAGTCAGAGCCACACAGGCTAGTCAGAGCCACACAGGCTAGTCAGAGCCACACAGGCTAGTCAGAGCCACACAGGCTAGTCAGAGCCACACAGGCTAGTCAGAGCCACACAGGCTAGTCAGAGCCACACAGGCTAGTCAGAGCCACACAGGCTAGTTACAGCCACACAGGCTAGTTAGAGTCTAGAGTAAGTTGCTGAAAACTGAACGGAAATAAAAATATGCAGTGGGTATAAAATTACTTACCTCCGCCGTCATCGGTGCATTCTGTCTCTATTTGGTTAGTGGGGATTTCTAGTCCAGCGCTTAACTCCAATGGAACGCTACACTCAGGCATTGCCCGCACACGATCATGTGCATACTTGTACGTTCTATTAGAGTTAAGGGCCTTAAGTAGGTACCTGTCGCCATCTAACAACTCAGCTACCCGATACGGCCCTTTAAATTTTGAATCTAGCTTAGTCTGATTCCGTTCATGGTTTTCTAGAAGTACGTAATCACCTACTTTAAACTTTTTGACGTTTGCTTTCTTTTTATCAAACCTAATTTTCTCATAAGACGCACTAGCTTCTATTTCTCGTGTCGATTGTTCTCTAATGGTATTTAAGTCAATGGATACCTCATCCGTCTCCAATGTCATCAAATCCAGGGGCCTAGCAACCTTTCCAATCATTAATTCTAACGGACTCGCTTTTGTAACCCGACTCATAGTGCAGTTAACAGCGAGTTGAACATCGGGTAATGCATCTTGCCATGATCTATTTTTGCTAGTCTCTACAGCCGTCAACATATTTTTCAGTGTAGACATAACCTGCTCTACCTGGCCGTTCGCACCTCATGCCTTTCTCCTGAACTAAGTCTATAGGGTCTACGCTGAACTGTGCGATTAGGATCAATCAGTTTGATTTCTAGCTGGCCAGTATTTACTCTCCCAGTGGGCGTACCCTCTACAAAATGGGCAGAATTCTTTTCAAGCAATAAAATTAACAGTTGTTTTTCACTTCCCGATACGTCGCTGACTATATTTTCAAAATTATTAACTTTCAGTCCTACGTCACAAACAGAGACCACCTTAATTTTTTTGAGAACAAGCCTTTTGTCGAATATTTCAATCGAAAAACCTAACGCGAGTAGATCCCGTCCTATCACTACATCGTCAGATATACTAAAATCAGGCACTACGTGAAACAATAACTGGACCGGATAATCCTGGATTGAAACCATTGAGAGAATTTGGGTGTTACAATTAATGCTTGCGTTGCCTAACCCTAACAATGTAACTGCATTGTATTCTCGTTTGCCTGGAAACCTATCGCACAAGCTTTGTTTTATTAGTGAACATTCGGCACCAGAATCAAAGCAAAATGAAAGCTTCTCACCGGTTTCATCCACGAGCTGGTCTGTAGCTGGTCTGATGGCGCAGATATCTACCGACGTTCAGTCCGTCCACTGCTGGCGTCCTTGCTGGGGCAACTTGTTGCGTTGTGGCCCTGTTTACCGCAACTGAAGCAGGTAGGTGTAACAGTCTTCTTTTGAGTGGTGACATCCCGCTGTTGTTGATTCGTCGAGGTACCTGGTAACTCAGTACGGGCATTAGTGGTGCTATCGCGGCTACTGATTCCGCGGCATTCGCTCGATACATGACCTATCTTGCCACAGTGGTAACATCTTCGGGTGTTTTCCATACGTGGTGTTTTCCATACGTGGTGTTTTCCATACGTGGTCGCTTCGTTTCCACGGTTGAAGTAGTTTTCTCATTGGAGGGGCCTCTCTTTCTAAAGGTGAAGGCCATCAGTTCCTGTTGCAACTTAATGCGGGTGTCGATCTCGGTAGTAAATGCTAGCCTTTGCAGCCGTGGTTCAATCTTTGCTGCGTGTGCCAAGGTAACTGCGATCGCGACCTGTTCCGTCGAAAGAGATTTCCATCGTGCAGTTATGGCGCTCATAAAACGACTGGCATATGATGATAAACACTCGCCTTCTTTAGGACTCCCATTAAGCAGCCGCCATAAGTTTGCAGCCGGGGTTTCCACAAAATCAAACCTAGCTAGAAACAGGTCCTTCAATTGTGGCCATGTTATCCCAGGAAAGCTGGACTGAGCTAGCCATGAGGCCGCAGACCCCTTCAGCGCTTTGCTCATTGTAATAATCAATCTGCTGCCTGACAGCGGGTTTTCTTCCAAACACAAATCCACTGTTTCACACCACGCGCGAGCGTCGGAGTCCTGGCCATCAGGATTAAACTCGGGTAGGGTAATTTTCATTTCCGAAACACGTGGTTCTTGTATGGCTCTTATCAATTCCAACATATTTTTTTGTTGCATTTCAAAAAGGCATTTCCAACGTTCACCCTCATTATTTAGTGAAAAATTAACGGTCTGACCTGTATTCTGTTCCGGTTGGGCCTTCGGTAATCCCACTTCTGATATTGAATCATCAGAAGTCCTTTTAGAGCGGTTAAGGCTATCGTCCTCCATTGTGGGTGTGAACAAGGCGGAAACTCAGAAATCAAATCACGTTTGTAATGTTCAAGGTTTACTTAATCGATTTAACCACCATATAAATCAAAATACAATACTGAATTTAAGATTAAAACGGATTAAGAGCCAATAGGTTAGAACACGTGCGTCTCGGGCGACCGCTGTCAAACAAGTGTCAGCGAACCGCCATCTCGATGACGTCGTCGAACTACTCTATTCGGGGTTACCCGCTCTTGATTTAATTTTAGACAAATTATTTTTAAATAATGAAATTTAACATCAACGATACTCGTAACAATTTACAACAAAGCAGTTAAATTAAATTAGATTATTCTTACAACTAATTACTTCAATCAAATAACAATATTGAATCTTAAAATTAATCCTCGCGCCGTCATATATAATTTTATTACACTTAAGTATAATACATAAAATAAAAGATATTTATTGTAAAATCTGCATTTAACTTATTTCATTAATTGCCTAAGATAACCAGGCATTCTATAGCTATTCACATACATTTTTAAATAAATAAAATAATCTCCATGACTACTGAGAGGGCTGGTGGCAAACGGCTCTTGATAGACAGTGTTGGAAGGGATTGAGGAAGGCCTTTGCCCAGCAGTAACAAACTACGGGCTAAACAAAAAAATCTACTTATTAGGTCAACCTGAGCTCTAGGTTCATCATCAATATCCAAATTTATTTCTTCTATTTGTGCCGAGAGAAAAGAGCTTTTAAATTTTTTCTTCTGAGCAAGAGCTGACGAAGAAAGATGTCGATGCTGAATATGCTTTAATCTCCTGAAAATAAATCAAGGTATTTATTTCAAGACAAAATATTAAATATTATTTAATTCATATTTACCAAAGATGGCACAGCATTTGGAAAAAGATAGGTTAATTTCATCTTTCTAACAAACTCATTTTATTTAGAATATCTTTTACAAATTCTGGATGATTTTAATGCACTTCAATTAGTTCGTCCCGTTGCTTCTATCCAATTTCGGCGTAAATTGTCATTATATGGAAAACTGCAAAGTAATAGGTATTTTAGTTTAATTAATCGCTTTGTGTAATTACCTATAATTAATTCATAATATTATCTAAATGTGATTTGAAATTGATGGCTCACGCAATACTAGACATCATAATCAAATATAACTCTCACAAACAATTGTGAGAGAATAAACAACTAGAATGCAGCAACACTAAAATTTGAGGTTATGGATGATTTGATTGCATATTTTGGCTACTAAATCGATTATTTTGTACTTGTCGTGAAATCAATGTGTGTAAGACACAATCAATTAAAATATTAATAAGCTAAAAATGGCATCAACTTGTTATACTTACGAGTGGAAGGACAATTTTGGTGTTTTCGTTTCACTATCAGTTTTACATCCTAAAACACTACAACGCAAAATATCATGCTTATTGGCAACTGTTACGAGCACAGTCAAATAGTCAATACTCAATAACAACCGTTTAACGTAACAGCCGATACAAAACAACTGTTACTGTTCTTTAATTCTTATTACCTGCCTCTGTTATATGTATGTTGTGATTAATGGCGCTTGCTAAAACGAGAAGCATCTAGTATTTATTATCCCAAAAATACAGTTTGTTGTTTCACAAGAAGAAATCATCTCTGTGAAATGTCTTCTAAATTAGATCGTGTTATCTGTATTATTTAGCATTTATTACTCTGTCATGCTCATATCAAGTGAATTGACCCTTGCTAAAATGAGAAGCACCTAGTATTACTATCCGAAAAATAAAATTAATAGTTTTACAAGAAGAAATCATTCTACAAAAGACGCATTTGTTTCTGGTCGTGTTATCTGTTTCTGTTCCTGATTTTCTATTCGAAAAAAGTCACTGCAAGAATAATGCTAACATTTCTTCTTATTTTATTTTTACTATTTATAATCTTATATTATATTAAAATGTTGAAGTATTACGTCTGTAAGTATATAAAACTATAATATATATTACACGCATGCATATGTCATAATATAAAATCAATATAATGGCAACATATTTATAGCATTATAGTTAAAGGAGAAATTATTTCTTAAAACGAAACCATAAAAATAATGAAGTGCGCATCCGAACGTTTTTGTTTGCATTGATAACGTTGGATAATAATAATAATAATAATAATAAAAATATGTTTATTTTCTCACCACAATATTTCAGATATTTACAAATATTATGCTTAGTAAGTAATACAGTTTCTCAAGACAATATTGTGGAGGACTGGTGCCTAAGCTAGGTAAAAACCTGTGTTATAGGTCACCAGGTCTCCGCTCCGAGTTACAGTTCTGGCTAATAATTACGTACTAAAGGTAAAGCAATACAATAGAAATAATAGAGAAATAATTTTGTTGTAAGTGTATTATAAAAGTTAATTAAGTGCGTGTGTCTGTGTGCGTGCGTGTGTGTGTGTGTGTGTGTGTGTGTGTGTGTGTGTGTGTGTGTGTGTGTGTATGTGTGTTTATGGGTGTGTCTGCGTATGTGGCGTGTATATATGTGTAACGTGTGTTTGTATTTATATACATATACATGTATTTTTATTCACTATCAGTATGTATCAATGAGTCTATGAGTCAATGATAAGGACCTTTTCGGTATCATCGTATGATAACTTTTGTAGCCAACTTGTAAGTTTAATTTTTAATTTATGTTTAGTCAAAGTGTCAAGTAATCGATTGATTTTATTATATACTCGTGCACTTTGAGCTATGAAGTGACGGCTTGCGAAAGAAGTACGACACTGTACGGGTTTACAGACAGCCTGACCTTTACGTCTATTTGTAATGTTTTTGTCAAGGGGGAGTAAAGAGTGGCGGCGTAGCAATGTTCTCAGAATAAACAATTGACGCACTGTGAGTACTTCCGACTCAGAGTAAAGTTGTGCAGTGGGATAATCTCTGCGCTTAAACTGCATAACTTTTAGGATCGTTCTCTGAGCTCTTTCAGCTTCGATTAATATAGTCTTGCAAGTTCCTCCCCATGCAGGAATGCAATATGTGATAACAGAGACACAGAGACTCTGATAAACGAGGCTTAATGTTGCACTGTCAGCTGAGTGTCTAAGTTCTTTAAAAATATAAATTAGTTTTCTAATTCGCACACTCACTGCTTCGATGTGGGGGCGCCAGGTTAGGTGTTCATCAATAATTACTCCAAGGTACTTGATGTTCGGGACCAATGAGAGGGTGAGGCAATCGCAGACGTTGATGTCTGAATCTATATTATTAAAGCACGTATGCGCTCTTAACGTAGTACTTTCTTTTGGGGGAGAGCTTGTGTGGGGAATTGAAAATCTGACGATTTTAGTTTTCTCAATATTGAGCGTTAACAAGTTTGCTGAAAGCCATGCCATCACTCGGCGAAGAGACTCTTCTGTTCTACGTTTGACCTTATCCCAGCTGTCATCATAAATAATGAGTGCTGTATCATCTGCGTAGGTGAATACGTCACAGTTTGGTATTGGTAAGCGGCACAGCTCGTTAATATAAATAAGAAAGAGCGTAGGCCCCAAAACGCTTCCTTGTGGAACTCCGAAATGGATGTTCATGTCATCACTATACAGTGAATCGATTTTTATACATTGTGTGCGGTTTGACAGATAGTCTGAAAAGATTTTCAGTGATAGACCGCGAATGCCAATGCTTTCCATCTTTGTTATCAGTGTAGGAATGAACACGGAATCAAATGCTTTCGATAAATCAAGAAAGACACCAAAGCACTTGAGTTCTCGATCCAGTTTGCTAACGACAGCGTTGGTGAGGCCTAAAACCGCATCTTCGGTAGACATTCCCTGCCTAAAACCGTATTGATTTTTATCAATTATTTTATGTTTCGTAAGATATGAAGTGAGAGAATTATTAAGAATCTTTTCTAGGATTTTTGACAGGGAACTGAGTACAGAGATCGGTCTGTAGTTAGTGACATGGGCTCTTTCTCCAGACTTATAGATTGGGTGAACGACAGCCCTCTTGAAGGCATTTGGGAACGTGCCAGTGTTGATCGCTCGATTGCAAATGTGCGTTATAGGTATAGCTAAAGCGGAACTGGATTGTTTGAGGATATTAATGGGTATATTGTCATGTCCAGTCGCGCTATTACTGCAAAGATTAATTATAAGCCTCTGCACCTGCATATTGTCGACCGGCATGATGACGAGGGAATTGCACGGCGAGGGTTCAGTTTGGCATTGAACGTACGGCCTGGATGGAGATTTAATTTTAGAAGCCAAGCTCTCCCCAATATTGACAAAGAAACTGTTTACCTGATTTAGTGAGAGTTTTGTGTCGGCAGAATTAAAAAGAAGCTTACTAGGGGACTGTGGACAAGAGTTAGAATTAGTGATGGCTTTTATAGCCTTCCATGTGGCCTTAACATTGTTTTTTGCCTTAATTAACTCATTTTTTTCATGTGATCGTTTAAGTTTTTTAAGAAGACTATTAAGATAGTTACGGTATCGAATATAGGTTGTTCTAAGAATATTGTTATCGGGAGATGACTTTGACTTTTTGTGAAGATTGTCCCGGTTTCTGATACAGCGAACTAAACCCGGGGTCATCCATGGTTTGATTATTTGGCACTTTCTAGGGACCCGGATTGTATACCTATGTTTTAAAATAACATTTTGAATGGTCGAAATAAGAAGATCTGTAGCGCGGTTACAGTCTAATTCATCGAGGACTGACATAAAGTCTATGCTGTCTATTTCTTTTTTAATGTCTGCATAATTGTAACGGTTTGCGTTAAGAGGTTGCAAAGTGGTTCTTTTCTTTATTTTCAAGCAAAGTATTACTGGAAGATGGTCGGTAATATTACTTTCTAAGACTATTACAGTAGCGGGACATTTAGTTTTCAATAGTACATGGTCTAGACAGTTACCTGATCTTGTTGGTAGCACGTGAGCAGGTAGCAAACCTAATGAAGCGCAAAGGGTGAGGTAAGTACCTGAATGGCGGTCGTGATTGTTAGGTTTAATGTCGATGTTGATATCACCAATCAGGGCTATATTAGCAAAGTGCTTTAGTTTGGCTACTAAGCTATCCAAACCATGATAAAAATTTTCAAGTTCATGATATGATGGGGAACGATAGACGCATATAATCGCTGTATTACCTATAAAGGACACAAGGCAGTTTGAGTCACAAAAGGCAGGCTCAAGGTATGTGTTTTTAAGTGTGGACTTCGTGTATATCACAACTCCATCGTTCTGTGTTTTATTATTTGTAGTTGCGTCAAAAGAATAGCCTTGCAGATTAAGTAGAGGGCCCGACACCTTAAGCCAGCATTCTGTGAGTAGAATGACATCAAATTCAATTTTAGTTGTTGTTAGCATTGTAATAAACTGATCAAAATTCTTTTTTAAACTTCTTATATTGATATGAATTATTTTTAAATATTGGTTTGGCTGCTTAATGAAAACTGAGCATCGTTCTGGTGTAGATAAGTGCGAGCAAGCTATGGAAATGTTGTCAATTTCATTACATATGGAAGTGTTGTGATTAGCCATTTTTATCTATGTAGATAGAATATGTAACAGCTACTAATGGTTTCAGGGAGTAAGATTTTGTATTTATTTGCAGCGAGAGGAGACTAGCTATTATATTGTCATCACCAATAATAGTTACAAAGTTCACAACGAGGTATATGTGTTTGTTTGCGTGAATGGGTCTATAAATGTATGTACGTATTAAAGTAGTTACATTATGTATAAAATTTTCAAAACATAAAAATCTAATAAAAGTTACATTAAAATAAATAAAAGATACAAATGAGATATAAATGCATGCATACTGAAAAAAACTGAATATATGAAAAAGCGAGAGTAGTCATTGTTTATCTGATATCATAGTAAGACATTTCTCTGATTTTATATGAAATGGCTTTTCACCTGGATTTTTGCGCAGAAGAATTCGTCCATTTGAATACCAACTGGAATAATTGTAGGCTTTAGCGAACTTGCGGGTTTCGTACAGTAGCTTTTTCACAGTGGGGGGTAGATGTTCGTCAACATAGATGGGTTGTTTAACACCATCAATACCAATAACCTGAGTATTTATTTTGTCATTTAGTGAGTGCTCTTTATTATATTGCCGAACTTTTGACAGTAAGGCATTTCGCGTGTTTACGCAGCAAAATTCAGCAACAATAGGTCGACATAAACCAGGTTTGCCAGGTATGCGATATATGTCTCGGAAAGCATCGGGTTGAATGTCCATATTAACTGTTTTCCCCACTCTTGATACAATGGAGATGAAATCTGCTGGCTTTTCTATTTCTCTGTTCGGAACATTACGAATCTCTATCGTAGCCTGGCGGGACTGTAAGTGTAGATCCTGAATTTGTTTCTGCAACCGAGATATATTTTCTACATTTTCCAATTTCTCCTTTTCCAATTTTAATACTTTGCCATTGACGTCTTCATATTGTTTATTGATGAAAATCATACTGCGCTCAATTTCTGAGTTTGTTACCTGGATTGAGTGGCATTGCTTCTTAAGATCCGAGACATCGCTGGCTAGCTTAGATAGAGTGGCCTCTTGATCAGCCTTCCATTTCGTCAGCATTTCTAGAAGCTCGCTTTTGAAATTATTTAACGCAGACATCGTTATTGGATCTATTTGTTTGTTTGGCGAATCGTCAATGCGTTGTCGTTTGCACCGCATTGTTATATTAGTATCCACTTCATTTAAGCTAGTGGCTGACGTTAAGTCGGACTCAGACAGGGATTGTCCATGCGTTAAAGTTGTCTTAGAGGTCGCAGGCGGTGTTCTATGCGTTTTTGGCATTTTGAAATAGGGCAAAGATCAGTACTTTTACTGTTTAAAAATACAGAAATTAATTTATAATACCAATATATATATATCTCTTGTATATTTTTTTGTTTCGCCAATTAATACTGGTGCTTAATTGTAATATAAGAATTACAAAAAGTGAACGAAGTCTTTGCCAGGATTCGAACTCAATGCTATCGAATCCTCTGACCGACCATGCTAAGCCGCAGAGCTGTCTTTACACTGATTGTGCCGTTGAAATTAGTGATCAGTTAAATGTTCGTGACTTTAACACAAAATCAGTCTCGCTCACTTGTTTGTGCTGCGGATGAGGTCAAAGTCCAAAGATGTACACTTTTTAAACAACTTCAGTTCGTTGGTTTTTTAAAAATTGTTTATACTTGTGTTATAGTTATTAATTCATATTGATTTTGCACACAATTGTCACTTGTATATAGTAGAGGATTACTGTTTAGTTTATTAAGAGATTTATTCACTTTATACACAGTTTATGAATTTTAAAATACGGAGGTAAACAGAGTACGTGCAATCGCGGTGGCGTCACGGAAGGGAGACAATATGGATAAAAATAACATGCTGTTATATAATAACAGATATTTAGATCTGTTATTTTTGCGTGACAGTAACATAAATAACAGATACCACGGTTGATCTGTTATAACCCAAGTCTAAAGGCAGATTTACACAGGGTCAGTAGCTGTCACCAGTGCTGGCGCCGAAAACTGCCTCATACGATTTACACGCAGTCAGTATTTCGTCAGTAGTCGAGGATATTTCTTATGGTGTACACACGTTTGTAAAGTCAGTGCGGAAAAATGAATTCTCGAAAACAGCAAAAAATCAGAGGTAATAATTTGTAGAGAAAATGTACCTTTGTGATGATGCAAGAACTAACTGGTATGTTAGAAGAAGAGATATTTAAAAAGAAGCGAATATGGGTAAGAAAATGGATAGATGACAGAGATCAAACTGGAGGCTCAGCTCTGTTGTTAACCCAGTTGAGAATTGAAGATCCTGGGGAATAAAAACTGGCTTTGAGAATGACGCCAAAAGACTTTTTGATGATTTGCTTATGTTGTTATCAAGCTCTATTCAGCGTCAAGACACATTTATGAGAGACGCCTTGCCAGCCAAAGTGAAACTCGAAATTACACTGACATTTTTGGCTTCTGGAATGTCGTTTCAAAATCTCAGTCACTTTTATCGTGTATCGATACCATCTTTATCTAATTTAATACCGGAAGTGTGTTGGGCAATATATGAGTAACATAAAACACAGATGAAGGTAAGAAAGTTATTTACTTATTAAAAAAATACTGCAAGTATGTTATCAAAAAAATTAACAATCACATATAAATCATAATAATCTAGACAAAAGTAGGTACTAAGCTGAATCAAAAGCATACTTAATAACATCAGCACTGTCACTCTCACACTCAACATTATTGTTAATAAGAGCTCTATTAGTACTGATGATCACCTGACTAGGATCTACAAATCTTGGATTTCTTGGATTTTGAGTTGGCGATGAAAGGTAAAATCCCAAAGAACTGTTACTTGAGGCATCTGAGTTACATCGAGGGGATAAAATCCTAAGGAACTACTGCTGCCGATGTTTGTTGTAGAAGCTGGACTAGGAGTATAACGGCCCTGCTGAGGCTGTGTACTAGTAGTAGCCCTCATAGAAAAGTGAGTATTTGGATAAATATTCTCGTTTCTTCTCTTTTCTAGATCTGCCAGGCTACATTTGGATAATATTCTTTGGATTTATTCCTGTGCTATTATGCATTGTTCCTCAGAGAGCTTTTTTAACTGAGAAGCCACATGCTTTCCGTAAATATCACAATCATTTTCTTCGTGTGATGGTATATTGATACTATGTGATACATTTTTGAAGTTTTTTATCATTTCGGACATCTGAGACAGTTTGGTACGTTTTGACCTCGGTCTTGTCGATTGTTTGGAGTTTGCTGAGGCCGGTCCGGATTCTAAAGCTGGTGAAATTGCAGTGTTATTATTTTCAGCGTTGCAGTAGTCTCCCCGTGAACATGGCTGCTGTAAAGCAACCGAAACGTCGGGGCAAGGTGTAACTTAAATATAAATAGTTTAATTAAATTAAATAGCATAGTAAAGTTCAATAATAGTAGTGTTAGAGTTTTCAAAATTATGTAAAAAAAGTGTTTATAGTAAAATAAACAACGCGACAAAATCCGTATAAAGTGTTTAATTTCAAAACCAATTGATGTTAAATTTATCACATAATTACTTACTAAATGGAATTTATCCATGTTTTCAACGTTTTCACATCATATCTTAGTGTATTTTAAAGCAATTGGCGTTACATTAATAAATAATTATTTGATTTGATCAATCTTAGACGAGAAGTAAGGTTCAGATGAAAAAATATCTATAATTTATGATTGCATAAGGCAGTACGACAAAAAAATCTCTAAACTACATAATTTTTTTATATTTGATGAGTTACCTAATCGAAATTTGTTCAACAAAAAGAAAGTTAAAATTAATTTGCAATAAAATACACAGTATTTAGAGGACTTTAAAAATTACATTAATTTGTCAATAATAATTACTAATTATTCCTTATATTATGACGCTTTTTGATTTTGCAGTTTTATTTTTCTCTTTAGTTTATATTTCTTGTAAATAATTTGTGTATATATTGTATATATATGTTTAATTTTATATGTTTTTTTTATTATATTATCATATATATATGTGTAATTATTTAATTATGTCATTGATTAAATATTTCACTGACTACTGTAATAAAAAAAACCTTAGGTTATATTTTAACAATGTAAAATTATGTACCTTGCAAATGTTTTTTTACTGTATATCTACTGTACAGTCTTAAACTGTACATAATTATTTTTGATGACACTGCGGTCGGCACGAGCGCGCGTCATTTTTACTTACCTTTTACATTTCAATTATTTTATAGTGAGTGTGAATTTGTAACTCATAACATAAACAACTAAAGAGAAAGGAATCGTCAATATCGTTTTATACTTGTATTTTTACTATTTAAAATATACATAACTTTCGTGACAACAACTTGTGATCTCTTTTCTCCACACTCTAACAACAACCAACAATCTGCAAGTGTACGAACCGTACATTTTAAGGTCCTTCGAGCCGGATTCAATCTCAGTGTGAAGAGTATTTACTACGATAGCGAATCGGTACAGCTACTTGTCTCAGCTGTATTGAGAAGGCGCACATATCGTAGATAGAGTTCGAGCACACGGAGTATCCGGAAGCGAATACTGGAAGGAGTCTGCAAACTGCGGTCTTCTGGTCGCTAACAAACGCTCACCTGTCGCCGTCAACTACGTGATTACGAGCTATCAACCAACTTTAACATACATCTATCGACATGGACAAACTGGAACTGCAATCAACATGCTCCAACAACATCAAAACCTTGTGTGCCAACTATCGCAAGGATTCTTCGATCCGAAAAAATGTGGACTATCTTAACAAACGCTTGTCATCCTTGGAAAACCAATGGGAGGATTTCAACAGCAGGCATGCACTACTAGTACTAGAAGTAGAAGATAAGACGATATTCTACTTCGCAGAAGACGTCTATGGGAAAACAAAGGAGATGTACTTGACGACTAAAACAGACATTGTTAACAGATTGTCAGACTTAGAAAAACCAAAACAAAACATAAAGTTTGACTTAGCCGGGACGAGTGCAGACACTGAACATGAAGTTGATGACAACATTCAACTTTTACTTAACAAACAAGAATGCAATTTTAACGCAATAAACCGTGTTATGTCGAAGATCAGCTGCGCATCCATTTCCGAAAAATGGGAATTAGATGATAATCTGACGGCCTTGAAATCAAAATGGGAGTCAATTGATAAACTGCATTGGGAGATTGATTGCAAATTAAAAGGATTAAATGACAACTACAACAAGATGTTTACGGATGTCGAGTAAAAATACGATGAGTTGCAGAAACGTCCCAATTTTAAAATTTGGGCCACTGTCCACTACGAGAAATCTGCACCTAAGATCGAGATTCCTGAATTTTCTGGCAACTACAGTCATTGGGTATCGTTCAAGGATTTATTTTTGGAGGCAATTCACAAGAACCCCATGATCAATAACGCGCAGAAAATGCAACATCTCAAGACCAAGTTACGAGGGGAAGCTGAGCGACTGGTACAACATCTCACCATTAGCGCCGATAATTACAACTCTTGTTGGGATATTTTGAATCAACGGTATGATAATCGTCGTCTGCAATTTACATCTTTCATGAATAGCATGCTTAATCTGCCTACCATACAGAATCCAGACTTCGCTAACTTGAAGAAAATGCATGACGTCATTACTGAATGCTTAAACGGAATAACCAACATCGGCATCGATACGTCATCGTGGGATCCGATTATCGTGCATATTATGTCACAGAAGCTTGACTCGAAGACGCTCAGTGATTATATGAGATAACTACAAGACCACCGGGAGCTGCAAAGCCTACAAGACTTTTTGTACGTAGGTCACTAGGAAAGTTTTGAGATATCGTTAAACTACTTAATGTATAAGCGTCAAACTGTTATCAATGATAGTACTTCTCATATAGTAATAGGTTGCAAGTAAAAAAAAGTCCACCTAGCTCCAATATTTTTTTGTGAATTTTTAATTGCAACAAGATGTTAGAATTAACGCGTTGCGATTTTCGAGCAATTATGTTCTATAATTTCAAGCGTGGTTTGAGTGCTGATGAGTGTGTCAGTGAATTAAAAGTTTATTTATTTGATTAATTATTTATTTATTTAAAATAACTTAAACTATCATTACAGGCTTGAACCTAATGCGACAGTTAAGAACTTAACTAATTAATAACCTAAACTACACAACTACACACAAGAATTAAAGAATGAAAGACAAGAATACATTGCAAGAAAAAAAATTTGAAAAATAAAATAACAACATTATTAACAAACAGAAAACATAAAATATTACTAACTTAAACCAAACAATCATAATAGACAAAAGTCTAAACCTTAATATTATATATTGTAGCATAATATAAATAGTAAAGCCCTTGCGAATTCACTGAATGAACAAGTAAATACATCAATCCGAGTTTGAAGGACGTTGATGTTACGGATGGCTCTAGTAAGGGGTGCCTTGGCCAGAAGGT
Organism: Catocala nupta; assembly: GCA_963675205.1. Taxonomy (NCBI): domain Eukaryota; kingdom Metazoa; phylum Arthropoda; class Insecta; order Lepidoptera; family Erebidae; genus Catocala; species Catocala nupta. The sequence continues at coordinate 723,931 of OY776087.1, forward strand.
TGGTTCTGGCTGTAGGTACCAGTAGCAATGGCGGACTGCGCCGTCTCCACACGTAGCGGTCCGGCACACACAGATTCAAGCGCTGTAATACGCCTGGGTTACTCTCTAATCCGCGAAGGACCTTCACCAAGTAGGCGACCAGCGCAAACTCCCTACGGACATGCAGTTGGTTATAGCCAACCATGCCCAGGACAAACAGAGTGGGATACATCAGTGGGTAAAACGGGTATACCCCATATAATTTCCTGTACAAATGGCGCGTGAACTTGTTCTGAACGCGCTCCAACATCACAGAGTACTTGGCTTTATGTGGATCCCATATGACCGCACTATGTTCCAGATGACTCCTGATTAGTGCGTCATACAGGACCCTAACTACTGTGATGTTCGTGAAGCTTTGTGTCTGTCTCAAAACAAATCCTAACTTTCTGTACGCCTTTTTACAGATCTTGGTTACATGCTCCCGGAATGATAGATCGGGAGTCATGGAAACACCCAAATCTCGTACCTCCGTGACTCACTCCAGTGGCGCCTCGTCCACCACGTACTCATAGAGTAGAGGTGCACGAGCACGGGTGAAACTTATTAACGAGCACTTGGATACATTGAAGTACAGTTTGTTTTCATGACTCCATTGAACTATTCGATCTATGTCTTCCTGTAGGCGCCTGCAATCATACTCGGACCTAATCTCAAGCAGCAACTTGAGGTCATCTGCAAATAATAAACAAGAGCCATGTCTTACGACTTCCGGTAAATTGTTTATCATTATTATGAATTCTAGAGGCCCCAAATTGCTGCCTTGACTTACACCAGACCTAGTGTAATATAAGTCAGATTCAAACCCGTTGCAGTCCACGTACTGCTGTCTGCCTTGCATGTAACTGGCGAAAAACTGCAGTAGATGCTGGGTACACCCGACCTCAGCTAGCTTCCGCAACAAGATGTCATTGTCGACTGTGTCAAAGGCTTTTCTGAAGTCGAAATAAGCTGCGTCCACCTGCACCCCAGCATCCACCGCCGGCACCACCTGTCCCATGAAATCAAGGAGATTGGTAGCAGTGCTGCGCCCCGGCCGGAATCCGTGCTGCGCATCTGATAACTGACCGCGCACTTGCACTTGCATACAGCGCTGAATGGCGGACTCGAACACCTTTGCCGGCGTCGACAACACCGCTACCGGCCTATACCCACTGATGTCAGTTTCCACCCTGCCTTTGGGCACTGGAATGACTCGCGTAGTCTTCCACCGAGCTGGGAACTTCGCAGAAGAAAGACAGACGTTAAATATATATAATAACGGTTCCGCGAGTACCCTACCACAATCTTTAAAAAGAAAAGCTGGTATACCATCCGGGCCCGCAGATCGTTTAGGCTTGAGGCGGTCGAGTGCACTTCTAACGTCCTTAAGACTTAGATCACTAATTTGCACGCATGCACTACCAGTGTTCCCCGCTTCCGCCGCCGCCGCTTCCGGGTCTAGTCGTGGCGGCGTACTACTATACACCGACTCAAAATAATTCGCGAACTGCTCCGCATACTCCTCGTCCGATAGATACTGACCGTCTTTTATAATTCCCTGTCTACTCGTTGAGCTCTTCTGCGATCGTACGTATTGCCAAAATGACTTAGGGTCTTTCGAGAACTGAAATTGAATGTTATTTTGATGTTGTTTGTGTGCAATTTTTATTGATTTTTTAATATGTGCTCTATATTTTGAATATTCGACGTAATCACTATTTAATTTCGTTGTTTTATATTTTTTATGAAGTTTAGCTTTAAGTTTTAAGTTTTTTATTATATCGCTCGTGTACCATTTAGGGTAAACATATCGCTGTTTGACAGTAAATGTTTTCCTAGGAACACTTGCATCTAAAATGTTATTAAATTTATCATAAAAGACATTCAACATATCTTCCACATCACTCTGTTCAGACAGGTCGGTCCAATCAGCAGCTGCTAACATAGAATATAGCAATTCATAATCCGCTTTATACAAGTTCCAACGCGGTCTAGTAGCAGTCCGTGTGCCGGCGGCGTAGGCGGCGGAGGGAGAGGGGCGCGGGGCGCTCGCGCCCGCGAGCCGCACGGTCGCCGCGAGCGGCGGGTGCTGCGCGTCCACGGGCACGAGTGACTCATCCGCCATCACCACTGACACCTCGCCAAGACCCGAACTTAATATCAAATCTAGTTGTCTATTTAAACAATTAGGTACATTATTATATTGAGTGAATCCACAATAGGACAAAAAATATTCATAATAATTTCTCACATTTATAGGACACGAATAAAGATTAAGATCGCCTAACACAATTATTTCTTTATATTTAGTACACAATTTCTCTATGATGCCAAACAGAACCATATAGTCATTCTCAGAACTACCAGGAGGAATATATTTATATTCCTCCTGGTAGTTCAGTCCACTGAGCACAAAAACAAAAACCTTTTATGTAAGTAAACCGTTGCATTGACTAATTCAAAAACGCAGGTGTCTACAGATACGTCACTCACGCACACTTGTCGCAACTCCAACCGGTGTGTGGCCACTAGAAGCGCTCCTCCCTGTTTCCGACCGTCCGCTCGGTCGCAGCGAAGTATTTGATATCCCGGTGGGATTAATTCCTGGTCATGTATGGAAGGGTTGCAACCCGATTCCGTGATAGCGTATAAATCTGCATCCATTAATTATACGCTATTTCTGAAGTCATTCAGCTTTGTTCGTAGACCTCTAACATTTTGATAATATAAATCAATAGTATTAATTTGATCCGTTTTTGGTGTTGTTTCGAAACCAAATCCACTCATTAAATTCAGCATTCATGGGCCAAATTTCTGGCTGATGTAATTTCTGGAACCAGATTTCAGGCACTCCTATTATAAATGACGAGTAGTCTCGTTTAGTTTTAGGATTGATTTTATCAACTTTTATTTGCACATCAGGGCCACAAACACTTTTTACATGATCTGTTACAGCTTCCGTGGTAGTCTCAGGATGTAATCGCCACACATGCAAGTATTTTTTTCGTTCCGTTGCTTGAATAGCTTTAAGTTCCTTATTTGTTCCTACTACTACATTTTTACGTGGTCTAGTATTTTTTTCCTTAATTACTGTGGTCCAGTCCATTCCAGTATCGCCTTCCTCGACATCCGTTTGTTCATAAGGTGCGCTTGTTGGTGGGGTAGTGACAATGCCCGTTTCCGTTACCGGTATCGGCAATTCAGCAGTCTTCGTGGCCCCACCTTTATTTACTTTTTGTGTTTTGGCGGAGGTATTCTTAAATAATTTCTGTTTTTTAGGACTATTCTGTTGACTAACCACTTCTGCGAAAGTAGAAGGAGTGTTGTCGACTATATCGCTAATGACTTGAGTTGGTTTAGTATACACTTTTTCTTCTAAAACCCTCATCAGTTTTGTTATATTATCCAAATCGGATCGTGTTTGGCTGAACTGACTCAACAAGAGAGTAATCGCTTCAGCCTGGCTGGTCATACGGGCCGTCATTTCGGCGCGAAACTCCCTTATTTCCTCAAGCAGCACTGAATCAGAATCCATAACCGGTGAAAAATTTGCCTGACTACCTCGCTGCGTATTTATGTTATTCATGGGCGTGGTGTTGGTGATAGTCTTAGATACAGGTGTCTTAACGGTGACCGGGGTTTCCGTGTTCCCTCTTTTAGGCATTAAGCAGATACACTCTGGACACACCCAAGATAATTTGTATTCCTCAGTATAAGACTTAAATGCATCTATATTTACTTCGAGACAAGCTAAATCATAACGTTTCTTACACTTTCCATTAGAGCATTCCAAGAAGTGATCCGTTATTATTGAGCCGCAAGCCCCGCAGTTAGGCATTGTTTTGGTTATAAAGAAATAATGTTTTGTCCTCTTACTGTTCAATAAATAGTGAATGTCTACCTTTATTGTGCAAATCTCATGAATGTGCAGCCTTGTTAATTGACACTTATGCAAAACATCTTATATCTGCGCTGAGCTGGAACGCGCCCGGAGCAAATCGTGTCTATTATGTTGGTAGCTTGATGAATTTTATTTTTTGTTTGAATTGTTTTAACGGGTTATTTTTAATTAATGTTATTTACTCACTTATGTTTGATCTCTGTGCACTTAAATGGTGTAATTTTAACACTTTTTGCAATGTCTACACCTTTAATTATAGTTAGGTTGCCAAATTGTACTAATTGTCACATACACTGTTCACTGTTTATGCAGTTTTCTCTGCAACTAGGCGATTGTTGCATTAGCCTACAATTACTATATCGAATTCGTTTATTTCAAATGTACTGAAGTTCGTTTTAGTACGATTTACACTATATTTTGATAAATTTTATTTATTGTTTACGGAGCTGTTCTTTACATTAGCACTGACAGATGACATTATGGTTGTGTTTAACGAGAAAGCACCATCTCGTAGCTCAGTGTATCGATGGTACAAACTGTTCCAAAGAGGAGATTTTAACTTGTCTGACGATTCTCGATCCGGGCGGCCTGTTGAAGCAGTGTCCTCAGAAAACGTGTCTGCAGTTAAGAAACTACTTGAGATAGATATACACATAACCTATAGATAAATAGAGGAACTCTTAAAGATTAGTGCACCATCAATTTATACTACTTTACATGACCATCCTCAAGTAACGAAGTTTGCACGTTATGGGTACCCCAAATAATAAAAATGCTTTTTATGTTTGATGGTGAGAAATCACCTTATGTGAATTCAATAGTAACAGGTGATGAATCTTGGCTGTATTATTACGATGTAAAATCTAAATCTAAAAACAAGGTATGGATCTTTGAAGATGAAGAACAGCCGATAACTGTCAAAGAGTCTCGATCCGTAAAAAAGAAAATGGTCGTGGTCTTCTTTGGCAAAAGGGTTATAATAAAGCGAATAACGCTTGATGAACAGAAGACTGTTACCGCAAAATGGTACACCGAGATTTGTTTGCCTCAACTGATTGAATCTCTAAAAAACCTTCGGCCAAACTCACGCATAGACACTTGGCGGCTTCATCACGATAATGCACCTGCACATCGCGCTCAGTTAACTCAAGATTATTTAAGTCAATCCGGTCTAATTCTATTAGAACACCCTCCCTACAGCCTTGATCTCGCTCTCTGTGACTTTGGACTCTTCCCAATGATCAAGGATAAACTAAAAGGTCACCGATATTCTAATGATGAACAGCTAATTCGAGCATGGGACTTGGCTTGTGAGGAAGTCTCTGAAGAAACATGGAAGAAGGTATTTGAATACTGGTTTCATCGTATGGAGAAGTGTATTGCAGCCGACGGAAATTATTTCGAGAAAATTTAAAGTTTAGTTATCAAATCTCAAAACTTTTCTAGTGACCTACGTATTTCCTTGAGACTTAATTCATGGCATACGAAACAATGAAATCAGCTAAGAGAACATGTCAAACAACGTCAACTGAAAAAACGTCAAACTGGAAATTCAACAAGCATATCCCGATGAAGAAACCTAGCTATTATAACAAAACTAATAACTATCACGCAGTACACAGAAAATGCTCACATTGCAATGAAAATCACGTTTTAATGCAATGCGATAAATTCTTAAAGATGAACTTTGGTAAACGGAATGACACAGTTTCAAAACTGCAGCTGTGCAAGAATTGTTTATTCAGCCATGGAAACGATGTGTGCAAATCTACAAAAACCTGCCGAGAATGCAATTCGAAACATCACACATTATTGCACATTCCAGACAAGAGAAATTTAACGTCATCTAAGCGAAAAACAATATTGAGCAATCTTCGTCGTCATCTCAGCTGCATACATCCAATCATATCGCAAGTAACATGGAAGTTTTACTTACTACTGTCCAACTCAAAGTCAAATCCATAGATGGGACTTACATTAAACTTCGGGCTCTACTCGATCAAGGTTCGCTAGTGAATCTTATCACAGAAAATGCTGCCCAGATGTTAAGACTCCCGCGCAAAAGGGTCAACGCGTGCGTAACAGGAATCGGAACTGTGTCTGGACATTGCAGGGGACAATTGAATCTTACTTGTGCATCGATTCACTCCGATTACAGTTTCACAACCCATGCGCTTATTATGAAGAAGCTTATGAACAACTTACCAACTACAACATTTGAGAAGAGTCAATGGCCGCATCTGGAGAGCTTGAAACTTGCGGACTCTGAGTTCAATATCTCTCGCCAAATTGATCTCTTACTAGGGGCAGACGTATACTCACAGATCATTCTGGATGGTGTCCTGAAAGGAAATGAACAAGCCCCTGTTGCACAACAAACGCAAATAGGGTGGATTCTATGCGGCAAGATGAAAACTTTTAACTGCAACGTAACCTTATTCAACTTAGACGACCTAACAAAGTTTTGGGAAACGGAAGCCATACAACCCTCTCAAGATATACCCAAGAACGACCAATGTGAAATATTTTATACCGAAACTGTGAAACGATCACAAGATGGGAAATACATCGTGAAAATGCCATTGATTCCAAACTATGAAGAAAAACTGGGATCATCTAGATCTGTAGCCATCTCACAATACCTACAACTGGAGAGAAGACTAGATAAAAATCCAAAACTTTCGGCAATGTACAGGCAATTTATTCAGGAATATATCGACCTTGGTCACATAAAACTTTCGTCTCATATATCAACTAACAGTTGCTACTTACCACATCACGGTGTTCTGCGGGAAAAGTCTACAACTACTAAACTGAGAGTTGTATTTAACGCATCGCAAAAAACTTCAAGCGGTTACAGCCTAAACAGTCTAATGGAAAAAGGGCCCAATCTACAACAAGATATGCAGGCTCTAATCCTGAAGTGGCGAACATATAAATACGACTTCAAAGCTGATATCGAGAAGATGTATCGCTGCATATGGATGGCAGAAGAACAACAATATCTACAGCTAATAATCTGGCGGGACTCGCGGGATAAACCTCTGCGTGACTTCCAGCTTTGCACAGATTCGGTCATGAATGCGCTGATGCTGTTGAACGCAAACAGACAGCGTACCGCGCTTGGACCAGGGCTCGCACTCTCCACGACTCTAACGTGGATCACCTGAAGGCAGCGTTCAACCAAGCCACAAAGGTCTGCAAGAGGGCATACTTAAGAGCGGATGCCCAGCGCGTCGCACGGTTCGGCTAGAAGCTCATGGCCCATACTACGGGCAGTTGTAGCTATTGGCGCCTGGCCAAAGCCGTGCAGTCCAACTTCTGCCAGACCTCGCTGCCCCCTCTGAGATATCCGAATGGATCACTGGCTTATCGGCCGCAAGAGAAAGCAGATCTGCTTGCAAATCTCTTTGCGGCCAATTCCCGAATCGATGACTGCGGTTCGCAGCCGCCTAACATTGCCAACTGCGGCTACACCATACCTGATATACATATCAGGCAACGTGACGTTCGTGCAATACTGCAGTCTCTCGATGTTCGGAAAGCCAGTGGACCTGACGGCATCCCAGCTGTGGTCCTCAAAAAATGTGCAGCGGAGTTGTCTCCCACACTTACGCGCCTATACTGGACGTCTTACGCCGCAGGCACTGTGCCTGAGGCTTGGAAGGAGGCGAACGTTCAACCGATTCCCAAAAAGGGCGACCGTTCCGAGCCAGGCAACTATCGACCCATAGCTATCACCTCAGTGCTCTCCAAGGTGTTCGAGCGGATTATAAACTCCCAAATTGTCCGTTACCTGGAGGATCACTCGTTGATCAATGATCGCCAATACGGCTTTCGGGCTAAACGATCAACGGGTGATCTTCTAGCGTTCGTCACGCACCTCTGGGGTGAGGCTATGGACAAGCACGGCGTGTCTTTGGCAGTCAACCTAGACATAGCCAAAGCTTTCGATAGAGTCTGGCACCGGTCTCTTCTTTCCAAGCTTCCGGCCTATGGCTTGCCCCCTCAACTGTGCACCTGGATTGCAAGTTTCCTGCAGAAGCGTCGTATTCGGGTCCATTGCGACGGTCACGCTTCCAAATTTATGCAGGTCAATGCAGGAGTGCCTCAGGGGTCCGTCTTATCCCCTTCGCTCTTTCTTCTGCATATCAATGATATGTTGAATCTCGGCAACATACATTGTTATGCGGACGACAGTACCGTGCATGGGTGATATCTCGGACGTCCTGGGGCCAAACAGGCTGAGGTTGTGAGGAAAAGGCAGGATCTTGTCGTTGAACTTGACCAGACCTTGAACCGCTTCTCTGAATGGGGTGCCAAGAACTTGGTCCAGTTCAACGCCAAGAAGACCCAGGCATGCGCGTTCTCAACAAAAAAGTCTCCGTTCTTTCCCCTCCCTTCTCTGAAGAACACTCCACTGGTGATACGTGACAGCCTCTCCATCTTAGGTATGGATCTTTGCCGCTCCTTTAATCCCAAAACCTACATCGAGAGCGTCATTAGGCAAGCTTCGCGAAAACTCGGAGTTCTGAACAGGGTGAGGCGGTTCTTCGCGCCTGGGCAGCTGTGACTATTGTATAAGGCACTAGTGCGCCCTTGCGTGGAGTACTGTTTTCATCTTTGGGATGGCTCCGCGCAGTACTTGCTAGACGCTCTTGACAGGTTACAGCGGCGGGCTGTCCGTATCATTGGAGATCCAGAGGTCACGAGTTCACTGGAACCTCTGCAACTCCGTAGGGATATTGCCTCTTTGGCATGTTTCTACAGAATATACCACGGGGAGTGCTCTGAAGAGTTATTCCACCTTATCCCGCCCTCCCCTTTCCTATCCAGAACAACGCGTGCTGGGCTCAGATGCCATCCTTACACGGTGGAGTCGACTAGAGTGCGTACCAACAAGTTTGGGTCCTCATACCTCTGCCGAACGATCAAGGCATGGAATTCTCTGCCAAGGCACGTGTTTCCTTCTTCCTTCAATCCTGGGTCCTTTAAGCGGGGCGTGAAAAAGCACCTTCTCAGGCCGTCAAAGTAGAGACCTCGTGGAGGACGATGTGGAGGCCACTGCTCTTAGACCACACGACTGCTTACCATCAGGTGTGGTCATACTGACGAGCAAAAAAAAAACGGTGGGAACCAACATCCCGCAGCTGCGAAAATACTGCAATCGGAATGTTATGTCGATGACGTCATAAGCGGCCACAACTGCATCCGTTCAGCTACTGAGAGGCGGTGGAATGAACTTACGCAAATGACAAGCAATCACCCAGCCTTACTAGAAAACTTGAACGAAGATCAAATCGCAACTCGGAACACCTTTGATTTTAATCAAAAACATAAGACTGAACAGATGGATCGGTGATACCCAACAATATATAGAATTACTCGGCTTCTGTGATGCAAGCGAGAAGGCTTATGCTTGTATGATCTATAGTCGGGTGATGAAAGAAAACGGCGAACCTATAATATCGATACTCGTCGCGAAAACTAGAGTGGCACCACTAACACAACAAACTACATTACCCAGACTCGAACTGTGCGGCGCCCAGTTATGAGCCGACCTTATAGAAAAACGAAAGATGCGTTATCTGGGTTTAACACATCTGTACAAGCTTGATGTGACTCTCAAGTCGTTTCGGCGTGGATTCAAGGTGACTCTACAAGATGGGAGACGTATGTAGCTAACAGAGTTACAAGAATCAAACGCGTAATTCCAGCATCTCATTGGCATTACGTGAAATCCGAACATAATCCCGCGGACTGCGCGTCAAGAGGACTACTGCCAAGCAAACTTATAGCTTTCACTTTGTGGTGGCAAGGCCCGGAATTTTTATCAAAACCAGAACATCCAGAAAAGATTCCATGCAACTTCGAAACAAACCTAGGTTGCATAAATCATGCACAAGCCAAACGCAATATATCGGAAGATAATCATTTGATAACTGTATTATTACATAAATACAGTTCAATGACACAAACAACACGGGTAATTGCATGGATACAACGTTTCATAACAAATATGCGCAGTAAGACGAAATCGGAAACCGCATACTTAACAACAAGTGAATCGAGTGCAGCGAGTTCAAGTATTGTCATTCATGTGCAACGACAACAATTCGATTCCGAATATCAACAGCTAAGCAGAAGCGAAAACGTATTAAGAAACAGCTCCATTTTCAAACTTAATCCCTATTTGGATGATGAAGGAATTATTCGTGTGGGAGGTCGTCTCAAGAATTCTAGTCTGCCTGCTTTGATGAAGAATCCGATCATTATTCCACATACGGGACGGTATACTCAACTCTTAATTGAACAGGCGCATTCACGCACTTTACACGGAGGAGCGAGACTAACACTTGCCTACATTAGACAACGATACTGGATAGTCGGTGGGAATAGAGCTGTCAAACCTACATTACGTAAATGTATCCGCTGCCACCGATTTACCAAAAGAGATAGCCACCAACTGATGGGAGATTTACCTCAACAAAGGATTACTCCAAGCCGGCCTTTCACGCATACAGGCGTGGACTTCACCGGGTACGTGGATGTCAAACACAACAAGGGTAGAGGCGTCAAAACATCGAAAGGATACATAGCGATACTCATATGTATGGCCACAAAAGCCGTACATATTGAACTAGTATCGGACCTGAGCACAGAAACTTTTATAGCTGCTTTCCAGAGGCTGTGTGCGAGGCGCGGCACACCGAAGCATATGTATTAAGACTATGGCACAAACTTCATTGGCGCCGCAAAAAAACTACGCGAAGAATTTGAGCTTTTCAAGCAAGTATTATCACCAGAGATTTTTAGCGAATTAGCAAAATTGGAGGTCGTGTGGCATTTCAACGCTCTAGGTTGGCCTAGCGCGGGCGGTTTTGTAACTTTTTGTAACTTTATTCTTTGCGCTTTACCTTATTGCTATCCATTAACACAGGAACAGAATAGATATATTCAAAATCTGAATTTATTATTTTATAACAGTACATGTTATACAAATTATACAAAATTCTTTGACACTAATAAAGGGCTATGTCCACCTTCCATACAAACTTCGGCCTAAAGTGAACATTCCTGCAATATACATAAAATCATAGTCTACTAAAGCACCAATTTAATAGACATAGCAAGGGTTTAAAAAAAAGTCCGGGATTTTAAGATATTTTTATTTTATTTTTGTGTAAAAAACATTAATTGTCGTCATGGCTATCCATATCATAAACAATTAATACATGATCCAAAAATGTAGCAGGTGCATATATGTTGCTTTGGTGTCTAGCCCAACCTAAATACCATAAAATGGTCATGACATGGGAGCAACAACCCACTGTCCGCCTACCAACAATGCAATTACAGCAATAGCTTACTATTGCATTGCGTCCTGTTTCTTTATTATTTATCATTACATAAACAAAATATATCTTACGGCTAATGTGCCGACTTTGTATTTTGGCCCTTACTAATGTGGCGTTATCTGCATTCGGCATTTCTTCCAGTAAGTTGTTGCCCCTGTCTCTGCTTATCTCTATTGAATAGGTACCATTAAACCTTATATGTTCACCATAATAGGAACGGGCTTGTTTCAACTGATATGTTCCACAAGCAATCAGGATAAGGTCATCATAGCTGAGGTGGGGAAAATGAGGTGTACTACGGTTTGCACTAATATTTTCAAAATGTGCCCTCACTCTATTTAAACGTCTTTCATTGACGAAGTCAGCCAGATCATTATTAACGTACATATTTTCATTGATTATTTCAAGGATCTGTGCTGCATCATGTCTATCAGTGACACGAAGGTGAAACTTATTAATTAGGGAGGCAGCTATGGAAAAATCTATCATTACATGCTGTGAAGCAGTGTTAAAAAATGTTTGGCGAAATATTTTAAATTGTTGTTTAAAAATGCCATTAACTACCTCCACTACCCAACGGCATATTGTCACTGTCCTTGTTTTATTTGCTTCTATTGTCGACAGTTGGGTTTCACCTTGGTCTAAAGTTGAAGGCACATAAACACGGTAGCCACACTCTTCTAATAATGGAATCGAATCTCTAAAACCCCTATCCAGGATAAAAACATCTCCAGGTTGGAAGTAGCGTCTCATAGGATCATTCTCAGAATTAAATTCATTTTGAACAATTTGAGCATCAGATGTAGTGGCTGGATAGGGGCCTAAAACATCTATAATGTACCCATCAGAACACACAATTAAAAAAGGTTTAATAAGGTTCCTATATTTGTGTAGAGAATAAGTTTGCTTTTGGTATAGGTAATTTGAGCTTTTTTGAACATATACATATGTGCCATCTGCTATGACTATGGGACTATTATCAGTCCCACCAAAAAGACCCCTTGGAATCAAAAGGTTTCTTTGTGCTATTTCCTCTCTTGATATGTGTCTGAGCCCCAGGTTCTCTGGCACAAAATCTTGATGCAAAAGTTCCCTTGCCATGCCCATTAAGCGTTCCAATGTAGTGCGTGGTGTTTGTAGCAATGAAGTGATAAGCTGATCACTATCTCCTGTTCTCAATTTGAGAAGATATGCAGCTAGGGCAAAGGCTCCTCTGTGTTTATTGGAAAGGCGTGGAACATCTTCCAGAATTTGTCTAAATTGTTCCTTAGTGAAACCCAACCAATATGACACTAAATGGTCAGGCATTACCTCAATATGTTCAAAGTCCAACTCTGTCGTCATATTATCTTTTAAAAGTGAAGCAAAGTCTTCAATTTGGTTGGCATTGAATGTTTGGATTCTCCAAAACATCCAACAAGAGGTGCCAAGAATTACTATGTAAATGATAGCGGCATATTCTACAATTACTTGGCACATAATAATTGTAGTCACAAAACAACCTTACTCGCAGAGATGTAGGCACCATGAGTCTCTCTGCTCTAGTGCAGTTCGGGAAAAAGCAGCAACTTTGTGTATCAGGTGCTCTAGCATAATTAGGTAGATGTATTTGACCTTCTTGATTTGCCTGTGCTGGAATATCTGGCTGTTCTTCAGATGTATTTTGCGACACAGCTGAAGCATCATGAAGATTGCTCTGAGCTGAGGTTGATGCTTCGGAGAAATGTACTGCTGCCCTATCACTTCGTTGCCAACAAGGATGGCATATACAATCTGTTGATCTTAGCTGTAACAAACATTATGAAAGGTTACTGATATATCTGAAACAAGTGCATAGAACATTTCATTATATGTTATTGTTTACACCAGATTTCTTCTTCAATACTATTAAGGTCTGGATTATTGATTTATAGAAAATATTCTCTGAGGCAATTTGTTATGCTCAGTGTAGCATAACTGTACAATTTAATGTTTATGTCATTATAACATTGGCATGTTTTCTATGCCTGGATGAACAAGATATTTTATATTTAATTATATTTGTGATACACTCTTTGGAATTATCAGGTATATAAATCCATAATCTAGCGTTACATTACTACTTATTAGCAGTAATAATTATTATTAGTATATATAGTTATATAATAAAGCTCCTTATTTAAGAGTCACATACCAACCCTATTCTCAATGAACAAATGATTAGTAATTACCTTGGAAAATGAAATGATCTATTAAACTGTTAAACACTTACTTGACGTGGTAATATCCACTCTGCAATAACATTTCTAATACGCCTCTCTCGGTCAGTGTCAACTCTTAACGCATGGGATCTTAAACGCAGAAGTGAGCGGCCACAGCTAACACATACATGTTGATGTCCAACTGTATTAGAAACATTCGAAGAATTCCTTATTTCGCTTGTAGCAAGAGTCCAACAAGAATGACAAATTATGCTGTCACTTGATGCCTGCAAAATATAAAAACATTTGTGATTACATGAAAGATATCGTACCTACATAATATATGTAATAATACATATGTTGTCTGTAGAAATTATTTAAAGAATAATGTGAAACTCACTTGTCTTGGGCTGATCCATTGTTGTATAACAGAGTGAATATTACGACTTTCTAAAGTATGCCGTTTCATTCGCGTTATATCTAATCCACAATTAATACAGCGAGACGAATCACTTGAAACTGAGATATTGCGAGAAGCAGATTCAAAATCCATGTTTCGGTTGCCAAAGTCGTCGTGAGAAGCGGAATCGGTATCCGTGACCAAAGAGCCGGGGTCGTCATGCAAAGCGGGTGCGGAGTCCATAACAAAGCTGGGGTCGTCATTTGAATTTGAAGCGGGTTCGGGGTCCATTGATAAGGCTTGTCGTTAGAAAAAATATTATCGCAAAGAAAGAAATCACCAAACACAGCGGCGCAAGCGTCGGTAGGTAGGTAATGGCAGGATTGTCAGGAAAACGAAAAATGTTGCCAGATTTAAATCTCCCTTTTATATCGAGGCTCGTTTAATCGAATAAAGTAGATATATTTTAACTAACAAAATATTTTTGGTAACTCACACTGACTTATGGATAAAAATAATAATGAATTACTGTTATAAAAACATGTATCTATAATGTACGTTTTACGTTTGCAATCTTATACTATAAACATTGTTTGAGTATTTGAAGTGAATACACCTGATCATAATATTATAGCGATTACTATTTATTGAAAATCATAATCGATTTAATAATTGAGTATTTGATTATTTAGTGGCAACACTGTTCTTACATTCCCTTGTTTAAAAATGGCAGCGCGGTTGTCGAAAATAATAACTTTAAATAATTAATTCTGATTACTCCGAACTTCATATCGTTCAACATTGATATCAAAATTCCTTTTGAAATCAGAGAAGAAGTTTAATATTAATGAACATCTTGTCTACTGCTGAGCCGCCGATGGACATTTCCCTTATTAGTAGATTTTTATTGACTAAAGATACAATGTATCTTTCATATTTTTATAAAAAACAACTTGCTAAGTTATTAGCATTTAATATATTATTATTTAGAGACACAGGTACCAGTATGGTAGTGAAGATTTTAGATCATAGTAGTAATATTACTACTAATTCCTATATTGATACTTCTATTAGTTTAAACTATTAGATGAGACAAAGGATAGGCAGTCACATAGTATTAGACTTATTCACCAGAATATTCAGGGTCTATCCGGCAAGGAGTTAGAATTAGATTTATTTTTTAAAGAACATGACATCCAAATATGTTGCTTAACAGAACATTGGTTAAGAAGTAGTCAACTAATATTTAATAATGAACATTATACCGTTGTAAGTGCGTTTGTAAGAAGGAATTCTATACATGGTGGCTCTCTAATATATGTATGTAATAATCTTAAATTTAAGGAAAGAGATGATATAGTAAATCTTTCTATCGAGCGCACTGTTGAATTATCTTGTGTGGAGCTGGAGCAACATGTCATACTTTGCGTGTACCGACCACCGCAGAGTGACTTTAGTGTATTCGAAACAGTAATGGAGGATATTTTAAAACGCTTAAGTTATGGTAATAGGCATATAGTAGTATGTGGTGATTTTAATATTAATTTACTTCAGCGATCAGTTCTTTCTGTAAGACTTATTAGTTTATTTAGATCATTTAATTTAAATAATTTATTTTTCGAACCAACCAGAATTACATCACACTCTGCTACGTGCTTAGACAATATATTTTGCGAATGCCAATTTCTAAATAGGGCCATATTGAGTGATTTGACATCCGACCACTGTGGGCAAAAGGTTGTATTTCCTATAAATACAATTAAAAAAGAAACTATCATCACATGTAGACCAATGACATCTAATCGCATAAAGGAATTTAATAATAACATTAATGCCAAGGTTATCAATATGGACTTAGATTGCAATAGTCCAGACGAACTATACGAGTCTTTGCTTAACGTCATTACACTGGAATATAACAAAATTTTTAAAATGAAGACATTTTACAAAAAATTAAAAGTTAAGTTTTGTGATTGGGCAACACCTGGGATATATACAAGTAGAGCTAAGTTATATGAATTATATGGAATAAAAAAATATAATTTTGATCCAAATTTTATTAAATATGTTAGAAATTTTTCAAAATTATTTAAAAAGGCTTGTGCTACAGCCAAGTCCCTTTATTTAAAAAACAAAATTCGAAATGCCGACGATAAAATTAAAGCTACTTGGAACATTATTAATAATGAAACTGGACGCACCAAGCAGCGTGATAATACTATTAAACTTAATGTAAATAATAAGATAATTTCAAATAACTTGCAAGTAGCTGAAACATTTAATAACTACTTTGCAAAGATACCTGTTAATACAACTAGTTCCTTAAGGTCTTGCCCAGTAAAAGCAGAATCCTTGGTTAGGGATAGCGTGGTGGAGTGTAAAGTCCTGTTTAGTTTTAAATATGTACATCCGCATGACATAATAAAAGTATTTAAGTCACTTAATTAAAAAAAATCAGCTGACTTGTGGGGTATTTCTATGACATTAATTACAAGTATTATTGATAACGTAGCGCCACACCTAGCTGCAATATTCAACGGATGCATTGATGTGGGCATTTTTCCAAATTTAATGAAATGTAGCAAAATAATACCATTATTTAAAAATGGATGTAAAAGTGATCCATGTAATTTCAGACCGATTTCTATATTACCTGCTATAAGTAAAATATTTGAGAAAATTATATTACAGCAATTAGAGAGCCACTTTAACGTAAACAACTTATTTCATACTCAACAATATGGTTTTAGAATTTAGGGTCGATCTACAATAGATGCGGGTGTTTCACTTTTAAAACATATTTTTGCTGCTTGGGAAAATTCGCAAGATGCCATTGGCGTATTCTGTGATCTCTCAAAAGCCTTTGACTGCGTTGAACATCAAACGTTATTGCGAAAGCTCAGGCATTATGGAATTCGAAATGCTGCACTCGACCTCGTTGGTTCTTACCTAAGCGATAGATTACAACACGTTGAAATCAACGGAAGTAGATCTTCTGGATTACCAGTCGCAATGGGCGTGCCACAGGGCTCAATTTTAGGACCCTTTCTGTTTCTAGCGTACGTGAATGATTTGCCGTTCTTCGTACAGAATTTGTGCGACATTGTATTATTTGCTGATGACACATCACTTATTTTTAAAGTAGACCGTAAGGCACCAAATTTACAGGGTGTTAATTCTTCACTCGCGCAAGTCCTGGACTGGTTCACGGCGAATAATTTACTACTCAATTCAAAAAAAACAAAATGTATTAAGTTTACATTGCCTAATATAAAGAGTCCTAGCATAAACGTTAATTTAAATAATGAAACAGTAACATTTGTACAATCCACAGTTTTCTTAGGCATTACTTTAGATGATAAAGTTCAGTGGGGCGCTCAAATATCGTGTCTTGCAGGGAGACTTAGTTCAGCAGCATTCGCGGTTAGGAAAGTAAGACAGCTTACTGATATAGATACTGCGAGACTAGTATATTTTAGTTATTTTCACAGCGTTATGTCCTATGGCATACTATTGTGGGGTAAGGCAGCTGATATTGAAACAATTTTCATTCTTCAAAAGCGTGCAGTACGTAGCATTTATAATTTAGGCCCACGAGTTTCCCTGAAAGAGCGTTTTAAAGAAATTGGTATACTTACTGTTGCGTCGCAATATATATTTACGAATATTATGTTTATAAAACATAATATTCACTTATATAATAAGAATAGTGATATTCACAACTTAAACACTAGAAATAAGCATAAGTTGGTAGGTCCGTATCATCGTTTACATAAAGTTCACTATTCATTTGCGGGACTCAGTATACGCTTTTTTAATAAACTACCGATTGATATTATAAATTTACCTTTACTAAAATTTAAAAGTGCTGTTAAAAGTCAGCTTATCCGGAAGGGCTATTATTCAATCAATGATTACTTAAATGATAAAAACTCATGGAACTAGTTGCTTGTTTCATACAGGATTCAAACAATGTATGTATTATATAAGTCAATTTAGTTATGTGAAGGTACTTCGTGTTTATTTGGTGGTGTTAAAGTATCTTTCTTTTCTTTTAAACAAACTTTATAAGTATTAACGTAAATTTTATTTTAACTACATTTAGTCACGAACTACCTTTTTATGTCACAAAGTGTAAGTGTATGCGTCCTCATGCCATACTACTGTCTATTGCAAATGGCTACGTACTGATAAATATGATTTCAAATCTCAAATGCTTTTTACATAATATTACCAACTTTTCTTTATTTTAGAATTTAGTTTTATATGGACAGTGACATATGGCATAATGACTGCAACACCTGGTATATAAATGATTTGTAAAATACTGAAATTATAAGTTGATGGCGATTTAAAAGAGTGGCCTTGAGTTTCTTGCAGGTATCTTCTCATAGGCTCAACCTTTTGCCTGAACCTTGCAACTAACATAAATGTAAATTCAGTAAATATAATAAACTCACTAACCCATTTGACGTTCATAAGTGTTACTTTGTGACCTAAGTGAATAAATTATTTTTGACTTTGACTTTGGTTTGTGGGAAGCCGCCGTGAAATCAATGAAGCACCATCTGCGACGCGTGTTAGGCAACCAAAAACTGACCTATGAGGAGCTTGCTACACTCCTAGCAAAGATCGAAGCTTGCTTGAACTCAAGACCTCTATGTCGTCTTACAGAAGATCCAGAAGAGTTCTATAATTGCCTAACTCCAGGACATTTCCTAACAGGAAGCCCAATACTGTCTGTGCCGCTATCCGATTACAATGACGTAAACAACATCGACTTACGTCGTCACTGGCAACTATGCGAACATATGTTCCATCGATATTGGAAACATTGATCTAGCGAGTACTTATCTACGTTACAAACTCGTAGTAAGTGGAATAAGCCAACAAGAAACATTAAGGAAGGAGACGTGGTACTGGTGAAGGAGGATAATCTACCGCCGGGAAAATGGGCTATGGGACGTGTCTTAGAGACGCATCCGGGTTCCGATGGCTACGTTCGAGTTACTACTATCAAGACTCAAGCGTGAATCATCAAGCGACCTGTAGTTAAACTATCACCATTGCCTTTGGATTCTGAAATTCAAACTGACTGGATTGACGAAAAGGAAAACAAGGAATGTCCGAAAAGGCAAAAGAAACAGCGAACGAAAAGAAACAAGTTCATATCCACATCACTTTTTACAATGCTATTAACTTTGTTTACATTTGTACCCGGAACTTACGGTGTCATCGACGGCACGCGCCATGTGTCATGCGCTCAGATTACAAGTTTGGAACCCGAGCGGCCGGTGTACTATGACACCGTCGGCGAAATGCAAATAGTACGTGATGAATAATAATAATAATAATAATATTTATTTGCAAAAACCGATATACAATTTTACACACTATTATACGTACAGTTAAAGAAATAATATAGTTGTTACAGATTGTGTGTTGACTCCAACACCTTTGCTAAGTTGTTACAGCAACTTGTATTAAAGGTGCTGGGCCCGACCCTTTGGAGAACTCTATTTTATATTACATTTCTTTTGTACACTTGAGAGCAATAAAATCGCACACCCCTTGTAATTTGGTTTATTACTGATTGTTTTCTAAAATCGAAAGATATTGAGTAAAAATCATTAGACAAAATTAAAGCATACAAGCTTAGCTTTACAAAAACATAAAATTAAAATCATTGACCTTCACGTAACTTACAAAAACCGACCGTACACCGAATTCCCCAAATTCACGCGTTTGCGTTGTCACTACTTGCACCCTTAGCCGCAGGTATAAAAAGGTCAGTTTATTGGAATTTTTATTCAGTTGCATACCGAAGGTCAACGTGATAACATCTCTACTGGAAGCATACGGATTTACTGGAAAAATATGGATACCACGCCCGCAGAAGCCGCTCAAGTTATTGCCTTGCTCGAAGCAGGCCATAACCAAAGTGAAGTTGCTCGACGGCTAAATTTGAGCCGCTACTCTGTTCGTCGTGTATACCAGAGGTTCCAAGAGACCGGTGGCTACATTCGGCGACCAGGATCTGGCCGGCGACGCACAACATCAGAGCGTGATGACCGCTTTCTTGTGACAAGGTCTTTGAGAAATCGGCAACTGAACGCGGTTCAACTGGGACAACAGCTTCGAGAAGTTCGCAATGTCAGTATAAGTCGGTGGACAGTTCGAAGAAGACTAGGTGAAGCAGGAATGACTTCACATCGCCCAGGAAATGGTCCCAAATTGACCACAGCTCACCGACAAGCCCGGCTACAATTTGCTAGGGAACATTTAAATTGGACGTATGACCAATGGCGGGCTGTTATGTTCTCTGATGAGTGCAGAATGACTTTACATGGTCATGATGGACGCTCTAGGGTCTACAGAAGGTCATCAGAGCGATTTTCACAATGCTGCATAAGCGAACGTGTGGCTTTTGGAGGTGGATCGTGTATGTTTTGGGGTGGCATAATGTTGGACACTAAAACTGACATTGTATTCATCACTACGGCGAATACCGGCCCGAGATCGAGAAGTTTGACGGCTGCACGATACGTCGAAGAAGTGCTCGAAGAACATGTGAGGCCGCTTGCGTGGCTTATGGGAGAAGATTTTCTCTTAATGCACGACAACGCCAGACCGCATGTCGCTAGAACAGTTTGCGACTACATGGAAGATGTTGGAATCACCGCGATGGAGTGGCCAGCTCGTAGTCCTGATCTCAATCCGATTGAGCATGTCTGGGATGAGCTAAAAAGAAGAGTTCGAGCAAGAAGCCCTGCTCCTACGCGCCTCCAAGAGCTTCAACTTGCCATTGAAGAGGAGTGGAACGCCATACCACAAGATTTCATGGTGAAATTAATACGGTCCATGAAAAACCGATTAAGAGCTGTAATCAAGGCTAGGGGAGGGAATACACCTTATTAAAAAACAATTTGATCAAGCATTTTGAGTTTTATTTTTATTCTTTGTTAAGCTAAATTGGGTAATTTTATCCGTATGTTGGGTTTTGTGCCCTAAAACTCCCTATGGGTACTTTTTTTACACTGTATTTGATATCATTAGAAAGGTACTGAAGTAAACATTCAAATAGTGTAAGTTTTATTTTAATATGTATTCACATTTATGAAAAAAACTGCTTTAACAACAAAAAGTCAACGTGTGCGATTTTATTGCTCTCAAGTGTAGATTGTACATTTATCATAAGACAAAAAGAAACAAAGAAGCGTACGTGTTAATTCGAAAATATTTAGATAAGTGTGTTTATAAGTTGGCAAAGAAACATTAATTTTTTTTTATAATTATGTCTATTTGTAACAAGCATGTATGAGTGTATGTGCGTGTGTGTGAGTGTATGTGCGTGTGCGTGAGTGCGTGTGCGTGTGCATGAGCGTATACGTGTGTGTGTGTGTGTGTGTGTGTGTGTGTGTGTGTGTGTGTGTGTGTGTGTGTGTGTGTGTGTGTGTATGTTTGTATGTGTGAATGAGTGTGTGTGCGAGTAGGGCGTGATTGAGATTATGTGAATTATGTGAAGAGAGCGTCAAGTCTGTAATAATTTTTCCGTGTCATTGTAGTTAATAGTCAGTAGCCAATTTTTTAATGTGTATTTTAGCGATGAATTCGGAAGTGAGTAAAAACTTAGTATTTTATTGAGTTTATTATAGAGATGTGGTCCTTGGAAACACAGTAGTCTTTTTGTAGTGGTGTACCGACTACAATAGGGTTGACATGCTTTATCCTTACGTCTTTTGGTAAGTGTTTGATACGGTGTTTTGTGATGTTGTAGAAGTACTGTATTTAAGATAAACAATTGTCTGACTGTTAGTACTTTACAATTTGTATAAAGATCTGTAGTAGGGAAGAGAATGGGTCGAAAAGTAGCGACCTTCAGAACCGCTCTTTGCGCTCGTTCTAGTTTTAACATGACCGTTTTGGGTGCCCCACCCCAAACGGAAACACAATAACTTAATAGGGATTGACAGAGTGCAAAGTATGTATTCCTTATTGTTAGAGATTCTGCGACATGACGGAGATTCTTGAAGACAAAGATAAGTTTTCTTATTCTTTTCGCCAGTAGTTCTACGTGTGGTGAAAAGTTCAATCTATTGTCAAGAGTCACTCCAAGGTATTTAGTAGTGCTAGTACGTTCTAGCTTAGGGCAGGCACAATCTGTTGAGCCAGGCAGGGGACATAAGTGCGCTACTAAGGAGTATAAGTCTGGGGGTTGATTCAAACTACGAAGACTGTAGGTGAGTATTTTGGTTTTGTCTGTGTTTAGTGTCAGTAAATGGGTATTGAGAACTTGAGTAACCGAGTTTAGTCCTTTTTGAGCTGAAGAGAAGGTATCCGTCCAGTCGTCGCCAGAAAAAGTGAGAGCGGTGTCGTCAGCAAAAGCTGTGATTTTTCCGTTTTTGAGTTTTAGATTGCAGAGTCTATTGACGTAAATTAGAAAAAGGGTAGGACCAATCACGCTACCCTGTGGAACGCCAAAAGTAACAGACTGATCGGTGCTAAGGTAGTTTTGTATTTTTACGCACTGAGTTTGGTCTATGAGATAATCTTTAAAGATGCTAAGTGATTGGCTACGAATGCCCATATTTTCTAGTTTCGAAATTAAGTCAGGAATATATACTGTATCGAATGCCTTTTTCAGGTCCAGAAATATGGATAGTACTTTCTTTTTCTTGTCTAGCTCCCTAGTGACATGATCTATAAGATTGTTGACGGCGTTGCAGGTCGATAAGTTTTTCCTAAATCCGAACTGGTTGGGAGAAAGAAGCTGCTTATTCTCTAGATATTTCATCAGCCGTTTGTTAATTAAGCGTTCTAAGATTTTTGATATTGAAGGTAAAACTGCTATAGGACGATAGTTATTTACAGAGTTTCTTCTGCCAGATTTATGTATTGGGTGAATGATGGCCTTTTTAAAATAGAGAGGGAAGGTGCCCGTGTCTAGGCAGAGGTTAAATATGAACGTTAATAACGGAATAAGTGTCAGTTTGTAGCGCTTTAGAAATTTCGTAGAGATATTGTCCCAGCCAACGGCGGCGTCTGTCTTGAGTGACATCAATATCTCCTCGACCTCTGTATTGTCAGTCTGTAACATAACAAAAGATTGTAGAGTAGTGGGTGTAGACAAAGAGTCGTCTGGTGATTGTTGACTCATTTGCTGGCGTGTAAATTTGTTAGCAAGGTTTGTGCCTATGGTTACAAAGAACTCATTCACTATATCGACTGATTTTTGAGGTGATGGGGAGGATGTTAATAAATCACTGTTAGGAGTATGAGGCTTGTCAGTGTTAGTAACCCGCTTTATCACCTTCCACATCTTTTTATTGTCATTTGACGCCTCTCTTAGCTCAGTACGGTCAAAGTCTCTTTTGAGTTTTTTTAGAATTTTTGTACAAAAGTTTCTGTATCTTGAGTATGTGAGTCTTAGTATAGGGTTGTTTGGAGATTGTTTAAGTTCCCTGTGCATGGCATCTCTATTTCGCATGCAGCGAAGCATACCTATAGTCATCCATGGTTTGAGTAAGCGTATGGAGTTAGTAACTTTAATTGTCGAAGTGTGGGAGCTTATGAGACTAGAGAGAGTGTTAATTAGGTATTCGGTAGCTTCATTAGCATTAGTAAGTTGGTAGATGGGCTGAAAGTTGATAGTATTCATCTCAGTGTCAAGGGATACGTAGTTTGTTTTGGTGATAGTATTTAAGTTAGATTTAAAAGGTTTTTTTAATTTTAGGCAAAGGATTACTGGCTTGTGATCAGTCACAGAGGATTCGATAACTAGGGTTCACGCTGACATGTTAGATTTAAGTATGACATGATCGAGACAGGCTTTTTCACGAGTAGGTAAATTATGGGCAGGTAACAGACCATGATAAGCTGTGAGGTTTAGGTAGTCCGAGATATGATGAGAGGGTGTAGTAGAGGCGATATCGAGGTTAATATCTCCCACAATAACAATGTTTTTAAAAGAAGTGAGGTTAGATAGTAGTGAATTGAGGGATTGCAGAAAGTTGCTTACATCTACTACAGAGGGGGAACGGTAGATACAGATTATGACTTTTTCAGTACCAATTTTTATGACTAAACAGCTAGCGTCAGATAGGTCTGGTTCCTCGACAGTGTAATTGTCCATGTTGTACTTCTTGATATAGAGAACCACACCATCATTCTGATTTAAGAGTTTCTGTGTTTGAAAATTGAAATAGTTGTCGATAGTTGGAATTGAGTCTTGACGTTTCAGCCAGCATTCGGTAAATACCATAATTTCGCAGTCAAGGTTTATTCTATAGAGAAGAGTTAAGAAGGAATCTAAGTTTGAATGTATCGAGCGTATGTTCTGGGTGATTATTTTTAATTGTTTGGTGGCATTGCTGACATATTTAGTGCATTCTTCAGGTTTACAATTTAATGTACTAGAGACAGAGAGCTGATCAATACAGCTCGTGATATTGGTTACAGTATCCACTGGTAAGATGTATTTAGTGTTGGAGTACTTTGTGAAGACCAATTATGATACAGTATTAGGACTGTAATCATTCGTGGGTACATGAGTAAATAGTACAGTATATGGCATGACACGGACATAGACATTAACATAACATATGAATTATTGGTTTCATAATAAAGATTGTTAAGAGACTTGATAGTATTGAAGTACGGATTGAATTGTGTATGGTTTAGTGTAATTAGTTTTGATTTGTAATAGTATTTTAAGAATGGATATATGAATGTAATGTTGAGTTGATTTGTGATGTGTTTATAGTGTAGTGAAGAAGTTAATTGATTTTTAGTATGATAATTGTATATAGTGTATGTTTGGATGTGTGTGTAGAAATTAGTTACAGTATATATAAATAGTAAATTACAGAAAATTAGGAATGGTAGCATATTGTAAAAAGTTAAAAATAAAAATATTAAAAATATGAGAAAGTAGTTCACCACGTATAAGGAGAAGAACTTTGTTAGAGTTGCGTGATGGTAGCAGGGTAATACTACTAGTCATTTCTCTTGCTGTCTCAAGTACTCGAAGTCAGACTCGTGTTCAATTCTCTTTGCTGGATCCCCTTCCTTCCTCTTAATATAAATCTTGCCGTGGGACGTCCAATGGTAGGCGTAATTGTGTGCTTTAGAGAACTGCCGGGCTTGAAAGTATAGTTTCCTTGCCTTAGTGGTTAGACTTTCGGAGATGTATATGGGAGCCTCGCCTTTCGCATTAATATGTGATGCATTCAACCTGTTAGTTTTATTGTCGCGATTATATTTCTTGACACTTGCAAGTAGATTTTCCTTGGTGATGTTGCTCGTAAATTCTGCGGTTATATGTACGGCAGTCTGAGGATTTCTAGCGTTATTAAGGCGATAGACATCACTGAGTTCATGTGTCTCAATCTTAGAATGCACGGCAACTGCAATAGTTTTTATAATATTGACAAGGTCCTCTTTAGTTTCGCCTGGTTGCTTAGGCACATTACGTATGTCTATGCTGGGAGATTTCGCACGGCGCTCAAGGCTCTCAACTTTATCCTCGAGTGTTTTTATATACTCCAGACTACTTTTTCTTTCAGCCTCTAACGATGCGACTTTTCCAATTAGCTCGTCGTATTTATGGCTCATAAATTCCACGGAGGCTTGCAAGTCAACATTTTGAGCTTTGATCTGGTCCAAACTATCGCGCAGCGTTTTAAATTTATCACTTTGTTCGTTTCTCAAGCCAGTTATTGAGGTCATAAGATCTTCATGGAGCGATTTTAGCTCCGAGCTGTAGTCTACGCCATGTTTACGTTTTTGACGGATAGTAATTCTGTCGGCATCTAGCTGGTCTGGCTGCAATATAGGACTTGAGAGGTTTGGTTCAGAGCTATAATGTTGCATTGGGTCGTTGCTAGGAGTTCCTTTTGGTGGAGAACGTAGTATCGACATTGTCAATGTGTGGAGCAATTAGGTGGACCGCAGGGGAATATTAGTGTAGAAGGATAAAGAGATGTAGTACTCGTAATGTCCTGTTTGACGCTCCCTGCAGATGTGGGACTGATTTTCGTCAGCGCGTAGTGCTATGCGAATTCAATCAGGCGCTAGTATTTATTGTACCGGTAGGCGGGTCAGGTGTTAATGACTCACGTGCGACGGAGACAGGAAGTGTGATCGCTCGCCTCGTCTCGCTCAACGTTACGCGACGCCGGGGTCGATCTCTTGAGGCGCGCTGCTCTCCTGGTACTTCACTGATTTTAATTTATTTGATTTTTTGACAAAAATAAGTTCGATAATAAATAATTTGAATTAAATTAGATATGCACACGTCTGTACGCTTTCGCGATCCGAGGGAAGAGGAATGGATATTAATTATGTATTATAATTTAACTGCCTACTGGGACGGAATACGTCGCATTGAAACTTACTTTGAAAATTTGGAAGACACCTGCTACCAAACCAAACTGAAATATTGCAGAACTACAATGGAACAACTCGACCATGAAATGGAGCTGCTTAGTTATTATAACTCCATACTGATCAATCCTCATAAACATCTCGGTAACCGAAAGAAACGAGGCTTAGTAGATGGACTCGGTTACATGGCTAACAGCCTGTTTGGAATACTGGATCAACGCTTCGCTGAAAAGTATCAAAACGACATTGAATCTCTCCAAAACAATGAAAACTACCTATTGGATTTGATCAAAAACCAAACAAATATTGTAGAACTGCAAAATCAAGTTCTGAAGAAAAGCGAAAATAATATCAAGCGCCAGTTTGACATAATTGATAGCTTCGTTAACCAAAACAACTTCAATATCACTTCTATTGAAACGAATATGGAAATAATATCAGCGACAACTTACATTAATTCATCCTCCTTAACAGCGTATCTACTGATTAACAGCTTGCGGACGTATCAAGAATTGCTGTTTAACACTCTCACCAACGTGTACCTAGGACACATAGATGTGCATTTAATAACTCCCAAGCATTTGATTGAACAACTAGGGGAGATATCTGGAAACATCCCGAAAACTGTAGCACTACCAATCAAAAATTATAAGGAAAATATCAAGGATCTCTACAAGCTGATTAATGTAAAAGCACGAGTCACAGAAAACTATTTTATTTTCGAAGCACATATTCCACTGGTATCTAACGAAGATTATGTTATCTATCAAGCGATACCGTTACCTATGACCACAGCTAAAGAAGCTACTTATGTACAAATATCATCCAAGTACATTGCTGTAAACCTGAAACAAAATGTTTACATCTTGTTGACCGGAGATGACTTCAAGCATTGTTTACAACAAAGGTCAACCAACTTTCTGTGCATGAAAAACGTGCCGTCATACAACCTGCATAATAACAAGCAAAACTGCTATCGCATCAAAATACCACGCCTTGTGACGTAGAGCGGTCGTCATGTAAGGACGCATGGATAGCGCGATACTCGCCGTACAGCTGGCTAGCGATATGTTGTAATACATGTCCGATACGGGCAATATGCAGCAATGACATCACATCACACACTATGTCGTCCAAGCCTAGTGACGTTATCTCAAGGAGGTATACTGCAGTCCAAAGATTTAACCATCCACACCCATCGTCAGTACAATAGTCAGATTAAAATAGATTTTGAATTAACACCGATTACTTTGGATACGTCTATCAACCATTTAGTAAATCTGAAGTACCATTATGCACCGAACACGCTTCAATCTACAAGTACAGACCTTGAAATTACGAAGATTGAAGACAAAATTAAGATCCAAATGGAAAATGAAGCTCTACAGAGTACGATTTCAACACACGACGTTCACCAATATGTCATCAGTTATCTTCTGTTGACATCAGCCATCATCACTATTTTTGTGGTGGTTGGGAGGAAGCGTTGTCCCCACTGTTGTAAGAATAAGTCAGGAAACTCAACCACGGGACAACAACATAACGATATTGAGCTTCAAATGATGCATAGGAGCAATTACCAAATGAAAGAAGCAGCCGAAACAGCAAAGCCAGACAAGGACACCGACATTGAGCCTAGTCCTGGGACATCTCGACGAATTCTAAACACCGGAACTAGGAACGTCGCATTTAACTTTGACTAAGTTTGGTTATGTTTTTGCTTTGTGATGGCCTTTCCTTTTTCTTTAGTTACTGTTATCTTTTGGGGTTGCCAAGATGTACAGTCTTAAACTGTACATCATTATTTTTGATGACACTGCCGTCGGCACGAGCGTGCGTCATTTTTACTTACCTTTTACATTTCAATTATTTTATAGTGAGTGTGAATTTGTAACTCATAACATAAACAACTAAAGAGAAAGGAATCGTCAATATCGTTTTAGACTTGTATTTTTACTATTTAAAATATACATAACTTTCGTGACAACAACTTGTGATCTCTTTTCTCCACACTCTAATAACAACCAACAATCTGCAAGTGTACGAACCGTACATCTACTATATTCTGTTTGGTTAACTGCGGCCATCGTATGATGGCCACAATTATAGCGCGGTAAGATGTAATAATTTAGTAATGTTTATGTCATTTCTAAGTCTATCGCTGCATCAAATTGAATGATTCGATTAGGTAATTAATTGGTTTACAATTGACTCTACAATTGGACATCACTAAAATGTCTATGGTCATGTCAATAAACCGTTTGTATACCTTTTGATTTTATTGTATTGAAATTGGCTATAGTTTTCTCCGTCTACGACCGTAACAGATGAATGACACTCATTTGGTTATGATATAAGTCAGGTACATAAATGCCAATAAAATCGGATTAGTACTTTAAATTAACGGTTATCCTATAATACTTAACTTAACGATCTTTAACGATCCGAGTAACAGATAAGTCTTGTTGTAATACCGTTCCGCTTTATAAAATCGTTTTCTACGAATAAAGCAAAGTTACGACATTTTAATAGTGTGTATATGCACGGAAAAGTGACTTTATAACTGTGTGTGTATAAATATTGTGTAATAAACATTAGTTTAAGACTAAATTAGTGCTATTAAACCAGAACTTGTGAACTTATAACCAGACTACCTACATTAATATTCAATATAAACATTGTGAGCCGAACGCGTAAGTGACGCCGATTTCCGCGGACTTACGACCTTTTGGTCGCGACGTTTGCAGTCCTCGCACTCGGGGCATTTATTAGTGTGCCATTACAATATATTCCGAAACTTTTTTTAATAACCGCCTTTCTACTGTGGTCTTTATTTGTGTGCGGTTTCTAATAGTTATCATATTCCGAAATATTACCATTCGAGTAACAGATATGAGTGAAACAAAGATGAAATGGGCTTGCTGTGCCCAGGAAAACAGTGATAAAAGATCACTGCAGTGCATTGTTTGTAACAAAAAATATCACTGTGAATGCTTAGATTTGCCGCCAACAACAAGGGAACTGCCATCATGGACTTGTAACTCATGCGAAACCAAAAATTTGATTACCGAAAATACCCCTGTTCGTTTCAATACGAATATAACTATGCGCACTGGCAAAAGGCAAGCATTGCAATCACCACCGGCTTCATCTACAACACCCGTTACAGAAAATGGAGTTCGTGCTATTATTGAGGAGGTAATGAAATCGCAATTGGATTCACTGTTGGAGAAGTTTAATACAAATATGCGTACGATATTAAATCAAGAATTGAGTTCTATGCGGGAAGAAATAGAAGACTTGAAAAATACTGTAGCATTCATAAGCAGCGAATATGATGATATACTAAAAGACAAAGAGCAAGATAAACTGAATGTGAGGAATTTACAAGAGAACAATAACAAAATGACAACGACCATAAAAGATATGTCAAACCGCATAAACGTATTAGAACAGCAAGCTCGTGCCAACAATGTGGAAGTGCAATGTGTCCCACAAAATAAGAATGAAAACTTGGTCGACATTATTACCCAGTTGGGCAAGGTGATAAACTGTGACGTCAAAGACGAGAATGTTATTAACTGCACTCGTGTAATGAAACAAAATAATGCTAATAATCGTCCAAAATCAATTGTAGTCCAGTTCAACACTCCAAGATATCGTGACACATTCCTAGCTGCCTGTATAACATTTAACAAATCTAAGTCCTTGAAAGAAAAACTAAATACCTCCCACCTTGGTTTTAGCGGTGAGAAGTCCGCTATTTATGTAAGTGAACATCTGAGCCCAACAAATAAGTCTCTTCACGCAGCAGCCCGTCTCAAAGCGAAGGAAAAGGGATACAAATTTGTGTGGATTAGAGGAGGGCGTATCTACGTAAAAAAATCTGAGGACTCGGAAAACAAAATTATAAAAGACATTGATTCCTTAAACTTTATTAAGTAATTTAGGCTTGTATAAATGTAATAACGTGAGACTCTTTTCTTTTTAAAATTCGCAGATTTTAACATCTACTACCAAAATGCTCGTGGATTACGTTCAAAAAGTCATGACTTTTTATGTAACTTAGCTTGTACTAACTATGACGTTTTGATCTTAACTGAAACTTGGCTTAATAATAATATTCTAAGCAGTGAACTGTTTGATAAAAGATATATGGTTTTTAGACGCGATAGGGAGACCTCAAGCTTTAATAAAAAGAAAGATGGAGGTGGCGTTTTAATTGCTGTTGATAAAAAGTATTCAGCTACTCGAGAATGTGCTTGGGAGGGCAACTGTGAGGATCTGTGGGTTACTATAAATATACATAACACCTTCAAATTGGCAATTTGTGCAGTGTATTTACCACCACCTGTACAGTTTATTACTCTGGAACATTTCATGGACAAATATAACTTTGTGTCAGAAAGTAATAGTTTTAATTCTATTTTGATTGGAGATTTCAATATGAGTGGCATAAATTGGAGTTGTACTAACAGTATTACCGGTCGTCCGGTTGCTATCCCAGGCACTGGTACGAAAGTTAATGAAGCTTTCATAGATTTCATGTACATTAATAATCTCGTTCAATGTAATAACATCACTAATATTAAGAATAGGATTCTAGACTTGGTGCTTGTTTCATATCCCGATGTTGTTGTGACGGAGGCCGCCAGTAGTTTGACAAAAGTAGATCTCTATCATCCACCTCTTGAGGTAGTATTAAAGCCTAGAATATGCAATTTTTTAAAACACAATATAACCAAAAGATTAAATTTCTATAAAGCAGACTACTCTCAGATAAAAGAAAGACTTCAGAATACTAACTGGAATAAATTATTTACAGATACAGATAACCCAAATGTAATGCTGGATATTTTCTATGAAATTATTAATAGAATTATCGAACAAAACGTTCCATCCACCATAGTGAAGAATACTTCGCACCCACCCTGGTTCAGTAAAGGTCTTGTAAGATTGATACGAGAAAAAAACAATTACAGAAAAAGATACAATAATTATAAGAACCCAATGGATAAAATCGCCTTTCGGACTTGTAGTAAACAATGCGCTAAATTATCAAAACAATGTTATAATGCCTACATAGCTCATATAGAGCAAAAAATATCAACTAACCCTAAGTATTTTTGGTCTTATATAAAAACCAAACGCGATGTATCAAAAACGTATCCAGCGTCTATGTCCAATGGTTCTATTATCTGTTCTAATGGGACTGACATGTGTAATATGTTCGGATTACATTTCTATAGTGTTTACAGTCCAATTACTCGATCAGTGAATGTAAACAGCTCATTCTGTATACGGAAATTGGCGTATAGCGGGGATTATTTTAATGCGACTAATATTAACAAGAAAGAAATTTTAGATTATCTCAAGTCTCTGGATATTAGCAAAGGATCAGGGTGTGATGAGATACCCGCCTATTTTATATCAAGGTGCGCCAATGAATTAGTTACACCATTAGATCTAATTTTTAATAAGTCTCTTAACGTAGGAATATTTCCTGATCGGTGGAAACAAGCAAAGATAATACCTATTCATAAGAGCGGCGCCGACAATTTAATAAGTAATTACAGGCCTATCTCAATACTTTCAACACTGGCCAAGGTTTTCGAAGCATTACTATGTCCTAAAATACAACATTACTTCAAAAAATATGTTTCTGATTGCCAACATGGCTTTATAGCCGGTAGATCCACTTGTACTAATTTAGTGGCCTTTGTCGAAAGTGTTTCTGAAGCAGTGGACTCTAACAAACAAGTAGATGCTATCTACACTGATTTCAGTAGCGCTTTTGACAAAGTCCCACACAACGTTTTAGTTGAAAAGCTTTCGGCTTATGGTTTTGCGGGCTCATTTCTTAGCTGGTTTAATTCCTATTTGACCAATAGATATTTTTATGTGGTGGCTAATGGACATAAATCGGTAACATATAAAGTAACATCCGGTGTTCCTCAGGGATCCCACCTAGGCCCTATTTTATTCTCAATTTTTATTAATGATCTACCTAGTTACCTCAACAACACAACTCCATTTATGTTCGCAGACGATCTAAAAATGTTTTGAGTGATAAAATCTCAGCAAGATGCAAAGTTACTACAAGCGGATATAAACGGGCTATTTACTTGGTGTAATGAAAATCATATGCAGTTAAATGTAAAAAAATGCACTCAAATCTCATTTACAAGAAAATTACAGACCCTCGATGCACAATACCACATCAACGGGACATGCTTAGTTAAAACTGAAGTCGTTAAGGATTTGGGGATCCTCATTGACCAAAAGCTAACATTTATTCCACATTTGGATTATGTTGTGAAAAAAGCTTCTAAGGCGCTTGGCTTTATTGTACGTAACGGCAAACCATTTCAAAAACCAAAAACTAGAATATATTTATACAACTGTTTCGTCCGAAGTATACTGGAGTACTGCTCTGTCGCTTGGCGTCCTCACTACGCTACACATAGTCTCAGATTAGAACGAATACAAAAGCGATTCCTTAATCACTTAGCTTATTTCACAGGTATTGCCAAAAAGTCTCGCAGTTATAATGTACGCCTTAAAAGGTTCAACATGCAGTCCCTTGAAACGCGTAGAGAAGCACATGACTTAGTATTTATCTACAAACTTTTAAACAACTTTATGGACAGTCCCCAACTCTTAACTCAAGTCAATTTTAATGTTCCTCGCAAATATCCTCGAAATTATGTCAAATTGTTGTATCCTCCGTCACGCAAAACAGTGTTAGGCTTTCATTCGCCCATCCCCAGACTTTGTCGGCTACAGAATAAATTTGACAATGAAATAGATATCTTTGGCACTACTCTCAATAAATACAGGCACCAAGTTTACCACAGGACCGTGTAATTGTTATTTACTACGTAGCGTAACTTAAACTTAAACTTAAATTTAATTTTATATTATAAGTATATACACTTATCTAATACGATGTGAACGCTGTGTTTATCCTTGATAAATTGTATACCTATGTTATAATTTAACATGTAAGAATATATGTATGTATGGTGTACAGTTGTAGATGAACCAATAAAGTAAAATAAATAAAAATACCGTTGGTACTTCGATCGAATACTGTTATTCGATAAAAATCAGATAATTAGGTACCGTCATACGGGGTCATTCGAAACGGTTTTTATCTGTTTACATGTATTTGACAACTTATTCATTCAAATGGTATATTTGTTGTAGTGCCAAAACTCTAGTTAAGTGCATTAGATACAAAAATAAACAGCAACACGAATTAAAATACGGCCAATTTTGCGTAATCCGTTAAAATATAGCCTGTTCCTATTCTAACAGAAATAGGGGACAATAGGGAAGACATAAGTGTCAATGGGATAAACTTGTAGGGTTGTCACCATTTAAGTCAGTTGGGTACATAGGTACATATTATTATCTATATAAGAAAATAGGTAATTACTAAAAACGCATATATAGCAGCTGTTCAAAATTGTGTAGGTATTTATTTTACTTTATGTATCATTATGGAACTCTAAACGAATTCACACTATTTTAATATGTTTAAAATTTACTTTAGGCTTAAATGTGACTGTTAAGTGAGCAATGTTTATAGTTGGCTATCTATCTACAGCTAGCTAGGTTTTAATGTAAATAAAACAAATAATTTGACATTAAAATATTTATTACCTATTATTTATACTCATTGTTGAGTGCTGATGATAAAAAATATTACCCGTTTTCAGAATCATTAATCAAATAAAAAATAACATTCTCGTTCATAATATTTAGGTAGTTTACGTATACCAGAAATCAATAAAATGATATAAATTGAATATAAAAAATGAAATCAAATTAGAGTCACGTATAAGATAAAACTAAATTGGATTATTCATTATTAAATTAGCTTTACGAATCAACTAATCAAATTAAAACTTCTTATATTTTAATTTCAGTTTAAACCTTAATTTAAAACAATCATCATCTACGTATGTAATATTAAGTTCTAGAACTATCAAATTCACTAATAATATTAAAAGGTTAACATTTAGGAACTTAAAATATAACATCTTAGGTACAATTAAATAACATCTTCATCTGTGAGATCGCTTAGTACTTCCGATTCATTTCTATAATATTTTGGCCTGTCTATCGTAAGTCTATTAGTTAGTCACTTTTAAAATTGTAGGTTCACTGCCTGTTCTAATGTTCACTTTGTTTGTAAGTTTCCTCAACTCTCTATCCGATATAATTACTTCTGATTGAATTTTAATTTCACTTGTTTAAACATTTGGCACAGGTTTTGGTTTAAAGCTATCATTTGTGTTCGGATTATCTTGCAACATCACTGTATTATTATCTGAAGCAACTTCTATGGTATCAGCTAACATAAATATATCTTCAAATACTACAGGCATATTTAAAATGTAATTAAAAGCAGGCAAGTTATTTACTAAAGTTTTTTCTTCATCTTTTTGCATTTGATCAATACATTCCTGCATCATTAATATTTTATTATCATTTTCTTCATCTGTTTTTTCAATTCTCAAACTATCTTTGCTATTACTATTTGTGTTTTCGTCATTATTTGTAGATCACTATGAGCGGAGCGATCGATTTCAGCTTAGGTTTCTTAAATACAGGTGTATCTAGATTTTCTTTCTTGTCTTATCCTTATCGCTCTCCTCTTTCTTTGTTTTCTTTATAAGTAGTTTATTATGTCTTTTTTCCTTTCTTATCATTTATATCAAATTTATCATTTCGTTCTATTTCTTTACTTGTTCCTGCTCCCACTGTAATGTTTTTTTTTTTGCAAGCTGGGACTTCTTCGGTATTGCTTTCATTAGATTCTTCAATCTCCAAATTTTCTTTTTCCTGTTTGATATGGTCGTACGACCACTTATGCCATATCTCATATCTTGCAACAGAATTAATACTTTTACATCAATAGCCTCTTTATAATCGTAATTCTCATTTGGCTTCAAATTAGGTATCCTTTCTAAAACTTTATTTTTGTTCAAGGGACTTATGCCACATTTTTGGAAGCCCGATTTAATATTCTGCGAAATATTTTCTTCTAATGCAGTCATTAATTTCTTTAATAGCATTGGGAAGGACTGTTTGGTACAGTGGCATAGTTACTACTATCATGTTTTTCCAATTACACAATATGTCTCTCCACTTTATTTTCAAGGGCCTAAAAACGGCCTCATCTAGTGGTTGGGTTAGGTGAGTGGAATTAGCAGGCAAAAAAAATAAACCTGATATCATATGTATCTTTACATTCCCGATTTGCCATTAAAATACGGTATTATAATTGTCTTCACCCAATCCTCAAAACAGAGGGCATCAAGCCAATTGGAGGGTGTGCTGTTGTAACGGCAGCCTCTTGGTCCATTGAGGCGCCAGGTGTCGTATACATATTGAGCCTTATAAACAACATAAGGCGGTAAAAGAGTCCCATCAGCAGCAGCCGCCATCATAACTGAGGTTGAACCTTTTGTAAGGTTCATAATACGTTCGGGATATTTTACGCTTCTTTTTACTAAGAATTTTTTGCGTCCTGGGTCGTCGGTTAAATTTGTTACGTCATAATTGACTATATTCGATAGTGCAACTCCCTCTATTGACATCTCTAGTTCCCTAAAGTAGTCTTCAATGGTTTCAGGTGAGATTTCTGCCCGCAATCTTTTAATATTTTGACTTAATCGTGTTGTAATTTTATCTCTGTGTCTTTTGAGAAAACATTTCACGTAATCGGGCCCAGGCATATTGTTTTTAAACCTCCTTACAGTATAACCTAATTGGTCTAAGTACCCTTTAATCAAAAATCTTAAATCTATAGTTTCTAATGGATATCTCCATTCAGAACATATATTTATATATTTGATTAAATATTCTTCTTCTTCAAGTCATAGTGCATTTTGTCCACCTTGTTTTTTCGTAAAAAAGGTGTTATGTCTGTGTAATACGGTCTTTGGTATATTGTATTTTTTCGAAAGTTTTGATAAAGATGTTTTTGTTGAATTATATTCCTGCAACGCTAATTCTATTGCTTCATCATGTTTCCTGTACTGTCCACTTCCGGTGGGTTTGTAAGTGCGTGGCATTTTGTCTCGCAGCTACTTACCTAGCTAGTGTTTATCTGAAATCAATAATAGAAAAGTTACTTATGACAAGTCACGCACATGATGAAAAGAAATAATAGCCAATGTCATCAGAATTATAAGTTTTCTACTTTCACGATTTGTATACATTATAAGACAAAGGGTGTGAGGGTAGTTGCCGAAATCCGCAATTCTCGAAGGCACCGCTGAGTTCACACCAGTCAGCCTGTGACCACGATCGATGCAAGTCGGTCAAAACCTCGGCACAAATAAATAGGTATCTATTTATACCTTTACTAATATATATATATACTAATACTCACACGATTGAGACCCGTTGTCTTATATTGTATAATGTAATCAGAATCGGGATCCAGCCCCTAAGATGGATTTGGGCTGAACCGACTAAAACCACCGCGGTGTTCCTCACACCTTTATGGCGAGGCCACGCGGATTGCTCTCGCATTCGAATTGCGACCCCGCCAAAGGTTCGACCCGCCGATGGACGTGGCGGGTCCCACACAACCATCACACATACAGGACAAATTCACAAGACGAATTCACAAACACACAATATTTACACAGACAAAGCGGAGGACCTAGTCCCCCTTCCGACATTGAGGGGCGTGCGCGGAACACGCCGCCTATTCGGACCTGCGCTGATCGGGTGATGGACGAAATGGGGGTCGAATCCATGTTATAGTAACTACTATTATATACTATTAATATTATTAGCAGTATCATGAATTAATTGTGTTACTATATAGTTTTCAATAAATGGCGATATTACAAAATTTTGCTGCGGTAGCCATAGATTACAATACGTTAGCGTCTTCTTTAGTGTTGCAAAGTAAAAATTCAGTAAGATATTTTGTTTTAGTCTACAACAACTTAAATCAATGAAAATGATAATTTATATAAATAATATCTAAAGCCTCCTACTACACAATGGCCCATGATGGGCGAATAAAAAAGTGGCCATCATCGCCGCGATCATGGGTTGTTCTCTACACAATCGTGACTGTTACATTTACTCACTGTCGTCTGTTGAAGATGGACGTCGAAGTGATAGCGGCTGCTGATATCTATTTGCTCAGTACATATAATCATTATCGGAATGTGCATCAAATAAAGGTCTTGAATAATAGATGGAGGAAGAGAAGATGGTGGATGTTAACTATTCACCGTAACAGAACACGGTGCAGTAACTCTTTTATTGTTTTATTCGTAGCTTTTGGCTTGCGATTTCATTTTCACGTCTCGGTCCGTACAAATTTTATGGATATGTTAATTTTTTATTTCAGACAAGCCATTAATATGCAACTAGCAGTACTTCTCGCAGAATCATCACGAGAATTTGATAACTTCGTTCGCATGTCATCAAGCGACTTTGAATATCTTGTGCAAAAAATATCTCCAACGGTTACTAAAAGACACATTTTGGAGGGAATCAATACCAGTTAAAATAAGACTTGCAGTTACATTAAGATTTTAGGCACCGGAGATAGTTATAGAAGGTTGCATTGCTTATTCAAAATATTCAGTCAAGATATATCTAAAATAATACCTGAAGTTTGCTTAGGTCTCAACATAATTCTGAAAGATTATATTAAGGTAAGTTAAAAAAACAAGAATTCTTTATTAGACACTGAAATCTTTATTAAATGTTTGACATTAATTAATAAATTAACTGTGGTACAAAATATTTTAATTTTATCTTAATCAATCTTTTAAAGCCTCTAAAGCCTTAACTAAAATATCATCAGAGCACTCAGTCTGTGTCTGATGATGGTAAGATTCTTGGGATTCATCTAGTATATGTAGTAATTGGGTATTATTCGCAGATGAAGGCTGATTGGTAATAAAAACTTGCGGAGGTGAACTTACTGAAGTATCAGTAGGAGATTGTTGATGATATGTAAAAGCATAAGGAGGCGAGGGAGTGAAGTAAGTGCTGAGTGTGGAGGATGGACGACGACGGATAGCATTGTTGGCAGGGGAAGGCACTCCTACAGAGTTATTGGACCGAACAGATAAGGGGCGGTTATCAACTATATACATCGAATGGTTGGAATGAGTACTGTGCGATGTTGATGGTCGATAACCACTACCTAATTATAATTTCGGATGATGACGAAACATGCCTTTTGTGGGATGATGATGAACGACTGTCAAGTGACCGTCTCTTTTTTAATAACATACCATCAATTTTGTACATTAGATCCTGTCTGTCGAGCTCTGTATACTGCCTTAATTTGTTGGCCAGAAGCCTACCGTAAAAGTCACAGTCGTCTTCACATGGCTGATTTTTATTTGGGCTTAAAACATTATTTAGCGTAGATAATGCATTTTTAACTTGTGTATTGCTCTTGTAGTTCTAGAGGTTTATGACTCCGGCGTTTAATTCATCGCTACGCATACACTTAATTCATCGCTAACTTGCGAGGCATTAAATGATGATACAGAACGTTCCTTCCACTGGATCTTCATCTTGATCCTGTACCGACAATTCACCGATTAGCCACGATTATAGGCGATGATGGCCACTCACAGACGATTATGCTCTCTACACAATCGTGCGTGCCTGTATTCGCCCATCATGGGTCATTGTGTAGAGGTGCCTTAAAATCTCAGCAATAATGCCATATAAAAGTACAATAGAACTAAACAGGTAATATCAATGCAGATTAAAATATTTAACTGTATTAGATTTAGTAGAAATAGTGAGATCATCTAGCAACACTGTTTTTGACACGTCATGCTCGACAATTTCTAAAAAGAAAATTTTCGATTTATGCGTTTGCTCAAAGTTAATTTCTTGTTTTCTGTGTTTTTTGTGGTTTTTCTACAACGTAGTACGTTGAGATGAACTTAGTGGCTCCGGCCAGGCATCGAGAGTACTTAAAAACGCTAAAGACTTCTATTTTGTGGTGAATCTGGTCAATTTTGTGACCATGATTCAAAGATCACGTTGTGTACCAGGATGTTTGGTGAAGCTTGGAGACGGTAAACGGACTGTGATGATGCTGTTAAAGTCGCACCGCATAATTATTATGTGACTCACAAGAGAAAATAAAAAATATACACATTATTTTTTGTTAATTTTTTTCATGTTTCTTTACCTTATAATCCCAGTTTGTAACTTGATTAATATGCTGACTATATCTGTATGCATACAAATATAGGCAGCATATAAATTACAAAAAAGTTATAACATTTCTAAAGGAATAATGCAGATGTCTATATACGTATATACACGTATGTATGTATCCCAATCATTGCCACCAATGCACCGTTTGCGTTGAACGATAATTCGACGCCATACCACCAACGCACCGTTTGCGTTCAGGTAGTCGCCCTCTTTTTAAAAGAATGACTAAATATAGTAGTTTTTTTTTTAATTTTTCTGGTATCCTAACTATATGGTTTTTTACGTGTAGAAACACTGATGGTTCGTGTCTGTCAAATTCATATCAAGTATAAAAAGCGGTAAATATGTACGTACGGTGATTTTAGCTGAAATTTGTTTGACGTTATACTCGTTTAATTTTGTATTCTAACTCAATTTATAAGCAAAAGTATGTAAAAGGTAAGTAAAACTTTTGGTTTAATAAGTTATTTTATTGTACTATTATATTTATATAGAAATATATCACATGAACGCGAACGTTCAGTGGCACAGGAGTGCGGATCTTAGTTGATACGGTTTATGCATGACTAACAAAAGCAAATAAAACATTTGAATATTCTTACAGGGGACGTCTGCTTTTATTATATAGTATTTATTAACACTGCATTCATGATGTTTATAATTTTTGACTATTTCAAAATAGTGTGTGAAATGTATATGTATATATGTGTATAATACACCTCTCCCTTCCGGGAAACAGATGTGTTTATATTATTACGAAAGTTATTTTAATAATTGATTTATATGTTTTAGGTGTAAAGTAAATTTCAAAAATGAATCGAAGAAAATATAATGTTTTTTTTTCTTTTTATACTGAATTGTGTAACAGAAATAATATATTAAGTAATTGTAAATATATTCCGTTGCAATGTGGTCTCATCAGCTAGTTAAGAGTTTCATTATATGTAATAAGTAAATTTGATTATTTTCAGAGACTCTTATTTATTTTTCACGCGCTTTCGATAGTATCAATATTTCGTTGCTATTATCTAAATTAACGTACTACGGGTTTGCCTGTAGATCAGTGAAGTGGTTTCACAATTATCTGTCCACCCGTTACCAACGTGTTGAACTACGGCTCAGTGATGGGCAATCTGCTTTTTCAGCATGTACCCCTCTGTTAAGGGGAGTTCCGCAGGGATCCATTTTAGGTCCTATTCTTTTTACTCTTTACTGCGCTGATATAACTAACTGTATGTTAAAAATGAATTATCACATTTACGCAGACGACATACAAGTTTACATATCGTTTAAAAATACGGACTACGAACGAGCTATCGCAGATCTTAACGCGGACCTTCAACGCATTACGGAGTGGGCGGAAGAAAATTCTCTGGTACTCAATCCGTCCAAAACCAAGTACATGGTATTCGGCTATAAACACCAGCTAAGAATATTACGTTGATGGGTGAAGTTATCGAAAGAGTTGAACAGGCCCGCAACCTAGGACTGCACATCGATACTAGTCTTAGGTACGAGGAACATGTCGCCGAGATGGTTAGTAACTGCTTTTATAGGTTAAGAATTTTATATAATATGCGTCCATATTTATCAGAAGAGCTACGGGTGCGACTAGTTGAGTCATTGGTTTTGTCAAAATTAAATTATGCCGATACGGTGTACGGGTCGCGGCTACTAGCACGAACGGACAGGCTTATTCAAAGAGTCCAGAATGCTTGCGCTCGTTTTTGTTTTAATATACCATCTAGGAGTCATGTTACACCATTCCTCAACAAAAATTGCATCCTTAAGATGAAATCTAGGCGCAAACTACATTTGGCCTGTCTTATGTTCGGTGTTGTTAGTACTCACGAGCCATCGGACCTACATCGCAAATTGAGCTGGGTAAATAGCAAACGCAACTGCGTGAGCAGACAGTGCTCACTACAGCTCTCTATACTGCCACACAGAATATCTGCATTTAGGGGCAGTTTCCGCTACGCTGCATCAAAAATATGGAATAATTTACCACCGCCTATCAGACTACAAAATACTACCCCTTCCCCTCGGATCACGAAAGTGGTTAGACGTGTGCATCCACGCAATATTTAAAATAAAATCGTATTTTAAGTTAAAATATTCAAATAAATTAAATTCGCAAAGTACCAGGCGCGCATAACTCTATTAGCGACGGATAGTAGTGGTGCGAGAGTGACAGCAACACTGGAGACGGAGATAGCTGCCTAAGCTACGCCACGAATCTGTCAAGCGTCCATCACCTGTCATCTGTCATCGGACTCTAGCTGTCAACGGGCTTCATCTGTCAAAGACAACCTTAGTGCAGTGTTGCCAGAATTTAAAGTCAAATTGGTAGAAATTATTTCGTTCGAAGCACTAGACTGCAGAATCGGTACGAGAGCGCAAGAAAGTATCAAGTGCTCACTACAAAGACAGCGTGCAGCACCAGAACACACAACGAAAAACAGTCTCAGTGTAAGTAATCCTTTCTATAATTACATTGAGTGTTCAAACACTGGTCGTACGTCAAACTTATTCTGAAACGTCAATAGGTAATCAACCACTGGACCCCTTGTGTGAGTAAGATAGCTAATACGACGTCTTTGCGAACGTCTGCTGGAGCCATAAGGACGTGTATACGCACAGACTGAGCTGTATACTACACAGTAATACTTCTACATTTCGCTGCTATCCTGATACCAGAAAGTAATTCTTTTGAAAACTAATTTATAATTATCATTATGTCAACTCGGCGCACTCCACCTGAAAAATCATTATTGAAACCTAGTATTTTAACACAGGAGTCTGATACGGCGTCCGACTGTGTCGGGTCTGATCCTGACTGTGGAGGACACATAAATATTAAACGTCGTCTGAAACGTAAATTTGATGACTCCACATTGACTGATATAAAAGAGATGTTAGCAAATGTACAGCAACAACAACAAGAGCAGGCTTTAAAGTTTGATACAGAAATGAGTAAGATGATTAAGCAAAATATAGATATTAAAACTTCCATTGAGACCATGTCAGCTAAATACGATGAAATTTTGCAAGAACTTAAACAAACGAAAACCGAAAATACTACGTTCAAAAAACAAATCAAACAACTAGAACAAAAGATCGAACTACTTGAACGGAATGCTAAAGCGTCAACTTTAGAGTTCAGAAATGTACCAGAACAACAATCTGAAAACAAATCAACACTAGTCAGCATGGTAAAAAATATTGGTGACGTTCTGAAGGTTGAGGTGCAAGAATCCGATATACGAAACATATTCAGACCGAAAATGTCGCAAAGTAAAACAGCTCCAGTAATAGTAGAATTTTCAGCGACCACTCTTAAAGAAAATATAATTAAAGCCTCGAAAACTTTCAATAGGGAGAACAAAGAGAAACTGAATACGAGACACTTAAAATTAACGGGTGAACCTAAACCTATTTTCATATCAGAATCTCTCACTACCAATGGACGACGCTTATACTTCTTGGCACGCCAATCTGTTAAAAGCAACAAATACGCAGGCTGCTGGACTTCGCATGGAAGGGTATATATTCGTCAGAGAGAAGGTGACCCATCCAAATTAATCTCCTGTGAAGCAGAATTGACTACACTAAAGACACAATGACTATTATCCTACCACTATTTTATAAAGTCAATATGTATAATTTTAAAAACTAAATATCAAGATAATATCAATTTTAGCAACAAATGTCGTTACAAATATCTTTATGTCATTTTTCTAAAATGCTTGCATATGTCTGTATACACTCTCATTCTACTAACACACTTCAGTCTACGAGTATATTTGCAAACCTACACAATAAACACATACACAATCTACACTACAGCAAATACCTATAAAATCTTATACAATGAAAAATATATTTATAATATTATACCATATTTATCAACACATAGTAACATGAAATACATAAGTATTAAACCAAGACCTCTTATATTCCTTAATCTACAAAAAAATATATACCTAAACAATATACTTTTTTACCGTAACATGCAATGGAGTAAGTCAATTTTAATTTACGTTGTCTTATTTACTGTACACATACAACAAATGCGACTCTTATCTTACTTCCAAATTAAAACAAATAATATTATTTCTATATTATTTTCACCAGTAATAATTATAAACATCATTCGATACCACAAATAATTTAATACAAGACATTGATCAATTTAATATTTCTACCCCTATTTCTTGTGAACCAGAGGAATGCATCTCATATCTTCAACATCCTACACGATATCTAAATATTCTACAGCAGAATATCCGTAGCCTAAACTGCAACTTCCAGGAAATAAACGTTCTCCTTAAGCGATTGAAACTGTCCTGTGACATTATTGTGCTGTCAGAATGCTGGCTGTCCCATGTCGTGAACTTACCATTGCTTGAAGGATATAATTCGTTTAAAACCAATGATAACTACAATCAAAACGATGGCCTTGTAGTCTATACCAATAGTAACCTGGAATGTATTGTAGAGGAACCATCCCTATCTGAAGCCAATTGCCCGACAATTAAAATACAAAATCATACAATATTAATTACGATTTATAGGCCACCCAGCTTCAGAACACCTGATACTTTCATAGATTCCTTACATGCACTATTAGAAGGGCTTTCGTCCT
Organism: Catocala nupta; assembly: GCA_963675205.1. Lineage (NCBI taxonomy): Eukaryota > Metazoa > Arthropoda > Insecta > Lepidoptera > Erebidae > Catocala > Catocala nupta. The sequence goes on from OY776087.1 coordinate 768,059, forward strand.
TTAAAAATATTATAATAGTTGGCGATATAAATATTGATCTAATTAAAACAAGCCCTATTAACACAGCGTATATGGACACAATTACCTTTCACGGACTACTTCCTGCCATTAATACTGCAACTAGGGGAAAATCGTGCTTAGATCATGTGTTACTAAAAACGAAATTAAAAGCATTTACATTTACCTTAGGTACCAGTATCACGGATCACGAATCAGTCTTATTTAGCTTAAAAACAGACGTGTCTATAAATAAATCAACTAAACTAAAAAATATCTTTAAAATTGACAAGGAAAGACTAAAATCTGATTGTGACAATTATGATTTTGTGAAAGTTTATCAGGAAGCTAATTTAAATACTGCAATGAACAAGTTCATTTATATAATTCAGCAATTAATTGCAAACAACTCGATAAGACGATTAACTCCTAGAAATAAATTTATAATAAAACCATGGATAACTATTGGTATGTTACGTTGCATACGCAATAGAGATAGGATGCACAAAAAATTAAAATCGAATACAACTAATGTAATATTAAAAATATCGTACTTAAGATATCGAAACTATTGCAATAATTTATTTAAAAAACTTAAGAAACAGTATGAGAGAGATCAATTAATAATGTCTAAAAATAATTCAAAAAGGCTTTGGTCTACGATTAAAACAATTACCAACGACAATAACAAAAATCAACTACCACTACAACTTTTAAAAATTACTGACAATCCCAAAGAGGCGGTGAACAAGACTAATGAATACTTCTCTAATATCGGTAAACGCCTATCTGATATGATTTTACCCAATCGCTATCCAAACTTCAAGAAAGTTATAGAGCCTCCCGTGAAATCTTTTGTTCTTCTACCAACGGACAATGGAGAAGTTGAGAGAACAATACAGCTTTTTAAAAGTGACTGTGCACCAGGTTGGGATCAGATCAGTGCCGACATTCTTAAGATTACATCCAAGTCAGTAACACCCGTGCTAACTGATTTGATAAATCGCTGTTTTGAAGCTGGGGTATTTCCGGATTCTTTAAAAAGAGCTGTAATACACCCGATATACAAGGCGGGTGAAAGAACCAGCGTCAGTAACTATAGACCTATTGCAATCTTAACTACATTATCGAAATTATTTGAGCGCATAATTAACACCAGGCTTATTAAATACTTAGAAAACAGCAAACTACTTTCAAACTCACAATATGGTTTTAGATCTGGCCGCTCAACCAGTAATGCTGTACTCGATCTTATTAACTTTCTGGTTAATAAATTAGATAATAAAAAGAAATGCCTAACTATATTTCTCGACCTTGCAAAGGCCTTTGACACTGTTTCTGTCCCCTGCCTTATGGAGACACTAGAAGCCCATGGTATTAGAGGCATTCCACTGGCATTGCTATATGATTATCTGCACAATAGAACCCAATGCGTAAAAATCGGTGACAATATTAGTGACGAGTTGCCAATTGCATTCGGGGTACCACAAGGCAGTATACTAGGTCCAACACTCTTTCTCTGCTATATTAATGAGCTCTGCACACTTAGTAATAAAAACTGCCGCATCTCGGCTTATGCAGATGATACAGCTCTAACCTTTTATGCTGATTCATGGGATGAACTCTTTAATCTTGCGCAGGAGGGATTCAACACGATTTGCCACTGGCTAATATCACACTCTCTCACTTTAAACGACGATAAGACCAAATTCATTGTGTTCTCAATCCAAAATCGAAGAGAAATAGATATTACAAATAACATATATGCGCATAAATGTAATTTTCCTCCTACTCCCAGTTGTACATGTCCCAAAATTACTTCTACTAAATGTATTAAATATCTTGGAATCGAAATTGACGCTAATTTAAAATTTGAAAACCACATACAAACTTTATCCAATAGAATGCGAAAGCTAACATACATATTTAAAGCACTACGTGACGTAGCAGACAAACAGACCATAAAGTTAGTATATGAGGCCTTGGCGCAGTCAATCATATCCTATTGCATCACTACCTGGGGAGGAGCTTGTAAAACAAAAATGATAATCCTTGAAAGAGCTCAAAGAATGATACTAAAAGTAATTCTATCAAAACCTCGGTTATTTCCTACTTCTAAACTTTACGAAGAAGCGCAAGTCCTCACTGTGCGCCAGCTTTATATAATGCTATCTATACTTCATAAACTAAGTGACTTACCAGAGGATAGTACAGGCTATATTTCTTTCTTACCCTTAGTAAAATAATTATTTTCTAGCGTTAATACACACATGGTTACATCCCAAGCTGTCGCTTAGAAACCCAGAGTCTGCTATCTGTAGTGATGTGGTAGATTACCAATACCCAGCAACATAAGCAAAGAAGAAAAACGTTATGTTGCAGGTTATTTAGTTAAAAAGTGTATAAAAAAAATTGTAAACGTTGTCATCGGTGTAAACTCGAACTGTTGAGCACAACGCCGCCGAGAAATAATGATTATATATTCCAACGAGACTACACCCATAAATCGTGTAAATATCCGTCGGAAGCATTGTGTTTATTTTTAGATGATGATAATACAAACTCAATTAAATGAGGAACCAAATATTAAAAACAAAATATGTTCCAAGAGCAAAAGTTAAAATATTTTGCAATATTTCATTTTTGACCTGCGAGAATCACAAAAAGAAAACTTTATGCTTTATGTTATTGTGCATAGTTGGTGCACCAAAGTTAACAGGTTGCTAAAAATGACTGAGGAAGCTAGTAACAATAATATAAAAGCGCAAGCATATAAATATTACAAAACACACATGCACAAAAGAAAACTAAATAACTATACAACTTAATGCAGAATTATTCTGTTATTTTTCTTTAATCCTTTTTAATTGAGTGTTTTTGGTTTATAACTTGACTTCGATTTGCCAAAAACTAGTCAAGTTCTACACGTGATCAATGAAGTAAAATTCTGTGTAGGGATGTACAGAAGGGCCTTTAGAGCATTACAAAGCAGTGAGTGTCTAGAAAAAAGATGGTAAGCGGTTTCTTCTAATAAAAATCCAGCAAACCGTTTCATAGAGGAGCTTTTATGGCTTGGTCATCTAACGGTAGTTCGATACACTGAAGAGATCCGTCCTGCTGAAATAAGTTAGCATACCTATCAAGTGTTTATGGTTTGCGATTGTGGCTGTGCCAAGATGAGCCATACAACATGATCAATGTTTTTCTCAAACTTAGAAGCAATTTAATGTTAAATGCCTATAAAATGCATACTTTATTTTCGTACAATATTTGTTATATATGTATTTAACTTGATGAAATTTATATTACATAAAGTAGGTAAAGTATTATTTTTTTATATAAAATGTCATTCAATATAATGTATTAACTAATAAATAATATAATTTATTCAGTTATGGATATTTTAGTGATTTACTGACTTTGTACGTATTATTATTAACTGGGACTAACGTTGACTTTGCATTACAGTACAGGCTAAGGGCTATACGTGCTCTATTTTAATAACGATTAAGCGCATGACAAAGTGATTGTTGCAAATTTTACGCTCCACCTTTTTTTTAATAAAGTCAAACATCATTGGAGCTATAGAAATCATCAAAGTTGTTCGGATGTAAGGCGTACATGCACATTCCAGATCAGAAGAGAACAAAATGGTATCCGAAAAGCTTGGAGATGATCTTCGTGGGTTACTGTGAAGAATCAAAAGGATATAGACTCATTGATCCTTCAAATGATCAAGTTCACAGAGCTCGAGGCGTGGTATTTTTGGAGAACCAAATGTATCAGAAGACTGCTGATCCTGAAGCGAACAAGGAAAAAGCAACAATTGAACTAGATACTGAAGATCAACAGCACAAGGAAATCCCTCAAGAAAATGAACCTACTCGGTCAGTACAGATAATTGAAGAGAACCTTCTGTCAAATGATAGAGATCATATTGACTCGAGTACAGAAGTAGCTGAAGAAGAGGATGAAGAGTGGATGTCGTTCGAAGAGAAGCCAGGAGATGAGAAAGAGACACAAACTGAACCGACAGTGGAAGAGAGGAGATACCCACTTAGAGAGCGGAGGCAGGTTCAGAGGCCAGATTTTTCACTTATCAAGCCATACCACAAAAAGATGATCCGCTGACTATGCAAGAGGCACTATCGAGAAATGATGCTGCACAGTGGAGAGATGCGATACAGAAGAAGCTTGATGCTTTAAAGAAAAATGAGACCTGGGTTCTTGTGAAACCTGACCAAGCGAGCAATGTTGTTGACTGTAAATGGTTATTTAAAGTCAAAAAGGAGGCCGGGAATAAAACGAGGTACAAGGCTCGATTGATTGCGCGAGGGTTCAGTCAGCGAAAAGGGATTGACTATAATGAAACCTTTTCACCCGTGGTCCGGCATAGCTCTTTGAGACCTCTTATTGCGTTGGCAGCAAACCTCGGTCTGCAGATTGACCATATGAATGTCAAAACAACATTCTTAAACGGAAACATAAGTGAAAACGTCTACATGCGACAGCCACCTCACTTTGAAGAAAAGGGCAAAGAAGACTATGTGTGCTTAATAAAGAAATCTCTTTACGGTCTTAAGCAAGCCCCTCGGTCTTGGAACTAAAAGCTACATTCGGAACTGAAGAGCTTAAACTTTAAACGTTGCTTAAACGAACCCTGTGTATACATGAGAAAACGTGATAAAGAAATGATAATACTGGCTATCTACGTTGATGATATCCTCATTTTGTACAATAATGAAAAGGAAAAGAGAAAGGTTAAGGACGAACTTAAATCAAAATTTGAGATGAAGGATTTAGGTAAGGTAGGGTCTTTCTTGGAATGAGAATAAAACAAGAGAACGGTACTATTAAAATCGATCAGGAGGAGTATATCGAGAAAGTTCTTCGCAGATTTAAAATGGAGAACTGTAAACCAGTGAGTACACCAGAAGTTACAGGGCAGCGTTTCGAAAAACCAAAAGAGTCATCTGTACGATGTACTTGACGACAGCATACCCTACAGAGAGCTGATAGGATCATTGATGTATGTTGCTGTCTGTACAAGGCCCTACATTGCCCACGCAACGAACTTCATGAGTCAATTTTGTAATAATTGTGAAGAAATTCACTGGGTTTCAGCGAAAAGGATTCTGAGATACCTTAAAGGATCAAAGAGTATGGGACTAGTATACTCTATGGACACATGTCAAGAAATTGAAGGCTTTGCTGATGCAGATCATGGAGGTAATCTTGTTGACAGAAAGTCATATTCAGGAAATGTGTTCAAGATGACTAATGGAGCCATTTCGTGGCAAAGCTCCAAACAGAGAAGTATAGCACTATCGACAGCAGAAGCTGAATACATAAGCTTATCCGAGGCTGCGAAAGAGGCTATATCCCTCAAAGGATTTTTAAAAGAAATCATAGATAAGGAGCCACCCATTGTGATTCATACAGACAGCCAGTCCGCTATGGCTATTGCACAAAACCCAGTGCACCATCAGCAGACTAAACATGTTGATGTGCGCTATCACTTCATTCGGGAAACTATAGAAAATGGAGCAATCTCGCTGAGGTATTTGGAGACACAGCAAATGGTTGCTGATGCTTTGACAAAGGCAGTAATTAGAGGAAAGCATGAGTTGTGCAGAAGTGAGATGGGAGTGCATTGAGGATTATCCGTGAGTGAGTGAGTAAAAGGATTAGAGGAGTCTGAATCTTGATAGGAAGTCTGATGGAAACAATTGAGGAGGAGTGTTAGAGCAAAGAAGTACAATTGTTCATTGACTGGCTGGTATTAATCAAGACGTATGTTTGGATTTTAGAGTGACTGCTGTTTTTTTTTATGTCAAAGGAAAAACAATCTTTATATGTTGTGTCAGCAGAGGCTGAAAGCTGTGCTTTTTTTTCTATTATTAATGTGCTATTTACCAAGTATACTATATAACTGTATCTGCTATGTTATTATCAAACTTCTAATATTAGTATGCCAAAATAAAGGCATATTTCAAGTTTTGTGGCTTATTATCTCTCATTCCGAGGTTGACCCTTTTTATTGGCTTCTTCATAAATTTCTTACGCTATTTCCAAGAATTTCAAAGTAATTACGCGTAATTTAGAAGGATTTTGTAAGAATTAAAAAAGCGCCATCTATCGGCTATCCTAATTACTAAACGAATATAATGCCATTTAAGGAAACGGTACATAATTTTCAAAACTGATTCGAGAGTGGCGTATCTATTCTCAGTATATAGTGTCTTATTAGTATTAGGTTAACAATACGTAATACGAATGCATATTGTAAAATAAATATCTATGAAAAAGCACTACACGCACACAACCATGCATTTGACACACCCAGTCGAGTCGCGTTCGTAGTATTTCGGCATTGTTCGGCCGACGTAGTACTATTCTTCGTAACTATGGTTACCGTAACTATGGTTACATTTATATCAATATAATAATTTGTTTGTCAAAGTTATGTAAAATATCTCAAACATTGATTTATGTACGATACTTATGTTTATTAGTGGTTTACACAGATTATTCACTGTTAGTTACCGACACAATGCATTTCATAAAATTGCTTATTACTGAATGCTCTCACAATGGTTTCAAATTAATCACGCGTTACTCCATACAAATCCTTCTCGTACAAAATTATTTTGTTTATGAATGTAATTATATTTATATTATTAAATATTAATAAACCTTAATTCGTAAATAAAGCCAAAGTTTTATATACGAACAAGCTATGAAGAAGATGAATTAATCTAATATATATTTACAAACAATACAACGGAGAACTTACACGGATAATCGCATCCACTAACACACATGCTTACACACACGCTCACTCACACGCATACGCACCCACATACACACAGACACACACACACACTCACACACACACTTCATATCCACAGTACTTTAGTTATTTTCTATAAAAAAAAATATAATAATGTTTAGAAGTTTATTTATATATATGTATTAGTTAGTAAGTCAGTAAGAAAAAATGGTTAAATAAAGATTATTATTATTATTAAAAACGTATTAAAAAAGATAACAATTACAAAAACCAATAATTATAATACTAAATATTTACAAAAACGGTTTAGGCACCGTAGAATTCTTGAGCATCGCTGTCAACTGGTAACGTGCCCAGAAGACTGGCAGTATTGCCACGTTGAATGGCAATGCTGGGCTCTTTGAGCCAAGAAAACACCAGCCTTCTGATCACTTTTTGTTTTGTTTTCTTTTTGTTTACCGAATACTGAAAGCAGGTACCTAATTATATTTACTTACTGCGCATTTACTCGTCGCCAATGTGATGTTCACTAATTAAGCCTTGGGTATTGAATAAAATACCAAATAATCCAATAAGTAGGTACCTACACAGCTCAGCGGCGTGTCTGCTCACTACGAGTGACAGATCAAGAGTGTGCAGCTGGCGCCACCGTTGATCTACATAATGTACTAAAAACAATGGCAGAATTTTGTCTGGTGTTTTTTAGACGTCCGTAGATTTCATTTATAGCAAAGTAATTAAATTAATTATCTAAGGTTTTTCAAATATTCATTCATTTTCCTAAAAGCCGGCATTATTTATATTTAATAAAAGTATTTTAAATGATGTACGAATCACCTTCAAAATGTTAGTAGTTCTGAGTGTGCCGAGTGAATAGGATTTTTTTGGAAGCCTGGAACAATGGGAGATTACGATAGAAAACCGCGTCCCACACGTATTTTATGTGTGAACTGTAATGTTTGCGTCAATACACTGCGCCGATACCAAGTCTTAGCACTAGATCCGAGAGTCACCGGCTAACTTTGCAGCTGCGTATACCCACAAATCGTAAGTACCTATCTGTGTTCTGTATCGGCAGTTATATAAAAAGATATATAGTTATACAAACCGAGACAGTATTTAAAATATAATATTTTTGACAGGTTGAAAACTGTGTATGTGAAGCATGCAGAGATCTGGCAATGTTATCAGTAAATGAGAATTTGCAGCAACAAGTTTCTGGCAATGCAGATCTACAAGCTGGGCCCAGTCATGAAGGTCTAATGTGTGTTTATTGTGTGGATTATCAACTTTAAGAAGACGGAGTGATAGAATATTAAGAAGCGATCCTACGGAACTGCAACTGTCCATGATTGCTATTATAGAAAGCAGGGTAGCACCACGTCAGGTATGAATATTATTATAAATAAACTAAAAAAAAGTAATTGCCTAAATAATAATACATTTAGAATAGACACTATGTTTTTTAAATAAAATACTTCTGCATTTAGATAGTTAAGTCTAGATTACTTAAGTGAATGAAAAAATATTATGTTTTTACTTTAATAGGAGTATATTGTTATTTTATTTGAGGTATAGTAGTTTGTCTAAATAAAATACTTATTGTATTTAGATTCTTTTGTAAATATAACTTTTGTATTTATTTATATAATAGATATAAATGAATGAAGCAGTAGTTTAATTTCAATGAATAACATTCGCGTAAACAGAAGACAATATTAAGTAGATATGTAATTTAATTATTATTTCAGGTTACAGAACATGATAATGTGTGCCATACATGCTGGCTTCGGATGCAAAGGGAAGCTCAACGCAGTGCTACCATTAATGCTGCAAGATTTCAAATGAGTGCACTAGTTTCATCACCACTGGAGGCGCCCCAAGTGTTAGAGGAGTCCCCAGTATTGGGGGAGCCCCAAGTGTCAGAGGAGCCCCATGTGTCAGACGAGCCCCAAGTGTCAGAGGCATATGAAGTAACACAATCAATAAATGAAGTGACATTACCAGATTATAGAAGAGCAGCTAACACTAATCATCACTGTGTATTTCCAAATTGTGGAAGCACAACTTGCTTGGTATTTCAGATAAATTAAGATCAATAATCCTAAGTTACCATAACTATTATCTGCCCAAGGAAGCCCGGGTTTATAATGACCATTTGGCAGCCAACATGTTGAGTACATTGTTTGACTCCCAAAACAGTTATACAACATTTACAATTGCACAAATTGAACATGTTTTTTCTTTTGTAAACGCATTTAACCCATCAATTGATTTTGAAAATATAGAAGAAATGGATAACAGAGTATTTGAGTACTGGATAGGGCGAACAAAAGAAAAATTTAATTTATTGCTGGATGAAGTACCTAGAATAAGGGAAATTCGTAGAGGTACATTAGGTCTTATAACATTTTTGTTAAAATTGAGAACAGGCGATTCTGACGAAAGAATCTCCACTTTGGTTAACATTCCACGTAGAACACTAGAAGTGCTGATGGACAAAGTAAGGGATATACTTCTTCAAGATTTTGTTTCGAGGAACCTTGGGATTAATCATATATCCAGGGATGAATTACTTCAACATAATTTATTAATCCCAAATGGACTGTACGAAAATGGAACCAATGCTATTGTTATTTGTGATGGAACCTATATTTATGTGCATAAAAGTTCAAACTACATGTTCCAAAAACAAACATACTCACTCCATAAATATAGGAACCTCTTAAAGCCATTTATGATTGTCGCTTGTGATGGTTATATTGTTGATTGTTTTGGCCCATACAAAGCAACAACTTCAGATGCCGATATTATGATTAGTTTGTTCTGTCATGGTTCTGCTTTAAGGTCATATTTTCAAGATAATGATGTTTTATCTTGGATAGATGTTTTAGATACAGCATAAGCCTGTTAGAGGGATGTAGCTATAGACCACATATGCCAGAAACACTGTTAGAAGGCGAACGCCAGTTAACAACTGCTCAAGCAAATCGTAGTCGGGGTCGGTGGTAGAGGCTGTTAATTGTCATTTGAAAAGAGATTTTAAACTCTTAAGACAAGAATATTTTCATCGGTCTCTACCACACATGATGCAGACTTTTCAAATAGCTGCAGCTTTGTTAATTAGGCTTGGTACAGGTGACCTCCGTTCTGGTCCGGCCACAATCGCTTTCGCTATCGTAAGTGATGTAAAGGTCATGTACTTCAGGTGTACTTAATGTACTTAGAGGAGATTTTTGGTGTACCTCAAAGGATAACTCGTAATATACTTAATCCACGTTTTTAACCACGAGAGATAATTTGAGGTCATCGGCAAACAACAAACAGTTCAAATCTTGAACTACTTCTGGCAGGTCGTTGATCATCAGCAAGAACTCCAGTGGGCCAAGATTACTGCCTTGACTCACTCCAAATCTCGTGAAGTATGGCTCTGACACGTATCAACAAAATGGCACGGCTGTTACGTGTACGCCGCAGCCCGGCGACTACGATCTTTATAGATAGGATGGTTAAAATCAAACGTAATATCAATTAAATACTTTGTACCTTTATTGTTCTTCCATTTTCTTTGCATAAACCTACATTATAACTACCACATAACCAAAATAATGTACTTATAAGTTATATTTTTATTCCTAGCGGCTGTGCAAATAAAATAACAATAAAAAAGTGTTTCACTATTATATCTCACTTATTTATGAGCCGAATAAACAATACAGAGGAACTGAGCAAAGGTTCATTTATAATACTGTATAGAAAACACTGTGCACATACATTAACATATTTTTCATTGTTGTCACCTTGTTGCTTAAATCGTCAATACATTGCCACCTGTTATTATGTCTTCTACAGTGGGTTACATAATGTCTCGCATTTCTGACGAACTCAATCACTGCTAACAAATTTAATTGTTTATCCTGTAGTAACAAGCTGTTCGGTACATCATTTATGTTAATTTTCCCTGAGTCGTCTAGTTGCAATATTAATAAATCAGTTAATGTATTAGTAACTACTTGTTTATCTACACAGTTTAACACCATTTTTTGATATGTTGCAAATTTTATTATTATCAACAGTCAACATAGATGCTTCGTTAAGTGCCTTTTTCTGACAGAACTATCAAATTTAAAGGCATATATGAACTTTTACGCACAACTTGTTCATTACTATAAAAACAGTCTTTGTTAGTACATATGTTTTTATATGAGACGCAATGCGCCTAGTTCTGTAAGATTCAGTCTAATACAAAGGAAACATTGCTCACATAGTTCATAACCGTAACATTATTTATTACAGATTTCTCGTAGTAATATTCATAATATATAAAATATCCGTTTTCATTTCGTAAATATTTGTTGCATAATCATTGTTAGCGACCTAGCTGCATCTATGTTGACTGTTGATAATAATAAAATATGTTAATGTATGTGCACAGTGTTGACATTGACATTTACATCAATTGCAATAGCGAAAGCGATTGTGGCCGGGCCAGAACGGAGGTCACCTGTACCTGTATACTTATTTTAAGACAGTTGATAGAACAACCTGTGTTTCACTTCGCTTCTAGAAATTTTCAGAAACGCTTGTATCACGTATAAATGGAACTCACGCACCGCCAAGTCAGTTTACAATCGTAAGCGGTCAAGTATTCATCGGAGCGAAAATGTCACAGAGTTTGAAGTGGTTAAGAGTGGGAAAGTGTATAAGTAGTGTGTGTGGTGTATTAAATGTAATTGTGTGTAATAAAACGTGTTTTAGTCGGTAATATTGTTTAAATTCTTATCCCTCGAACTCAGCACGTAACATTATGATGCTATGCAAACAATGTAATTTCACCAAATCCACCAAAAATACATTACGACCAGGCGACCAGGATTATACACTCATACTGATGGGGCGACTGCTTGCTGCTGCACCATCTGTGCACTTGTACCGACTTTATACAGGCAAAGTAAGTTACAACTTACGACAAGAGTTGTACTCAATTATACCTGTTACATACAATCCTAAATCATACTCTATAATATGCAAGTTGCTCACATCGCTCATCAGCCCGCTGTTCCATAGTCACCCAGCCTTTGTGTTGGAATCCTCCTCGTTCCTCCACACAATATAGTCTACTTTGTGTATTCTCAATAGGATGAATTACTGCCACACTTCAGAAGCAGAATAACTCAACAAGCGAGAGCGAAAATTATATCATGGACCCACAGAGATTGTGCGACCGAGTTCCAACAAGTAAAAGTTCAATAAATTCAGGCAAAAGTTTATTTCTAATTAAATTCGGAGGTAGTTGGTAGCCCAGGAGCTTGTATTATTATCGTATAGCCCCTTCGGGCAACCAAACACGTTAAGGCGAATGCAACACGTTCAATATTTAACATTATGTATATGTAGTTGGACGGCGATCCTGTAACACATACACTCGGCGGAAAAAAAAGGAAGATATAGCGGAATTGCATTCGTCTATGTTGTCGTCAAAACGTAACGTAAACAAAGTCATGTATGCAATACATGTGAAGTACAACAATGACGTGATATAATCAGTTCAGTGCTCGAGGCCCTCCTCCTCGCCGAAACCCTCGCCCTCGCCCGGCAGCTCCGGCGGCGGCGGCGGCGGGAGGTGCGCGATGCGGTACGCCTGCCACACAAGGAATATTAGTGATAATATTTAGGCTACATTTAAATACTTATACAATTCAACTCACGCCTGTATGTCAAGATAGTTAAACTGTGTAATACACCCACATTCCCCAAGGCCCCAGTAATGTTAACAGAATAATACAATAAATATGTCTGAAAAAACAGTCAGGCATTATTACAAGACCGTCGTTTGAAAAGACTACGTCCAGAGTAGAGGTATTGGACCTCGTGTAATCGCGAGCACCTCTGATCTTTTAGGCATCCATTGTCATGTGGACTTTTATTTGGCATGCTCACCTCCTCATCAGCGAAGGTAGGGTCCGCCATCTCCATGACTTCAGGGCCGATGGGGTATTCCTCCTGTGGCATCGGAAGTTGAAGAGGCGAGAAGTTGGGTGGCTGGAACTTCAGCCCCCAGCCCATGTACAAACACTCGGACTTCCTAAATACAGATGTGTAGAAATTACGACACACCATCCTCACTTACATTTACGGCAATCGAATGCAGGAGTACCTGCGGACCCAGCACTGATATGGGTTTCTTGGACTCCTTAATGCGGCGTTGTTCTATACCGATAAGTAAGCGCTTAACATTAAGCGGTCCGTAGACTATTGCCGGCTTAGCCATGTAATAAAATTTTGTGACTCTCAACACGCCGTATTTTACCGCTGTATTTTTAAATAAAAAGATTATCTCACTACGAAATTCTAATAAAAAGTAATAAGGTAAACATTCTGTATAATCTATTTGAAAACGCAAACCGACCTTTTGATCTTATCTAAAAGTTCTGCAACCTTTTTTTTTTTTTGTTACTTGTGGGTATGCATTAGCGCATACCCCTCCGCGGGGGCGAGCGGAGGGGTTATGTCAGACTCACCGGGGTAAGAGAAAAAGATGTTGAAATGATAATAATGGACCTCCCGGGATACCGACTAAACCTACCACGGTGTTCCTTGACATAACCACAATCGGCGGGACCGCGCGAATCGTTTTCACATGCAATCGCGACCTCGCCGAGGTTTCGGCCCGCCGCACTGTGGGCTGAAAATCGACCTCCATAGACATAGAAATGAAAGTTGCTAGATGTTCGTTTTGTTGACGGATATGGCTTCTATTAGCTATTATACACATAACAATGTCATCTGAGCTAACTCCGCACAAAAATGAATTTATTACAAGGTTTTTTCGAAAAAAATGTATGGAGCTAGCATGAAAAATCTGAATATCTCTGAACTTGCAAGGAAAACCGTAATATCCTCAGAGATGGTTATAGGACTAATTATTTGTGATTTTTTGACATACTTCATATAACGGTACCTGCTGCAGAATTTTTTTTAAAAATCATCTTATTTTTAATTAATTTTTTTAACATTAAACGATTTGTTTTGGTGTATAAGTAAAGAAACAACACGTTATATGCATATAATACTAAATCTTCGCCAGTTATTTGTTAAAATATCAAGAAAATTATTTTTGCCTAACATAGTATATATGTTTTAAAACAGTTAATTGGATACCATTACTGAACTTTGCATACAGGTAAACTACTGAATAATAAATTAGCCTTCTAATGAGTTCTGAATAAGAGATTAAGTGATTTGCAATGTCGCACAATGGTAACTACGGATTACACTAATTAAAATCTTACAGGTAAGTACATAAGTAACTTAAATAGTTAATTAGATATGTTACGAGTTCTAAGAAATATTTTCGACAACTGTCTAATTATTTTATTATTATGTCTAAATGAAGGTATTTTTTTAAATCATTAAATTCTACTAATGTCAAAGTAAAGATCAATCGATAAGTTAGTTATTTTATTAAGGCAAAAATAATTTTCTTGATATTTTAACAAATAACTGGAGAAGATTTAGTATTATATGCATATAACGTGTTGTTTCTTTACTTTTACAATAAAACAAATCGTTTAATGTTAAAAAAAATTAATTAAAAATTAGATGATTTTTAAAAAAAAATCTGCAGCAGGTACCGTTATATGAAGTATGTCAAAAAATCACAAATAATTAGTCCTATAACCATCTCTGAGGATATTACGGTTTTCCTTGCAAGTTCAGAGATATTCAGATTTTTCATGCTAGCTCCATACATTTTTTTCGAAAAAACCTTATAATAAATTCATTTCTGTGCGGAGTTAGCTCAGACGACATTGTTATGTGTATAATAGCTAATAGAAGCCATATCTGTCAACAAAACGAACATCTAGCAACTTTCATTTCTATGTCTATGGAGGTCGATTTTCAGCCCACAGTGCGCCGTATGAAACGGCAGGCCACTACACAAACAGACCTGCCAAAGGTGCCCAATGGGGCACCACTAATTTTATCCCTGCTATCCCCCTGAGGGGGAGATGCATACACGATGCAGAAGCGCGCGTGGGAACACGCACGCCGCCTCTCGGACCTGGTGCTGATCGGATGGCGGGCAGGCCCACAAAGCCCACCACCCCCAGGTCAAAACTCAGAGTGGCTGGAGGTCATCTCGCGCCCTCCGGCGCCCGGCTCTGCGGTTGGGGAGAGGGTTTAAGCGCTCCCTCTCTCACTCCGCCGCCTTCTTGATGGAAATCACTTCCTCACAGAAGGAGAATGTAAACATTGGCTCCGTAATTTAAAATATTTTAAAGTAGTAATATTGAGTTGATAGTATTGAAAACATATTTGGTGCATTTGAAAATTGTGTAGTATTCATTATTATCGTTTGCACGCATTAAAACTAACTATAAACAAAGTGAAGTTGATGCATAGTGTTTGTGATAATAACAACGGTTCGGGCTATGGAACAGTGAAAACACTAGAACAAATAGCAAGAAGTGCTTAAAGTGTTAAATAACTACTATCCCCCTATAAGAAATTTATATTTGAGTGGCAGTTTCTATTGTTTGTAAAAGAATTCGTTGGTTCATTTCAAATTCTTAGTTCTTCGCGCAAGTTACAATGCTACCAACATATTAAACCGATCACGTTCCAGATCTGCAAAATACTTAATGTTTAGCATAGAACAAGTGAAGTGTCAAAGGATAAGGAAGGGCATTCAAGATAAACCATCAATAAAGCTGGACATTCACGAAAAATCATTCATAAAGCTGGACATTCATGGGGAATAAATAAAGCGTATTAAAGGCAGCTGACTTAGCTTACGCCACGCTTCGTGAACAAATAGAACCCTATAATTATATTTTTGCTGTTTAATAAATATTTTTTTTAAATAATTAAAATGGAATTCTTTGGAAATATCACTATGAGAATAAGACCGCGAGCTAAATCTTTTTCGAATGAAACAATCGAGGACTGCGATAGTGATTCCAAAAATTCAACGCTAGATGACACTACAAGTAGTTTACCAAACATATCGAATGAGAATGATGAACAAATTCTTATACTAAAAAACGAAATAGAGAATCTTAGAATGCAGCTAAACGCAGCACATGATGAGATAAGTAAATTATCACTGGAAAATATGGAGTTAAAACAAATCGCTAATGATATAAATTCTAAATATGAAATTATGAAAAAGGCAACTACTAAATTAACTTCAGATTTGGTTTCCACTCCGAGAAAGACATCGAAAAATACTCCTCTTAAGAAAAACCAAAATAAAAAGAAAAACAAATGCTCTATAGATTTCTCATCAACCCCTATGTCATCAAAGCAGCCAAATATCACTCCAACTAAGCCTTTTGAAACAAAACCAAAGGAAAAACATAAAATATGTATAATTAGTAGCAATAAAAACAATAAAATGCTATCATTAGCAGAAGAGTACTTTTATGACTACAAATTATGTCATTACCTAACACCAAACTGTCGCATAGAGAAATTACTTGATAACATACATTCCCGGCTGATAGAGTATACACAAGAAGACTTCTGTTTTGTGTTTATCGGAGAAGAAGATTTTCGTAGAACAAACAATTATTATAACATAATTAAACGTATACGAGAAACCTTAAGTAGAATCTGGCACACGAACGTAATAATATGCCTACCCACGTACAAAGATAACTGTGCTATATATAATTGGAGAGTCGAAACCTTTAATAATATGTTGTACTAAGACAATCAAACACATAACTATGTTACGATTTTAGATTCTAACCTAAACCTAGCATATGATCACACAATGTTTTCAGTACGCACTGGCCGCCTCAATAATAACGGAATGAGGAACATATATTTTAATTTGAAAATCCTCGTGGACGAATATCTTCATGACTGCAATACACAAAACAAAATTATTGACGACTCATACAACCCGGAAACAAGTACGACAGGAAACAATGAGCTTTTTCGTCTATAATAACATAAAAATACTTCATCAAAATATCGCGGGCTTATTAAACAAACGAGACTTATTAACGATACACCTCCAAGCGTTATCCAATAGAAAAAAAGACAGACGTGATTTGTATTACAGAGCATTTTATAATGCAAGGCCATGAAAAACTATTAAACATGCCAAACTATAAGCTGGGTGCCTGTTACGCAAGAAAAGGTAAGAAACGTGGTGGAGCGTGTATTCTGATAAAAAATAATCTAGAATATAAACAATTGGATATAAACGCTACTCGATAACTAACACCATAGAATGCTGCTGTATAGAACTAATCAATCACCAATTAAATATCTTATGTATATATTAGTAAGATTTAAGGGTTAGTCCAGTCCTTCTCGTTTTCAGGCATTTATAACACTGAAGATGCTAATGAAGCGTATGACCACTTTCTTGAATATTTTAGATTATTTTATGACCTTTGTTTTCCCTTCAAATTTGTGACTATAAAAGTTAATAAAAATATTAAGTGGGTCTCGCGTGGTATACGGATATGTAACAGAAAACAACGACAATTATTATGGAAATATAGGAAAACCCTACAAATGAAAATAAACATATTTTTAAAACTTATTCTCAAAGATATCGTAAAATTATTAAGTTAACTCAAAAGGTACAAAACAATTATTTTATTAATACATCCAGTAACAAATCGAAGGCGTCATGGCAAATTATAAATAATAAACCTCGCATTACTGAACCCATAACCCAGATTATAATGTAGGATGACATTATAAATAGTCCAAAAGCAATTGCAAATGCTTTCAATGACTTTTTCATTGACCAGATAAAATGCAATATACACATTCAGTTAATAGTTAATATACACATTAATAATATAAAATGCAATCCTCAGTCCATGTTTATGCCTCCGGTGCTTCCTCAAGAAATTATAAAGGCAATAAAATCATTGAAGAACAAGGGTAGTTTTGGTTATGATGGTATAACAACCAAGGTAGTAAAATTTGTTGTAGATTGTATTGCTTTACTAAGTGTAAAGCAATACAATCTACAACAAATTTTCATATTATAAATATGTGTATAAGCACTGGCGTATTTCCTAACGCCCTAAAAACAGTTATAGTCAAACCAGTCCATAAAAAAGATAATAAAGATAACCTAGCTAATTACAGGCCGATAGCCTTAATACCTATTTTTCCAAAGTCGTAGAAAAGATTATTCTTGATTCCATTAACAGATTCTTGACTAAATACAACATATTGAGTGAAGAACAAAAAGGTTTTCGTAAAAGCGAAAGCATAAATACAGCTATTTACGAACTACTTAATGTTGTTATGAAATGCGTGGATAAAAAAATACCTATATGTGCAATCTACACAGATATGACCAAAGCTTTCAATTGTGTCAATCATGAAATATTACTTCGCAAGCTGAACACCTACGGCATTAGAGGAAATGTATTAAATCTCATAAAGTCTTATCTTAGCGACCGTTATCAATATACAGAAATAACGAAAATCTGTCCTAAGACCAAATATGAAAAGAAGTACTTATCTGAAGCACGAGTTATTAAATATGGCGTGCCTCAGGGTAGCGTTTTAGGGCCTCTTTTATTCTTACTTTATATAAACGACTTCCCGAGACATATTCAACATCCAATGATTTTATTTGCTGATGATAGCACTGTATTAATAAAATGTAATGAAAGAAACACTTATGAACATGACATTAATAACACACTTGAGGACATATTACATTGGCTTGACATGAACAATTTAATTATAAATATATCTAAAACAAATATAATGCATTTCCACCAACGAACATCTATTCTAGATTTAAACATAGCATACCATCAACAAAATATTGATCAAGTAAATGTAGCAAAATTTCTAGGTATTTTGATAGACAGTAAGTTAACTTGGAAACATCAGGCTAAAGAAGTATGTAAAAAACTAAGCGCTTCTGCATACATGCTATTTAGCTTGTCCAAGAAAGTTAACAAGCCCACATTACTAGTAGCGTATCATGGCTTAGTGGCATCAGTTTAGAGATTCGGATTGATATTTTGGGGTAATTGTAGCTTAAGGAAGCAGGTGTTCAAGGCTCAGAAGCGGTGCATAAGAGCTATGTATGGCTTAAGAATAAGTGACAGTTGCGTACCTATGTTTAAGGCCCTAAAATTATATTATTTACATTCCCAGCATTGTATATATACGAAATGGCTGTTTTTGTTAAAGTAAATAAAAGCTATTACACAACTATAGCAGAAACCAGGAACAGACCTGTTAGAGCCCAATATAGACACCTATTGCATCATGATGTATACAACACTACGCTACTTAAAAAAAGTGTGTTTAACATGGGCATTATTATATATAACAATATTCCTGAGAATATAAAAATTGCACCGATCCAAATATTTAAAAGAAATCTGTCTTCACTATTGGTAGAAAAATGTTATTATTCTGTTAATGATTTTTTAAATGATAAGACAATTTAGATTTATGATTCAATTTGTAACAACTTTAACAATATGCATTATAACATTCTATTGTATTGACATAGGGACAATTTTTGCATTGACATAATATTTCTGTATTGACGTAATAATTCTTTATGGACATAATAATTTTGTATTGACATAATCATTCTGTTTTGGCATAGTAATTCTGTATTTACATATTAATTCAATATTTCTTTTTACAAAATATACCTATAATATTTGCATGCCTAATTTATGGTAGATTGTACAAGGGTCGAACAACTTATGTTAATATCCTTATTTTATGTACCTACTTTCTAAGCAAATAAATAAATGAAGAATGAGGCGACGGCGTTCCACGACCTCTCACTCCGGACCATAGACTGAACTACGGCCGGGAGTGAGAGGGCAACCAATCCGACTGCCGCGATCAATTCACGGCGCTGTGATGTCCAGGCGGGGCAATTCGCCAAAGTGTGCAGCGCCGTGTCCTCAACAACGTCGCGCACGAAAATGGGCTACAAAATCCCATCGGGTGTCGAGCAAGAGACCCAGATACTTAAGGGTTGGCTCGACAGCGATGCGGACCCCTCCTACCATAATGTTGGACCCTGGAGGTGACCGGTTCCGAGGACCGTGGAAACATACGGCCTCGGATTTAGACAGGGCCACCTCGAGGCCCAATCGCCGGATACGATTAACGACTTGTGCGACCCCAGCGGTCGACAGTATGGCCGCCGCCCGGTGCGACTTACCCCTCGCCGTGACAAGCGTGTCGTCGGCGTAGCAAATGACGCCGACGCCACGGAGGAGCGCACCTCGCAGCACCCAGTCGTAACCGATGTTCCACAGGAGCGGACCCAGAACCGATCCCTGTGGAACACCGCACGACATCTCTCACCGACTCCAACCATAGTGACCCGGGTAGATCACTACCCTTTCCGACAAATATGCCCCGACAATGCGGCGGAGGTAGGTCGGCACTTGATGAAATATAAGTGCCTCCCTAATACAACTCCAGGGCAAGGTGTTAAAGGCATTTGCGATGTCTAGGGACACCGCGAAGATGACCTCGCCCTGGGACACCGCATCCTCCGCCAGGCTCCTCACGCGAAGAATAGCGTCGATAGTGGAGCGCCCGCGGCGGAAACCATACTGGTTGTCCGCCAGATCCGGGCCCACTGAAGAGAGACGCTGGACGAGGCGCTCCGCAATGATGAATTCGAATAATTTAGCGACCTCGTCCAGCAACACGATGGGCCGGTTGGCGGACGGGGAGTCCGCCGGGCGCCCTTTCTTCCTGATCAGGACCAGTTTTCCCACTTTCCACTGACGTGGAAACTGGCCCTGCTCTAAGCACTTGCTGAGGAGCCCACCTAGTCGGGGCGCGAGCTCTTCTAAGGCCAAGTCCCACGCACGGCCTGGAATGCCGGCGGGCTCTGGGGCGGTTTTCTTGCAGCGAAGTCTTGCCACCGCCGCTCGCAAATCTACTTGGGTCACTACGGGAGCCACGTCGTCGTCTAAGTCCGCGTTGGATGCCATGGAAGGCGGAACCATCGGCGGAGGAGTGTGCTCCGACCGTGAGGGGAAAAGAGCGGCCAAAACTTCCTCAACTAATTGGGGCCGGAGACTCTTAGACAAGGGGGGCGCCCAGGGGCGAAGCTTGCCCCTCACCATAAGATATGGACGCCCCCAGGGATTATGGTCCAAAGTCCCCAGGAACTCTTGGCGGGCCTGATCTTTCAGCCGTGTTTTAGCCGCTGTCGCCTCATACAGTTCCGCCTCCCTGGAAATAAAATCGGGAGGGCGGCGACGCCTCCTCCGAAGCCGGATGTACTGGCGTCGGGCTACCACACAAGAATGGCGTAGTTGGCCGATGTGATCCGACCACCAGTACACCCGACGCCCGGCTGGAAAATGGCGAGATACTCTAGGCATCGCCGCATCACAAATTTGAGTCATGGCCAACCACTCGGCCTCCATTTCAATATTATCAGGCCTGCTTGGTGCTGGCACCCAAGCCTGAACGATGGAGGCTTCCAGGAGAATCTCCTGATTTAGCTTTTTCAAAGCCCAACGCGGACCGCCCCCAATCGGGGCCCCTGAGGCTGGAGTGTCGAAGGTCTGGGTGGAGACGTCGAACCGAATGTAACGGTGGTCCGACAACGTCTCCGCCTCCTCGACGACGCGCCAGCCTTGGACACGGCGTGCTAAGGCAGGGCTAGCAAAGGAGACATCTACGATGGATCCGCCCCGCTGACGCACACACGTGTGCACTGACCCACGATTGAGGACTTGCAGGCCGTTCTCTACGGCCCACTCCTCCAGCAATTCACCCCTCGCATCCGTGGTCACTGAACCCCAAGCCGCAGATTTGGCGTTGAGGTCCCCGGCGACGAGCACGGGCCGAGGGCGGCTTCGAGCGACGACGACGTTAAGTTCGAGGAGATACTCGAAGTCGGCGAGAGATCGGTTGGGTGAGAAGTATCCGCTCACCACAACCGCTTCTCCTATTAGTGCTGCGACGTGGCCCCGTCCCCGGATGAGGTTCTCGAGGGGCGGGGTGCTGGCGGCGGCCAGCGAAGTTAGCGCCATCAAGCCGTCAAGGTCCCCACCCAGTCAGCCCTGGGAGGGACGAAATAGGGCTCGGCGACGACGGCGACGTTGATGGACCACTGTGCCATGCTCTGGAGGAGAAGATCCTGAACCCTGGCGCAGTGGTTTAAATTGCATTGAAGGAGGCGGAGGTGTGGAGGCATTACGTCTCCATACTGACCTCCAGGCCGGTAATGCGCAGGTCGACAGACTTTTGCGGTCTAGAGACACGGACCTCATCTGACTCTAGAACCTGGCGGAGGCTTTCAGCCAGGCGACCCCCGGCACTTCAATTAGGCGAGCACCGGTCTGGATTGTTCGACACCGCAATCCTGCTGTGATCCCTAGTTTACCGGGGTCAATCGCCGTCCGCGCCTTCTTAAGAAGCTCTGCGTACGTGGTACCTCGCTCAATAGCGGCTGGCTGCAGTTTCAAAACCACTGCAGTGGAGCGAGGTGCTTGGAGCTTCTTTGCCGCCTTTTTGAGTGCTTGTTTGGCCTTCTTTGCTGCCTTCTTCTTCTTTTTAGCCGCATCCTTTTTCTTTCCTACAGTCTCCTAATTGTCGGTCTCGCCAGTGGGAACTACAGTGCGTTCGCAGAAAGCTGCGGGGCGCTCCTTGGGAGCGGTGGGCACGGACCTAGAATGCGGCTTCTTCTTGCCTTTTGGTGGTGCTGGGGTTAATATGACGTTCTCTGAAGTGGGTTTTGGAGGCCGCGAAGTCCTCAGCTTGGCGGCATACGATGGAGCTGATGGAGCTGCCATAGGCGGCAGGGCAGAGTACTGAAGCTCTTCACTAGCTTGGCGGTCTGCTGCCAATGGAGGTCGCAGCAGCCGACCCTCTATAACGGAGAGTTTCGCCCGGAACTCGCCCAGCTCCTTACGGACCAACGCCACCAGGTACGACTCCGCCTTGTGCTGCGACTGGTCGTGCCGCTTTTCGAGCTCTTCTTGGCGCAATCTGAGCTCAGCTATTTCCTGCGACAGACGGGCATTTTCTGCCTGCAATTTTCGTGCCTCTTCGCTGGCGCTCCGGCTGAAGGCTGCCTCTGATATTTCCTTAATAGCCTCAATGGACTCTTTCAGTGACTTCTGGCAGGTCCCTTTGAGGCCTTTGGACTTTTTGGAAACCAAACGGATGGCCTCCAAAGCGTCATTGAGCCTGATCTTCAGCTGCGGCGTCGGCAAATCTTCGGCTTCCAGCTCCATCGCAGATTGTTGCCTTCCCGCAACGACTCGCCGAGTTGCTGCCGCGATGAGGCTATCCTCATCGGATGTGCGCGTTTCTTGGTCGGCCTTCCGTATTGCGGCCACCAATGCAGCCTTCGCCTTGCCCAGACCCACGTTTTTACCACGGCCGGGCGGACGTCCGCGTCCTCGTCTCGCTGCCGGAACTTTTGGAGCCGGCACCACATCCTCGCTGGAGCCCTCCGAATCCGACTGTTGCGCGGAGGCACGCGAGCGTTTGCGCGCAGTTTTCTTAGGTGCAGACACTAAGACTGTTTCCTCGATTTCAGAAACCTGCTCTGAATTCGCGTTTACATCTGATCGCGCAGAACTGGACGTGCGCGATCTACTCAAGCTTTGAAAAGTTAAATTTAATGTTGGTTCCATACTGAATCCCACGAGTATGGGAGAAGGGGTGGTCGACCTGGGCAGAGATCCCGATACCCGGGCATGCCTACAACACTCAGGGGGTCGGCCGGTGCCCTGAGGGGGCCGCACTAGTGACTGAACTACCCATCAGCCATGCATCTCCTCGCCATACGGCAGCAACTTGAGATTCGGGGTGGTTTTTATAGAAGGCCACTCCCTCGCAGTCCGGGCGGTGAAGCCAAGACCCTCGGTCCCGTCAGCAGCCGCGAGACGTGATTCACGAAAAGTTCTGCAACTTGACCTAACTATATCTACGACATGTGTGTCTTATACAACTCTGCAAAAAAGCTACAAAGCTGTTATATTTTATTTTTAATTTAACTTCATCGAGGAAAAGTTATCACGTTATATATTTAAAAAAATATAAATACACTGTTTGAAATCTAAAAATTAAAACTTTATATTTCTATTTTTTAATAACAAAACTTGAGTAATTTAATCCTAATGTAATTGTAACAGTCATTGTCATTATTCATCTCAAAAGGTAGGCTATTTATACTGTTTTTTTAAACTTGTTAATCAACCACTAGCGTAAATTGTATAATATATTTGTGGCGCAGCGGTAGTGAATGCGACTGCTGTACATGAGGTCTCGGGTTCGAATCCCGGGTCGGGCCTACATAAAGTTATTGGGTTTTTCTGTTAAGAAATCTCAATAGCAGCCCGGAGTTCGGAAGTTGGTGGTGTAAGACACCCCCGTGCCTCGGAAAGCACGTAAAGCGTTGGTCCTGCGCCTGATCTCTCTCCGGTCGTGTCGGATTACCGTCCCATCGGATCATGAGAATTAGGGAACAGAGAGTGCACTTGTGTTTGCGCACACGCTTGTGCACTATAATATCTCCTGCCCAGATGGCCAATCTCCGTTAAGATTGGCCGCCGTGACCGAAATTTGGTGTGGAGGACATTAATTAATTAATGTATATATATACGCACAAGCAACATATAAGTTTATGAGGAACCTGGAATCGAACGGAGCTTCATACGTCTAGCCGCGCTAAATCCAAGCGACGCGCGAAGGCGATCGAACGGGGCATCATACGTCTAGCCGCGACGATACCAACTAACGAACTGGCGACGCGCGAAACTTGCCTCTGTTTTTATACGTGTATTATATTAATTTGATATTTAATAACTTTTAATAAGTACGTCTAATGATTAACAATAGTCGGATGTAATATTTAATTCAATTTATGATTTATTCTTGCGTAACCGAGTATCTCAATTGACCGAGTAAAGAACACAGTGTGCGCCATTTTGAGATTTGCGGCAGAGCATTATTTGCTTATTATTGGAGCTGTAAGCATCTCTGATAACATACTTTATACTGTGTGAATATATTGTGAGTCAGTGTGATTTAGCAATAAATGGTGTATTTAGTCTCAGAGTGAGTGTTAGAGTGAGTTTACTTGTCGAAGTAGACAGGGACTTCTGATTTATTATAGTTCAGAAGTGGGATACTAAAAGTATAAAATTCCTTCCACGCCTACAAGTGACCGTTACGGTAACAGTTGTTTATTAAATTTCGACTGAAAACCAAGGTGAGGTTAGTAGTAGGTTAGTAGTTAAATTATTTTGTACATAAATCTTAAAACCTTTTTCTCGTTTCTGAAATGCGCAATTGACTCTGTTGCATGTTGATCCAAATAATTGCTGTTTTGAAAAATAATTAGGTTAAATGCGCAATGTGCATATAATTTTACTGCGTCAAACGATTGTTAAAACGACACGAATTTAAAATGTAACGCCCTATAGTGAAACAAATCATTTTTCATTTATTTACAAGAAATATGGTACCTACATAAGATGTTTTAGTGCGAAAGTTTTGTTTTTGATTGTTTTATAGTTGATTAGTAGGTATTTATTTTTGAATTGTTCTACGCCATATGAGTAGTATGATTTCATGACCATGTGTATAATAAAATCCAATCGTGTAGTCCTCATCCTCACAAAGGAGCCGAAGACAACGAGGTCACGGAGCCGTCGTGATAGTCGTCATAAACGTTCATCGGAGTGTCGGCGTAAGCCTAAGCGCAGTAAAAAGCATTTATCAGCTGTGAGTAATTTATCTTCTACCTCTGATGGCGATTCTTCTAGCGACCATTCCGCTATGAACCGTCGTAGTCAAAGTCGTGATAAAAAGAAGTCTAGTTTAAAACGATCAAAGAGACAAAATTTTAATAATCAGTGTAATACCGAAAGTAAGTTAACTAATGTATCTATCTGCTAGAGAATTGTTGAATTTGATTAAGTTATTGCCTGGTACAACTTCTCAGAATCATTTTTCAATGAATAGTAATGCCGGCCCTGAATTTTATCCATCTAATAAAGAACAAACTGTTAATACATGGTTAAAAAAAGTAGAAGAATGTGCAAAATTGTATGATTGGAATGAAACGCAATTGTTGCATTATGCATTACCAAAACTAATGGGTGTAGCTAAAGTGTGGTACCTTGGTACCACACTTTAGCTACCCCTTGGCCTGCCCTCTGTTAATTTTACATGGACCGAATGAAAAGAAAAGTTTACTAAAATTTTCCCTACTGTGCAAAATTATGCTCACTTGTTGCAAGAAATGTTAGATAGGAAAGTTAAACATGATGAATCATTAGAAACCTATTTTTATCATAAGATAAATTTACTGAATAGATGTGAAATATATAATAAGAAAGCAATAGATTGTATTATAAATGGGTGAAAGCATAGAAATATGCGCTTAGGTGCTCAGGCAGATAATTATACCGAGCCTGAACAGTTGTTAGCCTACTTTAAAACCATAAAAGCCGAAGATGTTAAAAATAATAAAAAGCCCTTTTATAATAATAAAAAGCGTTCAGATACCCAAAGTGAAAATAATAAAACGGCACCAAACTCTATTAAATGTTTTGATTGCAGTGAATTAGGTCACCCTAGTTTTAAATGCCCCAAACCATTAGTTACCTGTAATATATGTAAACGCCTTCAAATCAAACCACTTCATGTAGACGTTTACAAAAAAATACTAACGATAAGGCAGGAGTATCGGAAATAAAGTTAGCAGGTACTTTGGATGGTAAATACATTTTAAATATAAGCGTTAATGGTAAATCTATGATGTGTTATGTTGACCTTGGTAGCCAATGTACCTTAATGAGACAAAGTAACTTTGAAGCATTAAATATACCCTATACGGTAATTTGCCATCACTTAAAGGATTTGGAGATTCTCTAATAGATCCGATAGGTAAATCTGTTGTCAATTTAACTGTTCAAGCACCTGTTCTGCACCTACAGAAGTTTTAATAGTTAAGGATGAGTTGCTTAGGTATCCGATACTGTTAGAACATACATTTACCTAACAGGCAGGTATTATTATTATAAAAACTGATGAGCATTTGATACTACAGAAACAACCTGAGAATGATAACTTAGATTAATTAAAATTAATTATTCGTGACAATACGACGATAAATTCTATAACAGATGTACCTATATAAATTATAATACCTATATATAAATAATTGTAAAAAAAAAAAAAAAGAAAAAGCCTATAAAAACTGATAGCAATGATACTTACACGGTTTATGTACGGGGGTCTGTACGGGATGAAAATGAACATAAATATTATGTGATGCCGATGATGATGATGACAAATGGCTTAGGATGTATTGTACTAGTAAATTTAGAGCCAGAACCCTTTATGATTAAAAATGACGTTCTATTAACAAGGGCTCAAATAATTAAGGATAAAAAATTGTTTGATGTAAATAAATTAGAGACATGAACGGTCAAACAATTTTTAGAACAGGTATCAGTAGGGGATATGTTAAACAACACTGATATTCAAAGATTATACACTTGATTACAGAAATATAAGGATTGTTTCTCGTTTGGTCTTACCGATTTAGGGTTAACAAATTTAATGGAAATGACTATAACTTTACACGATGCGACGCCTGTTGTATATAGGCCATATAGGTTGGCACATGTTGAAAGGGAAAAAGTTAAAGATATGGTACAAGAGATGTTACACAGCGGTATCATTACTGAATCTACTTCATCTTATGCAAATCCAATATTACTAGTACAAAAGAAAACTGGTGATCAACGCCTATGCGTAGATTACAGAGCACTGAACTCCAAGACTGTCAAAGAGCATTATTCATAGCCGAGGGTCGAGGACCAAATTGACAGCCTTGGAGGGTACAATTACTATATCACTTTAGACTTGGCATCTGGGTACTACCAGATTCCGATCGCTCCTTCCTCACACTCACATAAAACTGCTTTCTTTACACCTGACGGTCAGTATCAATTTACGCGAATGCCTTTCGGGTTGGCAAATGCGCCTTCTGTCTTTCAAAAAACTATAAATAAAATGTTGAAATCCTCGAGAAATAATGAAGCTTATGCTTTTATGGATGATATTATTATACCGAGTCAAAGTATAGAACAAGGAATGGAGCGATTGAAAACTGAACTTAAACTGTACTTAAATTATTAAGGGATGCGGGATTAACGTTAAAAGTTACTAAATGTAAATTCTTTTACACTACAATCGATTATTCAGGGTTCGAAATTTCTAAAGAGGGAGTTAGACCCGATGCCAAGAAATCTGAAGCTGTACAACTGTATAAAAGGCCTGAAAACCAACATGAAGTGCGTCGGTTTTTATCGACGATTTGTTAAGGATTTTGCAATAATAACCTCGTCGCTAACAAAACTATTAAAAAAAGATAATAAATGGGAATGGGGCAAAGAACAAAATCGAGCATTTTTAACTCTGAAGTCTGAATTAGTTACACGACCCATACTCACTATTTATAATCCTTTAGTTAAGACCCAAATTCACACTGACGCATGTAAGACGGGTATAGCGGGTATGCTTTTGCAGGAAGATGATTCTGGTAGATGGAGAGCGAGCTTACTATAGTCGCCGGACAAATCTCGAAGAGCAAAAGTATCATTCTTTAGGGGGGAGGGTTTGTATTTATGCTTTAATAGTTGCACTGCCTAGCTTGCTTTCTTTGCTTTCTAGCTTCACTGGAATGGCTGCTTGTGTAGTATAGATGCAAACCCACTTTACTCGACTCTTCAAGACGAGTAAGGTGCCAATGGTCTTAGGGGAGAGCGCAACAGTCGTGTAGATTCCTAAGACAAGTCTGGTGGGGAATGCTTCACGTGGTTGCCCCCTGTTATTGGTCTAGTTCCCTATGAAATAGACGCAACTAAAACCACCAGTCCATCACTGCCTGGGATTGAGAGGTCATGTTCCAGTGGGTTCATCGTCGAACGACAGACGATGGATAGTAATGACCTCCCGCGTGTTTGTGTCGTGCGCGGGGACCCGTACGGAGGGATGAAGGAATCCTGGGGGTTGAGTGGTGATGTGGCGATGGTAGTGCTGCTGATCTGCAACACGCCCCTTTGGTCCGGATTGCCTCTTACACGGGAGGTCGTATTGTAGCCAGCTGCGATCAATCGGCTGCGGTGTCCGCTCATGCGGCCGCCAGGCGAGTGCCCTTGGGTGAAGAGGTCTCCAGCTGGCAGGGCTCGTCTCCCACCTCAGTGGTTTGGGGTGGAGCGATTAGTGCTGTACGTCTTGAGGACAGCTCACTTGGGGGGTGCTATACCTAGCTGGTAGCCCTGGTGCCTGAACAAGGCATCCCCAACGTTGAGGGCTCCATGGTGGGTGAGGAGCCAGCAGGTGAAAAGTAAGATAGACCAAAATGGACTCTGTCACATGAAAAACCAAGGGCTTGACCGATAAGGGCGAGCAACAAAGGACCTCTGGATCTTTAGGGGGAGAGGTCAGTAATAGTGTAGGAGCTGCACGTGGGAGCACCTACATATCCAAGTTGCATGGTCGTGATGGCCTCAGTGACCGTCCGAGCATGAGCCAGGGGAGTGGTGCTCACATGGGCAGTTTTAAGGAATGGAGAGGGGGTAACCCTGGAAAGGGCAACCAATATAGAGCGCGTGGCAGCTACAGAGGGGGTTTGTCATGCAGGGAATACCCGAAGGGGGATCCCAGCGTGACACCCTCGGGGAGTGAGTGTCAGCCCTCCAGGACCGGGGAGGCCAGGAAGGAGCAGACGGGTGAGGCACACCCTAAGGGGGAGCCAAACTCAGCTGCACATTTCGCAGACCATACCCGGGGCAGGAAGAGGCGTAGTGGGTGTGCCAACCGCAAGCGGCGTGAGCTGCAGCGGCAGTTGGCACTGGCACCCGATGCAGTCTCTTCAAAAAGGGTCAGGGAAGCAAGCGACGATACTGTTGCTCAGGCAGATGGCAATAAACGTGCCAAGACCCAAGGCGACTCCTACAGGGAGGCGCTGACGGGAGTTAAAATGGCCGTTGTTGCCGACAAATTCCCTGACGCTCTGCTTAATGCAGAGCTGGTGGAACCCATAAGGGCGGCCATTTGGGATCAGCTGGAGGCCACACCGGATCCTCTGCCGGTCATTACGGTCGGTGCACTGCTTGGTGGAGCTCTGCACGTGACGTGTGAGTGTGAGAGAGCCTCAGAGTGGCTTCGCGGCCTTAACGGTAAAACCGTTGGGAACGTGAAGCTCAGAGTGGTCAGTGCCAAGGAGCTTCCAAGGCCAATAAAGATGGCCTGGAAGACCAGGAATACCTGGTGCCTAGATGCCTCCAGGGTGCTGACCAAGGTGCAGTGCCTCAACCCGTCTCTGAGGACCTGTGAGTGGAAGGTGCTGAGCACGCAGGTCGAGGTGACGCACACCAGGCGCATTGTCCTGGTGGACAGCGTGTGGACCGGCCGACCAAGGTAAGCCAGAGTCCTACGGGCGCTCTTGAAGTTCCACCCCAGCCAACCACTAACGGCAAGCCGGGGACGAGGCCCTAACCAACTCTCTGAGGCATTCAGGACCGCAGTGTCGCCACTCATATTCAGCTCGCCACAAGCTGCCCTGCGGTTTGTGCACTTTAATTTAACCTGGTGATACATTTTTTATTTATATCACAAGGTGAAGGTGATATTTTAAAAGCTAGTGTACTGTGCCCTCCGATATCACGTTAGTCTCACGATGAAATAACGACTGTCTCAGAGGGGTTTATTATTATTATTATTATTATTATCCCCTGACAAGGGCTGTGTCATCTGGTACACTGATGGTTTCAAAATGGAAACAGGATCGGGCGCTGGTATCTATACCAACGACTGCAAGGTGAGCCAAAGCATGGGCAAATATGCAACGGTCTTCCAAGCGGAAACCTATGCTATAACTGCCTGTGCTCAGGAGAATATCAACAGTAATGTCACTGACAGGACTGTGTATATTCTCAGTGACAGTCAAGCTGCTCTTAAGGCTCTGGACTCGTGAAGGGTGGACTCCAGACTGGTCCTGAACTGTGTTAAGGCCCTAAACAAACTTGGCAGAAAGAACACAGTCAGACTGGTGTGGGTTTCGGGGCACGCAGGTGTGCAGGGCAATGAGGAGGCTGATGAATTAACCAGAAAGGGCTCGGAGCAACTGTTTGTAGGCCCCGAGCCATTCGTGGGACTCTCTGAGAGCACCGTCAAGGCAGCTTTGAATGCATATGGCAATGATAAATACAGGCTAGAGTGGATGGCCCTTAGGGGTCTGGAACACTCCAAGAAATTCATTGCAAACAGAGCTACAGCCTTCACCCGGAAGTTCTGCGGGTATAACAAGAGCCAAATACGCCTGCTCACAGGCAGGGGCGTGCACAAAGATTTCTGGTACGGTATGCATGCCCTACCCGAAACCTCTGCGAGGGCACTACATTTCATTTATAAATGTTTTTGTGTGTATATATATATATATATATATCTGTATATTATATTGTAGTATTTAATAAATAGATTTCGATTATATAGATTTACATAAGCCAGCGGACTAGGGTATACAGTGCTTATTTGCTTGTATGAAGCGCACGCGCCTGCTCACAGGAGCGTTCACTGGTCATTTTGGCACCAACGACTTCCTGTGCAGATTGAGATTGGCACACAATTCGATCTGCAGAGCCTGTGGTGAACAGGATGAGTCCATATTGCACCTACTATGTGAATGTGACGCGTTGGCTGGATTGAGGATGGGTCTGATGGGATTGCCATATCCAAACCCTGAGGACTTCAGGCTTCTCCCTCTGAAGTGTACGCTACGACTGATGCAGTACATTCATAGGGAGATAGCTAAGGGATAAATCTTGGGGCCGACACAAAAGATCCCAATGGGTCGAAGTGTCGCCGGTCTGTACCGACTGGCCCCCACACATAAGATAAGATAAGATCATTCTTTCGAGCTTGAAACATTAGCAGTTGTGGCGTCATTAAATAGGTTTCGAGTTTATGTTTTGGATCTAAAATTTACTATAATTACCGACTGTAATGCGTTGCGTACAACCCTATCAAAAAGAGACATTATATCTAGAATAGCTAGATGGTGGTTGCAACTACAGGAGTACGATTGTAATATAGAGTATCGAGCTGGATCTCGAATGAACCACGTAGATGCTCTCAGTAGGAATGCGATAGAAGGAACTAGTAATGAAACAGAACCCATATTCGATACATTAACCATTGACACTGAAGATTGGTTAACTACAATGCAAAATGTTGATGACGAAATTTTAAAAATAAAACGTATTTTAGAGGATCCAAACGCTAAAGATGTGATAGATATTTATCAAAATTATAAAATAACGAATGGAAAGGTTTATCGCGTAGTTAATGGTCAATTAAAATGGATGGTGCCGAAGGGGGTTAGATGGCAACTACTTCAGAAAAATCACGATGAGTTAGGCCATTTTGGGGTCGAAAAGACCTTAGATAAACTAAAGGATTTTTATTGGTTTCCCAAAATGAGAAAATTTGTTAGGAAATATATACAATCTTGTTTGGACTGTTCTTATCATAATACCCCTGGAGGTAAAAAACAGGGACTGCTTCATCCTATCCCAAAAATAGACAAGCCTTTCCACACAATCCATTTAGATCATTTAGGGCCATTTATTAAAAGTAAATCTAATAATTCTTACATATTAGTATTAATTGATGCTTACACGAAATATATAAATTTATACGGAGCCAAAAACACTAAAACTAAAACAACCTTGAAAGTTTTAAATAATTACATTAGTTTATTTGGGGTACCAAGTAGGATCATAAGCGATCGGGGTACATCTTTCACCAGTAAGGATTTTAAAGATTTCATAAATAAATTAGGTATACGTCACGTTTTAAACAGACTTCCATAAATAAAATATATCCATGGTTGACATACACACAAGAGTATTTAAATGATACCGACGCGAGTTCAAATCAAAGTAATACAGATTCTAATAAAGAAGTTGAACTAGATAATGACATCTATCGGGATATTAATAAGCGTAACGATGAAATTGGTGGTAAAATTAATGATGATAAAATTAGCAATGAAACTGATGATAAAATTGATGATGAAATTAATAATGAATTAGGTATATAATGAAATCGACATTTAAAAAGACAATGTAATTATTAAATAAGAATAATTAAGAGTTCTATTGAACATATTGTCATATCAATTTATTGTTACTCGTTAACTAGATTAGTTATTAAAATAAGTGTCAATTCGAATTATATTTATTGTCAATTCGAATTATATTTATTGTGAATTACGTGATCTTGAATAGTTAGTTGGGTAAAGGATGTACATGAGGCCGAACAACAACGAACTTTGGGAGCATCTATTTACCTAGTTGGAATACCTGCATACAGGAGGCCGATAAGCCAAATTGCGGAGTATGCTAGGTACATTGAGAATATATTTGCGCACAAATGAGGCCGATAAACCAACTGAGGAGTGTGGAAATATTTTTGACTTACCTGATAATGAAATAATTTTGAATTGATTATGATTTTGAGTTGACACTGATAGATGATATTGGACATTGAGAGATACAAATGTAACATTAAACTTTAAGCTAGTTAAGAAATTGATGGAACAATTTTGTTTTGAGAGATGGCCGAGGCAAGGAATGATATTACAAAATTCTATTAAATATTTTAGGGACTGCAATGCAGAGGGTCTCGTGTTCGAACCCACGTCGCGCACCTCTGACTTTCGGAAGTTATACGACTTTTCGAAATTATGTGCGTATTGATTGACAATTGTCGCCTGCTCCGTGCCTCGGAGAGCACGTTAAGCTGTCGGTCCCGGCTGCCATGAACATCTATGGCAGTCGTTACTGGGAAATAAGTGCCCTATAATATCCTGACACTGGTCTAGCTTTAGGATATCGTTAGCCTTCGGGTTACGGAGGTTAGGTGGCAGCCGCTCCGTGTAAAAACTGATATCCAGTCAAATCCGGTTAGACCAGAAAAGCCGACCCTAAGTGACTTGGGAATAATAAAGGTTAGGGAGAAGATTTTAGGGTAATAATTAGTTGTATAAATAAGACATGGATAATTATAATATACTTACATTTTCTTTTTCCATGGTGTAATAATTGATTTATCGGATTGATTGTTATTATGAAAATAAATAAATGGCTTACATGAGGACATGTAAATCTCAGAATGGCCGACTGTTATATTAATTTGATATTTAAAAACTTTCAATAAGTTCGTCTAATAATTAACAATAGTCGGATGTAATATTTTATTTATGATTTATTCTTGCGTAACCGAGTATCTCAATTGACCGAGTAACGAACACAGTGTGCGCCATTTTGAGATCTGCGGCAGAGCATTCTTTGCTTATTCTTGGAGCTGTAAGCATCTCTGATAACATACTTTATACTAATCTGACGCGCACGTCGCCGAGCTACAGACGAATGTCGGTACTCATCTTGTTTCTTATGGTCTTCTAAAAGCCAATCGGAGCACTACCGCTGACAACGTTATCCCTAAATTCACCGATATTTCTTTTCAGAAGCGCGATCTCGGTTGTACAAACCTTATTTCTGATACAGGTTATCGTGGTGGTATTTCTCGCTCAATACCTATTTCTACTATTACAAAGGACATTAATGAACATACTAATTGTTCCCTAAATTAACCAGTTACCACTAATGATTCCTGGTTTCTTTCTAATGTTGGAAACGGCATTAATAAACACACTAATTGTTCTCTTAAATTCCCAGTTACTAATGATTCTTGGTATCTGAATATCTATAACTGGTGTGTTAATTCCCCGACGTCGTTTGTTGACGATCAAGTCATAAGCAACAAATGATTTCGTTTTAAAAAGAGTATAAACCCTCTCACTAGAGACTTTCAATGGAAAGAGGTTGTTCCTTCTTAGCAACGGTTTAACATCATAATTGAAAATCATTCTTCGCCAACAGCTGGCATTCTTGGTATTTTTAAAACTTATAAACGTCTCGCACTTAACTACTATTGGCCGGGCTCTAACGTCATAAAGTTCGTAAACTCGTGCGATTCTTGCATCGCACACCAAATTATAGGATTTACAATTATGTAATTGTAAATCCTATAATTTACGTCATAAACCGGTTGAATTCAACACGGGTGACATTGTTTGGCAAAGAACATTTTACCGCAGTGATAAGAATAAATATTTTTTTTTTAAATTATCCTAGATTTATTAAATATAAAAATGTTTCCTAGAAGTCTCCGTTTGTTTAAATACTGTCCGATATGTCTGGCAAACATCTCGGTGAATGGCATATAAAAGATTTAAAATTAATTAACTACAAAGAATAATAACTCCTAGTGTAAGACTAGAAATACTTCTAATTGGCGTTCTTCGAAATGTTGTATAACAGAACTATAATCACTTTAAAGAAAAAAATTTAGTCTTCCCTTTTTGGCTTAAATACTTGCACAAACATTATGCCAATTATTGCTTTCTAAATTTCTAACTGAGATCTAAAATATATCATATTTTTACCCTATGGTTCAGTGGTTAAAAGGTCACTGCCA
The DNA here is from genome assembly GCA_963675205.1 of Catocala nupta. Classification (NCBI taxonomy): domain Eukaryota; kingdom Metazoa; phylum Arthropoda; class Insecta; order Lepidoptera; family Erebidae; genus Catocala; species Catocala nupta. The sequence continues at coordinate 803,424 of OY776087.1, forward strand.
AGTCGGTCTACAGGTTCGATTCTCGTCTTTTGATGTTTCCTTTTGCAGACATATGGCTGTGCACGTCTGTCTTGTTTGGCGTACTAATCGCTATACTCTATTCTGTTATCTAACAATAATGAATTGCGGTCGTCGTGTCCTATAACTACATCTAAAATTAATTAAGGTACAATATTGTTATCATGTAAACAGGTTTTTATCTAATGGTTCGCATTCAATGTGCATTCCAAGGCAATGACTCATCTTGTCTATACCGTTACTTTTATAGTTAACACTAATCGCTCTGTTGAATATTATCGTGCCAGCTCATTACCAACCTTATTGTAATAGGATTATTAGGTTCTAATTATCTTATTCCTAGTTAATAACACCACTTCTCCTAAATGTTCCAGGTTGCCGGTCGGAAGTTGCTGCCAGAGGAGCAAGGAGTCCTCGGGAGACCGAATTTTTCCGAGAAAAATTCTCCCCTAAGGAGGGGAGGTGTGTCACGCGGACCGCTCGCGTCATGACGGCTGCGCGCGCGTCAGAGTGGTGGGTAGCGCCTCTCTCCCCCTCCTGCCCGGCGGTAGCTGATATATAAGCTGATCACGTCCTGGTTCAGCCCCGAGCTCTCCTGCTGCTGCGTTTAAGTTAAGTGGTCCATTCTGCCCGGGACCATATAACATGCCTTCATCTAAAACCACGCCCTGAAATACCCTAAATATCTAGTCGCATTTCATTGTTTGTTATTTCTTATAATATATGCTTGTTGATCACGTTGTTCATCTTTAATTTCAATTACAACCACAAGTCAACCTCGCCTCTAAAGCGGGATAGACCTTAAAATGTTACAATGGTCTGCCAACTCGCTGCTTTGTATGATGGGTGGGTCGCTGGAACTGAAACTGCATCAGCGACCCACCCAGCAGTGCCCAATACAGACAGGAAGATCTGCGGGCGATGAATCCTGGGCGACGCTCCGACATGACTAAGGGCGTCGCTCCAACTCACTGCCTGACAGGCGGGAGATCCCTGTTCTCCCACCCGCGGTGTTCACTACGGCGGCGACACTAAGAGCACCTACGGATGACGTAATGGTTGCAGTGTCACGTCAAGCGATACTCACGCAAAACAAAAAATTGTGATTCACAAAAAGTTATTTCGGATCTGGGTACTTTATTGTGTACGTTGTTTGAATGTTTGTAAAGACATGCGACACAGCAATTGCTACCAGGGTATGCATCACATAAATAAGACGAGAATGTTACTTACTTTCCCGCAGTGGCGTAGGCCACGGCTCCCGGCCAGACGTTGCTCCTGATAGTGACCAAAGCTCTATCGGGCACGAGGTTGGAGCTGATGCGAGTGCTCCACGCATTGAGACCCTCGATCCTTTCATCTTCAGAGAGTGGCGTGAACAAAGACGGGCCCACTTCCGGCTCGATAGGAGGAGGACCCTCCAGTTCTTCTTCTTCCTCTAAAGCTTCCTCCTACAGGACACATTTGCAGACATATAATTGTATTTTTCAAAACATCCCCCGCTCTAGAAAGAATGCCTGAGTGGCAGGAGACTTTACAAATATTCAAACAACGGACACAAAGAGCACCCAGACTCGGAACAACCATTAGTGGATCACACAAAGTTTTGTCCCGTGTGGGATTCGAACCCACAACCCACACACAGCGAGACGACCACTTAATCCACTAGGCTATACGTGTACTCATCATATGTAGTACGTACGAATCATACAAGTATACACGGAACTTCGTGTTGTATTCCTGCGGTGAACAGGTTTCCAAAACTCGTTAAGGTACCGCTAATAGCAACGGTGCATCACCATGATGCTATTTCATGATAAAGGTTTTGTCCGAACCACAATCGCTATACTGATGGGTGCTAATGACGTTGGTTCTATACTCTAAACATTTAGAATGTAACGATAAAACGAGTTTCTTTTTTAATTATTGCCCCTGATAAATAAGGATTTCAGATCTGCGTAAGACTGCGCTGACAACTGAGGACCTACGTATCAGTAACTGTCCGTTGAGCTCTGGAAAACTTATTTATTGAGTCACTAACGAGTAAGTCCTCCAAAGTAGCAGTGCGTATAAGACAGAGCAACTGCTCATCGAAGTGACGTTGCATTTTTGCTACGGACCAGAGGCTACGGTAACCTATTCCCTACAGACGCGCGGCGTACTACAATATTAGAACTAATCCCACATTCCAGTAGCAGTTAACCAGAGACGCGTTAATATCAGTTTCAAACGATCCGACAGATTAACCAGATTCTACGGCTATATAGATTGTCATATATGTTTCTAGCAGCCAGTCTAAGCAAGAATTGAAGGCTCTTCGAGGTAGGCAAGGGTGCGACTTAATATGTATACTGGCAAGGTCAGCGCCAACCATAATTCAATGAAATTTGGCCGACTCACCTGCTCTGCATTAGGGTTCCACCATATGGTCCTGCCCTGTTTAAGGATGTGTCTGCCGTGGTGCACCCAGTACGTCAGGTTAGAATTCAGCAGGTCTTTTAGGCTGTGGCCTTGGTAGTAGGGGTTCAGGTTGAACTCCATATCACCTAGAAACAGGGTTTGAAGGACTATAATATAGTCCCAGGAACCTATCTACGTAGAATATGCAGTAATCTAGCGAGGTGTAAGTGTGACGTACCAAATCGCATAATATATCTATAATTATTATAAGGATAATCAAGATAAGCCGATTTATTTTATAGCAAAACAGGACAGGTTATTTATAAGGGGTTAAGTTAGACTGTACACAGCATATGATAGACTGTTATGGCATACGCCAGGATAGTACGCACAAGTTAATTCCTTACTCTCTCAGATATCCAAAGATGCCAGATGATGTGTCTTTCATACCCGTTTTTATCCATCTTTATATTTATTTTTCCTCAGGATCGGCAGGATATGAGTAAATACCAAAAGGCGGTCTATCACCGTCTATGTCCTTGCTTATTATCTTGGTTGTATAAAGTGAAAAATCCAACACGTGGTCAATCTTTGCGATTGCCTAATGGGAGAGCGTTGAACTGCCACACAGAGGTGTCAAGTTCGATTTCAAGGCGCGCACCTCTGACTTTTCGAAGTTATGTCCGTATTAAATAATTAATTATTGCTCGCTTTACGGGTGACGGAAATCACCGTGAGGAAACCCGCATGTCTGAGAGTTCTCCATAATGTTCTCTCTCTGGTATCTGAAGTCCGCCAACCCCGTACCGAGCAAGCGTGATGGACAATGGTCTAATCGTTCTCACACTGAAAAGAGGCCCCTGCTCAACAGTTGAATAGTTTTACACAGAACTAATATGATTATTATTATTAATAACTGGAGGTAAACAACTTTAATACGGACCACCGCCCTCTCCCATATCAGGATCTTCTTCCTCCTCCCCGGAGCCGAAGGTGAAGAATCCCTGAGGCGACACCGCCGTGGCGGCGGCTATACGCGCGATCTGTGCATGCAGGTAGTGCCGCTCTGTGCCTTCGAACAGCGGGAACGTTATCACCTGGTTCAGAACAAATGAACAATGAGCTGATTGCTCGCAAGAGGTAGAAGAATAGAGTAGAGGTAGCAGAGTAACCCAACGAACCCCGAGTATCCCGACTGGACAAGAAATTTTACTAGATTTTGCCCGCGTCTTCGCTCGTATAAGTGTACGTTAGGTTAGCAACAGTACTTTTTTCTGAGTGAAAGTCACTCTATGTTCTCTTCTGTTCCCCCGACAACGTTCATTCAAAATTTTATGATGACCGTTCGAGTAGTTAAGTCGTGAAATATAAACACAAAACGCAAAGCGATATTTTATGAAGATATAATTATAAATATACTATAATATATATTAATGAAATTTTCCCTTGTCTATTGAACGAGATTTTTGAGTACGTCTCGGCCGTACAAGTAATACAGTCCATGAGCGTCGGTTACCACTTACTTTCAGATGAGTCGCTGGCGTGTCTGCTATAAGCGCAATAAAAATTAATAAAGTGATACCTCGGCGTCCAGGTCGCCAGTCATGCACCGCACGGTGTGCCTGGCGACCCGGATGTGGTCCGGGGTCAAGTCCGGCAGACAGACCCACTGTCCGCCGGGGTAGTTGCACACGTAGTACACCTGCAACACAGCCTAAGTATAGATGCCTTGTCTTACTATATTATATTACTTCTAAAAATACCTTCATAACTTGTGTAGAAGGTGCGGAAGATCTTCGTACTATCCAGGGCACATTACCGTCTAAACCTTTACAATCCGCTTTGTTTTTATACTTCTAAGGTGCAAACAAGCATATCGCTATGCTATGCTACGTAGTGGTTTGTGTTGTTTATACATAGCCTTTAGATGCTTACCAACACCTGCTCCTTGCCGAGACTATAGAAATAAATACCCCAGCAACGATTGCTGCCCGACTTCTTTCTATAAGACTCGTTTCTAAACTTTACTCTAGTTCATGCCAATTTTTCTTAGCGACTTATATGTGAGACCCAGAGAATCAGTTCTGTGCGTGAGACCTGAACAAAGTACCTGCCTGGGATACTAAGGCGCCAGGTGTTTTAGCCTAGCAGAGCAACAATATTCTTTCGCCTGTAAGCTGTAAAAGGTAAGTGATAGTAACCTTCTTATTGACCCCCTGGCCAGGTCTCTCCACAGGTATGGGGGCTGGCGCGACCCACGTCACCTCCGGCTCAGGAGGCAGCTTCGGCCGAACAGGCTCTTTCGACACTGGCTCGCGGCCCTCGCCTTCCACTCCTGCTCATCGAACCGTTATGTATCAGTCGCTTCAGTCTTGACGTTGACGCATATGCGCGGACATGATATTTGTTGTTGTCAGTTTAGTGGGTACTCAAATTTGGTTTACGCTTTTTATAAGAGCTGTTGTCACTACAAAAATATACCTCCCATGTAATATATGTATGTAGACTATTCCGTTATTCATATTATACATACTTCAATGATAAAATGTAACGAATAAGTATATTACGATATCTTCACGTATCTACATACTGTCAGATTAGATTTGTAGGAACACAGACCAACTGAAATACATTGCTCTATATATAATAAGGCATCTTATTATCAGAGAATCTTAAGTTAATTGCACGAAGCGTAGAACATGTTAAAGGTTAATCGGCGATACCTACTTTCGTATAGGTTTTAAGGCCTGGGTGCCTTTACTAAAATAACTTATCATAATTAGTAGTAAGTATGTACTTATTTCAACTACTAGTAGCTAAAGCATTCTGAAGGCATGTTGTCTGTCAATAAGCCTTGGTGGGCTCGTCAACGACGCGCAGTTGAAATTAAAAAATGAGGATGAATTTTACTTGCCTTCTATAGCCCGCAGATATGCCACTGCTTCCAGTATACTACAAGCGTGTTGTTACGTTAAGTATATGACGTCGTCACTAACCGAGCTCGGCGACCTCTTCCGGTGCGACAGGCACCTCTCCCTCGCCCTCCCCCTCGCCAGGCATGTCTTTCAATTCAAACTCCTGATACAAAATAACATGGTTTTGTCACATATTTGCTCTTTCTTGCTACCTTTCTCACCCGACCCCCGGGTTGCTTAGCTAACCCTTGTTTCCTTACTCTTCATTTAGAGAGAAAGATTGAGAAAATTATAGATTGAATTGTAAACTGTTAAATAAATTTATAACGAAATCCGGCTATTAACTTATCTAAGTATAAATTTTTAAATTATTAGTAAGACCAAGTAGTCAACTCTATCGCACGGATATATGTTTGTATTTATCAATTCACTAACTAACTAAAGGTAATTACTAAAGTAAGCGATCACCCTGATCCTTCTGTCAAGTTCCTCCAGGGTGAGATCAGTCTCGGCTACGTAGTAATTCGCCTTCGTTCCGTAGATCTTCCCAAAAAATCTGCCCAATCAATAATGCATACTGAGTAGGTAATGAAATAATATCTAATGGGTAGTGAATATACCATATAGCCTGTGTGGACAATCACATAACATTCACTACCATAAATTTACGTCTACACATGGGGTCGATCCGGATAAGATCTTGGGATTCTCGGGACGGACAGATTGCTATTGCACTTTTGTTACGAAATTTTACCTAGTGGTACCGAGTTTGGTATTGTGGCCAGTATATCTTCAATAAGCTTGGCTTCTATTTTATTTAAGACCTACAACATGTTCTACCCATCAGGGGTGCGTCTATCAGGGGAGTATAGGTATAGACAAACAGATAAAAATATCTATCGTGACAAGGTTGTATTCGACACTAAAGCACAGTACATAAATATACAGTAACCTATCTTCATACAAACGGTCGGAACTCAAGTCATACCTACGCGCCTCGGCGTCGGCATGCGCTCGGCACGCAACCAGTCGCGAATGCGCCGCAGTGACGAACGGACGGTGTGTTATGTTTTAAACAGTAACCGTGCGATATTTTTACCCAAAATAAGTACAAGTATAGCCTATTTAATATGACAAGTAGAATATATTGTGCTGTTTTTGGTTGCATGAATTCCTCAATAACGCACCTAGAGATAACTTTTTTTAGATTACCTGGTAACTCCGAAAGGTAACACTATAAAATGATTATACTTACTAGTATGTAGGTACGTAATTTAAGTCCTTTTAAAGGATTTTTTCCGCTCCCGAAAGGTACCGGAACTACAGTAAGATTAATTCGCAAACTTTTTAATTGTACCCAGCGATGATTGATTTCGTGGAATATAATAGAAAAAAATAAATATTCCGAACTTCTTTAAAACTAAACATATAAATTGTAAAGTAGCTGCAGGTATATATAATAATAATCGTACAGCAGGCGTCAAGTTCCCGTTGAACGACACTGCTGTATGGCGAAAAGCTGCTCCGGCATGGCAATGCAGGATTGAGCGTCGTATCGCTGAGGCAAGGGCACTTATTGGTAAACTAATCTGCTTCAGGGAGGGCAATACTCGCCCTAGAGTGATGCGCTTTGTGAGTCGAGCTTTCTTGGGAACTGACACTAGCCCACAAGACTATACATCTCGGGTCACAGAGCGCATTGACTTCCTGAAGCAGAAAGTTTATGCGTGGGCAAACCGTTTGCGCAGATACAAAAAACGCGTGAACCGGTATACCGTGAATTACACATTTCAAAGAGACCAGAGACGTGTTTATAGAAGCTGGGAACGACCGGATCAATGTTTGACTGGTGGGCGGCTGCCGGATGCTGATACCACAAATACCTTTTGGCGTAGCATCTGGTTGGTGCCCATGGGCCACACAGAGGGCGATTGTATCCGTGATGTCGAGCGAGCGGTTGAACAAATTCCAGAGATGGAAGACGTAGTCATTGAAGACCAGGATGTTACAGTGCAGTCCGTTCGTTATCAAATTGGAAGTCTCCAGGTCCGGACGGGCTGCATAACTTCTGGTTGAAGTGGCTACGTAGTTCGCATGCTTGCTTGGCATCGCAGTTTCAATCAACCGTAGAATCTGGGTCGTTGCCAGATTTTATGACCACAGGAGTTACGCACCTGCTCCACAAAGCAGGTAGCACTCACGAGCCTGGAAATTATAGACCGATCACCTGCTTACCATCGGTCTATAAGCTTCTTAAGTTTATTCTGAGAGCCAAAATTTCAAAACATATTGAAATCAATTCTATTATGTCGGCCTCTCAGAATGGTTGCAGGAAGGGGGCTCGTGGTACGAAGGAACTCCTCATTGATATGGCCATTAGCCAACAGGTTCGCCGTAATCGCAGGAGTCTGACGACATGTTGGATAGATTACAAGAAAGCGTTTGATTCAGTGCCGCATACATGGCTCTTGAGGGTGCTGGAGCTGTATAAAGTAAATACAACTCTATGCACCTTCTTGAAGTTGTTCTTGAGGGTGCTGGAGCTGTATAAAGTAAATACAACTCTATGCACCTTCTTGAAGTTGTGTATGGGGCAATGGAAAACGGCTCTTTACTATCCAGGGTGTCGACAGACCCAGGCGACCAGCGACCTAATACAGATTAAGCGAGGTATATTTCAGGGTGACAGTCTGAGTCCTCTTTGGTTTTGTCTAGCGTTGAACCCTCTCAGTACATTACTAGAGGGTTCAGGGCTAGGTTACAGGTTAAAGAGAGGCGGTCAGGTCGTATCACACTTGCTATACATGGATGATTTAAAGCTGTTTGCCCGCACTGATTCACATTTGATAGACTTACTAAGAGTGACTGATTGCTTTAGTAAATCTATCAACATGGAGTTTGGTGTGGATAAATGTGCAGTCATGCATGTAGAGCAAGGAAGGAGGGTGGAATCTGAGAGCATTGAACTTTCAGATACCATTAACCTAAGATCGCTTCTCATTACTGATACCTACAAATACTTGGGTATGTCACAAGCCTTAGGTATAAATGAAGCGGACATGAAACAATCGTTGAAGGAGCGCTTCTTTGGTCGCTTTTATCAGGCGGCAACAAGGTGCGCGCTTTTAACGGTTGGGTCATGCCGCTTCTTTTATACTCCTTTGGCATACTTAAGTGGACTCAGACTGAGTTAGATGCCCTAGACAGGAAGGTCCGCACAATGTTGACGGCGTACCGAATGCATCATCCTCGTTCGTCTGTGATGAGGTTGTACATCCCGCGGAAATGTGGAGGTCGAGGTTTTCTAAATGCCAAAACCCTCCATAACCGTGAGGTGTGCAACCTTACAGAGTATTTCCTTCAAACGAACGTGGATATGCATCGTGATGTTGTTGCAGTGGATAACGGACTCACCCCGCTTAATCTGGCTAAAGAGAGCTGGCGCATCCCTGTAGTACTGAGCATTAACGACCGCAAGAGTGTATGGCAGAGCAAGGAGCTTCACGGTAGGTTCTACAAGGCCCTATGTGGGCCTGATGTAGACCTTCTCGCCTCCGTGAACTGACTACGCTTCGGTGACCTCTTTGGGGAAACCGAAGGGTTTGTCTGTGCAATTATGGACGAAGTTATCAAGACGAATAACTACCGGAAATATATCCTGAGGGATGGTACGATTGACATATGTCGGGCGTGCCACCAGCCCGGTGAATCCCTCAGGCATATAGTTTCCGGTTGTTCTCGTCTTGCGGCGAGTACTTGCACAGACATAACCAAGTAGCCAGAATTATCCATCAGCAACTTGCTCTGAAGTACAAACTTGTAGAGGTCGAGGTGCCTTACTACAGGTATGTAGCAGAACCAGTTCTCGAAAAGGACCATATCACACTGTATTGGGATCGATCTACTATCACAGACAGGACTGTTGTTGCCAACAAGCGTAATATTGTCGTAATAGATCGATCAGAGCGCCGTGCAATGATTGTCGATATTACCATCCCTCATGATGGCAACCTCGTGAAAGCTGAGAAGGAAAAATAATTAAAATACCTCGACTTAGCACACGAGGTCGTCGATATGTGGGATGTGGACTCGGCAATCATTGTACCGATAGTCGTTACGGTGAACGGTCTAATAGCCAAGAGCCTCGACCAACATCTTAAGAGGCTCGCGTTAGGTGCTTAGGTCAAGGGTCAGATGCAGAAGGCAGTCCTCCTCGATACGGCACGCATAGTGAGGAGGTTCCTCTCTCTGGACCCCTAACCACCGACAGCTTGGACCTTGTCTCGATGTCGGTGGGCATCCATAATTTTTATATTTTTAAATGTGTTTTTTTATAATTATATATTTAAAAATGTAATTTTTATTGGTTTAAAGTAAATAAATGTGAAATAATAATAATAATCATTTATTCAACTTAAATTGGTACAAAAAAGGATACAGAGCTTAGGTTACATCGTAAAGGTATAATATAAGGGGTGCCTGTACTAGGGTAAACCTGTGCCACAGGCATTAAGGGCACATACTGTATAATATAGATATAAATTCTAAAGCAATACTTATGAAAACATTATTATTTGTATATAAAAACTTACGAATTACATTATAAACGAAGTGATTACTATGACTACTTAAAGAGTTATTTATTGCGCAAAACTTATTGAAGAACAGTCATCAAATTTTCAGTTTGATCGTAGTTCAAGGTTTGTAAATATTGTTGAACTAATTGCTTAGTGTTAGCATAATTTTTGTCATAAATCGCAGTTATTTTGTTTATATTATTATAAAGAAATGGACCTAAAAATGCGAAAAACCTATTGGTAAAAATATACTTAGATTGAGACTGAGTAGTACAAACGATATCTTTCCGTCGCTTAGTGTTAGTTAGTTCCGGGTTATATTCAAGAGTAGTATGTTGTTTTAGTACGGTGTGCATAATAAAAAGCTGCCTGACTGTTAGTACTTTAGAATTTTGATACAAAAGGCATGTGGGATAGCGAAAAGGGATGTGTAGCTACTTTTAGGAGTGCTCTTTGTGCTCTTTCAATTGAAAGAATAACCGACTTGGCGATGCCTCCCCATGAGGTAAATGTAAAGGATATTCCTTTTTCTCCTCCTTGTCCATGTTTCCCAAAACAATATTTTATTAATCTTTATATTCGAATGCGGATTTTTTATACTTTAAAATATAATAATAAAGCATTCCGTACGTCTCAGTCGAGGCGCAAATATTTTTCAGTCGCAAATTTATAAGACCAATTTGTTATTAAGTCTTAAATCTAACATAAACATGCTTTTTTAAAATTAAATCTAGCAATCAAAAAACAACATACATTTTTATTGAACACTTCCTATTCCATTCACAAAGTATTTTATTTGTTTAAATAAAATAAAAAATATTTTCAATCACAAAAATAGATAGAAACTCAAAGTAGGCAGATTTAATTAAAATGCTGTAGGTAGGGCAGCCCTATCACATGTTTACGTACCGCGCGGCTGTAGGCATTTATTTCAAAGATACGGCCGAGTTACAATACTGTATATATTTATGTACTGTGACTAAAGTTAATTCAGTATGTTACAGACATTGAAATAACAGCCACAAATATATGTCATAAAACAACAAAATTATTCTATATGTAGGTCGAACCTAGAATACTTGCCACAAAATTTATGACGTAACAACCATTTAAGCCATTACGGTACCTGTGTAGTTTTGATATTGGTCGAGCAATCTTTGGTTAGAAAATGAGAAATTGAAAAACAAGAAATTTACGATGATATTGTGGAGTAACGTGGTGTGATGTCCTTTCAACACAAAAGGAGGATTCTCCGACCAGGCTGGGTGAACGTGCTTGACGGGCCGCGGGCTAAGTTTTGATGTCGGGGAATTGTATTTATACTTTGTTGCTGTGTAAACTTCACTTGCGTGATACAGGATTGTATGGCGAGCGTTATTATAAACGCCAATTGTGTGCAGCGCCATCTGTTGTAATCCAGCACATATTAAGCTTTGTACGCTAGGTACAAAAGTAGTGAAAATAGTCGAGCACTTCGCGAATATATTACTAATTATAAATTATTAAGTACTTTGAAAGTGGTTTATTATGTTAGTGATTGTCTTAAATGAACACGTGTTATTTTGTGCTAACATCACTTATTAATGTTATTATTATTTATTATTAATTATTTTAAGCTAAAATTACACATTTGATAAGGTAGGTAGGATTGTTTATTTTAATATCTTATGTATAACCTATGTTCATGCAAATAAATGATTGTGTTTATTTAGATAAGATGAGTTATAGCAAAGTAAGTAGGTAATAAACAAATAGATAATTATGATAAGTCCACCGTATTTTACCTTATAGTGGCGACAGGCTCCTTGATACCAAGCATCACCAGGGCTATATAGAGGGCGTAGCATTCGCTCTCTGGGAGCCCGTACCCGCCCTGCGGGAAGTAAATATATCTATGAATATATATGTATAACATTTTTACGTTTATACTGCGTCTATAAATTAATGCATTGTCATATTTCTTAACATAGATCCTAATACTCCATAGTGCCATCAAATTTGTGTCATACACGTAGAAAATATACTTAGCGCCACGGAATGTGGCCAAAATATTAATAAGTCTAATTATAATTAACCAATTCTTTTAGGATCGCAATTCAAAATTTTGTGTTATAATTTAATAAGACCAGTATTATTCTTAACTCAAGCCAAAAAATAAACAAAAACCAATTCGTTAGTTTAACTATTGTTACACATTAACCGTGTAACGTTATTGGGACGCTTAGAATATAAGTGTATTAAAATTTGATTTTAAAATAATTGCGCATTAAGCATACTTTCTGTTTGTTTTATTTTAGTTCTTACCTAAAGATACTCGTTGAAAAGGTACATTAAGACTGAATCTTATACGAAAAGACCAGGAATCGGTGGAATTAGATATACTTCAGTGCGCATTTAGTGATTCATCGGTTTCGCAATTTTGAGAAATCGATTTATCACTGCGATGTAGGCAGCTTCGTTGAACAGCAAAATTAGTCGACTTAAATGAGCATACAGTCAGAAGAACAATAGAGTAACGAGACGTACATGCTAAAAGACCAGCTCGAAGTTCAGAACACTTCGGGCAACATCGCGTAGCTTGACTTTGATTTACCAAAAACTAGTCAAGTTCTGTTACAGTACGCTTATCTGTAACTATTTTTTGGTATAAAAACTCTGCATTCAAACGTCTACAGAAATTTATTCCATTGCTCATGTGATTTGACTTTGATTTACTTTTTATTTAGTTCAATAAAACTTGGACAATTTTTTGTGGCCTTCAAAGCTTTAAACAGCATCAGCAGTGAGTGTGTGCAGAAAAAGCATGGTAAGTAGATTCTGCCAAAAAAATCTTTAATTTAGGATCTTTCATGGTTTGGGCGGGATGAGTTCAGATGCTCGTATAGAATTAGTGAGCATTGAAGGTTATCTAATGCCAGTTCTAAAACAGAGATTTGAAAATGTGGTCCAAGGAATGTCAGATCGCATGGAGGTGATTATCAGAGTTAGAGATAAAAATACTGGCAATTAATTTAAGACTTTTCTTATTATTCTTTAAAATAAATGTATGAGCTTATTTTTACCTCGAATTACTGTTTCTGTAATTTGTATAAAATTATCAAATTTAAAAATCTTCTATTGCCCCAATATTATTCACTATGTAAATGAAAATAAAAGATAAATATAGTTAAAAATATCATATACTTTTCATTTAATTATGATTATTATAATTCAAGAAATATGCTTGATACACTTTCCGTGCCGGTGTATGTCCAAGATTTATTGATTATAGTTATTAATAATAATAATAATGTCCTCCAGTCCGAGTTTCGGTCACGTCGTCTCCGTTAAGATGCCAATCTTAACGGAGACTGGCCATTTGTGCAGGAGATATTATAGTGCACAAGCATGTGCGCAAATACAAGTGCATTCTCTGTTCCCTAACTCTCATGATCCGATGGGACGGATCAGACGGACGTGTCTCACGACACGACCAGAGAAAGTTCAGGTGCAGGACCAACGTGCTTGCCGAGGCACGGAAGTGTCTAACACCGCCAAAATCAAAATCATTTATTTTCGCTGAATAAAGGTGGTGTATACATAGATGTTATATTGTTACAGTTGTGTCAGCTTTATTCTGCCTCATAGGCATGCAAAATTAATCATTATAACACGGCGTAGTCAGGGATTCAATCTTGAAATGAAAGCGACACAGACACGTGCATCTTTAACAAGTTTATTTTGTCGTTAACAACACAACACAGGTTACAGTTATAATACTTAAACAAGAACACAAAACAAGTGAACAAAACTAAGTTCAATTCAACCCCTCGAAGACACAAGTGTGCGCGTTTACTGCCAAGAAGGACCATTTTCTCATGGCGCCACAGTTCCAAGGAGTTACTCTCCGTATCTGGGAAAGTATTGGGATCCTCGGCGTGGAGATCTCGAATAAAGTCCAGTTTGGGAGTCACTTGGAGGACAAAGCTAAATTAGCGAGCAAAAAGATGATACTGAACAGGGCGAGGCGGTACTTCACACCAAGTCAACGTCTTGTACTTTACAAAGCACAGGTCCGACCGCACGTGGAGTACTGCTCACATCTCTGGGCAGGGGCCCCTAAATACCAGCTCGACCCACTTGACTCCCTACAAAGACGGGCAGCTCGAATCGTCGATGATCCCAATCTCACGGATAGATTGGAGTCATTGGAGCAACGGAGAGACTTTGGGTCTCTCTGCATGTTTTACCGACTCTTTCTCGGGGAGTGCTCTGAAGAACTGTTTGATTTGGTAGCAGCGGCCCCTTTCTATCACCGTACCACTCTACAACGAAGCAGGTTTCATCCATATCACCTGGAAGCGTTCAAATCCAAGACAGTACGCTTTCAGCGATCGTTTCTCCCACGTACGTGCAAGCTCTGGAATGAACTGCCTGCTTCGGTGTTACCCGAGCGCCATGATATGTTCTTCTTCAAACGAAGTTTAAAGAGAGTTCTTATTTCACGGTAGGCAGCGGCTTTGCTGTGTCCTGACATTGCTGAAGTCCATGAGCAGCGGTTACCACTTTCCATCAGGTGGGCCACTTGCTCGTCTGCCACCAAATGCAATAAAAAATCGAATAGAATAGAATAGAAAAAAGTCCTATAGATTCCGATCTATTTTTTGAGCTCAGGTGGATAACAACCTAGAGAACAGTGTTTTCATTAAGTGCGGAAAGTGTTATATTACAAGCATGTCGCTCTCGATGTCGTAGTGGTTAGTGTATCCGACTGCCACGCCTAAGGTCGCGGGTTCGATTCCCGCACAAGTCAAACATCTGTGTGCATGAACATGGATGTTTGTCTTGGTCTGGGTGTTACTATGTATAATATACAGGTGTCCGGTAATTAATGGATAACCTTGAAATGTCTTATAGTAGAACCGAAGGGCGATCAAAAAAATTTAAAAAAATAATAATTAAAAAATTTAAAAATAAATATATATATTAAAAAGTGCAAGCTATATTAGCATAGCATACTTTTGACTGTCTATCTATTAGCATAATTAGTGTTTAATAATAAAATAACAATAACCGATGGATTTCATTCATTTATGGTCGTAGTATACAAGAAAGTTATATATGGTAATTAAAAAAAAACATATATCTCAGGTAATAGTTAGGATAGATTTTTTTCATATTTTTTTCTGAACGGCCATCGGTTCCACTATAAGACATTTCCAGGTTATCCATTAATTACCGGACACCGTGTATAGGTAACGTAAGTTAATTATCATCTTTCATCATCATCCTTTCTTTCCTCTTTGTGAGTGTGATTTCGACTTCGCGGGACTACTTATTGAGTAGTTTTTTTATATAGCAAATTTTTTCTGAACTTTCTTCCTTACTTTGGTGAAGTTCATTATTTTCTAGCGTGGGCTAAAGTGGGCTGTTAATTTTATAAATTGACCTTCAAATTTGATATTATTGACAACTGATCTTCATCGTTGGATAGTTCTGTTAGACTTGTAGTAGTGACATCTAGGAAGGACTTTTTCGATTGTGTTTCTCTGTTCATTCGAGTCAGATTGAGTACGCTAGCGTCGGAACGTGACGTTTTCTAGGAAATTCATTCTTGTTGTTGAAACAATCACAAAACGTGCATGACCTCGGAGTGGTACCTATGTATATCCAATACTGTACGTGCGACGCCACCGGGACAGCTACCGGTGTAGGTAAAATTGTTGTTCTATAGTATCCGTAGTAAATATCAAAGCAGGGATATGACTCATACGTTAGGATATTTTCCTGTTTATTTTGCAAGTCACAGAGCACCTTTTAATGGTCCCATCATTTTGCACAATTTTTCACTCATATTACGTTGTGAGTTTAGTTTTGTGGGTTATGGATGGATGGTGGATAACAGACTTACCCCGCTTAATCTGGCTGAAGAGAGCTGGCGCATCCCTGTAGTACTGAGCATTGACGACCGTAAGAGTGTATGGCAGAGCAAGGAACTTCACGGTAGGTTCTACAAGGCCCTATGTGGGCCTGATGTAGACCTTCTCGCCTCCGTGTACTGGCTACGCTTCGGTGACCTCTTTGGGGAAACTGAAGGGTTTGTCTGTGCAATTATGGACGAAGTTATCAAGACGAATAACTACCGGAAATATATCCTGAGGGATGGTACGATTGACATATGTCGGGCGTGCCACCAACCCGGTGAATCCCTCAGGCATATAGTTTCCGGTTGTTCTCGTCTTGCTAACGGCGAGTACTTGCACAGACATAACCAAGTAGCCAGAATTATCCAACAGCAACTTGCTCTGAAGTACAAACTTGTAGAGGTCGAGGTGCCTTACTACAGGTATGTAGCAGAACCAGTTCTCGAAAAGGACCATATCACACTGCACTGGGATCGATCTATTGTCACAGACAGGACTGTTGCTGCCAGCAAGCCTGATATAGTGGTAATAGATCGATCAGAGCGCCGTGCAATGATTGTCGATATTACCATCCCTCATGATGGCAACCTCGTGAAAGCAGAGAAGGAAAAACAATTAAAATACTTGGACTTAGCACACGAGGTCGTCGATACGTGGGATGTGGACTCAGCAATAATTGTACCGATAGTCGTTACGGTGAACGGTCTAATAGCCAAGAGCCTCGACCAACAACTTAAGAGGCTCGCGTTAGGTGCTTGGGTCAAGGGTCAGATGCAGAAGGCAGTCCTACTCGATACGGCATGCATAGTGAAGAGGTTCGTCTCTCTGGACCCCTAACCACCGACAGCTTGGACCTTGTCTCGATGCCGGTGAGCTCCCATATTTTTTATAATTTTAAATGTGTTTCTTTTATAATTATATATTTAAAATGTAATTTTTATTGGTTAGTAGTGAATAAATGTGAAATAATATTATTATACAGTGTAGTTATAAAAAATACAGTGTAATGCGATAGTGACAATGTTATTAACACACTGTATACTAACATGAATTGCTACTTAAACTATTTTTTAAATTAAAGAAATACGGAGCTCGTAATAGTTGTACTAATCTCGATGGTGGCGCCATATTCTGCTCTGCCAACTTCCTAACTCCAGAAAAACACAATAACTTTTTGGTCGCCTGACCCGAGATTCGAACCCGAAACCTCATACACAGCAGTCGCATTCGCTACCGCTGCGCCACGGAGGCAGTTGATTAGCCAGATTAACCAGGCATTGTATCGTGTGAATTCTAGAACAGTTTTTAATTATGTGAATAAGATGCTTTCAAAATGCCATTGCATATAAACGATCTGACTGAGAATTTGAAGCAATATTTATATTTTTTATTAATGGAACCATTTGACGCTTTGGGCGCTAGCTTCTGTCGTACAATACCTCTCTGAAGTAATAGTTATGTTCGATGATGTCGGCGACCTTGGGCTTGAAGTTGTCCTCCTCCAGGTCGAGCTCTTGCTCCTCCTCGCCCACGTCCTGCATCTTCTCAGCTTTGCTGGCCACCAGCTGCACCAACACAATAAATACAAGGACGTAATAACCAAATAAGACAGGAGATCATATCCCAACAACAACCTGGTATAGACGTGTTTTCACTTTGATCGTGATCTTTGGTTCTAGCGCTGACAGCACAACGAGTTCCTTTGAAAGTTGTCAACGTTCTTAAGCTACGGTTTTGTTTCCTTAAGGCACTATCAGGCAGGCCGTGTCCTACAGACATGAAACTCCAGTTAAGTAAACAGCTAAAGCAAACTTGAAAGTACAAAAAATGAAGTTTACCCTGAACATGTCATCTATATTCCTCGCGGCATTCAGTTGAGGTGGATTCAGGTATACGTCATTTAGGAGATCGAAGTTAGGCTTAAACTTTTCTTGTTTCACCTGCCATGAGTACTGCTCGAAGTTGTCGACTACGTCAGGCGGCTTTTGTGACAGGATTTTTTGCACAATGTCGACCAGGTGGTCGTACCTGTTAACACGACAGCGAAGTGAGACTTCACAACCAACGACAATTAGACTTCTCCTGGCCAAAGCGATAGCTAATGAGGACATAACATACAGGTATATAACTCACTCGGTGGTACCGTTTATCTATAAAAGACCCACCGTACCAGCAGGGGTATAGCCAAGCTTACGGTGGGTCAGAAAAGTATAGGACGTCATGTCTGGATATCCCCAAATGCGGTGTTTTGCATTCATACTTCGCCATCTGCGTATCTTTAGGTCCCACACAGTGACTAGGAAATTTGTTTAACCGTCTATTGAGTACCTACTACGTCGAACTTATTAGTGATACTACACGAAATACAAAAAGACTGCTCGAGAATCTAACCCGAGGTTTAATAGTATCTCAAACAAAGAGTTTCTGTAGGCCAATTCACGTATTTAAATGAGTTTACTTGCAATGCAGTTGCAGTTAAGTTTCGATCAAAACAGCTCTTTTCGTATTCACGTAATTTAGACAGCTGATGTTTCAGATACAAAATTCGACGTAAAACTTAACTGCGACTGCATATGGACTGCATCGAAACTCGATCGGTGCGTCGAGATATTACGTGAATTGGCCTACTGGTTTTAAATCAAATACCTAAGTATATTTGGAGACATGTTGGCTTTTATAAGATGGAACACAACTATCTTTTGGGAATACTATAAACAATTTTTATGATTTTTGTTTAGCATTGTAAAATGTAACAGTTTTACAGAGTTATAGGCTCCGATTAACAGATATGATGAGTTAAATGTTCTTACAAGGAATCACCAGTAGCTGCGCTTTGCTGTTTTAGAAAGTTTTTGGCTAGAACCAAATCATTATTGAGATCTGGCATAACATTTTCAGCAGCCGCTATTAAATCAGGCTCAAGTAGAAATGTTTGCGACATGTTTAGGCTTTATCACACCTAAACGAAGTGAATAAAACTGTATTCCAAAATAACAGTAAACAAGGGTTTACGTTTATAATCAATATTTATTTAAAATCGTACAATTGTCAGGTTATTTTTTCTTTCAGTTATTTTTCTTTTTTTGTAGTAATGTATTCGTCAGTATTTCGAGGCGTAAGATTTACTAATTTAAAATTAAACAATATAAATAAATTATGTGTTAATTACTATTATAATTGCTTTCATATATTTATTTTTATTCGAAATATGTATAGTAACCACATATATACATAATTTCAATAAATAGGACATAATTTTCGATTTCTGCACTGATAGTCGTGTCATTTTGACAACTTGATCAATAACATAAGAATGACATAAGTGCTTGTATTTTTTATTTTGAACTTTGCTAAACATTGCTCATTTTTTCTGTTTATTATAGTGTTTTTACCTGCAAAAATGTTAAGATATTAATAAGTACTATAACTATATCAGGTGTTATTTTGTGATAATTACTTGTTTTCTTACAAGATAACCTTCAATTATTATTATAGAAGCAAAACAAACATTATAACCTAAAAATGGCTACAAAATTCGATGCAGCCGCTTACAGTTTCCGCAAGAAATTCCCTTATATAACGAAGGATCTCCTACGATGGTTTCCTGGTCACATGAATAAGGGTTTGAAGCAAATGCAAAGAAAATTAAAGAGTGTGGACTGTGTCATCGAAGTTCATGATGCCCGTATACCCTTCACAGGTCGAAATCCAGTGTTTACATCTACGTTAATAGGAGCAAAACCACATATCCTAGTTCTGAACAAGAAAGACCTGACGATATCTTCGCTATTACCTCGTGTAAAAGAGCAACTAAAAGCTGAACAAAATGTAGATAATATCGTGTTTACTAACAGTAAAAACCAACATTGCCGAGGTTTGAAGATGCTCAAGCCCCTAATGGTGGACCTCATCAAAGGCTCCAACAGGTATAATAGGAGTGAGGAACTGGATTATAATGTAATGATAATGGGGGTCCCCAATGTTGGAAAGTCTTCACTAATCAACATGCTTAGGTCTCAGAATATGAAAATCAAGCACGCCCTGCCGACAGGCGCTGTGGCGGGCATCACCAGAAGTGTGATGATGAAGATTAGGATCAATAATAATCCTGTAATTTTTATGTTGGATACACCGGGTTAGTATTATAAATATTGTCGTGTCTAGCAATACTGTTGGTGTTCGTACATGTCAAAAGTACTATTGTTTAGGATGATAACTTTTCTTTGTTTTATTTATTCAGCATAGCCTCAGGTAAGTATATCTCTAAAGGCTTAGGTGGGTGGGTAGAGAAATGGTTTTGAACTAAATCCTGTCAAAAGTTTTTTGTTACGATCTTGAAGTACCCACTAAATTACTGCCTTAAAATGTCTAGAAATCCAATAAAATTTTCTGTGACCTAAACCCTAATGCTTAATATTAATTAACCAATAAAAGGAGAGCACCTTACTGTTTACTTATTTATTAATAAATGTAACTTCTATGTATGAGGTCTTGGTTCAATAGTCATGAGGGTTGGGCAATGAGTTATAGCATACCATAGCATAGCTAGTGCAATGTGGGTCTGATACTCCTCTGCCAACCACTTTGGTAAAGAGACATGAGGCTTTGTAAATTAATAATATAAATAATGAAATCAGCCCAGTATATAAACTGCAACAGCAACAATAATCATCACTATCCTCGTCTTTCCAGGGATATTGGAACCCTCAGTGACAAATGTAGAGATGGGCTTGAAGCTGGCCCTCTGTGCATCGCTGCAGGACCACATGGTGGGGGAGGAAGCCATTGCAGACTACCTGCTGTACTGGCTCAACAACCATGGCCAGTTCAAGTATGTGGAGTACATGGGGCTGATGGAACCGTGTGATGACATCAATAGGGTGAGTTGAGCTCATTATACACAACATGTGGTTAATGCCTTTTTATCAATAAGTTGTGAACAAGCAAATGGCTAGTCTGATGATAATTGTCTCACCAGAGTAGTTATTCTGTTCTTAACTCTGCAGCAACGAGTTACTGCACTGCTAATGCAAGAGATCACTAAGTAATCTAGCTAGGAGCACAGTTTCAGTATGAATAGAGCATCTCACTACAGCAAAAAACACATGTGTGTTAGGCTGCAACCTTTTTTAGCGTGGAGATACTGCAACAACACAGATTACATGTAATTTTATACAATTTACATATATAATAATGAACATTTATTTCCGATTTCATCCATATTTTTTAAGTTACAATTACTTAAAAACTATGTTAGTATATCCCTTCTCCCTAGCCTTTATTATTCCCAAGTCATTTGGGGTCGGCTTTTCTGGTCTAATCGGATTTTCTGGTCTAATCGGATTTGCCTGGATATCAGTTTTTAAACGGAGCGGCTGCCACGTGACCTCCGCAACCCAAAGGCTAGATCAGTGTCAGGAAATTATAGGGCACTAAATTCCCAGTAACAACTGCCATAGATGTTCATGGCAGACAAGACCGACGGCTTAACGTGCTCTCCGAAGCGATAATTGTCAATTAATACGCACATAATTTCGAAAGGTCATATAACTGCCGAAAGTCAGAGATGCGCGACGTGGGTTCGAACCCGAGACTCTGCATTGCAGTCTGTTGGTCTACCCACTCAGCTATCGCAGCTTCCTCCATAATTTCGCAGTCATAACCATATGTTGTGTTCGTGCGCTGAGTACGATTGTCGAGGAGTGTTATGGACTGCTTCTGTTTCATGGATTCGGTGACGTAAGTGATGACAGATCATATACATCACGTAAACACTAATGTCTTTGTCAAACCAGTAGGCCTACGAACGAAATGTCATGGTACGAATAGCACGAAGAATCGGGCTGAAACTTCGTCATTTACTGTACGGCACGCACGGTAGACTTAAATTGTTGGTTGAGGACGCTGTTGGTTAGAAGTCACGATCTCATAAGGTGATCATCGTGTTCTTTAGTCCCGGTATTGTGTTTTGGTGATACGTAAAGTAGGTACAGGTCAAAGTTAAATGTCCTAAAATCAATAGACCAATTAATTTGACTTGTTGTTTTAAAACAATAGCCTAAAACCGAATTAAAATAATTTATTTCTGTTGCTACATATGTTTTAGAGCCGGCTGTAATTGTTCCCGGATTTGATCCCGAAGCGGCAAAGGGTCAATAGGAATTTTCCAACAGTACCAGTGTGTAATAATTGAATGTGCCCGGTGAATGGCAATACGCATTTCCTTGCCGCACAGTACAACTATCTAATGGGACGAACAAGCGCCTATGACTCCAGGAAAATCTCTCGTGGTAGAAGTCGCCGTGCTGTTAACACAAGAGACACAGACTACCGATGCTCATTTCGAAAGTCTGTATGAGGCGGAGAAAAGACAATTGGTTTGTTTCAGATTAGATGAAATTCCGCCTAGCAATATCTACGCCTCTTGAAGGCGAGATATCACTGTGCCCCTCACATCTCTTTGTAGAACGAACCGCTGTCGTTCTTTATCGCTAGTTTCGCTCTTAACTGATCACAATTAATTATGTTCTATTCATTACAGGTACTCATAGCAGGCGCTTTAAAGTTTAACCGTATCCGCAAAACTCGCGACTACGACAACAGGGTCCGCGATGTGCCCGACCTCCTGGAAGTCGCCAGGACTATGATTAAAGCCTTCAGGACCGGCGAGCTAGGGAAAATGTGCCTCGATATCGACCTACTCGACGCTAAGTACCAAGGACAGAAAACTGAGTCTCAGGAGAGAATTTTAGCGTGAAGTTGATAATACCAAACTGATTGTAAATATCATTAGAAACGTGCAATGTCATTGCACTAACAGATACATGAGCAATGTATGCTTAAAAATGTCTATGTCCAAAAATATACATTTAAATCTACAAAAGGACCCTAAGAAATTAAAAAGAAAATATCGTTTTTAAATATAGCTTCATCAATAATAGTGCAAATACGTCGTGAAGAACTTGACACCAGTTGTTTTATCTCTATTAGTACCTAAATGAGGCTAATGGAAGGTTTTATTAACTAAAGGATTAATTCTTACTGTGTATTACTTTGCGTTACTTTAGATTTAAGAATTTATAAAAGTATTTTGAAATTTGCAATATGTTATTATTATCATTGGATTCAGTTGTTTACGCGCGCAAAATCTAAAAAATAGGCTGTCTGGAAGTGGATGAGAATTGTATTGAAAGATTTTATCACGTACTCAGATACTTTTATACATAAATATAGATTTAGTTAACAAAAGTGCGCTTAGGCATCACTGTTACATGTCCACGTGTATCTGTTAGATGCTGATTTGATAGCAATGTGTATATAGTTAGATAAATAGTAGTTCATACTATCTCCGTTGTAAATATAATTATAAGCATTACATAATTATGTTACGTGTTTTTTATTTTTCACTTGTTGAATATAATTCAATACTATATCTAATCAAAATCGTGCACCCTACATTTTTAATAAATCATTAGCGTGTCATCCCTCTTTTAAGTTTACATAACTTCACGTACGTACTAATATCATAGATATATGTTACTAAATGAATAAAACAGAACAAGGGAGACATGATGGTGCTACTTTCGTCTGCGTACCTACTTATTTCAGCAACGAGTAATGCTGTAGCCTCCAACACCAATGCCAACGTTTATTGCGAAAGAGGGCGAAAATGAGTCAATATTTAAAAGTAACCTTATAAATGTTGGCATCATGCGGCAAATAAAACAGTCAAAAGCTCAAATCAAGTCCTTTACGTAGTTTGGTTTATTTTAAGTGGAAGACTGAGGCAAACAGCGAACGGCTGATAACTGCCCTGAACCGATAAATTTCGGCAAAAGTCTACGTTTAGAGTGTACTCTGCTACTTATATATTTGAGGAATGTACTAAACAGACAGAAACGTTGTCAGTGAGCGTATGGATGTAATTAGATGTAGATTAACAGACGTCAGGATCGTAGCATATATTCTGTCTATTCATAGCTGTATTACTAAGCTGACATTACTATTACATTATTATTACCTGAGAGCAGACATAGGTCTACCTATGTAGGTATCACGCTTTATGAGCAGAGTAGAAATACAAAGATAAGGAGGGATTGCTTCGTAGTGTTCGCTAAGCACGGAGCGATCATTAAACCTTTTTATATGAAACTCAAATATTCAAATTTTTAAGTTACCCGTCAGTACTGTCAAAATGGCACAGATAGTAAAAAAGAATGAATAAAATTCAACTTGCAAAATTGTAACAAAAATATAATAAAACAAAAATATTCAAAACACACAATATATACATAATACGTTGGGTGTGTATAAGTATGTTCATCTTGTGTTTAGTGTAGTGGTCGGGTGAGAGGGCCTCATCCGATGTGATATGGATCCCATACAGTACATAGTAACGTTAGTCACTTCTATACAAGAGTACCGTTGGCTGATCGATGCGGCTAACGACTGCTATCCCATCGCAACAATGTCCAAAATCCACACAGCCTGACGAGACGAGACTTGATAAACATACTGGTATGAAGCAAAAAAGCAATTCCAGTCGGTCTGATCGCATTATGAGCGCAATTTCGTTCTCGTTAGCGCGGTCTCCGATACATGCGCATAGAGTTACAGTGTCAATGCCTAGTTTATCCAAATTGTCGCGAATAACAACATTAGAGTCGGCTAAGGATGGACTGTCCACTGCGATGACCTGGAACACGTTAAGCATGATCAGCACTCCTTGGAACACGGACAGTCTGTGTTCAATACAATCTATGGAGTCCGAGACCACCGCCACGACCTACATATACAAAGAGTTATCCAGCTCCACGTTCACCATAATCCCCAAGTCGACTACATCATCCGGCGTGGGCAGCTCGGCCCTGGACAGCACCACGACGATCACGTTGACCAGCACAAAACCAGGGCTGGACATCAGCACAAACACTACACCATCACCGAAGATGAGATCGCGCACTTCGAGCTCCAAGAATTTGGAGACGCTCACCAGTTCTGAGTTACTGACGAGCATGCCGCGAGCTGTCAAGGTGAAGTTTCCGTGGAGCCCCTCCAGCTCCCTCAGCTGCTCCGACTGCTACCCGAGCAGTCTGACCACGCTGGCGTCCAAGGGAAGAGCCATGACGCCTGAGATCTCGAGCTCTTTGCTTGTCCTCCCGCACGCTCGCAAGTATATAGGAATAGGTAACAATGCTCAAAAAGCACCTAATGTGAATTTTGCTTTTATCAAACGAGATATTCCATATGTAAATATTATAAATAGCACAGTGTAAAAAAAAGAGTAAAAACGATTAAAAAGTTTATTACAAACAATATACCTATATGTTTAACATTAATATCTCTAAATGAGGTATTAGTTTCACCCACGTTCATTATAAAAGTGTATCCTTACTTAATATTATAAACGCGAAAGTTTGTATGGATGTTTGTTACTCTTTCACGCAGAAACTACTAGACCGATTGCGATGAAACTTGGCATGTAGATAGCTGGAGACCTGGATTCACACAGACTATTTATCCCGATATTCCCACGGGAACGGGACTTACGCGGGTGAAACCGCGGGAAAAAACTAGTTAATGTATAAAGTATACAATAAAATTAATCTTAAGAGCCTAGAAAATGCGCTTAACATATAATTTCGTTGCATTAATTGCTACATTTATCAAACGAATACAAATAATACAGACCAATCAGAAGTTATTTATGCTAAAATGTCATAAGTTATAATAAGTGATGATGGATGCGAACAAGAGGCGGCCAGAACCAATGGCGCACCATGGCAACATGGCTCATGTTCACAACAAAAGGGTTCGGTATTACCCTTTTTTATTTTGCAATCGTCGGGGTGACCACCCAACTATACGACGTTTCAATTAATTTCTTAAATTATCATTACAAGTTTTGGTAAGTATTTTACACAATGCCTTATTCGTAAAAACACATTTGAAATGCAAAACATCTGACTTATGCCACACATAGTTTACAATAACGGTTCCTACATCATCGAAAATCAACATATGTATTAGAATTAACTTGTAGGTAACTACAGTGTGGTGCTTGTCGAACTATGAACTCACCATAAAAATAGGTATTAAGACGTCACATAAGTATACTTTAAATGCAAGAATGTGACTTTGACAATTTTAACAAACGATACAACAACTCTTGCATCTAACATGCAGTTACGATCAGCAATCACACGATACAATCTATCGATGATTACAGGTTTCTTAAATCTGTATAACATTTCCAAATAAAATGCCAGTACTTAAGATACCGTGTCAATAATCCAAGATAACAAGGTAAGATATTTGTAAAGCAAGTTATAATTAATAATAATAATAAAAGAAAATAATTATTTGAAAATATAATAATACACACGAGGGCCACAGGACAAAGAAGGCCCTATAATACATACTTAGCTATTTGAGCGCTACATCATTGAGAACCGACCTGTCGCTAATAGAAGCTTAGCTTAACGACGTTGTTCATGTTCATGTCTGACCTTTGATTTAATAACCACAAGTTGCCATCTTAAAAAAACACCATGTTAGCTGTATAGTTGATTTATTGTGTGTGCATTAACCTACAATTATTTAGTGCGGCTAGTTCGGTACTACAGTTAAACAGCTTTATTAGCGATGCCGACGATAGACTTGTAGTACTTAGGTTCGCTGAGGGAGTCCACAAGGAACGCACCGAGGTCAAACTTAGAAATGCTACGGCCTGGGCTGCTCTTAGGGTTCACTTCTATGATCATCTCACGGCTCGGCTCATCTGGAATAAAATAATAACTTTTAATAACAGTTCTCGTACGAGGTACTTGGTATTTATAAAAGAAAAATGTATGAATACTTACTAGCGATGTGAGGGGGGAATACAGCAACATAATCCAACGGGCTCTCACTCAGAGCGTCGTACATTCTCTTGTGGTCCTCGTTGAGGTGCACGAACCTCGGAGGTACCTTCTCCGGTTCGTAGAATAGGAAAGCTGATAAGCAGGCAGATACATTCTTGACATTCTTGGCCCTCATCGCGTCGATGATGTTCTTAGTGCCTTCGGACATGTCGGAGGTGGGGTCCAAGCAGTTGTTGGTGCCGAGCGCGATCACCACACCTTCTGTGTCCTCGATGGCGTCCGCCACGGAATCAGGTTCTAGAACGTTGCCAACGACCACCTCCACTTGTTTCCTTAGGTTCTCAGGGAGTTTCGAAGCGTCTCGGACGAAGGCGCGGACGGATATACCTACGGTACAAAAAAAAACTTATTAAACATGCTACTATAATTATGTATTGATTGACCAGGAAAGTACACACAGCGACACATCAACCTAGAATGTTTGGACTTTGAACTATTAGAAGTTGAACGCTGCGAATCGTGCGAGAGAGTGCGTTATATTTTTGTTATTTTGTTTCGACTCGACGTGAATATTATATTTTGCAAGTTTGGTTTTCGATTTGCGCTAGCGTCTGAGCGTTACCAGCATAGCATTACCTATTATTAATCTATATATTAATACGTGAAGCAAAAACTTTGAAACCCTTTTTGCGAAAATTGCGCGGACGAATGAATATGAAATTTGGCACAGTTAAAGTTTATATGGAGAAGGAGGGGCGAATCCTAATATTTTATAAAATACATTAAATTAATGGGAAAAACACTGCGTGTGTCAAATGCATGGTTGTGTGCGTGTACACAACCATGCATTTGACACACGCAGTCGAATCGCGTTCGGAGTATTTCGTCATTGTTCGTCTGACGTCGTACAATTCTTCGTAACTATGGTTACATATACCTTATTTATATGTAATAAAGAGAGAAAAAAACAAAGTAGCAAGCTTAGGAATATCGTCAATGAAAGAGTATAGTTAAGTAAATAATAATTTGTTTGAAAAACATAGATCAATTAATCTGGCGGTCGTCTAGTGGTCAAAATTCGACCAAAATTCCAAAGCTTGCTACTTTGTTTTCTGAATGGTTTTATGAGTAATTTAATATTTAAATGCAAGTCTGTTTGCTGACAAAAAACGAAAACGAATCTACTTAATTAGTTATATTCATTTATCATTCACGGCGACAATAATCTAGGAGGGAAACCTTTAACCCACGAGAATAGGTACCTACATTAAATTGTAGACAAGTTGTTTACTATTGCGAACTAGGTACCTATGTGCAGCAAGTTATAAACGAGGGGGCACACGTGTTACCTTCCACGCCTTTCTTATTTTAACGTCTTCCACGCGTGGTGACGTCATCACCTAGATAGTCCCTTCTACATCAGGTAAACATGTGTGCGTTTACTCACATATATACACATATGTACATATATTGAACAACGCAGAACAGATCTTATCTCACGCTATAAGTAGTGCCCGAAATTAATGCACTCAAACATACATAATAAGAGAAACAATAATAAACAGTCAATGGTTTAATACCTACGAGCCTCGACCACCACTTGCTGAGGCTCGCGTTAGATGGCTGGATCAAGTCCTTGATCCAAAAGGCAGTACTACTCGACACGGCGCGTATTGTGAGGAGATTCCTCTCTCTGAGGCCCTAACCACCGGCAGCTTGGACCTTGTTCCCGATGTCGGTGGGTCATTTCAGTTTTTATATTTTTAAATATGTATAATTTAAATAGTAATAATAATATTCTATCACATACACAACACCATCTAGCCCAAACTAAGCAGAGCTTGAACTATGGGTACTAGACAATGGATAAACATACATTTTTTTTTAAATCCATGCGTATTATACATAGAAACACTCAGACCAAGACAAACTATGAAAAACTATACTCTGTAAGTAAAATATTGCCTGTAGATCTAAAAGTTAACTTTCTAATAGCCATTGAACAATATTATACAGATCAGTACAAAATTAATGTAGATAACAAATACAATACAAGACAGGTAACACAAAGAAAGCTACTCATACCAAAAGTTACTAATTACTACGGAGAAAGAATGACTGAATATCTAGTCCCTAAAATATTTAATAATATAGATATGTTAAGAACAGAACCTAAAATAAGTAAAAATATGTTAAAATCGAAACTCAAGTGTCTACTGCTCGGCGACGGTGATATTAGGATGAGTGAGGTTCATTCTCGCGGTGCAGATGACACTTGAATTTCGCTTTCGCTTTATCTAATAATAATTATTAATACTTAATATTGTTAACGAGCGTATCTCGCCAACAAGCTGTATAGCTTGGCGAGGAAATTTGAGTGTGTACTTTTGTATTACAAGTGAATAAAAATCTAAAAAAAAAAAAAAACATCCATGTTCATGCACACAAAGGTTTGACTTGTGCGGGAATCGAACCCGTGACCTCAGGCGTGGCAGTCGGTTACACTAACCACTACGCAATCGAGGCCGAAATACGAATACAAACTGTTCAGATTTATTATATTAGTAATACCTATACATATATAATATATATACATATAATATCAGTATTTATAAGGCGAGCGGACCGGATTCCTACAGCAGCATAATAACTGCTGAGCGAGTTGTAATTGCGCCGCGTGATTGAATGCCTCGTATTACAATGTTAACTGTCAGCTGCATCCAATTTAGTAATTATTATTTAACTGTCAGCTGCATCCAATTTAGTAATTATTATAACGGATAATTTATAATAATGGATATATCTATATGTAGTTTTAAATAAAAGCCCTGAATTAACTGACATGCCTTGCCTCGCGGACACGTCACGAACTGTCATCCCGTATAACGAAACGAGCAGCCCCGGGGCTGTTCCGGCGATGTTTCCCTGAACAAGAACTCAAACACATTGGTGCTTACCGCGAGCCTATTTGCCGTCTAGTTGGTTAGATTGACGAACTATCGAAAATTGCCTAATAGGTACCTACTTAAGTAATTTTTCCGATCCCAGAATCGAACATCATGACACGTCACAAACATGAGCGCGATATTATGCCGTAGGACCAACAAATAACACTTATCTATACTAACATTATAAAGCCGAAGAGTTTGTTTGTTTGTTTGGTTTAGTTGAACGCGCTAATCTCAGAAACTATTAGTTCGAATTTAAAAATTATTTTAGCGTTGGATAACCTATTTATCGAGGAAGGCTATAGGCTATATAACATCACGCTACTACTCACGGGAGCGACGCAGTAACCATAAACGTGAGTGAAACCGCGGGCATATCTAGTATAATCAATAATGTGACAGTTTGGATGTTAGTTACTTAAACACGCGCAAACCTTCAAAAGGATTTGGATGAAACGTGTGACATGACATGTTGACTGCACGGATGCCGTACTGTTAAGTGGTTGCCTCGCCACTGCCGCCGCACCGAGTGTTGTGGGTTCGATTCCCATTTGTGTGAATCACTAATGGTTGTTCCGAGACTGGCTATTCTTTATGTCCGTATGAATGTTTGTAAAGTCCCAGTCACAGGAATTTCTAGTGCGAGAGTTGCCTATTTTAAAGGAAAAGAAAAAAGACATGAGTGTGTTCGGATAACACAGGATAATTTGTGTTTACCCCCCGTATGCGATGCTGTTGACTTCGCGCGAGCACAGTCGCGAGCCTTGTATTGTATTACATAGATATCCTTCACGACTTGATGTGCACTCATTGTGTTATGTGACATAACCGATAAAGCGTTCTTTAGATTATAGTGTTTGTATATTATACCAGCGGACCAGACAGACGTAGTCCGCACACACGGCAAAAAAATTAAAAAGGCCAAGTCTAAACCATTCTCGAATCCACTTGAACACACACAAAAAATTTCATCAAAATCGGTCCAGCCGTTTAGGAAGAGTTTAATTACAAACACACACAGAAGTTTTATTTATATAAAAACTAGCTGACCGGGCAAAAGTAGTTCTGCCACAAAAAAATTATTTGGCAAAAAAATTATTTGGCAAAAAAAATTAAAAAAAATGTTAGCTTTGGACAACCCTTATCACTAAGGGGTATAAAAAATAGATAGTAGCCGATTCTCAGACCTACTAAATATGCATATAAAATTTCATAAAAATCGGTCAAGCCGTTTCGGAGGAGTATGGTAACTAACATTGTCACACGAGAATTTTATATAAGTATAAGATTTATGTGACATAATTATGAGTTAACATTGACTTTTAAACATAAGAATTGATGAAAAGGTATATACGTATGTAGGTGTATAATTTCTTTATTGTTCACGATTTACCACTTGCTTTATTAGGTATAACCCACAAAGCAAACCTCGTTTAATTGTTCATAAAGTTATGTCAAAGGTTATTATGTAGATAAGAAAAGCTATTAAATATTCATACATTTCCATAATTATACAAAACAATTCCTAATACATCAGCCATAGGTATATGTTTAGTAGTTTAACTATTTAAATAATCTAAAAACGCCAACGACGTTGAACATTAATGCGAGTGAATGTTGTTTCTTACGATAAAACTGTCTCCTTGGTACCTTGCCATAAGTTTGCGCATGTTTGCGTGCGATCGTGCGGTCCTGAGTTCGAGTACTAAAGATTAATGTCCTCCAGACCGAATTTCGGTCACGGCGGCCAGTCTTAACGGAGACCGGCCGCAGGAGATATTATAGCACAGAATAAATATAGTACATTATAGTGCACAAGTGTGTGCACAAACACAAGTGCACTCTCTGTTCCTTAACTCTCATGACCCGATGGGACGGTAATCCGTCACCACCGGAGAGATCAGGCGCAGAACCAACGGCTTTAAGTGCTTTCCGAGGCACGGGGGTGTCAACTTCCTAACTCCGGGCTGCTATTGAGATTTCTTAACAGAAAAATCCAATAACGTTTTGTTGGCCCGACCCGGGATTCCAACCCGAGACCTCATACACAGCAGTCGCATTCACTACCGCTGCGCCACGAGAACGTAATAGGTACAGGTGGTATTGGGAATGTCTGTAAATTATCAGGATATTTTATTAGGCGTAACCTACACTATATTTGGAAAGAACCAAAAAATACCAAGATATGTTGTTACCTATATATTAATACG
The DNA here is from genome assembly GCA_963675205.1 of Catocala nupta. Taxonomy (NCBI): domain Eukaryota; kingdom Metazoa; phylum Arthropoda; class Insecta; order Lepidoptera; family Erebidae; genus Catocala; species Catocala nupta. The sequence goes on from OY776087.1 coordinate 835,257, forward strand.
TGAAGCAAAAACTTTGTACCCCTTTTTACGAAAATTGCGCGGACAGAGGAGTATGAAATTTGGCACAGGTAAAGTTTATATGGAGAAGGAATGGCGAATCCTAATATTTTTATGAAATATGCATATGATTGACATTAAATTAATAAAAAAACACGACACGCACACAACCATGCATTTGACAGTTCGTCTGATGTCGTACAATTGTTCGTAAACTATAAATAATATAATATATTAATGTAATAAAGAAAAGAGAAAACAAAGTAGCAAGCTTAGGAATATCGTCAATGAAAGAGTATAGTTAAGTAAACAATGATTTCAAGATAGGTAAATTAACCTGTATAGCCTTGGCGAAATCTAAATGAAATGTGAGTATAAGGGTAAAGTTATAGACAATAAAACCTTAATAACGATCAAACTTATAATTTCCATCAATTATGGTCGAATTTTGACCACTAGGCGACCGCTAGTCAATTAAACTCGCTAAAGGTAATTGAGCGCTAAGTGACCGCTCACTTGCTAACTTACAAACATATCTCTTTCCACTGACGCATTCGTATAAAATGTAACTTTGATGTGTTTGATTGCGCAATAATTTGACATTTATGAAAAACCAATCAACAGGTTATTTTTGTATCTGAAATAGCACTGAGCTCTAATCGGCACATCTGTCTGCTTGACAAGTACGTGAGCCGACCTATACGTGTGTGTGTGTGTGTGCGTGAAAATAATACTTTTTATGTATATAACTCACACTAACTATATACTGAATAATAAATAATAATATGCCTGTGATTAATAGCCGCCATCTGCATATTTATATTTACTAGCGGTCGCCTAGTGGTCAAAATTCGACCAAAATTACAAAGCTTTGCTACTTTGTTTTCTGTTTTTCTCTATTACATATAAAAAAAGTATAGGTAACCATAGTTACAAAGAATTGTACGACGTCAGACGAACAATGTCGAAATACTACGAACGCGATTCGACTGCGTGTGTCAAATGCATGGTTGTGTGCGTGTAGTGTTTTTTCCATTAATTTAATGTATTTTATAAAACTATTCTTAATTCACCCCTCCTTCTCCATATAAACTTTAACTGTGCCAAATTTTATATTCGTACGTCCGCGCAATTTTCGTAAAAAGGGTTACTAAGTTTTTGCTTCACGTATCTATACTAATATATTATAAAGCTAAAGAGTTTGTTTGGTTGAACGCACTAATCTCAGGAACTACTGGTACGAAAAGAAAAATATTTTTTGTTGGATAGTTTATTTATCGAGGGAGGTTATAGGCTACATAACATCACGCTACGACCCACGGGGGCGGGGCATTAATAAAAAACGCGGGTGAAACAATCCACGGGCACATCTAGTTAATATATAGATTTATTTGCGGAACGAACACTGTCATTTTACTGTTTGTTACGTTTCCACAGCTAAGCCGCTGCAACGACCATAGTACCGATTTCGCAAGGAGCCGAAGTGAATCTGGATGAAGCACGTAGGGTACTTAAGAAGTCACGGGTATCATCTAGTTCGTTATCTCAAAGAATGCCTTCAAAGATCAGTGCAAGGAGGACGAGTCTGGTTGGGCGCGTATGGCTAGTCTATAAGGATAAATAATGCTGTGACCTGAGCACGACGTTCAAGGTGTATACCTTCTACTATATATATATAAAATATTATAAAAAGGAAAGATTTTTTGTTTGTTTGCTTGTAATGATTTAACTCAAAAACTACTTAACAGACTTTAAAAATACTTTCACCATTAGGAAGCTATTATCAGCGAGTAACATTATGCTATATTTTATTTAAAAATAGTACTGTTACACGTAACGTGAACTACATTTACGAGAGCGAAGCCGTGAGCAGAAGCTAGTATGCACCTATATTTCACCTAGGTACGTATATTTACACACATGTCGCCAGCTGTGCTTTTAGGTGACGCGTAATAAGGAGCGACCTTAGTTCTGTCTATCCGATACAATTCCAGACTCTATCCCGCTAATGAGACCTTGGCACAAAAATCTAATAACACTATCCGGCCAGGGAATCGTAGACTCGTATGAGATCCCATACACAATAGTCGCATTACCTATCTATACTAATATTATAAGGCTGAAGAGTTTGTTTGTTTGGTTGAACGCGCTTATCTCAGGAACTACTGGTCCGAATTGAAAAATTATTTCAGTGTTGGATAGCCTATCTGTCGAGGAAGGTTATAGGCTATATAACATCACGCTACGACCCACGGGAGCGGCACAGTAATCATAAACGCGGGTGAAACCGCGGGCACATCTAGGCACTAATAAGATTCGAGTGCTGAGCTAAATGCCGTGTAAGAACACTATTGGGTTTTTTTGATCAGAAAATTCTCGAGAACTACACAGAGTCTGGCACTGCGTCAGACTAAACATAACCGGGGTTATGTTGGTGTCAAACACGTATGCCTGCTCCACGGGATTAACGAGCCTTCTCCATTACCACGTCTTTTTATGTATAATATTATAAATTCTAAATTATCATATCTTGTGTGGGGGCCAATCAGTACAGACCGGCGATACTTCGACCCAATGGGATCTTTTGTGTCGACTTCCCCAATAACGACTGCCATAGATGTTCATGGCAGCCGGGACCGACGGCTTAACGTGCTCTCCGAGGCACGAAGCAGGCGATAATTTTCAATCAATACGCAGATAATTTCGAAAAGTCATATAACTTCCGAAAGTCTGAGGTACGCGACGTGGGTTCGAACCCGGGACCCTCTGCATTGCAGTCTGTTGGTCTCCCTACTGAGCTATCGCTGCTCCAATTCTAAATTAACTACAATGTGTTTGCTAACTGCATTTGTTTATTGCAGTATTATGTACAGCTAAGCCACTGAACCGGTTTTATTAATTGTTAGAATGATAACTGTGTGAATCTTGGAGAAGGACACACATACACACGCGGTTATGTGTGAGTGGTTTCATATGTTGTATTGAGTTGATCTGTCCCCATGTCCGTGTTTTGTAAGAGGGGGCTCGCCACTTATCGAGTTTGACGGCACGGCGGTTGGACAATGCAGTTACACCATCATGTTTACAATCAAACAGTTCATCGAACCAACAAGTGTCGCCATGTTATCACATCGGTTTGACCCAGGTCGACCGATAATATAGATAGGTCCATGTGGTTGTTGATCTATGGATTTCAGTCGATAAAGTAATCAATTACCTAATCCTCGATACGCATCTCTTCTATTATCGAATGCGGGACAATCGATGATATAATGGCTGTAACGAGGCAAGATTCGACTGTTCGAAATGGTTTTAATTGCCGCGGTATGTATGCTAATTGTCCCTGAATTTTGATGCAGGCGAAAATGTTAAGCCACGTTATATCGCCTCTCTTAAAAACGCATCGTAATGCAGCTAGTTATTACTATAGATATTTGAGAGGTTTATGTCCAGTTTCGCTACTATTAAGTAAAAGTCATCTGAAAGATAAATCGCATGCTGTCTCACTCATGTTAGGTTAAGGAAGAGAGATGGCGAGACTTTTATCTTATAGATAAATGCTATTCAAAGGTGGTTTGACTGGCTGTTACTATTACATATGACACGGCTCAGAAGGACCTACCTATAGCTAATATCATAAATACTAAAGTTCACATGTTTGCTTCTCAATCATGCCCTCACTGCTAAACGGATTTGATGTTTGGCACTCAGGTTTACCATAGTCGGATGTATTAAATAGCAAGTCACTTCTTTTCAGAATAAATTGTTTCATGTTTCTTGCAAATCTATAAATATTATTACATGTTCTTATAAACTATCTGTTTTATCTGCGATGTTAGAAGTTTTTGCCTCGATGATTGACAAACATGATACGGCCTATTAAGGCTCGGCCTGTCGGCCTCCGACAGTTAAAGTGCGAATGTGCTTGTATAATTGTGACACAGCAGAATATGTGTGTGACAAAAGACAACCTGTGCAAGTGTCATTAGTTTAACATGGACTTTGACATGACTAGTCTGAGTTTAAGGTGACATTTAAAATATCTAATAATTGTATTACTGTTGATTTTCTTGTTCATCTCTCTTTAATCAATATTTGCTATGAATAAAGAGCTGAACTAACTATGTTGAATAAAAACTTAGAGGCTTAACTAGTTTATATGTTAGGTAGCTTTAAAGTTTATTACACCTCATAAATACATTGGAAACAAAATATTAATTTTTAAACAATTACCAAAATGATTATTATTTGAAAATTTTAATGAATTTATACTTACTACATACATATTATCAATAAAAATAAATCATAGTTAAGGTATTTTAGTTACACACAGCATAACCTTTACACAAAGTATTCCTATTATGACAAGTACCACCTTACATCTCACAACATTCAGTTGTAAGCAAGCATAAGTCCTGTACACTGTAAGTAATTACCATTACCTATGAGTACTGACAGCATATTTATTATCTTCTACAATAACAGGGTTGCTGTGCTGCAGTTGTCTGTGAGGTAGAGATACCCCAAGAGCCAACAGCTCCAATATTAAAAAAATGTGTTTTAGTGGAAATGCTACTGTTTTCCTCTTTATGTGTTCTACCACCCTAATTGACTGTATGATAATATATTAATGGGACTACATAAAAAATGCCATGCCCAAGCAAAGTAAATGTGATTATTAAGCTACTCAATAAAGTCATTTCGTCTGCAAGCAACCAGTAGTATTCTACATGTTCTAATAATGTCAAGCCCCAGAAGGTTAGGTAAATATGGGTGCTTTTATCCCATAGAGGCAAATATCCTAAAGAAAATAATGAAATCCGAGATCATTTTACACACAAAAGTTAACGTACCTTTCTTCACAGCAGCCTCCACGGCACACAGGCCGGTCATACCGGTAGCTCCGAATATCACGATTTTCTTCATTTTCTGCCGAAAGGAAATTTTATTTAGCACACGCTTATATGGAATAAAAAGTAAAAAGGGTTATCTTTTTCTCGATACAACTTCGTATAGATACGAGCGACACTTATCAATCGTGCTCGAAATTTAACCCAAAACTTATCGCAACTTCACAGACCTAGTGTAATTTGAGTTTATGACTAAACTAAGATTAATGCTGCAGTTTAAATTGCTAATGTAGGTGACTAAAATGCTTTTGATCGGCTGCTCTCAGGTGTCACTTTATCAGCTATTAATTTACCAATTCAAACAGGTAGCAACTTACCGATTAGAGCTCTTAAATAAAAATGCTACTAAACTAATTAATTTCTCAATAACATTAACAATTTAAATTATACAGTGTATGACTAAACACAATTTGAAATTATAAAATCTAATACAAGTTGATTAATACAACAAAACGTAAATAAATTGTGACGCTGTACTCACTTACCGGCGCGTGATATAACAAGTTGTGAAGGTAAATGCCGTAAATTACATGTGTAACCTTAAGCTAACTGAACTAATTAAATATTACTGACATTACTGTCAGATGTCTCTTGTCGTATCCTGATTGTTTGCGTATTTTCTCTTTCACTCTTACCACTTTCGAGCAAGATGACATGATGTAGTACGAACTGTTACGAATATTGTTGACGTTAACCAAATATCCACCCAAATGTATCGGCTTATAAGGTTGCCATAGGTTGCAAACACTGCAAAATAGTAGCTTTATGTTTAAAGATTTAATTTAATTTATTAAGTAATGGATTGTTTCTTTGAATAAGATTCTTAAATACTTGTAAGAATCAAACTAGATAAAACGTAACAATCATTCATAAAGTTTCCAATCTCATAAATTTATTTATTTTGTGATTTTTGCCTGTACGTAATAATTATGGACACAAACACTTTCGATTCTCTTTACTTTACCTTAATTGTGATTGCCACAACGTCGTATAATACGTTGTAATAATTTGTTAACAGCCAACTATATACTGTAATAAATTTTATTCGTATCATGCTGATGTGGTCAGGTCGGAGGCGGCACCGATATACAGACACCCAACCGGTACGCAACGGAGTCGCGATGCTCGATGGCAGCCAAGTATGTTTCGTAAGATGCGTGCGGAAATACCGCTGCGCCGATTGGGCTTCTATTTAATAAGTTTTGTACAATTGTAAGCTTTTCAGTTATATTCTAGACCATTTCATTGATTTTATTAATCGTAAAATGCGCTTCGGTATATTTATTGCGGTCGATTTTAATTGCTCCTTACACTATACATATTTACAATATTTGGAAATAGCTCAAGAGACAAAAAAATATAGTTTCCATATTTACGTTCATTCGTATACATTTTGTACTAAAATATTTCACCTATCTGTGTCTCTGAAATTTGAGTAAGTCCAATTATTAAAGAATTTGGTGTCTTTTTCTCAATGATTGCAATAAAAAATAACAATGTATGTTTGTATTAGTAAACTACGTTCGTATACTTTTCTCATCCTCTATCTACACGTGATACTGTCGAGGAAAAACATAAAGATAAAGATGATTTAATTGCCATAAAATGTGTACAATATGGTGTTACAAAATATTAAAGTCTCAACATGTTCCGTCAATTTTAAGACATGCAAATATTCATATACTATTATGTTAACGGATGATGAGTATACATATTGTAATTTTGAAATGCTGAGTCTATTTTGCCAATGAGTACGGCGCAATCGGATATTTCTAAAACTTTGTAATAAACAGCATTTGCGCGCGTGGCAACGCCAAAATAGTTGCTCAAGTCATTATTCCTCTGTGTAAGTTACTCAGCTCTATGCTATTAGTAGTTCCTGATATTAAAAACTGGTAGCACCATATATTTTTTATTACACTGTTTGCGTTTAGTTATGAATTATATAATATAATTTACAAAAACATTATACAATAGTATTTTAATTTGTTAGATAATATGTCAGATATTTTAGATCTTAATCATTATATTATATAAAGAGATGTAATTGCTTATCGAAAAGATATTTATTTAAAATAGCGGTAGTAAATGTAACATTGATATATAGCATTAGGAATAAACATACCTAATCTTCTGTCAAAACTAATAATACGAAAACTAGTAACAACTAAACGGACATAACCTCAATTTCTCATGCGTAAACAGATGTGGAGTGATTTATTTTGTGAATTTTAGTTTTAAGAAAAATTAAGCATGGTTGATGTAGAAGAATACTTTCCTCGGGGTGGGAAAAAACCAACAACTACCTATTTTAAACAAAGCGCAAATGTAAGTAGACCATTAATCAAAATATATACAATCTTGAGAAACGATATCTTGGTTTTAATTTAATATTATAGTTTCTAGGCGCGCCCGAGAAGCGAGACAAGAAGAAGAAGAAAATAAAGAAGAAATCTGAAGGCGACGATGGGTATTTATCTGACGAGGGCACGAAAGAAGTTCATGAGTCGTTCAAGAACTGCGCTTATGGTTTGAGTTATAAGGTACCAGATATTTTCCTATAAAACATTAATATCGACCACTTTATTTTAGATTTAATGATCACAGCACAACACCTAGTCACCATTAACATACTTACTGATTTTCACAGTAATTAAACAATGTTATTTCTTTTCTTACTTTATAATACACCCTAAATTAAGGACATGATCCTTTTATTGTATGGGGATACACAATACAAAATTGAGCAACTATCTTTCACGTCCATTGCCCAGGTCAGATCTTACACGTTGATTTTAGTTGTCAGATTATGATGTTGTCAAGCCGAGCCAATGTGAGCGGCAAACTTATTTCACTTGTCAACAACAATTGTTTTAGATTTTAAGCTGTTGAAGTGTTGAGTGGACATTCAGTATAAGGTGTAAGCTCCACTTTGTAACAAAACTATATTCATAGACACATTCTCTATAAAATAGTCAAGTGGCAGTGGTGTCCACAAGATACTCTATTGACATTACTACACTCCTCTAATTGATTCTTGGTGCGGTATGCACAGTCTCTTTCTATCTCTCCAGTAGACAAATGTAACTCTATGTATATATTAAGTATAAACCACATTATTTTTCAGACAGTAAAAGAAGGAGTGCTAATCTTGGGGAGAGTGAAGAATGTACTAGAAACTAAGGTTATAATTAGCCTACCATGCCGCATGATAGGTGCCGTGATGGCATGCCATATCAGTGAGCCATATAATAAGCAGCTTGAAGCTTATGTTAATGATAAGGTGAGAATTAAATAGTCTTCTCTTCTGTGTGGTAAACATTAGATGCCTTGCTGAATGTCAGATAATTTCAAGTAGCTTGAACACACCTGACTTATGTTATAACTAGAATATCATAAGCATTTTATGATATAGTATTCCTGCAGATAGTTTTTTGAGAAACTATGCAGTGATAGCTCAGTGGGGAGACCAACAGATTGCAATGCAGAGGGTCTCAGGTTCGAACCTATGTTGCGCACCTCTGACTTTCAGAAGTTATATGACTTTTCGAAATTATGTGCGCATTGATTGACAATTATCGCCTGCTCCGTGCCTCAGAGAGCACGTTAAGCCGGCGGTCATATGCCATGAACATCTATGGCAGTCATTATTGGGAAGTCAGTGCCCTATAATATCCTGACACTGGTCAAGCCTTAGGGTATTGTTTGCCCTATAATATCCTGACACAGGTCAAGCCTTAAGGTATTGTTAGCCTTCGGGTTGCGGAGGTCAGGTGGCAGCCGCTCCATGTAAAAGCTGATATCTAGTCAAATCCGGTTAGACTAGAAAAGCCGATCCCAAGTGACTTGGGAATAATAAAGGCTAGGGAGAAGTAAAGTATTTTGAGAAACTTTACAAATCCTACTCACTTCTGGCATTTAACACATCTTTATTCAAGTTCAATCTTCCATTGGAAGACAATTTTTCGATCAGACTGCACCAGGCTTGAGCTATTTACAAATCTTACAAACCATAAAGTACATCCCATTTTAATTTTATCAAAATGTTATTAATCATGACTGTGACAAACACCTAAATATGTGTTTTGTTTCTGCAGATAGACAAAGTCATAGAGCTTGGTGAGATGTTCCGTCCAGGCCAGTATGTGGCTGTCAAAGTGCTTGAAGTCAAGGACTTGAGCATTATGCTCTCGATGATGCCACAGCATATCAATGGTCAGAAGAAACATGCTGAATTACTGAAGGGTAAGTAAATTAGGACACAGTCACATAAGGTGTGACATGACAGGCTCACTTGCAAGAACTACAAAGAGTAGCTCTTTAACTGTCTGTAATATATATGATATTATTTGATATTTCAGGTACTCTGCTGCAAGCAGCAGTGTCATCTGTGGAGGACCATGGCTATGTAATGGACATAGGTATCCCCGACACCAGGGCTTTCCTGCCCAAGAAAAATGCCAATCCTGAAGTCGAATTAGGTAAGAGAATATTTTCTCAGTAGTATTTTTGTCTTCAAATGGATTTTGTTAACCTATACAATACAGAAATCATTCCGAGTGCGGAAGTCGTCTTTTTAAGAAAACAAAAGAACAATTAATTGGACCGTCTGTCCAGCAAAAATTTATCGCGTGCCATAATTTAGTCCACCCCTTCAGTGTTCTACAGACGTAAATCTATATAATAATTGTTATCTTATGGCGCGCACCCATCACATAATAAACTTCCATGAAGGCGTGGGCGTGCTGACGTGGTGCTGTGTCAAGTCCATGTCGGAGAGTGGCGTGGTGACGCTCTCCAGCGAGCTGGCGGCGCTGCAGAACGGACAGCAGCGACAGAAGACCACCTCGCCCTTGTTACCCGGCTCCAACCTCGAGTTCCACGTAGATACGGTATGTACTTTATCCACCATTTTTTTATGATAAGTTTTGCTTAAATCATGTACGAATAGGAAACAGGTACCAGTATTCTGCCCTGGATGCTCGGAACTGGCCTTAAGTCAGAAATCCGAATTAAATCAGGAGACTTCCACTACAGGAGACCTAGGATTGTATAGAACACCTAACAATGGCAACAGAACATGTGGTGGCGTCAAGGGTTTGCGGAGTTAGGGTCGTATACACAAGTCACCAGTATCACTACCGGGGACATATTGCTATCAGGATGACCCTGTGATTATCTATACTTATGTATATTATAATGCTGAAGAGTTTGTTTGTGTGTTTGGTTGAACGCGCTAATCTCAGGAACTACGGGTCCGAATTAAAAAAATATTTTAGTATTGGATAGCCCATTTATCGAGGAAGGCGAGCAATGAAATATGTTGCAAAAACGGGAAAATTATCTTATATGAAGCAGATGAAGCTGCGCGGGTCAGCTGGTCGAATTACGAATGTCCACTAGTTACGCCCATGGGTTAAAGTGGCTTAAACGCCTCTGATCTGGTCAGAGAAAGTTCTTCTCTAGATTTTATCCTTTAATTGTCTTCTTATACCCGTGTGTTGTGATTACTGCAGCCTCTGGAGAACGGCATCGAAGGACACGTGTTTGGCGACATGACCGCGTACATCCAGCGCCAGCACGCAGACTCCGTGAAGGGCAAGAAACCGGCGCTCGGACAGAAGGTAACTTGTCGTTGTTATGCAAACTTACTGAAGGTATTACATGTGCGATCTATTGGAACTAGGGTGTTGTCGTCACCACCACCAACGTATCTCGGTGGAACAGCGATGATGTGACGTGGTGCATACTGAGAACTGCCGCGCTGAGCTCTCGCTCGCAATGCGCGCTATATCAGAAACCTGCAAGTTTAAGCTTCCGCTAATGTTGTTGGAGGTAAAATTAATGAAACATGTCAACGCGCTCTGGGCCAGAGTGAGCTATGGCGTGACTCTTCCATACTAAGGTTTCCCTTTTCAGCAGTGGGAAACTTATTGATGTGGCTGATATTATCGTTACACTGGCCTTAACAGGTACAGGTATTGAGTATTGGAGAAATTTATCGAACGCGTCTGATGGTAAGTGGCTTCCGTAGATATGGATGGTTGCAATACCCGTTTATCATGCGTGTAGCCGAACATTCAGAGGGACTTTTCAACCTGCCTACGAAATAACACAAGACAAGGTCGGGATGTTATACTTCCGCAGTCCAGGTGCCAAGTCTTGGGTTAAGGTGATAACCCCGCTGTTTAATACCTCTCTTATATGAATTTTTAATCTTAACATTAACATGTTTATGACTGGTCCCGCATAGATCCGCGCGCGGCTGTTGTACGTGATGCCCACACGGAACACACCGTTCCTGACGATGAAGAGCATCTTCGAGAGCACTTACCCGAATCTGGAGGAGGAACAGAAGCTCAAGGACGGCGACATCGTGGAAGACGCCAAGGTTTGTACTCGGTTATTACTTAGATTGTCGCATTCGCCCATTATCGATCTTGAAGTCTATTTTGACTTTTTTCCATAAGTCAACTATTAGTATAAGAACAACCTAAAATAAGATATTTTCATGCCATTTGATTGATGATATACATATAAAGATGTCGATGCCTTTTGTCTGTTATGTGTGTTTCTAACTATTATGAATGGCCGACATACTCTTCATATATCGATTCGCATGTCAGTAAAACGACTCTGATAACATCGCATAGCTCGAGGGGCGAAAAATCAGATTTTTCGCCTCATTAAGAAGCGGCTGTGGTATTCCACAGCCTCTTCTTAACGAGCCTGGTATGCACTTCCTTCGCGGAACACTAAGCGAGATTATTTTTGTTGGAACGTACTGTTGATTCTGCATATCCTGGTCCCTGGGCCCAAGCATCAAGTAGTTACTATCACCTCGATATGATTTCTTAGTTGAGTAAAGTGACATCGAGTTTACCTCTTGGAAATACTTAGAAGTTGTGAGAAGCCTTTGACTGTGCTCGGTAGACAGCAATACTCTGTCCCGCGAAAACGTGGATTAAACAAACTAGTGAAATATAGAAGTTTAGGGATTTCAGTTGTAAGTTCATTTTCGATACTTACTATACTTATATTATAAGTTGAAGAATTTGTTTGTTTGGTTGAATGAGCTAATCTCAGGAACTACTGGTTCGAAAAAAATACTTTGGTATGATTAGCCCATTTATTGAGGAAGGCTTATATTGTACTTAATCCCAAACTAATATATCTTAAATGTGTGTACATAATTTTAATTTGTTAAATGAGTGCAGTGTTCGCCAATAAACTGTTACACAGTTTGGCGAAATTATGTAAAAATGTAAATGTAACACACTTGTTATAAATAAATAATAAAAAAACAATAACGGGACGACTAATAGGAGCGGAGCATCAATGAAAATTGTTGCAAAAACGCGGGAAATTCTCTTATGTGAAGCAGACGAAGTTGCGTGGATTAGCTCGTTATATGTGTTGCCACACTTATCGCTCATCAATGTTTTATTACTGAGGGAATATTCGCCCGTGTCTATGGTTAGCTTACTGCACCATTTGACTGTACATTAGTATTATATTAGGACTAATAGATATAAATAATTAGCCACAATTAATATAAATAAGAATCGCTATTATTCGAATTTAAATTTTAAAATTTGATAGTTATGTGAACGTGTAGTCGATAAACGCGCAGTGTGTTAGAAAGACAGAGGATAAGATTAATTAGGTTTGTACAAAAAAAGCCATTCAAATATTCTGCAATTACAATTTATTAGTAATAGTCGGAATTTTCATAGCGCCGGTATTCCTGAACACGCATCACCTCCACTTTGACCGCTCTCTTCTTGACCGGGGCTTTTCTCTTCTCCTTGGCAGCCTTCTGCTTGGCGGCCTTCTCCGCTGCCAGGATCCTCTTAGTCTCGGCAGCTAGCATACTTATTTTTTTTTTCTCTTCTTTAATTTTTTTTACCTCAGCTTTTAGGTTAGCCTCCATTTTCTTGATATTTTGCAAATTCTTCTGCGTGCCTTGCTGTTTCTTAGTTATAATCTTCTTCATTTGATCTATCTTCTTGACGGTTTGTAGGGCAGAATTTGACTTTTTCTTTGGAGCAGGTTTGCTCGTGCCTTGAGCTTGGAACTCTGCAAAGAATGTGTGTCATGTGTGAAATTAAAATACCATTGTGTTATTTTCTATTGGAATTTTTTAACATAGATGCATTTTAATACATAGATTATATCTTCAGAGTTACATACGTAGTGCATTATCGTACTTATTTCTAAACAGCGACGGCCTACATGTGACCTTAGAAATTTAAATTGATACCTGACATGCTGCGGTGAGCATCAGATTATTCTGTGGTGGATCTCACTTTATATCTTCAAACTATGTTCACCCTTTTTTTTTTACTTGGGAAAATGCTCTTGATGCCAACCTCTCGCCACAAGGAAAGGCGAGAGGGTTATATTGGGCTCTCTTGAGACTTCGGGCCTACCGACTAAAACCACGATGTGCTAGCTCGCTGCTTTGTATGATAGGTGGGTCGCTGGAACTGAAACTATATCAGCGACCCACCCAGCAGTGCCCAATGGAGAGATGTAGTGTCTGTGAGCGACGCTTCCTGGACGACGCCCCAGCACAACAGAGGAAACTATGTTGAACCTACGTCATTCGAGTACTCATATGCAAATAAGTGTAGGTTGTAAACCGCTGTATATTGCAGGTGTTGAAGATAACGGGCCGCTCGATCCACTTCCGCCTGGGCGGCGCGTGCTTCGGCACCATGAGCCTCAAGCGCGTCCAGGTGCACGAGGACCTCACCGACGAGGAGGTGCTGGCCAAGTCCTACCCTATTGGTACGTCATCACTACTACTGTACTGCTCAATGTTCGATCAGCTATATTGAACTGCCTCGTTGTTCTCGAGGTATGAGTTAGTGTGGGATCGTAAGGCTCTGGACTCGACTACGATCGAGGGGTCGCAGGTTCGAATCCCATCCATTACACTACTGACGTGACTCCACTCCTAACACAAGCATTTTAGCTTAGCTGGAGAGGTTAACAAAAATTCTAGTAATTTGAAAACCAAATAGCTTGTAATCATTTTAAAGAAAAAAAAGTATTTTGTGACAGAAAATTGTCAGCGATATTGTTCTAGGTATGTAGTGTTGTTGTTGTGTGTGCAGGTAGCACGCACAAGGTTCGCGTGTTGTGCTACAACCTGTCGGACGGCGTGTACTCGGTGTCGGACGAGGCGGCGCTGGTGCGCGAGCGCTACTTCAGCCTGGCGGCGCTGGCGCCCGGGGACCTGGTGCCTGCCACTGTCAAGACTGTCGCAGACAACCACGTGCTGCTCACCGTGGGCAGACTCTCCGGTCAGTACTGTCTCGGACACAGCTCCGTGTGCCTCCACTCAGTATAGCCACACGGAGCTGTCCATTACAAAAGACAATAGGCATGTAATGACAAAAAATATGTTTTAGTCCGTCTTTTAGATTAGCAAAAAATATTGGACACGTATTTTCTTTTTGTCCCACTATCTACGAAGATACAACATGTTTAAATTTCGCGTTACGTCACTTGTAGGTACAAATTTTACAAACGATTGTCGTTAAAAGTCTCCACTGCCGAACTTTAAAGCGTTATATCTTAGTCAATTACTATTGATTCGTTAAAACAATAAATAAGTGTACAATATTTTTATTTATCTATAAAATTAACTAATTCGAATCATTTATTTTTAACCCTGTCATCATGCTTTATTTCCAATGTCGCTTCAATGGATTTTTCGCACTTTTAAAGACTCACGTCACGTCATGAATGAAAATCTGGATTTTAGTAAATATTTCTCAGATAATTTTAAAAATGAATTCGAATATATCGATTTGTTAGATAACTTAATTACATTGTAAATCAAAAATGCTTCTTTGTATCTGATATTTTTAAATATTAAGATATATATAAAACAAAGTGATCGAGCAACTTTTTTATTGTAGTATATTTATTGTTTTAATTTCAAATATATAATTAATTAATTGTTGGTATAATTGATTGTGTATTGATGTGTCCGTGTAGGTTACGTGTCGCAGGCGCATCTGTCTGACGCAGGAATATTCGTGGACCCCAAGAAATCATCTACATCCAAGTTACCCAAGAAGAAATATAAGGTAAACTAATTTATCACTTGAACCCTTTGTGAGCACGGCATAGTGCTACTATCGAAAAACGAGGGAGAGAAGATAAAGTTACTATAGCACGTACAAACGAACAGAGGAAGAACCGGACGGTATTTAATTTTCTTCAATGAGTCTAAAAACTTTACAATGTCTAAACTATAAGGACCATTATTATTAGGCGACCTGGATGGTGTAGTGGTTAGTTTAACGGACTGCCATGCCTGAGGTCGCGGGTTCGATTCCCGCACAAGTCAAACATTTGTGTGCATGAACATGGATGTTTGTCTTGGTCTGGGTGTTTCTATGTAGGTATATTATGTATGTATTTACCAAAAATAAAAATATATATATGTATGTTTATTCATTGTCTAGTAACCTGATTAGTTTGGGCTAGAAAGTGTTGCGTGTATGTAAATAAAAAATAAAAATTGAATGTGTTTGTTTATGCACAACCACAACTGTTATATTCCTTATATTAGTAAGAGCATATCAAGTTGTCTACAATTCGCTAACCTCTCTCTTATCCGTACTCCACCAGCACCAGATTCTGTGTTGAAAATCTATTAGCTCTATACTTATCGTGGGCATATAGTGTCTGTCTAAACATACGTGTGTGTGTGTGTGTGCAGGTGGGTCAGGCGGTGACAGCGCGAGTGCTGGCGGTGGACGTCGCCAAGCAGACGCTGTTCCTCACGCTGAAGCCCTCGCTGCTGGCACCAGACCTCGAGGTGCTCACCAGCTACGAACAGGCTGCCATCGGGAAGGCTTACACCGGCGTCATTAAGGTACCGCTCTAGTCTATACTAATATTAAAAAACAAAAGATTTGATATTTTTGTTTGTTTGTAATGATTTAACACAAAAAACTACGCAACCGATTTAAAAAATTCTTGTACCATTAGAAACCTATATTGTCATTGAGTAACATAGAGAATTTTTTGTTTTTTTAAATTGTAATTCCTGTTACTTGCATAACCTAGTTTTATGCGAGCGATGCCGTGAGCAAAACCTAGTATATCTATACAGGGAGTATATTCAACTGCACGGACACTCTCACAAGATATTTATTTGATGGATGCAAAAATTATTGATGCGAGTCTGGATGTACTTTGTACATTTGTACTTATTGTGTCACTAGATGTGCCCGTGGTTTCACCCGCATTTATGATTACTGCGCCGCCTCCGTGGGTCGTAGCATGATGTTATATAGCCTATAGCCTCTCTCGATAAATGATCCAACACTAAAAGAATTTTTCAATTCGGATCAGTAGTTCCTGAGATTAGCGTGTTCAAGTAAACAAACAAAAAAACTCTTCAGCTTTATTATATTAGTATAGATTAGTTCCGTTGCATAGATTTGCACACATATTTGTCGCCCATTGAGAAGGGCCGAGTACGGTTCCTAGGACAGGTTGTGATAAGGTTTTCTGTTATGAAATTCTCGGACCGTAATCTAGCTATACAGGGTGTCCGGTAATTAATAGATAAACTGGAAATATCTTATAGTGGAACCGATGGCCGATTCAGAAAAAAATATGAAGAAATCTATCCTAACTACTACCTGAGATATGTATTTTTTTTAATTACCATGTATAACTTTCTTGTATACTACGACCATAAATGAATGAAATCCATCGGTTTTTTGATGTTTTATTATTAAACACTAATTATGCTAATAGATAGACAGTCAAAAGGATGCTATGCTTATATAGCTTGCACTTTTTAATATATATGATTTTTAATTTTTAATTTTTTTTCTGGTAGGCCTTCGGTTCTACTTTAAGACATTTCAAGGTTATCCATTAATTACCGGACACCCTGTATACGCCCAGTAGACTTGTCCCCGATTACATAAAACTTACAACATAGTAACATAGTCCCCTTCAGGCACGAACAGATGTGTTTTATATGTATATGTATGTATGTTGTGTTGTGTTGTCAGACGATCCGCGACTTCGTGGTGGTGTCGTTCTTCAACAACGTGACGGCGTACGTCCCGCGCGTGCACGTCACTCGCGAGCCCGCCGACAACCTCGCCGACGCTTTCCACATCGGACAGATCGTACGTGCCTCAACCTCACACCACACACACCCTCACACCACACACTATACCCTCCGTCACACAATAATTCACTAATACACGCTTATCCAAATACTGTTTGACTGTAACAACGATCTTAGACAGCTGACATAAACACCCGTATTCCATACCCAAGTTCGAATTGCGGTGTATATCACCTTTCTATGACCGTCGTTACAGTCAAACAGCCTGTCATGAATATCACCGATGACATAATACTTTATACGGTTTGTAGCACATGTCAAACGCAGTAAATTCCGTATAAAGCAGAGGTCCCAGACTTTTTTTCTATAAAACACTTTCAACATTTAGCTGATTCCGGTGGACCCCCTGCAGCTAGAAATTTAATCCGCCAAGTAAAATCGGTATATTCGGACCATAAACTTAATTGGGTTCAAATTATTTTTTCATCAACTCTATACGGGTGACCTTTTTATTTAGAAATTCTCGTTTCTTCTGCGAATGGTATTCCTCAAAATATTCGTCATTATCTGCCTACATTGATAGGTGAAGTCAAGGCAACATTTTAGTTCTTCACTATCGAAAGCAAATAAATTTGGACCCCCGCTTACAAATTGTGAACCCCCATTTTTTTGTCACGCCATCGTAGACCCCGTCGAATCTCCCGTGGACCTCTGAGGGTCAACCTGAACCACTTTGGGAACTAAGAGTATAAAGTATAAATATAGTGTAATACAAATTTATATTACGATGAAAGCTTATCTTACAATTCACGAATACCTACTAGCCTGCAACCATTATAATCTGTGATGTTTAATGTTCAGGTAAACTGCACGATATTGCGAGTGGATCCAGAAGCGCAGAAGATGTCCGGCAGTCTCACCACACGCCCCTTCTGGCCAGCTGTGAGTATTGTGTCCCTATGTGTAAACGACGCGCGACAATTGACAGTAGAGACTGTATGAAAACGGTGTGTGTGGTGAAATTATTTATAACGCACATAACCTCGTAAAATCCGGATTTTATGTTGTCGATTCGAAGTCGAACCTCTATCTTTCTAATCAGGCCGGCCCGCCACGTTGTAATTGCTGTGCTCTAACAAAAATTATTTATATTACAGAAAAAGCGTGAATACACAGAGAAACGCAAACCAAACCCGCCTGACGAAGTGCCCACCAAGAAACGGAAAACAGACGAACAAGTTGACATAAACGAAGATAATAAAAAACAAAAGAAAGCAAAGAAAGAGGACACACAATCAGAATCAGAACATGAAGAAAATAAAAACAAAAATATTAAAAAGCGAAGTAAGAAAACGCAGCCGGCGCTCCCAACCGAAACTACAGATATAAACAAAAAGGACAAAAAAAGTAAAAAACGAAAACTAGAAGAAGATAGTGCAGAATTAACTAAAGAAACCAAAGTAGAAGTAAAGAAAAAAGACAAAATGAAAGGCAAAAACAAAGAAGAAGCCAAACTATCAGAAGAAAGTGATGCCATAGAGACAGATATTAATGACGACCAAGTGCTCACTCCACAAGAACAAGGCCTCATAGACCTCTCAGATTGTACCACAGTTAAGCAATACAAAAAACGAGTCGCTTCTCTATTTAAATGCATAAAAAATAGAACTAGAAGAATACAAAAGATAGACAAAAAACTATCAAGAATAGAAAATAATGGATTGAATGCAGAAAACAAGAAGTTTCACTCCGCTATGCATGCAGAGAAATTAGTGTTAGAGGACAGAATAGAAAAGTTGCTTGAAGCTCTTAATTTAGGCCAAGAGAAACTAAAAGATTTAGGTGTAGAAGACAAAGTTGAATATAAGAAGAAGAAGAAAGAGTTAAAAGAAGATACTGAAGAAGAATCGAAGGAAATAAAAACGAAAGAAATAGTAAAGAAAGGTGCGAATAAGAAAGTAGATATAAAAGTGGTGGAGAGCTTAGAGCCGGCGCTCGAAGTGGGCAGTGCCAAGGAGTTCTGGGCCGCGAGTGACGTCACGGGCGACGTCGCGGCGCGGGGCGAGGCCAGCAGCAGCGGCGACGAGGTACGTGGCGTAGTCCTTCGGACATTGAATTCTTAGACTTCTAAGATCGAAGTGAATCGAATTCAATTTAATATTTTATCGAATAGCACAACATTAATTGATATATACGATCCAATTATGCCGAAATTGCTGGCCACAAATAATTGTTCCGAGTCAGGCTGTTTCAACCCTCCAATTTTATAAAGTTCATGTTACAATTTGAAAGTATATTTTCACGAATTGTCTTGAAAGAGAAGTAAAAAGAATTGTATCACGTTCTTAGCTCAAAGAAACCCTATTTTACAAGAGCAAACCTCCTGTTCCTAAACAGTAAATACGCAACCCGCAATTGGCACTTTTTTCGTAATTCGTCCAATTGTCCGGGTCGATGCAACCACACGGTAGTGAATGCTACTGCTGAGCTTGAGGTCTCGGGTTCGAATCCCGGGTCGGGCCAACAAACAGTTATTGGGTTTTTCTGTTAAGAAAGCTCAATAGCAGCCCGGAGTTAGGAAGTTGGTGGTGTTAGACACCCCCGCGCCTCGGAAAGCACGTTCAGCCGTTGGTCCTGCGCCTGATCTCTCTCCAGTTGTGTCGGATTATCCGTCCCACCGAATCATGAGAGTTAGGGAACAGAGAGTGCAATTGTGTTTGCGCACACGCTTGTGCACTATAATATCTCCTGCGCAGATGGCCACTCTCCGTTAATACTGGCCGCCGTGACCGAGGTTCGGTCTGGAGGACATTATTATTATTATTACATTATGTATGTAGTCGACGAGGTATGGCGTTACTGTCTGCTAAACTGTTCTGTGACGTACACACGTGATGCCCCTTGACACAGACTACTGTTGAGTTCCGCGCGGTATACTATATATTGTTATGACTTATAGGAGAAGGACGCACCAAAAAAGAAACGTAAGAAGCTGTCGGTGGCGGAGAAGCTCGCCAAGGTGAGGGAGGAGGAGGAAAGGGTGAGGGAACTGGAGCGGAGGGCGGCGGAGAGTGAGGCGCAGCCGCGCTCCAGCGATCAGTTCGAGCGCGCGCTCCTCGCCAGCCCCAACTGCAGCCAGCTCTGGATCGCCTACATGGCCTTCCATCTACAGGTACACACACATACGCACGAACACACGAACATAGATATACACTTGCTTTCATACCGCTGACGATGTTCCCACATCCACCCAGCCGATTATGATCAAAATCAAAAAGAAATTACTAATTTATGTCACAAAGTAACATTTATAAACAAGATTACTAAACAATGATATGAATTAAATATACCTGTTGCCACGTTCAGCAAAGCAAAGAAATTTTACAATGCTGCTTACTTTAGAAATTATATATGTAAGGAGCTGTTACCGATCGCTGTATTGGACCGGTAGTAAAATTAAATCCATTTCTATTATAATTAGAATACTATCAACCCGGACTACAGACAGCCGGACTCGAGCCTCTCAATTTGGTGAACTGTTATATCATAAAATATATACATAACAAATTCAATATAATATCCAGGTCGTACCCTGGATATTAACTGGGTTTTCGGTGCGGAGCGATTTCGGTGTATCACGCCACTCATTATTGTAAGCGGCTTAGGTCGCTGCTAATTCAAAATAATCCGTTATATTTACACAGTCGTCATAAGGAAAGAAAACGTATCCACCAAAAAATCAAATATTCATAAATATACTGTCAAATGCGTCTCTTTTTACTGATTCCAAATAAGTTAAAACCTTAAAATCGAAAAAATATTTTAGATAAGTTTCTTGTCCTTATGACGTCAGTATAGTCTAATACAGTATGCCAGGGACCCTGTTTTTAACGTCATGTAATGCCATTTACGCATCCTGCTCCGCGGGAGAGGGGAGCGGAGAGAGTATTGGGCAAGATGGAAAGTCCCAGATTATACCGACAAAACCTACAGCGGTGTGCCAACTCCTGCCTTAAATGGTGGGTGGGTTGCTGGAACTAAACGCCGGGGTGCTTCAACTGCTATCAAATCCTGTAAATGTGGTACAAGTGGTAATATAACGTACCGTCCCTGTAGGCGACGGAGGTGGAGAAGGCGCGCGCGGTGGGCAGGAAGGCGTTGAACACCATATCGTTCCGGGAGGAGCTCGACAAACTCAACGTGTGCCTTGCCATCATCAACTTCGAGAACCGCTTCGGCACCAAGGTAACTGCAACATGCATTATTGATTACTCACCACACCATACCTAGCATTCTCATCTTAACATCAACGGATCACACGCTTTGTTAAGCTAAATGACTGTGTTTAGTTAAACATCAGTACGATGTTCTAAGTTTGATATAATACTTGGCTGCTATACTCCACACATATCAGTCACAGCGCAGCGACTTATTAAACGTTCTGAATCATAATTAGTAACATTTCTAACTAAGCCTTAAACTTTCTACTTTATAATCGTAATTTATTTAGCGAAATTAGAACACAATATCAAGAATAGTTTAGAAAACGGTTTTGTATTACCTACGTCAAAGCAGACGAGCCAGCCGCGCAGCTGATGCTAGCACGCCCCAAGGATCTTTTTGTGCTTTCAAAGAGCGAAATTGTATAATGTTAAGTGTTTATAATTAAACTAAGTTTGATTACTTTAAAAAAACCTCGCAACATTTCCTACTGCATGAAATCGAATTGCACGATTGCTTCATACTACACCGATTCGTTGTGAGAGCGATTGTTTTATCAGCTGCTATGAATCGATCTGCCAAAATGTGTCACTGTTCGTTAACGATTGCGAGCATCTTACTACCGGATTTATAATTTAAATCTATAGTACAAGTCTTTATGAAAGTATCATCTGACAGTATTACTCTACTGTTATGTTAGACGCACGCTAAACTTACCTTCAAATTTAAATAATTGTGAAAGAAGTTTATTTTAAATATACATACATAGATTTACGCTTGTTTCCCAGAGGGGTAGGCAGAGACTACAGTTTTCCATTTGCTACGATCCTGACACACTTCTCTGGCTTCATTCACTTTCATAACATTCCTCATACCCGCTCGCCGGTTTAAGGTGCTCTTAACCTGGCCTTTATCCTGAACGTCTCTGATCTGATCAGTAAACGTTCGCCTCGGTTCACCTTGCGTCTGTTCCATTCACACTAGCCTTATTTTATGTAGCGTTAAATTTATCTGTCCGTGACAGGATATGAGCTTGGCTGTCCCTTGACAATTTATATCATTCCGCCTTAGCTTGAGAGCTAAAATGATTGTAATGAGAATGGGTTTACGTCGGTAGGGCAATAGGTGGACTCGAACCCACGACGTAGCATGATTCTGTGGTTAGCCAGTGCCTCGTTAATATACATTTGAAATCCACACTGAGCTGCTTACAACATGTTACTAGCACGTACTGAGTACTGAGTACACATGTCTACAGGGCGCAGTCCCGCGCACCGACACTCCTCGCCGCCACACAACTTATCTCGAATAGGCGCGCACCATTTACACTTTTACATTAATATGTCAACTTTAAGTTTAAAAGTTTACGTAACTGGTCTTATGAGAGCAAAACAATGATATTAACAAAAGACGCTTATTGTTAGAACATTTGCCATAATAACCTATTTTGCGAAAAATTCGGCTTTTACTTGTGATGATTCGAAATATGTAGCCGTTACAATGCGTACTGACAGACAGGCGGCGTGGACTTAGTATAGTTGTAGTAGTGATGCATATCATCACATTTCTTTCTTTTAATAGACGAGTCCCGCACTAGGTCGCCACCACCAACCATTTGTGGAACACATAAAGTTTTGTCCCGTATGGAGATCGAACCCACAACACTCATCGCAATGGCAGTGGCGAGGCGTATTAAAGCACTATGCTATCCGTGGAATCACATTTAAATAGATGTGCGCGAGGAGGGGCCACAGCGCGGTTAAGGTCTCAGACATTATTGTTAATAAAAATATTAATTTGCCACGATTGTAAAATTTATAACATACCTACATATTACATATATATTACAACACTGCTTACGCGACACTCATGACCAACAATAACAATCCGACACGCGACACGCGACACTAACGCGACGCCATCAACGCACGACCACATATTCTTAAGACTGCGCCGAGCGTACAAAGACGCGGTTGGACTGAATGACAGACCTCGATATCCAAATCGGCGCGCGGCCGCCATAGAAAAGTTGTATGGAGGATTTGAAGTGCTTTTTTGATAAATATGTATCTTTATTGTCAACCAATAACTTAAATATTTGGGACGGACAAATTGTAATATAACTATTTATGTTTCGTTTAAGCTGTAAAATAGGATAGATTTCTACTGTTATAATCTAAAAAGAAGCGATAATTTATATGACATACAAGATACAAATCATTTGAGTAACTCACGTCTGTGTACCTTATCCTATAAGTATACGCACATTTCGGTAGATATCATTTAGCTAGGTACCATGTAAGGTTATATTGTCTTCTGTTTACGCGAATGTTATTCATTGAAATTAAACTCATTTATACGAATTTTATCGCGTTGTTTATTTACATTAACACTTCATTACATAATTTAGAAACTGTTACTCTACTACTACTATTAAACTTTAATAATTTAAAGCTAATTAAATTACTAAAACTGTTTATATTTAAGTTTACACTTTTCCTAACGTTTCGGTTGCTTTTCAGCAGCCATGGTCACAGAGGTCTCCCGATAGGATGGTAGTTGTCTCGATGTTCTATACTTCATTTGGTTAGGTACTTAACTAAAGGTAAACAATCTTGATGTGTATTTTTATCTAAAATTCAGTATAAAAATAAAATGCTGCTAAAGATTAATGTAAATACAACAATAACGATTACTAAATCAATTGAACCGTTAGTTTAAGCAGTAGTTTATTTGTTTAATATGTGTTTGTGTAAAAAGTCACATCAAGATTAAATACCTAACCAACTGGAGTATAGTGTAGTTATTTCAAAGTACCCGAACATAATTTAATCTTTGGTGTTTCTATTTACGCAGAATGAGCTCAAAGTATCATGAAGTCTAGCTGTGGTTTGGCTTTTCTTGGGTTTGACTATTTGAATTACTGGATCCCAACTATGTAAGTTTATTGTCTGGTATCTTAATGTTTATACAACTACTTTGCTTGACCCGGGACATCAAGCTCTGGCCTGTGATCGCGCGCAAACATACACGGGATCAACTAAGCAATGTGTTAGCTGCGTATTAAATATTAGCGTTTATAAATATGAATCCGTGTCATAACTGCAAACATTTGGTAGACATTATAACAGATTACAGCATGCTGTTTGATAGTACTTGTACAGTGAAGAAGACAACATAATAAATAGCCCGCGATACACAGAAGTGAGCGCGCACCGGCGGCGGCGCGGGTGCCTCGTGTCTGTTCTACTATTGTATGAATGCGTTTCATGGTGGCTCTCGTATCATAATTGTTATTCTTTAACAAATCAATAAAGTGTACTCCATTTGTAAATACACAACTGATTGATTGTTACCCGCGACTTATTATTTTTACTTGCGGAGCCGTATTATTTTCTAAAATTAGCCTATGTTACTCCTTATAACATTAGCTATCTGTCAGTGAAAGTCCCGTCAAAATCGGCCCAGCCGTTTCAGAGATTAGCCGGAACAAACAGACAGACAGACAGAAAAAATACCGTATATACTAATCATGTGCATTTAATTGCATATGTTGTATATCATGTTATTTTGGCATAACAGATACTTTAATATTATTTATTTATGTAAATATATTTAAAATATTAACGATATAAACACACGGCTAGAAAGATAAATGATTATTTATTAATTAACTATAAATGTTTTGACCACATTGTGTTTTGCAGTTTGCTGATGATTAATATTATATAATCCGTATCAGTTATCGTCTAACTGCTAAAATGACGCAAAGGTTAACTGTCTGCTGAGAAAGCAGCCCGCTCACAAATGATTTCATTTGGGTACTGCAAAATTATTTCATGTAATAAATATAATTTGTGTAATATTATCACTGTCCCAGTGCAGAACACGATTTGTTCATAACCACGCTGTGTACACATATTTACGAACATAAAGCAGAATTCTATACCTTAACATTTAACATTAGGATGAAACTGTCTTGTTTTGTATACCTGTACATAATAATAAATGAAAGATAAAAATAAAGTGTTTGTGTGCTGCGATATTGATAATTTAAATGGGAACCCAGTTAATCTTTGTTTTGTCTGTTGTAAAAAAGATTGTGTCGGGACATGAGTCACACAGCCTCAAGCCTTTAACGAATCATCTTAAGTACAAATAATATTAAATATACTTTAAACAATAAGAGGGACAAAAGATACGCGTTTGAATAGCACATGTCCTTCACCGTGGTTCCAACTATCCATACACAATTTCATCAAAATCGGCTCAGCGCTTCAACCATGGCAACATAAGACATAACAGACAGGCGTTACATTTGCATTTATGATATAAGTAGGTATGGTCGCCATTTTGTCCAGCCGCCACTCACAGGATGTTTAGCTTACTATCAGGTTACCGAGGACACCGACGTCCTAACTTTATATTATATACCGATCCACCATTAATGTTATTATAAACGGTTATTAAACAAATGATAGAAACAAAACGTATTTGTTTCTCTAAATTGACAAAGTAATGGAATCACCGAATCTTTTTAAATCTTGAACCCAACTTTACACGCGTTTCGCACGAGGCACTGATCCCGATACAACTAGATCCATTGGCGCGCTTTCTATCCTTATGCACTTAACGATAAAATAAAATGTGAATCGTATTTTATTAAACTATTTGCACCTCCGCACAGTTAACATATAAGATAAAATAAACTTACATTTAAATAAACTCTGTACCTAAGCCAGGAGTCGAATGGCGTTATCGGCTGCCATACACACACTGATACAGCACAAACAATAACTAGAGTTTGACCGGTGGGCCGCTTTAGGCCGAAACCGACGCAAAATGTATGAAAGCCGAAGCCGAAATTTTGATCATATTCAGAAATATACTGACTGAATAAATAATAATGAAAAGTGAGTACTATTATAATTATACATACATAGTTTCTCGCCTAATATTCGAAAGGGTAAGCAGAGTATATATTAAGCCTGCAATACATTTTGGCCAAGCGTAGGCCAACGCGAGCGAAGGCAAACTGATACAAGGCAAGTACTACCGTCTAGACGTCGTTCATCAAGAAAATTAATGCAAGAGCTTTGTGGAGCTGTCCACACGTTGGGCACTGTCAGTCTTTATTGAGCATTAAAACAATATGGATACCAAGCATTGGCAAAGCAAAGTAAAGCAAATACACCGTCTATACGTTAGTATTGCCGGCTTTACATCCACATTTTGTCAGTTACGGGTGTAGGTTCACACAATAGAGAGCGAGCCTATTGTCGTTTATCGCACACATATCCACAACCCACGCTGTTATTGAAATTATCTTGACGCCAAAACGCAATAATACTGTGCTTGGCCTGACAGGACAGAACCGCAGCGCGACCGAAGCAGTCATATTATATTTAATTACCTAAAATTCAGCAACTATTTGTGAATATTATAATTTTAACCCATGCCGTGATCGAATTCACTAGAATTCGGATGTTAAAACCCGATTTGTATGTGTGTGTGTGTGTGTGTGTGCGTGTGTGTGGTCACTCTACACACAAACATTTAAACTGTTCCTTTTATTCCTATGTATTAGTTTCAATGTAGCCACTAGGCGCCCCCATCTCACGTGTTGCCTAATATTTATTGTTGAAATTATAAGATCAACATTTATATTTATGACCGAAAGCCGAGCCTCACGCTTAGGTGAAACACTAGTGTTAGCTGACACAGACATGACGTCACAGGCGATTTGCGACTCGCGTCGACAGTACTGGCCAGTGGCCGTAGCCTCGCATTTCACACGAACCCCGAACATGAATCATCGTATCCCTGTATACTTTACATTTACTTAATACGTACTAGAGACCCGCACCGACTTCGCACAGGTAGCATAGCATCAGCTTGTTGCGTTGACCATTTTGCATCGAGCTATTTTCGACTGTGTGAGACCGTATCGATTTATTTTCTCGCGCGTTAGGTTTCATTTTGCGATTACTTCTAAGATATTCTAGGCCGTTCATGATACGCTCAATGGCTACTCAATGGATACAGTATTAATCCTTATCAAACTCAATTCGATAGCTATATCGTATTTAGTTTGATAATGATTAATACTGTATCCGTTTATTACATTAAATGTGACCATTTTTTTAGAAGTCAGAATGGATATAGTACGCTATCCTTAAAAGATAGACATATACCATCGTCGACTTTTCTGTAGACCTGTAAAATATAAACAATCCCCCATACATTGTTTGTTATGTTATCTCCAAGGGATAAGACAGCGTTTTCGATCAAAGTATTTCAACCAATTTACACAAAACCTTAACGAATTATACACCTAAACCTTCCTCATGAATCACTCTAACTATTAGTAAAAACTGCATGAAAATCCGTTCATTAGTTTTTGAGTTTATAGCCAATACACCTACAGACAGATAGACGCGGCGGAGGACTTTGTTTTACAATATATAGTGATATTTAAGTTTTCAACCAATTTAATTTTAAGGATCACTATATGTTAAGCCAGCATACGTTGATGCGTCACTGAAAACCGCATTCGAAGCGGTGCAGTCAATGTACAAATACTAAAGCAATATATAAAAAAACCATGCGTTTACGATTTCATCATAATATAGATAGACTAGATTGATAAGATAATGATAAGATTTGTATATCGCGTGGACACAGTGCGTAACCGTTATATTAATACAATATTTATAATGATCCGTTGTTATCAAGCGGCAAGGCTAAGCAACGTTGACGTGGTCGAGATTAGGGCTGGGTGGGCTATGGGCTTGTTACCCGTCCTCAGACGGAAGGGTAACCAGCTACGTATGCATATTTTTTTAAGTCCCGCACAGTATTTGGATTGAACCCGCTATACTCGACGCGTGGTAGTAGCTTACTGATCAGTTAAATAACTGCGTCATCTGCTGTCCTTTAATTTGTAACGTAAATCTAAAGGTTTTGGTTTCAAACCACATAAGCACATAGATAGTTGATCGCTAATAGTTTTCAAATATTGGTACCTAATATACAGACATATGTAGCCTAGTTACTGCATCAAATGGATGTCTCGGTATACGAGATCCACTTTTAAAATATTTTATATAATCATTTTATTTTCTACTAAAAAGTAGTAATATATTTTTCTACCACTTCAGGAATCCCAACAAAAAGCGTTGGAAGAGGCTCTACAAATCAATGAACCGTTTAAGGTTCATTCGAAGCTGCTAGATATTTACGCGGAGACCAGTAAGCACCAGGAGTTCTCTGCGCTCGTCGACCTGATGATGAGGAAGTACAAGCGTGATCCGAACACGTACATTATGTGTGGAGCTGCGTGCTTCAAACTTGGTCTTGTAGATAAAGCTCGCCAGGTGAGTGTTTAAATATTTCACTAATTGAAAGCTCTCCGAGTGATACAGATTATTTTTTATGACAAAACTCGCTCGCTGCACCGCCTGCAGTATGTAACTTGTTTGCCGTAGTCTGGTCAGTGAACGATAAGAAATGTTGATAGCTGTTAATAAAAATGGAGTTTATGTTTAAAGAACTTCATTATTCTTTTTTATATTGGATCCTTTTTCATCAGTCTTAATTTTTATCTAACATTTTTACTTTAGAACAAATCTTATTATATCTGGCTATTTTATCATTTACAGGTCATGCAGAAGGCGATATCTGTTCTTGAAAAGAAAGAACGTAAGTTGTACTTTAATGTTTCTATATTTTAATATTAATTGTTCTGTCCTTCACGATTTTATTTTAAAAAGACTAACTTAATTGGCCTGGCTGGTTTGTAGTTACCCAAACATGTGAGTGACAGTAAGTTTATTCTTATGTTTGCCGCTGATTCCTAAGCCCGACGTCTGGGTCGGGCTTAAGACCTCACAACCAGTAGTGCTACATATCATTAGTAATACCACGCAGTCTTATATGTGCCCAGTAGACTGTAATAAGCTTAACGTCTTTTAGATGGGATTAAAATATAGCTGGCACGGTATCACCTCCCTACTGTTTCGGTGATATACGAAATTAGCTCTAATGTAATAATTATTCAATAGGATATTTAATCGCGCCTTGTTCTCTCGACAGACGTGACAGTGCTGGTCCAGTTCGCACTACTGGAGCGGTCGCGCGGCGGCCGCGAGCGCGCGGAGGCGATGTTCGAACAAGTGCTCGCGGTGTACCCGCAGAGGGTCGACGTGTGCTCTTCCTACGTCGATATGTTGATTAAGAGCGGCGATGTTGACCACGTCAGGTGAGACCATTAAACTATTATTATACTTTATACTATAGATGGATTGCACAGTTTAATTAGTCCCGTCGCCATAGTGTGTAATAGTTGTATTAAAAACAATAAAGTTGTATTTGCCCAATATACTGCCACAATTACCGCATTCTGAGAACTAATGCATCATGAGTTCCGCCAATGTATGTAGATAGGCTCATGTGAGCTTGGGCATGCTGTACACAATATCAAATGGGCCATAATACTTTTAATTAGCTGCTGATCTTTTATAAATGTCGAGAAGTTAATATTTTAATAACAGTGCCTCTAGTAGTCCTCTAGGCCACCTATATAATAATAATATATTTTTAGTTACACTATAGTAACCTTATTGTATATTTCACAGGCAAGTAATGGAACGCATGACATCACAGAAGTTGCCAGCGCGTAAAATGAAAATCCTCTACAAGAAATGGATAGAAGTGGAAGAAAAGATTGGTGATCAAGAACAAGTAGACAAAATAAAGCAGCGAGCCATGGAGTATATTGAAAAAGCCAAGTTTTAATCAATAAATTCCAATAAATATCTTAACCATAATTGTTTTATTTTTTTACATAAATATGTGTGAACAATATGTATTTATTTATGCATATACGTAACTGCGCATCTTATGAGAGGAACTTAATAATCTCATGCGTAATGATGTGCGTATATAAATACATTGGTAGTAGCCAAGCGATGACTATAATATTAAGAAATAAAACTACATATTTAAAGTATAAACAAACATTTAATAACATATAACAATTTACAAATACTTGAACATGTAAGTCTTCGTTGATGTGACTGTGGTGTGAGGCACCAAACTGTTATGTTTTGGCATCGGTGGGGGAGGTGGCGGCGGCGCGGGCGGGCAGGGCCCATCTACTTGAGTATCACTATTCACTGGCACTGGATTTAGAATCTTATTATTTATTTGTATAGGTTCCTTATTTGCAAAATGTGTACCATAAATAGAGACTGGCGCACAAATCTCATATCCTAACTTAGCATAAAAGTTTTCTTGTCCTTTAGTCGATAGATGAAGCATTTCTAACCGAAGCACATTCCTACAGTATTCTTCAACTTGTCTCATAAGGTAACTGCCTAACTTTTTGCCTCGCATTGATTTACTTATAACTACGGTTTCAATAAAACAACTCTCAGGTATGCTTGGTATCGGAGTTAATTTACAATGTCCTAAAAGATGTTTCTTATCATTAATGAGGATTAAACTAGTAGGTAGGTGGTTGCAAGAAGCTTGTAAAGACATCATGCGAGCAGTTTCGCTGCGAGGCCATTCGTCATTTATTAATTCACAGCATGGCTTCAAATATTGTGGATGTTCATGTAGTCGTAATACTTCAAGGTTAACGGATTCCATATTGATTTCTGAAAAATACGACTGGCTTTTTAATATGTAAAGGTAAGGTACAAACATGTTTAAATGTTTTTAATAGTTAACATTTGGTTGCGAATACAAGTAACACCTCTTTGATAATTAATAATTTTACTTAGTATAACTAAATGTAGGTCGTGTTAAATACCAAGTGAGTAATTATTTTTTTATACTATTTGTACAACCATATAAATATGACATAAGATTGTCCCAACAAATATGACAACTAGTTATACAACTTGTATTACAGTGAGGTGACATTTTGAGAGTATGGTGGAATTTTGATTTCTTACACAGCAACCCCATATCTGTCAAAAACATTACTAACACATATTTTGGTAAGGTTATAATTAATGTTTTTCACGTTTTTATCGAGTCTACTAGTATTTTAACAAATAATAAAGGAGCCAACGTTACTTACACTTCAAAATATATCCATTTCTATAGCTAATCTTCACTCTGGCACATAGTAATTTATTATGTTCACGCTAAATTTCGTTACATATTGTCCGCTTCGAACACAGCCACAAACTAACCTATTTTTAGCTGTCACATTTAAAAAGCAGCGACCTACGAGGCTACGAGAACGCTTCTAGTATGTTTACGTATGATCTAACGTGTTACGACATTAATAATCTTACATTGGTTATATAATAACAATTTCTTGCAAAGAGAATGGCATGAATGTCTCTTGCAAAATGCAAATAAGGCGATAATACCACTTCCCTAGCATTATGAAATGATTACATGTTAGCTGATAATAATGCGAAGTTTTAGTCAATTATTACATCTATTAGTGCACTTTGTAAGTGCAATAGATACTTAATATATGTTAATTTCCAATGTCATACATTCTTAGCCCTTATTTACCAGTATCTCATACCCTTTTCTCTAAATATAAAATTAGGTAGACAGGCAATTAAGGAAATTAAATATTGTCTTTTTAAAACTACAACTTGACATAAAGGATAGTTATACTTTTATAATAGACTAATATCAACAAAACTTGTAAGTTCACCCCTTAGAAAGTCAAAAGTTACTCTTTAACCTTTTGAACGCCAACGTCGGCTATACTCGACAGGCGCAAGCGTGCCCTGTGCGCCAACGTCGTTTATACTCGACAAAAAACAGGGCACAGAAATATACAAAATAAACATATTAAATCATTACTTTTCTGTATTTTATTGATCTAACTTAGAAATTGAATCCCCAATTATTACTTAATTGTACACAGCAAACAAAATTTGCATATTAGTTATTTAAATATTTGATAATAAAAACAATATATTAATATATCGATTTTCGGGCTTGGCGTACAGGACATGGAGCTGGCGTTATGACGTGGCGTTCAAAAGGTTAAATTTGATAATAAAAGTTATAGTTTGTATAGGACAACAAATAAGTACCTACATAAAACATAAGTCTGTCTACTCTAGACAAATTATTTACAGGAAATTGAAGAAACCAAATAGAAACTGAAAATATTATAAAACTTGTTTTAGGTTTAACTTAGCTGATAATTCTTAGTTCATAAGTACAATTTGTTTTATGAGAAGTATTGTAAGTATCTTGGTTTACCATTCTTGTTATTTACACTATCTTACTTCACCATATATTATGTTTGAGATTAGAGTGGATTCTAATGAGAAATATTTAAGTACTTAAATCTATTTACTGAATTAACCATTCAGATGTGGTTAACAACATACCTTTTTTGCTATTACAGTAAATACCATGGAAGATGATGATAATGATGTCCCTACCCTGTCTGCAGAGACATTTGCTGCGCTCCAGGAGTTCTACTCTGAGCAGCAGATGCGACAAGAGATCCTTAACAAGCTGGAGGCTGATGATAAACTGAAGGAAAACATTATATTTGATGAAAATTGGGTAAATGCTTCCTTAGTCATAATAACAATATGTAGCCAACTAATCATTTATAATAATACTTATACATTGGAGCAACATATACAAGAAACACCCAGCTTGAAATAAATTTGGCCTATATAAATTTAGTCCCTTGTGGGTTCTACAACACTTGATATTGTTTCGGCAAACACCACACCTATGAAAATATAAGATACATTTCTTTTAAATATAACGGTAACAAGTATA
The DNA here is from genome assembly GCA_963675205.1 of Catocala nupta. Classification (NCBI taxonomy): domain Eukaryota; kingdom Metazoa; phylum Arthropoda; class Insecta; order Lepidoptera; family Erebidae; genus Catocala; species Catocala nupta. The sequence continues at coordinate 868,284 of OY776087.1, forward strand.
CTTGCCAATCCTTCTGGCTAAGTTTATTTGCTTATGTTTAGGTCTGCTCCAGAGTAACTTTGTTGTACCATTGAAACATTTATATGGATATTATTGCAATGTTTATCTTTTATTTTTAATAACATAATTTTATTACACACTTTTAAACTTTAAAGTACTATGGTTAAACACTGTTACTTACTGTTTACTTATATTTAAGCAATTTAAATTATGCAGCATTCAGCATCCTGCTCACATGGAGTCTCTGTTCAAAATAATGTAATAATACTGTTTTAAATATAAACAATGCGACAAAATCCGTATAAAGTAATTTAATTTTAATGTATAACATATGTATAAATGAAAGACAATATTTGTTATTAGGACCTTAACTATATCGAACTAAATTAGAACTTCAAATATATCAAATTATTTGCAGCAATTGAGTCAGTTCTGGTATGACGAGAGCACGGTGCAGTCCCTGGTGAAGGTGGTGGACAGGAGTGTCCAAGATGGCGGCCGCGTGGCGCTCATCTCGTGCCCAACGTTGTTCGTGCCAGTGAAACGACAACTCGGCGACAGAGCCACAGGTAACAACAGATCTTCATTATTTCTTTTCATACCCTACCAGCATATATTTATATACAAGCGGGTCGCCCCGCCCTGGCACGGGTAGTATAGCATCAGTGATGCATCAGCTTGTTACGTTGAGCATATGGATTAGATTTAAATCTATACTAATAATAAGAAGCTGAAGAGTTTGTTTGTTTGGTTGAACGCGCTTATCTCAAGAACTACTGGTTCGAATTGAAAAATTCTTTTAGTGTTGGATAGCCCATTTATCGAGGAAGGCTATATAACAGCAATGAAAATGTTGCAAAAACGGGGAAATCTTATATGAAGCAGACGAAGTAGCGCGGGTCAGCTATGTAACATAAATATGTCTACAATAGTTGGCGGCGCGAGGATAGTTCCATCAAGCGAGTCTCGTCGGTGTGAGACCGCTTGGATTTATTTTCTCTCGGGTTTGTTAATGTTTTACGATATCTCCTAAGATAATCATTATACTATACAATTTATTGTATTGTGTAAAAGGTTGTCATAATGCGCATGAAATGCTTAAGGTAACAAGGAGTTTATCGCGAACAGACAGATATACAGACGCGGCGGGGAGTTTGTTTTATATGTTATGATGTAAGTAGTGGTAAATAGGCAAAGAAAAATCAGTTTAGTAACCTTTAACCTCTTTCGCTATATACCTACCGTTTGTTAACCGACATTTTTATTTTTGGTTTGTTTCTGATTTATGCTCTAGAGATATCAATATAAATATTGGAAACAGTTATTTTTTTATCCAGTTAGGTAAAGACAAATACTAGTTTAATTAAATTTGTTGAGAGACAGATTAAATTTCTTTGAGACTTATGCATAACATAACTCGTAGTTATTGAAAGTCGCCGCTGCTGAACCTGCCTATACGTGTGAGAAAGGGGCGGATCTGACACGTGGCTGCATTTTTAGTCCATTTTCATTCTAGTCTTTCGGTCTGCTCCTTTTCCTATGAGCTCACCGCCACGTCAACTTGTTAATAGCATAGACTACATGTTTTGGTTCTCTACTGTTTTCCTTGTTCCAAGTCACGCATAGACTTCGAAAAAACTTAAAGAAACTTTGAGTTTATGATGATGAGGTTTGAAAGTCGAGAGTAATGCATACCTTGTGTTTCCAGTAACGTTGCTCGAATATGACCGGCGCTTCGAAATCCACGCCCCGGACTTTGTGTTCTACGACTATAACAGTCCGCAGAAACTGCCGCCGGAAACGTTTAATTCGTACGACCTGGTGGTGGCCGACCCTCCGTTCCTCGCCGAGGAGTGCATCACCAAGACCTCAGAAACTATCAGACTCCTAGCTAAAGACAAAATTGTTGTATGTACGGGCAGCATCATGAAAGATAATGTAGAAAAGTTATTAGACTTAAAGCTGTGTAAATTTCAACCACATCACAGGAACAACCTGGCTAATGAATTCTCTTGTTATGCTAATTTTGAGCTAGACGATATATTGAGATGATACGATAACGTTGTTTGTTGTATAACTTGTATACCTATGCTAAGCTACAGGGACCTAATATACCTATTTATATAAAAACGCGGCGCACAGTGCTTATTACAAAAGTCCATACAGGAGGCCAGTACGTCGCGGGACGGCAGCCCGCTACATGTGATGTGTTTATTTATTGACAGTGACGTGATAAACACTCGTATCTCTGAGAGAAGTTCTGACTTCTTTGATTGCATTTCGTCAAACAAGTAATGTGGTATCCTTATAATTGTTCTTTCAATATAAATAAACTTGTGACTTAAGTATACGTCACTCTGCTAGTGTTATATTACCTCTAAAAATGTTGTTAACCTTTTTACTAAGTGTTATTTGCGCTCCAATAGCGCCATGTGTAGGAATTGAACCCATAACAGCAAAAATCTAGCTAAAGATAGAAATATTATTCTATCTCAATGCTTTGGATTAAATAAAAAAATATATAAATAAAACAACAATTCAAAAACATTTCATCGTTTTATTGTTCATCCTTAACAAAACTAATTTATTTGTTACATTACGCTGGTTAACATTCCGTTTAATGTATTCTCTCAGTTGATAATTCGCATTAGTCGCTAATATTTAGGTAAATACTCGCACGCTTGCAACAACACGATACATTTATAAATATGACGACTTCCACTTCACAACTGTTACTTCAAAAAGTGTTACCCCAAAGTTTTATAGTAAAAATACATATTTGTCACTACTACATATTTTCTTGGGTAACTTTTAATAACTTTAGCTACTCAATAACGTATCAACAAAAAATGTATACATTTTGAGTCTGTAACATAAGAAATGTGCTGCAGCTCTACCGTGTTACTTGAACTTCTAAAGTTACCTACATGTTAGCTCTGCATGTTGGATCTTGCCTCAGTAACAAACTTTACTAGTTAGTGAATCAGGAGTTTTAACTTCAACTAGAGCGAGTAAAACAATAAAGCTAGTGCTATGAGCTACAATGTTGATTTTTATCTTCGCGTAGGTACGTCGCGTTGAGGAGAAAGTCATCATACTTATATACAATTCATACAATAACAATAATTACACATTTTATTTAAATTTGCGTAAAACTTACAATAATATGTAATTCAAATATATTTATGCAAGATATATATTTCATCGACGTGTATGGATACGCCGGTTACAATAATTATAATAATATTTTTCTTTCAACAATTATACCTACCAACATTATGAACGCGAAATTAACTCGGCCTGTTTGTTACCTTTTCACGACTAAATCGTTAAATCTATTTTGATGATATTTGAAATCGAGTATGATGTAGTAATGTAATCACTATTATCTCATTCCTTTTTAAAGTAATCTTTAAAAAGTGAACGACGTCGCGGGCGACACCTAGTACCTTTATACTTTCTGCTCCCTGCTACTATTATTAATACCTATATCATTACAAATGATAATATTTTCTATATTGGAATTACTTTTGTAATTTAGTTATACAAACATGGTGACAATAATTAAACAATATTGTGTTCGGCAGAGAATAAAACAGCGTGGAGCCTCTACACTGTTATATTCTGTTAATTATTGATATATTATTGTATTCGTCCGGAGTATCTATCGACATCGATAAAATGTTACAATTTTTTGTTTCGCTAGCTAAGAGGCCTTACAACTTGGTGATGTATTAAAATATTAATGGACACTCTCATTTATTAATAATTAATAAATTCTTCACTTATAACTATTAAATAAATAATTGATTTATACACTTTAACAGTAACTTACTAATTAAATGAGAAAGAAAGCTATTTTGGTGTTTAATACCTATTGTTTTAAATTAAATGTTCATGTTAAATTATTTTTAAAATAAATCCTCAAATATTTTTGTATAAAATTACAATAATATAAAGTTCGAATGAACAATTATATATTATTATTGACAGTTGTAATTAATAGCTGTGGAACAAAACGCGTTTTGCGTCAAGTGCGTTTCGTTAGCTGTCATCTCGGGGCGAAGTTAAGCACGCGAAACGATAATTTGTACTAAAATATAATATATATATTGTTTGTAACACGCTACGACTGATACATCTAGTTTGTAACACTACTTATGTATTTATTATTATTTTGTTTTAGACATTTATTTGGATCTATCTACAAGGCCATACGTTCTACTCTGGGGTTGGCGGTTACGCCGACATTTTTTCCTAAAGTAATAAATAAATATTTTTTTAAATAATACTTATTTCATTGACAAAATATAATAATGCGGGTTGAATAAGTAGCGGAACAAACCCAAACAACGTTTAAATCGACGCGTATTGTAAAAGTTATGTAGAATGAGCTCGACGCTCATTCTACATAACTTTTACAATAATGAATAGATAAAACAATGTTTTTAAATGTTTGATGTCATGGGGGTGAAGGTTCACGTTAATCAATGACGCACGAGTAAGGGTTACCTCAGACAAGATGAAAATCGCTGAAACTGTATGGTCATGACAACTAAAAATACTTGCTATAGAATATTCAGAATATCTTATAAAAGTTGTTTCTAGCTAGATATTCATCATGCGGAAATCATTTATCTTATATGTGATGTACGCTGCACAGCGAACTGCACTCGCGAACTAATGATGATTCCAACCCATCCTAAAGAGATTGAATAATTTTTAGTATATGTTAGAATGTAGTACGGATGGTATTGATAAAATATAGTGAATACTCTTTTAATGAGCCGATACGTTGACGCTCTGAGTCGGAGCTAGTACCGACAGCGTGTTGCTCTCAAAAGATTTTCACTTATCGTGCTCGGTGGAGCAGTGACTATTTACGGGAAACTATAATATTATATATACATTTTTTTTAATTTTAACAAAGATTATATAATTACCCTTTAAATAAAAAAAAACAATAATACAGATAACTTATGATTTGATGATAAAATAACTTGAGTCGCTACAATTATTATAAAGAATAACAAATACAAACGTAGTCCCGCCATTTTAAAGTACATAAATACATTGCACAGAATATATATATATAACTCTTTGTGAAAGAATTACAACACCCTGTAACAATTAGCACATAGAATATATATTTGTTATTAGATACTAACACGTTTATAGCGAAAGCTCGTGCTTGACAAATATAAAACTTATATTCATATCAGAATCTATAAATTTCATTTTAACAAAAAATCATATAAGGTAATTAGTAGCCATTGAATCCCTTTACTAATAATCATTTTATACAAGTAGAAACTCCAGAGCACTTCATAAATTAATTAATTAAATATCGACCGTATTATATTGATTTGATTTGATACACGGTCTCGGATGTGTAACTGTCGTTGAGCGCCATGTATGTTCTAATTGGTAAAGCGGTGGCGCTGCTTGCCGAGGTAACGGGTTCGAGCCCTGCTTCATCTTTTTTGTCTCGTTAATATGTACATTCCTAATAGAATGCTTAACGTGGGCAATACTCACTATATTACACTTACTAGTGTTCACATGGACACGTATACTGTTACACAATGATTATCAACAAGGGGTTATATTTGAATTTAACTGTCGGTCTTGATAAAGTTTTATATATTTCATAAACAACATTAAATAGATAGTACACATTTAGAGGCCCTTTACACTAGCTTTTCTTCAGTGCAGGCGTAAGACAAACGTATGTGCAGCGCAGACGCCGCGGCAACACAACGCACACATCGCATGTGCATGTTAGCGCATTAACATGTACAATCATAACCGCTTCCCACCACTGCCCTTATCGCTATCCATTTCGTTATCTAAACAATATAATAATATGCGCTTGGGTGACGTTAACAGAAATGACAAACGTCAAAGCAATATGTACTTACGTCTCGTGGCAGGCACGTTGAGAAACACTAGTGTGAAGGGGTCGTTATAGGAGTCGATAGCAAATTTAAAACTTGTCTAAACCTTAAATAAAGGTCCACTTAAGAAAAACATAGGGTTAGCAAGATAAATTATAATCACAACCGCGTTTGAAATAAACTAAATCATATTCTGAATTGCATTAAATAATCATCATAAATTCAATCAAATTAAATTCGCTATATTTCTATAATGTTTTTTTAATAAAAAAGTTCTCCTTTAGATATCTTCTTAAAATTTTAGAAGGTATTAAGAAAACATATTTGGAACGTAAAATAGGCAGATGTACAATTTTACAATGTTTGTACATAACAATACAACATCACATTGGTAGAGTAGGGCTGCTATCTGTAGCTGTGTAATGTGTAGTCACACGCCAATAGGACATTGTGATTGAAATTATTGAACAGTGACTTGTTAAACTTATATTTTAGGATACGCAAAGTAAAAGCACACAAAATGATCGAAAATACCAGAAAGTGCGCATTTGTTATACGAGTACTCTTTGTTCTTTGATCTCTAATCAAACAATATTTGTAAGCACAATGAATTCCAATACAACGTATTACATACAAGAACATCGAGCATGTCGGATATGTACTAAGCGTGTATAAAGGCCGAGTATTTTTAAATTAAAGAAGTACGATACAATATATCGTTTTAGGCCACGCCATTTGTGTTCTGTGACATGTCGCACGCCTTAGTGGCGTAATTTACACAATTATATCCAGACATTACATGTGTAGAACTGAAATTGCTATTAATTGTTTAAATTCAAAATCAATATAGATATGTATTAGCTGTTTTGATATTAGGTAGGCCTCTTGTATTTCCAATCAGCAACAAGTTAAACAGTTTAGATTGTGTTTATTATCCGACACTTGTTTTATTGACGGTTGTCACAAATCGCTATTTCACCACAAAAATAGATCCGACGATATCTATTCACTACGGTTCGAAGGAATCTGACTATTTTTATCTTGACCGAGACCGAAACTGATAAAATTTCTCGTTCGAGATCATCAATTATACAAAAATACATCAATTTGTTATAAAATGGTTTAATAATAATGGTTCAATCTGATTAGCTTCGTCCTAGGCCAGATCTCGACGTAGCTCGTAGTCGTCGAGTGGCGGAGAGAGCTGTGACAAACCATCTTACGCTATATTTGTAACAGCAAATGGTACCGACGTATGTTTCTGAATTTGATATTTACTGTAATTCTTAAATGAATGATAATAACACGAAGTTACGTCAATATAGGCTTGTATAATCTATATATACATCAAGAAATGTAACATATTTATGTATAGATGATAGAGCCGCTATAGGTTATACCTATTAGATATCATTTATGCACTAGAATTTTCCGAAACAGTATTATATATTTTCAAGTCATTTAAAATATTGTCGTTTAATATTTCAGAGTAGTCGTTTAATAGTCAAGAGTTGAATATAATCTGAAATATGCGATTGTTAAAATATCACATTTATATATAACCTAAATATCAACATTAAAAGTTAGAGTACTTGTGTGTAAAGACCGAGATACGCTTGTGAACGGCCGAGATTAAATTTTAATCTAACCTTCCATCCCTAGATTGCAGAATCGAGCGACCACCAATCTTTGTGTTTGTCTTTTGCGCTGGCAACACAGCAACTCGCTTTTTAAGAGTGAATAAAGTGAAGTACTGTTTTGTGTTGCAAACGTATACAAGATATGACATTTAACCGTTTGTCGACCGGGTAGAGCCGGCACGTCTGTATATCTAACGCAGTGGTGATATAGAACAATAACAGTTTGCAACACTGCTTGTCGTCCAAGTTATTGGACACGTTTCTGTGATATTCCAATCTGGGGTTAGTGAGGTAGATTGTTTGTTAATTTTAGCCGCAAGCCAAAAGCCCATCGTTTAATTTATTTTGTAATAAGGGATAGTAGAAATCATAATGTCATACAACAAAAAGAAGTATTGATTTGACAGAGTTCCCTATACACTTGAACATAAAATTATCTCTGCGCCAGAATATTTGTAAACAAACTAATACATGAACGGCTTACAGAAGTAAATAATACTTTAAAAATATTATTTATAGCACATAGCAAGTTACTGCATTAACTTTTTATTTCACAGCTGTTTGTTCACAAAGATTCTACTTTCAATTTAGCTAGAGTAATTTTTCACTATGGACGCACATCTATGGTTAATAAGTAACAACTTTGTCATTATTTATTAGACTCATATACAATTTGTTCAACCGTGGATGTCTTATACGACAGTGAATCACTCATAGATAGATACGTCTACATGCCCATTGATGTGTTCGAACATACATCACACCTAACAAGTTCGCATCTTTATGGATATCCACGATTAAACAAATAGAGATGTAACCCTCGAATTTACGAAGACAACAATCTTTGTAAAGCAGCTACAGGAACACCCAGGCTTTTGGCTTAATAAAAAGAAAACTAATCTATTTGTCGATAATAAACTAAAATTGTGCTCATTAGTAAATTAACTAAACTAAACATAAACGAACTGTTCATTCAGTACAATTTCATATTACACTAAAATTTATATTACCTATCCTTCGATTGCGAAGGCTCTCTTCACTCAGAACTCGCCACGTGAAAAAATATACTATACACATCTTGGGGTGCTTTATACAACAAAGTCTTACGTATAGAGACACTACTGAGAACATTGCTACCTAACATATCCGCGAGTTGAGGCAGACGAGACCCTTAACCTAAAAATAGTGATATACCTGTTAGTAATTGAGCTTTTCTAGTATTTACATCGTATCAATTCGCTCACATGACGCAATAGAAACCAGAGGGCAAAATCAGGTCGCTAGAAATGCTACGGGTAGGATATAAATACGCGATGTACTCATTGAGATATATTTGCATTAACGATAGACGATGGTAATTCATTAGCCACAATAGAAACTACAACACACGTCTCGGTGCCGCGTTCAGCATACAATGTGTTGAATGCATATGTTTGGACGCATCGCATTTGCATCTAGTTTGACTTGCTGCATGTGAAATCTACTTTGATACTCTGCATACCTATTTATGAACACTCAATGTTAGTCTAACGTTACCAGTCCGATGTAAAATCAGTGAACCAACTTTAAAATAGAATAATATAAAGAGTAACAAAATGTAAACCTTGTTGGGTCACTGTTGACGTTCAGTACACCGTGGCATTAGGCACGCGGGCATTTTATGCCAAAACGATGCTTCAGTGCCATTGTCCCTTTATTAGAGGGCGCTAGTGTCTCTAACCGTAAAATGGGGGGTATGTCCTCTAATGACGGAAACGGAAACGAAGTACTTAACAACTAATCATTGCACAATATACAGACAACACTACTCATATACAAACATATATAAATCAACGATATGTCATATGGAAATTAGAAAATATGTCCTTCCTCTGGATATTTCATCAACATTGTTCTCAAAAGTGAGCGTTACGTGTTATATCGGTATAGACAATACTTACAAGAATTGTAAATTGCTTTTATTTATTAATCTTCTTTTACCTAAATAAGGTCTAATCAGTTTTAAATATTACTCATACTCTATCTCTCTCTATTTAAAAAGACAATGACTATAAAAGGGAAAGCCACTGCGCGTATCCGAGCGCGCTCATCTGACAACTATCAATCACGCATCACTTTTAAGAACATATCGTCAAAAACATTAAGGACTAACAACATCACAAAATATTAAAAACACACAAAATAAACAATTGTCTTTTAGAAATGGAACATAGATATAAACTAATATATGAGGATTCGCTAAGTCAAGGGGAAAACTGCATCAGTCAAAACTGATAACATTGCTCTGAAAAGGCTTTCTAACAGACTGACGCTATGTTTATAAGATGTTGTCCACATTCATATTGTAAATACAAAACTCACTACGTTGTTACGTTTATCGCTAAACCAAATTTGAAGAGGAGGGAAGTTGTACAGACTACATAAAAATAAGAAAAGTAAGTAAGCATGCGATAAGTATGCCAGAAAAATCGATGGCATGTGTAAACATGGCATTCCTATATAATTGACAAAACGCCAAAAGAAGCTTACCAATAGAAACGTCAACTAAACCTATGCTATTATGCACTTAATTATTAATTAATATTTTAGTTATGGAAGCATATACAAGTGCATAATTCGAAGACAACTTTGTATTTAAGCCATTTTATGCTTTTGTTTTAATAAAAATTACGTAAAAAGGAATAGCACCTTATTAAAATATCGTCGTCTGTTTTATGCCTAACCGAAGTGGTACAGAATCATCAAGGACATCCCTACGCTACGTACGTATGTACACTACATGATATAGAAAGGCACCCGTGATGGCGCGACGCCGGGCTCGCTGCTCGCCGTTGGAGACCGCACAAGCTTGGACTACTCTTCGTACCGTGAGAGTAAGCACCTAGCCAAATTGTTTGTGATAAACTGGGCTGTCAATAGTCACCAGGCTCAATTGGCTTACAGTGCAGAACACATCTGCACCTGACAGATGGCCGACTCAATGCACCGCATGGATAGAGACGCAGTCACGAAGACGCGTGCTTACAGTAAACGAGGAAAACGGATAAATGTATAAATGACACTTGTGTTTAGTTGTACCGAGCCGGCCATCCGTGCCTATATATTTAATGGTAATAGTCAATCACAAACAAGTTTACTGATGGTATCTCGTACGCAGTATGGTGTGACGGGAGGAGCAGCGGTCGGTGTTCCCGGGGCTGGCACTGTTACCTCCTGCGGCGCGTGGCGCAGAGGTAGAGCAGCAGCGCCGCGAGCGCGAGGCAGTGGTACAGCAGCGCCGCGGCCGCCGCCAGCACGCGCAGCAGCGCCAGCGCCGAGCGCAGCAGCGCGCGCCACGTGGCGAGCTCGGCCTGCCATCATCCCGTGCCGCACTTGCCGCTCTCGAACACGCCCTGCACACAACACAACACGCGACACACTCATTACACGCGCGCCACGTGGCGAGCTCGGCCTGCCATCATCCCGTGCCGCACTTGCCGCTCTCGAACACGCCCTGCACACAACACAACACGCGACACACTCATTACACGCGCGCCACGTGGCGAGCTCGGCCTGCCATCATCCCGTGCCGCACTTGCCGCTCTCGAACACGCCCTGCACACAACACAACACGCGACACACTCATTACACGCGCGCCACGTGGCGAGCTCGGCCTGCCATCATCCCGTGCCGCACTTGCCGCTCTCGAACACGCCCTGCACACAACACAACACGCGACACACTCATTACACGCGCGCCACGTGGCGAGCTCGGCCTGCCATCATCCCGTGCCGCACTTGCCGCTCTCGAACACGCCCTGCACACAACACAACACGCGACACACTCATTACACGCGCGCCACGTGGCGAGCTCGGCCTGCCATCATCCCGTGCCGCACTTGCCGCTCTCGAACACGCCCTGCACACAACACAACACGCGACACACTCATTACACGCGCGCCACGTGGCGAGCTCGGCCTGCCATCATCCCGTGCCGCACTTGCCGCTCTCGAACACGCCCTGCACACAACACAACACGCGACACACTCATTACACGCGCGCCACGTGGCGAGCTCGGCCTGCCATCATCCCGTGCCGCACTTGCCGCTCTCGAACACGCCCTGCACACAACACAACACGCGACACACTCATTACACGCGCGCCACGTGGCGAGCTCGGCCTGCCATCATCCCGTGCCGCACTTGCCGCTCTCGAACACGCCATGCACACAACACAACACGCGACACACTCATTACACGCGCGCCACGTGGCGAGCTCGGCCTGCCATCATCCCGTGCCGCACTTGCCGCTCTCGAACACGCCCTGCACACAACACAACACGCGACACACTCATTACACGCGCGCCACGTGGCGAGCTCGGCCTGCCATCATCCCGTGCCGCACTTGCCGCTCTCGAACACGCCCTGCACACAACACAACACGCGACACACTCATTACACGCGCGCCACGTGGCGAGCTCGGCCTGCCATCATCCCGTGCCGCACTTGCCGCTCTCGAACACGCCCTGCACACAACACAACACGCGACACACTCATTACACGCGCGCCACGTGGCGAGCTCGGCCTGCCATCATCCCGTGCCGCACTTGCCGCTCTCGAACACGCCCTGCACACAACACAACACGCGACACACTCATTACACGCGCGCCACGTGGCGAGCTCGGCCTGCCATCATCCCGTGCCGCACTTGCCGCTCTCGAACACGCCCTGCACACAACACAACACGCGACACACTCATTACACGCGCGCCACGTGGCGAGCACGGCCTTCCATCATCCCGTGCCGCACTTGCCGCTCTCGAACACGCCCTGCACACAACACAACACGCGACACACTCATTACACGCGCGCCACGTGGCGAGCTCGGCCTGCCATCATCCCGTGCCGCACTTGCCGCTCTCGAACACGCCCTGCACACAACACAACACGCGACACACTCATTACACGCGCGCCACGTGGCGAGCTCGGCCTGCCATCATCCCGTGCCGCACTTGCCGCTCTCGAACACGCCCTGCACACAACACAACACGCGACACACTCATTACACGCGCGCCACGTGGCGAGCTCGGCCTGCCATCATCCCGTGCCGCACTTGCCGCTCTCGAACACGCCCTGCACACAACACAACACGCGACACACTCATTACACGCGCGCCACGTGGCGAGCTCGGCCTGCCATCATCCCGTGCCGCACTTGCCGCTCTCGAACACGCCCTGCACACAACACAACACGCGACACACTCATTACACGCGCGCCACGTGGCGAGCTCGGCCTGCCATCATCCCGTGCCGCACTTGCCGCTCTCGAACACGCCCTGCACACAACACAACACGCGACACACTCATTACACGCGCGCCACGTGGCGAGCTCGGCCTGCCATCATCCCGTGCCGCACTTGCCGCTCTCGAACACGCCCTGCACACAACACAACACGCGACACACTCATTACACGCGCGCCACGTGGCGAGCTCGGCCTGCCATCATCCCGTGCCGCACTTGCCGCTCTCGAACACGCCCTGCACACAACACAACACGCGACACACTCATTACACGCGCGCCACGTGGCGAGCTCGGCCTGCCATCATCCCGTGCCGCACTTGCCGCTCTCGAACACGCCCTGCACACAACACAACACGCGACACACTCATTACACGCGCGCCACGTGGCGAGCTCGGCCTGCCATCATCCCGTGCCGCACTTGCCGCTCTCGAACACGCCCTGCACACAACACAACACGCGACACACTCATTACACGCGCGCCACGTGGCGAGTTCGGCCTGCCATCATCCCGTGCCGCACTTGCCGCTCTCGAACACGCCCTGCACACAACACAACACGCGACACACTCATTACACGCGCGCCACGTGGCGAGCTCGGCCTGCCATCATCCCGTGCCGCACTTGCCGCTCTCGAACACGCCCTGCACACAACACAACACGCGACACACTCATTACACGCGCGCCACGTGGCGAGCTCGGCCTGCCATCATCCCGTGCCGCACTTGCCGCTCTCGAACACGCCCTGCACACAACACAACACGCGACACACTCATTACACGCGCGCCACGTGGCGAGCTCGGCCTGCCATCATCCCGTGCCGCACTTGCCGCTCTCGAACACGCCATGCACACAACACAACACGCGACACACTCATTACACGCGCGCCACGTGGCGAGCTCGGCCTGCCATCATCCCGTGCCGCACTTGCCGCTCTCGAACACGCCCTGCACACAACACAACACGCGACACACTCATTACACGCGCGCCACGTGGCGAGCTCGGCCTGCCATCATCCCGTGCCGCACTTGCCGCTCTCGAACACGCCCTGCACACAACACAACACGCGACACACTCATTACACGCGCGCCACGTGGCGAGCTCGGCCTGCCATCATCCCGTGCCGCACTTGCCGCTCTCGAACACGCCCTGCACACAACACAACACGCGACACACTCATTACACGCGCGCCACGTGGCGAGCTCGGCCTGCCATCATCCCGTGCCGCACTTGCCGCTCTCGAACACGCCCTGCACACAACACAACACGCGACACACTCATTACACGCGCGCCACGTGGCGAGCTCGGCCTGCCATCATCCCGTGCCGCACTTGCCGCTCTCAAACACGCCCTGCACACAACACAACACGCGACACACTCATTACACGCGCGCCACGTGGCGAGCTCGGCCTGCCATCATCCCGTGCCGCACTTGCCGCTCTCGAACACGCCCTGCACACAACACAACACGCGACACACTCATTACACGCGCGCCACGTGGCGAGCTCGGCCTGCCATCATCCCGTGCCGCACTTGCCGCTCTCGAACACGCCCTGCACACAACACAACACGCGACACACTCATTACACGCGCGCCACGTGGCGAGCTCGGCCTGCCATCATCCCGTGCCGCACTTGCCGCTCTCGAACACGCCCTGCACACAACACAACACGCGACACACTCATTACACGCGCGCCACGTGGCGAGCTCGGCCTGCCATCATCCCGTGCCGCACTTGCCGCTCTCGAACACGCCCTGCACACAACACAACACGCGACACACTCATTACACGCGCGCCACGTGGCGAGCTCGGCCTGCCATCATCCCGTGCCGCACTTGCCGCTCTCGAACACGCCCTGCACACAACACAACACGCGACACACTCATTACACGCGCGCCACGTGGCGAGCTCGGCCTGCCATCATCCCGTGCCGCACTTGCCGCTCTCGAAAACGCCCTGCACACAACACAACACGCGACACACTCATTACACGCGCGCCACGTGGCGAGCTCGGCCTGCCATCATCCCGTGCCGCACTTGCCGCTCTCGAACACGCCCTGCACACAACACAACACGCGACACACTCATTACACGCGCGCCACGTGGCGAGCTCGGCCTGCCATCATCCCGTGCCGCACTTGCCGCTCTCGAACACGCCCTGCACACAACACAACACGCGACACACTCATTACACGCGCGCCACGTGGCGAGCTCGGCCTGCCATCATCCCGTGCCGCACTTGCCGCTCTCGAACACGCCCTGCACACAACACAACACGCGACACACTCATTACACGCGCGCCACGTGGCGAGCTCGGCCTGCCATCATCCCGTGCCGCACTTGCCGCTCTCGAACACGCCCTGCACACAACACAACACGCGACACACTCATTACACGCGCGCCACGTGGCGAGCTCGGCCTGCCATCATCCCGTGCCGCACTTGCCGCTCTCGAACACGCCCTGCACACAACACAACACGCGACACACTCATTACACGCGCGCCACGTGGCGAGCTCGGCCTGCCATCATCCCGTGCCGCACTTGCCGCTCTCGAACACGCCCTGCACACAACACAACACGCGACACACTCATTACACGCGCGCCACGTGGCGAGCTCGGCCTGCCATCATCCCGTGCCGCACTTGCCGCTCTCGAACACGCCATGCACACAACACAACACGCGACACACTCATTACACGCGCGCCACGTGGCGAGCTCGGCCTGCCATCATCCCGTGCCGCACTTGCCGCTCTCGAACACGCCCTGCACACAACACAACACGCGACACACTCATTACACGCGCGCCACGTGGCGAGCTCGGCCTGCCATCATCCCGTGCCGCACTTGCCGCTCTCGAACACGCCCTGCACACAACACAACACGCGACACACTCATTACACGCGCGCCACGTGGCGAGCTCGGCCTGCCATCATCCCGTGCCGCACTTGCCGCTCTCGAACACGCCCTGCACACAACACAACACGCGACACACTCATTACACGCGCGCCACGTGGCGAGCTCGGCCTGCCATCATCCCGTGCCGCACTTGCCGCTCTCGAACACGCCCTGCACACAACACAACACGCGACACACTCATTACACGCGCGCCACGTGGCGAGCTCGGCCTGCCATCATCCGTGCCGCACTTGCCGCTCTCGAACACGCCCTGCACACAACACAACACGCGACACACTCATTACACGCGCGCCACGTGGCGAGCACGGCCTTCCATCATCCCGTGCCGCACTTGCCGCTCTCGAACACGCCCTGCACACAACACAACACGCGACACACTCATTACACGCGCGCCACGTGGCGAGCTCGGCCTGCCATCATCCCGTGCCGCACTTGCCGCTCTCGAACACGCCCTGCACACAACACAACACGCGACACACTCATTACACGCGCGCCACGTGGCGAGCTCGGCCTGCCATCATCCGTGCCGCACTTGCCGCTCTCGAACACGCCCTGCACACAACACAACACGCGACACACTCATTACACGCGCGCCACGTGGCGAGCTCGGCCTGCCATCATCCCGTGCCGCACTTGCCGCTCTCGAACACGCCCTGCACACAACACAACACGCGACACACTCATTACACGCGCGCCACGTGGCGAGCTCGGCCTGCCATCATCCCGTGCCGCACTTGCCGCTCTCGAACACGCCCTGCACACAACACAACACGCGACACACTCATTACACGCGCGCCACGTGGCGAGCTCGGCCTGCCATCATCCCGTGCCGCACTTGCCGCTCTCGAACACGCCCTGCACACAACACAACACGCGACACACTCATTACACGCGCGCCACGTGGCGAGCTCGGCCTGCCATCATCCCGTGCCGCACTTGCCGCTCTCGAACACGCCTGCACACAACACAACACGCGACACACTCATTACACGCGCGCCACGTGGCGAGCTCGGCCTGCCATCATCCCGTGCCGCACTTGCCGCTCTCGAACACGCCCTGCACACAACACAACACGCGACACACTCATTACACGCGCGCCACGTGGCGAGCTCGGCCTGCCATCATCCCGTGCCGCACTTGCCGCTCTCGAACACGCCCTGCACACAACACAACACGCGACACACTCATTACACGCGCGCCACGTGGCGAGCTCGGCCTGCCATCATCCGTGCCGCACTTGCCGCTCTCGAACACGCCCTGCACACAACACAACACGCGACACACTCATTACACGCGCGCCACGTGGCGAGCTCGGCCTGCCATCATCCCGTGCCGCACTTGCCGCTCTCGAACACGCCCTGCACACAACACAACACGCGACACACTCATACACGCGCGCCACGTGGCGAGCTCGGCCTGCCATCATCCCGTGCCGCACTTGCCGCTCTCGAACACGCCCTGCACACAACACAACACGCGACACACTCATTACACGCGCGCCACGTGGCGAGCTCGGCCTGCCATCATCCCGTGCCGCACTTGCCGCTCTCGAACACGCCCTGCACACAACACAACACGCGACACACTCATTACACGCGCGCCACGTGGCGAGCTCGGCCTGCCATCATCCCGTGCCGCACTTGCCGCTCTCGAACACGCCCTGCACACAACACAACACGCGACACACTCATTACACGCGCGCCACGTGACGAGCTCGGCCTGCCATCATCCCGTGCCGCACTTGCCGCTCTCGAACACGCCCTGCACACAACACAACACGCGACACACTCATTACACGCGCGCCACGTGGCGAGCTCGGCCTGCCATCATCCCGTGCCGCACTTGCCGCTCTCGAACACGCCCTGCACACAACACAACACGCGACACACTCATTACACGCGCGCCACGTGGCGAGCTCGGCCTGCCATCATCCCGTGCCGCACTTGCCGCTCTCGAACACGCCCTGCACACAACACAACACGCGACACACTCATTACACGCGCGCCACGTGGCGAGCTCGGCCTGCCATCATCCCGTGCCGCACTTGCCGCTCTCGAACACGCCCTGCACACAACACAACACGCGACACACTCATTACACGCGCGCCACGTGGCGAGCTCGGCCTGCCATCATCCCGTGCCGCACTTGCCGCTCTCGAACACGCCCTGCACACAACACAACACGCGACACACTCATTACACGCGCGCCACGTGGCGAGCTCGGCCTGCCATCATCCCGTGCCGCACTTGCCGCTCTCGAACACGCCCTGCACACAACACAACACGCGACACACTCATTACACGCGCGCCACGTGGCGAGCTCGGCCTGCCATCATCCCGTGCCGCACTTGCCGCTCTCGAACACGCCCTGCACACAACACAACACGCGACACACTCATTACACGCGCGCCACGTGGCGAGCTCGGCCTGCCATCATCCCGTGCCGCACTTGCCGCTCTCGAACACGCCCTGCACACAACACAACACGCGACACACTCATTACACGCGCGCCACGTGGCGAGCTCGGCCTGCCATCATCCCGTGCCGCACTTGCCGCTCTCGAACACGCCCTGCACACAACACAACACGCGACACACTCATTACACGCGCGCCACGTGGCGAGCTCGGCCTGCCATCATCCCGTGCCGCACTTGCCGCTCTCGAACACGCCCTGCACACAACACAACACGCGACACACTCATTACACGCGCGCCACGTGGCGAGCTCGGCCTGCCATCATCCCGTGCCGCACTTGCCGCTCTCGAAAACGCCCTGCACACAACACAACACGCGACACACTCATTACACGCGCGCCACGTGGCGAGCTCGGCCTGCCATCATCCCGTGCCGCACTTGCCGCTCTCGAACACGCCCTGCACACAACACAACACGCGACACACTCATTACACGCGCGCCACGTGGCGAGCTCGGCCTGCCATCATCCCGTGCCGCACTTGCCGCTCTCGAACACGCCCTGCACACAACACAACACGCGACACACTCATTACACGCGCGCCACGTGGCGAGCTCGGCCTGCCATCATCCCGTGCCGCACTTGCCGCTCTCGAACACGCCCTGCACACAACACAACACGCGACACACTCATTACACGCGCGCCACGTGGCGAGCTCGGCCTGCCATCATCCCGTGCCGCACTTGCCGCTCTCGAACACGCCCTGCACACAACACAACACGCGACACACTCATTACACGCGCGCCACGTGGCGAGCTCGGCCTGCCATCATCCCGTGCCGCACTTGCCGCTCTCGAACACGCCCTGCACACAACACAACACGCGACACACTCATTACACGCGCGCCACGTGGCGAGCTCGGCCTGCCATCATCCCGTGCCGCACTTGCCGCTCTCGAACACGCCCTGCACACAACACAACACGCGACACACTCATTACACGCGCGCCACGTGGCGAGCTCGGCCTGCCATCATCCCGTGCCGCACTTGCCGCTCTCGAACACGCCATGCACACAACACAACACGCGACACACTCATTACACGCGCGCCACGTGGCGAGCTCGGCCTGCCATCATCCCGTGCCGCACTTGCCGCTCTCGAACACGCCCTGCACACAACACAACACGCGACACACTCATTACACGCGCGCCACGTGGCGAGCTCGGCCTGCCATCATCCCGTGCCGCACTTGCCGCTCTCGAACACGCCCTGCACACAACACAACACGCGACACACTCATTACACGCGCGCCACGTGGCGAGCTCGGCCTGCCATCATCCCGTGCCGCACTTGCCGCTCTCGAACACGCCCTGCACACAACACAACACGCGACACACTCATTACACGCGCGCCACGTGGCGAGCTCGGCCTGCCATCATCCCGTGCCGCACTTGCCGCTCTCGAACACGCCCTGCACACAACACAACACGCGACACACTCATTACACGCGCGCCACGTGGCGAGCTCGGCCTGCCATCATCCCGTGCCGCACTTGCCGCTCTCAAACACGCCCTGCACACAACACAACACGCGACACACTCATTACACGCGCGCCACGTGGCGAGCTCGGCCTTCCATCATCCCGTGCCGCACTTGCCGCTCTCGAACACGCCCTGCACACAACACAACACGCGACACACTCATTACACGCGCGCCACGTGGCGAGCTCGGCCTGCCATCATCCCGTGCCGCACTTGCCGCTCTCGAACACGCCCTGCACACAACACAACACGCGACACACTCATTACACGCGCGCCACGTGGCGAGCTCGGCCTGCCATCATCCCGTGCCGCACTTGCCGCTCTCGAACACGCCCTGCACACAACACAACACGCGACACACTCATTACACGCGCGCCACGTGGCGAGCTCGGCCTGCCATCATCCCGTGCCGCACTTGCCGCTCTCGAACACGCCCTGCACACAACACAACACGCGACACACTCATTACACGCGCGCCACGTGGCGAGCTCGGCCTGCCATCATCCCGTGCCGCACTTGCCGCTCTCGAACACGCCCTGCACACAACACAACACGCGACACACTCATTACACGCGCGCCACGTGGCGAGCTCGGCCTGCCATCATCCCGTGCCGCACTTGCCGCTCTCGAACACGCCCTGCACACAACACAACACGCGACACACTCATTACACGCGCGCCACGTGGCGAGCTCGGCCTGCCATCATCCCGTGCCGCACTTGCCGCTCTCGAACACGCCCTGCACACAACACAACACGCGACACACTCATTACACGCGCGCCACGTGGCGAGCTCGGCCTGCCATCATCCCGTGCCGCACTTGCCGCTCTCGAACACGCCCTGCACACAACACAACACGCGACACACTCATTACACGCGCGCCACGTGGCGAGCTCGGCCTGCCATCATCCCGTGCCGCACTTGCCGCTCTCGAACACGCCCTGCACACAACACAACACGCGACACACTCATTACACGCGCGCCACGTGGCGAGCTCGGCCTGCCATCATCCCGTGCCGCACTTGCCGCTCTCGAACACGCCCTGCACACAACACAACACGCGACACACTCATTACACGCGCGCCACGTGGCGAGCTCGGCCTGCCATCATCCCGTGCCGCACTTGCCGCTCTCGAACACGCCCTGCACACAACACAACACGCGACACACTCATTACACGCGCGCCACGTGGCGAGCTCGGCCTGCCATCATCCCGTGCCGCACTTGCCGCTCTCGAACACGCCCTGCACACAACACAACACGCGACACACTCATTACACGCGCGCCACGTGGCGAGCTCGGCCTGCCATCATCCCGTGCCGCACTTGCCGCTCTCGAACACGCCCTGCACACAACACAACACGCGACACACTCATTACACGCGCGCCACGTGACGAGCTCGGCCTGCCATCATCCCGTGCCGCACTTGCCGCTCTCGAACACGCCCTGCACACAACACAACACGCGACACACTCATTACACGCGCGCCACGTGGCGAGCTCGGCCTGCCATCATCCCGTGCCGCACTTGCCGCTCTCGAACACGCCCTGCACACAACACAACACGCGACACACTCATTACACGCGCGCCACGTGGCGAGCTCGGCCTGCCATCATCCCGTGCCGCACTTGCCGCTCTCGAACACGCCCTGCACACAACACAAGACACTCACACTCGCTTACCTTTCGGAAGAAGGGCGAGAAGCTGACGAGCGAGTCGCGCGTGAGCGGCTTGTCGTAGAAGGGGCAGCGCTTGTCGGCGGAGGCGACGGTGAGCAGGCGCCGCAGGAACGCCTCCAGCTGCGCGCGGCGCGCGCGCGCCACCGCCTCCGACGACCACAGCTGCCGCGCCGGGAACGGGATCGACGCCACCTGCACGTACACGCCCCACACGCTTAGTACGACCGCATGACTTATGGCACATACAGCTACTTCGAGACCGAGTGGATAGCGGCGTCACCTTCGGCCCGTAGAGGCGGCGCATGGTGAGGTAGAGCTCGCGGAAGCGGCGGTAGCGGCGCAGCAGCAGCCAGCGCGCGTGCTCGCCCAGCACGATGCGCACCTCGTACTCGTGGTGCGTGGACGCGCCCGCGCCGCGCGTCACCCAGCCCGGGATGCTCACCACATCGTCTGTGCGAACAAACAACATTCGTCTCTCATTCAAACACCCACAAACAAATGTTACTGGTGGTTGAACCACTAATTCATTATATAATGTCATGTGTTGAAGATCACGGATGAAATATCATCATTTCTTGAGAGTCAAAGTTATCGTGGTTATAACCTATCCGATTGTAACTAGGATGCATCTCTGTTAATTTATCCTTTACGCCACCGTAAAGGATAAAGTAACAACCGGTTCACTAAGTATCCTACCCGGCAGACCAAAAATATAACTGATAATATTTAAGGTTTATATGTGACGAACACTCACCAAAAGAAACATTAATAATCCGTATCAGTATCAATCGTAGACTCCTATACGCAATTGTATGCCGCCTTTTTTATTTGCTCTTATTTGTGATTTTAAAGCTAATGTTAGCAATTTTTAGGAGTTCCTCAGGGTTCTGACATGGGGCCCCAAGATAATTAATAAATTCTTGTGGTCTAAATATATCTAATGTGTTGATAGGAATGATAGTGATGTCGGAGTATTTTTCATATACTATGACTAACACATAAAAGCTATACTCCATTTGGTTAAGTACTTAACTAAAGGTAAACAATCTTTTTGTAACTTTTTACAAAAACACATATTAAACAAATAAACTACTGCTTAAACTAACGGTTCAATTGATTTAGTAATTGTTATTGTTGTATTTACATTGATCTTTAGCAGTATTTTAATTTTAAACTGAATTTTAGATAAAAAGACACATCAAGATTGTTTACCTTTAGTTAAGTAACTAACCAAATGGAGTATAAGTAGAACAACGATATTAGGCATGCTTTTGACTCTTCATACTAAAGATAATTTAATCTATGATGCTCTCAATTTTAGTCACGATAATTACGTTATACGGCGTATTAAGTCTTTATTCGGCTGCATTGAATCTTAGCTTAAAGATTATGTTAACATTGTAAGTATTAATGTGGTAGTAATGTAATGTTTGTAGTTGCTGTGTTTATTTTGAGTTCAAGAGAATCATACATTGATGTAACGTGCACCATGACTGGAACTATTACTTACTGAGCGCGGCCTTTAAAAATGATTTGCTGGGAATCTGTTTTATGGCTTAACCGCTTTGTGAATGATGATAGTTTATGGTAAATCAATAGAAATAACATAGTGATGTAACGTTACTTACTAAAGTCTATTGGATGCGTTAGACCGGGACATATCGTGGGATCCTCAGGCTGTAACAAATAGTAAAATATTACAACATAAAAAAGGTTATACCAGCATCGTAGGAAATGTCTATCCTCAGGAAAAATACTAGCCAAGCTAAAACAATCATATTGTTTCAGTGCAATCTTAAGCAGGGATTAGTTTCAGTTAAAATGGGGGTTCAGAATGGCAATCTAAATGTAAATGAAACTAAGCAAGTATTATATTACAATATTATATAAGTTCAACAGGGAATAATAGTTTATTTTTATCGCTGTTATTTTTGCTTGACTCAATAAGTAGTAATAAGTTGCCTTCTCTGTAAGTAGTTAAAACTCCACCATTCCAAACATTGACATTGTGAAAGTTGGTATTACATTGCCGACTTCGAACTGAAAGAATAAAATAAATGGCAGAAGGAACGATGAGGTGGCACTAACCGGCACGTTGAGGTGTACGAGGCGCGAGTCGTGCGGCGCCTGCGCGGGGGTAAGGGAGCGCGCGCGGGCGCGCGGGCCCACCGGCGGTTCGTCCCAGGGCGCCGCGTCGTGCGCCAGCTCGTCATTAGAGGTCGACACGTTGTCCGACCCCTCCAGCTCCTGCTCCTTTAACCTGCACGAGGTACCCACGAGTTACCTACAGATGTGTGGTATCGAGCGCAGCTCTGGACTGAACAGGCCAATATGCTCTTTCTTTCGATTAGTACTTAGGAAAATCTGAACTATATTTATGACCAGTTTCACAGCTAACAAGTAAAAGATATCCGAAAGATAAATCGCATGCCATCTTACTGCTGTTAGGTTAAAGAAGAGAGATGGCGAGACATTTATCATATAAATAAATGCTATTTGGAGGTAGTAAAACAGGTCCTTAATCTATAGTATAAAATGAAAATATTAAATATATACAATGTTAATTATAAAAAATGTAGTATCATGTTATTGAAATACCTAGGAAAATTAAATTATACAGACACAAAAAAACTGCTAGAAGTCTTAAAATGATATTGAAAGTAAATTTAAAGTTGTATATTACTTCCTAAACACCTTTAATCGTAGATTAACTTTAGACTGTACATATTTGTATTGATTATGCGCTAGTGTAAAATAAAATTGTCAAGTGATGTCCAGAAACACTGGTTTATTTCTAGTACAGACAGCCTTAAACATAACCTTTTGAACTTCATTTATTTTGTAACATAGTTTAAGAATTAATTTTAATTTAAGCTTAAATTATTTAAGGCAGGTATGCTTCAACACTGTTGATGTAATATGTAAGATGTAGTGTAAGATACATCCTCTTATGTTTTCTGTCAATAAATAAATATTACTAGGTTTATATATTACTATAGTAAATATAATAAGACATCAATAACATTTGTTTAATAAAATATTCTAGTAGTCCTAAGTAATATAGACTGATTATTACCTAACTAGTAAATACATATACAGGGTGTCCGGTAATTAATGGATAACCTGGAAATGTCTTATAGTGGAATTGATGGCCGTTCAGACAAAAATATGAAAAAAATCTATCCTAACTACTGAGATATGTATTTTTTTTTTAAATTACCATGTATAACTTTCTTGTGTACTACGACCATAAATGAATGAAATCCATCGGTTTTTTGTTGTTTTATTATTAAACACTAATTATGCTAATATATAGACAGTCAAAAGTATGCTATGCTAATATAGCTTGCACTTTTTTATATATATTTTTTTTTTCTGAACGGCCTTCTGTTCTACTATAAGACATTTCAAGGTTTCATTAATTACCTGACACCTGTATAACTTAAAAATGTCAGAGATGCGACTCGAATTCTAAACATATACTAATATTTTATATATCCTTAAAAGTAAAGTACTCGAAATTTCATCAACAACGCTTTTCATAATAGAGAATGGCACCACTGGCGTTTACCAAACACATTTCGAAGCTACACGACTGCTGTACGTTATTGACCATTTCCCATACTATCAAATATATAATATGAAAAATAATTACTTATTTATAGCCATCCGTACATACAGGCTGATTGGTAAAAGACTGGACATATTGAAGGTGGGTTTTCAGTACCCGATTCTGGACTCGAATATCTAAAAAAAATAGGTACTTAACATTTGACCTAGATATCCAATAAATACTTAATGCGGACACTCTTTTGCATATACCAAAGCTAAACAAAACCTCCGCCTCCGCCCTCCGCTAGCGCACCCCACACTCTCCGGAATTTGCAACCCCGCCCGTCCTTTTCTTATCTGAAGTCATTAGCCTCGGTAGCAGCGCTAGACAGCTGTGTGCGACGCACGCAGTGTCCACATTTTATGGATATTTCATACAAATTTTCATAAAAGTTTTCTTTTCAGGTTACACAGATTTTATTATTTTTCTTTTTTATACGTTACGTCTGACCGTAAATTATCATGTCCTTAAGTATGTACAATGTTTTACCAGTCACACTGAATAACTAATTTCAGAAACAATTAATAATAATATATATTTAATATTATGTTTTTACAAAAATAAAAGGCATGCAAACTTAATTTAAATTTTTGCTCAAACGGTTTTTGTTTACTACATTTATTATGACGTCACACGATTGTAAACGTCTGTCATAGCTTGCTTTTCAACGATGATTTATAAACGTGTGATATTACTAAACTCAACGCCATTTTGCCGAAGCAAATATTTAAATAATAATATATATTTTTTATGTAAATAATAATTATTTTTTATTTTTTAATAAACATTATTTGTAGGCTATAGGCATAGGTTAAATAATGTGAGATAATTACAGAAACCGAGTTAGTAGTCAAATAGTGTTATATATTGTGGTACCTGTGCAGCAGAGGGTCTACGACGTGCCCGTTCTCGTTGGGCTCGTCGTTGTCGTCGGTGGCCACCTGCATGTCGCTCTCGGAGAGCGTGAGCGAGGGAGTCTCCTGGATGGGCGTCACCATCATGGGCCGCCGCGACTGGTTGTCGAAGAACGAGTACTGCAGCGCCATCTCTAAGCGAACGTACTTCTTTTGAAGCTCTTGGAGTACCTGGCAGAAAATTATATTTAATATAATCATTTAGATCGCTTCACAAAATACGAACATTAAACATGCACGACAGTTCTGCTAGTTGTCCATAAACGTGACAAAGATACTGTATTTTTTAGATGATTAACGATTACTGCAATGTGTGCATTGTTGCAATATTTTTTGTAAAAGCGCATACGCGCAGGTTATTTGGAAACACCACTTAGCACAGAAACACAGTACGAGGTTTTCTGCCTTCTGTATACTACTACAATGGAGATACTTTACGATTCAGAGGCGGTATCCTGCCATATGTTACTTTTCTGTAGTTTGGTTCAGGCACTCACCGCGATCTGCCTGTTGAGCTCCTCCTTGGAGCAGTCGTTCTCCAGGGAGGAGATGACGAGCATCTTCTGCGACGCGATCCTGGAGCACAGCCGCTGCATCGCGCGCAGCGCCTCCACCTCCGTCACCTGCCGCCGCCCGGGCTTGCCTTCACCTGCGCACCAGTGCCCGGGGGAATACGTGATCAAAGTATATACTGGCTCGTCAGGATGTTTTATACTTCATAAGTTTAAGACTGCATGACCACAACTAATTACATTAGACCTAAATTGCATCAATATCCTTAAAATTACAATACTAAAAAAAAATTACAAATATATTTTATTTGTTACCAAAAATGTATATAACAATGTTCGTGATAGGACGTTACTTTTAAGCAGATAATGCCTGTATTAGGAGACTCCGCTTTTCCGAAGCATGCTTGTTACATAGTTGGTACATGATTGTGTTCAATATTTTTTTAGGAACTTAAATAATATAAACTTTTCACAGAATTAACTCCATTCCCAATTCCATAGACTAAAGGGTTTGTTCGGCCAAAGAAATCGATCAATCTGGATATCTACACCAAAAATTTTTGGTATCGTGCTAAGCGCTCAAGTTTTGAAAATCTGATGTTTAGTTAGGAAATTGAGAATATTGACTCTTTATCTTGTATTATACTGACATATATGAAAAATAAATAAAAAAACATCTTAGAAGACAGTTTATTTTCGTCTAAGATATTCTTTTATATAATGTAGGGTAGGTCGATAAAAACATATAAATAATGTTTTTGTCAACATAGCATCAGCATTACCTGGCATCCT
Source organism: Catocala nupta (assembly GCA_963675205.1). Taxonomy (NCBI): domain Eukaryota; kingdom Metazoa; phylum Arthropoda; class Insecta; order Lepidoptera; family Erebidae; genus Catocala; species Catocala nupta. Next base: position 895,473 of record OY776087.1, read on the forward strand.
TTTTTTGTACTTGGTCCTCTGGTGGCGTTCCTCTGGTGACCTCTCTACCGAACTAGACGACTGCCCCTCGATTATTCTCGGCTGCAACAATACAACAGTCTCCAACTGTAAGATCTGACGTCTGAATATGATGTTTTTAACTTAAGCAACGACATGTTGTGTGATTACCAAATGTCCGATTTAGGCTGTATGATAATAATTGTCCTGGCAAAATGAGGGTACAAAACTATCTAGCCTGGCGCCGTCAAGGTCTATATTTCGGCAGCAGTTTTTAGGTCACAGAAATAGACATCACACATTCCAATGCTCAGTGCTGCCACCAATATTTTTTCAATAGAAAATCCCGCTGACACTCAGTTTAACGTAGGAATAGTGCTCGTACCTCTAGCTGTATATTATATGCACACATATTGGCATACCAACCAGCTAGATAGCTCAGTGGGGAGACCAACAGATTGCAATGCAGAGGGTCTCGGGTTCGAACCCACGTCACGCACCTCTGACTTTCGGAAGTTATATGACTTTTCGAAATGATGTGCGTATTGATTGACAATGATCGCCTGCTCCGTGCCTCGGAGAGCACGTTTAGCCGTCGGTCCCGGCTGCCATGAACATCTATGGCACTCGTTATTGGGAAGTCAGTGCCCTATAATATCCTGACACTGGTCGAGCCTTAGGGTATCGTTAGCCTTCGGGTTGCGGAGGTCAGGTGGCAGCCGCTCCGTGTAAAAATTGATATCCAGTCAAATCCGGTTAGACTAGAAAAGCCGACCCCAAGTGACTTGGGAATAATAAAGGCTAGAGAGATGAATTGGCATACCAATGTGTTACACATATATCTATAACTACTTACCTCTGTTTACGTAAATCGTACGAGGCGGCTTGGGTTCGCCAGTTATCTGTTGTACTATATACAAATAACTGTGGTCTGTACCACTAGTACCTTATAAATAAATATATATTACGTACCTTATAAATAATTATATTCGAGTATGTTGTTGTGGCTAAAAGATCCCAAAAAAAGGTAACTCCTGTTGAGCACCGGAATTCCGTACATTTACCAGAGACTGAATACATCATTCTGAACATTATCTAATGCTGATATACATAACAAACACTCATATCCTATATACCCAAAAAGGCAGATTGTCAGTTACCTTGTGATAGTCCTCGGTGCTGGACATGTCGTCGCTGTCGTCGTTGTGCGCGGGCCCGAGGCGGAACTGCAGCGGGTGTGAGGGGTGCGGGTGTGGGGGGTGCGGGTGTGGAGGCGGCGGGTGTGGCGGCTCCGAGGGGGCGGTGCGCGGCGCCGAGCTGTCCCCCGGGGGGGAGGGCGACGGCGCCGCCCACGACGGGAAGCGCTTCGGGGACGACGTCGCCGTGTGGAACGTCTCCTCCGTGTTCAGCACCGAGTTCGGAGACGCCAGCGGGTCCAAGCTCAGGCTTAAACTGCAATAGACAACATGATTCAACTTGTTAGGCCGAATCCCAAGTAAAGTGTATTTTACGCTTCCACGACTTAACTACTCAACCGATTTTCATGAAATTTCGTATTCACTTTGTCAGAGATACAGAAAATAACACAGGATACCTTAAATCCTGTAAAATGATCACCTCACTTATTAACGTTGGTTGGTATGTTCCAAATCAAATCAAGATATCTTTATTCATTCAGGTCACAAAGTAACACTTATTTATTACTCTAACTCAAAACAATATGAATTTACATTTACCTGTTGCCGCGTTCAGAAAAGCAAAGACGTAGAACCAATGAGGAGAACGGGCAAGAACCTCACGGCCACTCTTTTTAATCGCCAATTTTACAATCCTGCTTATTTTACAAATTCTATTTGTAAAGAGCTGCAAACATTTAACCATTTGCCTACTACTGAATCGAATATACTAAAGCTTATAAATTAAAAAGAAAACTAAATGTATTTAATCATGGCCTCTAATATCAGGCATGGCTTAATAGGAGCATCTACTCACATACACATAAGGTAACAGAACCAACCGACGAAGCGACCATATTGAAGTCCGAGCAAATCTAGATTTCTTCTATTTTAATTGGTAATAAATAATAATGGATATTCGTCATTTAAATAATCGTCTATAGTATAATAAGCTTTTAAAATAAGACTGTTTTTAATCTTAACTTTAAACTGTTATATTATAATATTATATATAGAAACGTGTACCGAAACCCATAAACGAACGTTTCTAGTATTAATATTGTGTATGTCACTATTTTTAATGTATAAATGAATATTTTGTCAAACGTGCATAATACTGACATAAATGTATTGAGATGCTACAGTTAAAATACCTATATCATTAAATTTTTCATGAGCGAAACTCGAGTTCCAAGTTGATAAATAGCACGAACAGCTCTTTTTTAGAATATAAAAATACTTGGTATCTCAACAGCTTTACACCACAGTAATATACCATACGACATGACACTGTGGCAATAGATAAAGTAAACTAATCTGGCGGTATCGATATCAGTTAATTCAGCCGAACTGAGATTTGCAGAAAGATAAGTTATGTGCGCACTCCATTGTATCAAGAAATAATGTGGATTCTATTGCGTCCAGTACCTCATTGTTTAGCAATATATTAGGACCTTTGGTTTTTAGCGTTCATAACAAAATTATTTACGGTAAACTATTTTGTTACCCGAATGAGTGCACTGTTTACTTCGCCAAAATGTTCCCTATTCCTATCTACTTTAAGATATTAATGAACTATCATCTGCAAACAGTACAATGTAACTAAAATTTCACGAGTAAAATGGTAAATCATTTATGTAAATTAGAAACAAAAATGAACCCAAAATCGAACCTTGTGGCACCCCTAAATGTACGAGTAAACTGTTGAATTAAGAACCATTTATCTCTTCTTCTTACACACTGAATCATATTATTTAAATATGACTTGATAACTTCCAGCTCATTGCTCTGAACACTATAATGCCTAAGATTGCGTATAAGCGTATCATGACAGATGCAGTCAAATGCTTTTGAAAGATCGCCGAACTGTTATCTGGTGTAGGATTATTAAGATTTTGATTCCTAGACAGATCCTTTGCAGAAAGTTAAGGTCTCTGTGCGTCTTTTACTCGTGATTTTTTGCTACTTTCTGCATAATAAAGATACTCTCCAGAAAGGTTTACCTTAGATTTGAGCATATTCCAAATGATTTTATGGACATTAATGGAAAATAATTTAACATTAGCACTTTTTTACCTGACCGGACAATGATCATGTGCACGTAACGATACCTAAATATGATATCTAGTTCCTGTTAACTAAAGTTAGTTAGGCTGAAGTATTGGACTCACTTGATCCGTTTGTTCCGGTACTCGTCCCGCTCGTCGGCGGACAGCGGCTCCAGAACATCCTCACGCGGAGTGCGCAGCACCAGCTCCGACTTGCTGCGCTTCACGCCTTCCATGGGGGAGGGGTCGCCGTTTTCTTCTGACACAAACACTTATTATTACACAAACAACACCAAATCAGCTTTCTTAGTCAAGATAAGTCTGAGAGTTCTCCATAATGTTCTCAAAGATATTTGATGTCTGCCAACCAACATTGGGCCAGCGTGGTGGACTATGGCCTATCACTTGTCGGTGTGAGGACACCTACGCCACGCGGCTCTGCAGCTCCTAGTAGTGCTAGTACGTACGTACCTCTGAGCGCGCTGGGCCCCACGTCAGAGGCGAGCGCGTGCTGCAGCCCCAGCTCCTGCGTGCCCAGCAGCGCCAGCTCGGCCTGCAGGCGCTCGATCTTCACGCGGTGCGACGCCACCGACGCCACGCGGCTCTGCAGCTCCTCCTCCAACTCCACCAACTCCTTTTTCTAAAATAAAATAAGCAAAAATATTTAGGGAACTACGTAACATATGAACGTGGGCCACCGAGGAATCTATTGAAAAAATACCATAAACAATTTTGGTCATTTATAAAATTACGTAACAAGGATAATAACCTAACCTTACGTTTTAAAATATCAAAATACCGTAGTATCTGACGGAAATGATCATACAACGCTTTCTCCTTCTACCTTCTTGCCGCGTTTGTTATAACTGGTACAGCCAGAGATGCATCAAGCATTTTTGAGACCGTGTCATTCGGCATAGCCAATACTTCGAATGGGGAAATAGATATAGCAGAGGTCACTAAACTTTTATCTAAGCTGGATTCATAAAAGCCTGCTGGTCCTGATAAAATATATTCTCGTCTACTTATAGAATGCGCTAAGTCTATCGCACCATCTCTTTATCTCACCTATTTAAGAAATCTCTTGTGACATGCACTTACCCTCGCATATGGAAGTCGGAATATATCCATGAAAAAGGACATATAACTGAAATTACGAATTATAGGCCATTCTCTAAACGATGTCTTATTTCAAAGTATTCAAGGGAATTGTTTATAATCAGGTGTATTTTGCTATAAAAACTGCTTCAGCCAAACGCCATATGGCTTCCTCACAGGTCGTTCGACGATTATTTGACGGTAAATATGGATGCTGGTAAACAAGTGTTAGTAATATATATACTGATTGAAGCAAAGCGTTCGATCGGATTAATCATAATACCCTGGTAAAAAAAACTTCAGTGCATAGGGATAACGGTTTACTTGCTTAGGTGGTTTTACATACATACATTAACAACAGAACTCAGGCCGCAGTAAGAAATAATGATATGTCTCGTTGGGTCCCTATTCCCAGTGGTATTCCTCAGGGATCGTTAATTGCACCTTTGCTATTTAAAATATTTGTAAACGACATTGAAACCTGTTTTCATAATTCTAAACTGTTGTGTTTCGCGGATGACATGAAAACCTGTGCAGCAATAATTTCATTGTCCAACGCACAGTTACTTCAGTCGGACCTCACGCGCCTCGATCATAACTGCCATGTTAACAAACTCGACCTTAACCCCGCTAAATGCTTTGTTGTAACATACAGTCAAAAGAAAGGTAACTTAGCGTTTCAATACATGATATAGAGAGAAATGAATCTGTTTGTGACCTGGGTTGTATTCATAATACAAAATTGCTCTATGAGTACACAAGTACATTGATGGCATGGTGACAAAGCCCTCTAATGCTCTTGCTTTCATTATGCGATCATCTGTTTAATTTAAGAATGCTAAAACCTAGAAAATTCGCTTTCGTCAGAAGCAAATTGGAATTCGGATCACGGATATGGAATCCGCGTTACGATACGTACGTTATAAGAATTAGAGCATTCAAATAAAATTAATAAATACATGTGCTATCGTCTACAAATTCCATTTAAAACAAGTCAATACCTAAACATTTGTAAGAAGTTTCACCTGCTAAGCCTTTCCTGATAGAAGAAATATTGCCGGCGTCTGTTATGTACTTAAAATTGCTTTAAACAAATCCGAATTATTAAACAAACTCAATCTCCATGCGCCAGCTAAGCTATTAAGATGTGCAAAACCCTTGCATATGCCTAGATCTTCTTATAACTATCGACAAAACTGTTGCCTTAATCGAGCGAGCAATGGCTTTAACTCTACTGCTAAAGATCTGAATTTGGATGTATTCTGCACTAGTACTCCAGTGGCGACACGACGAATGAGTGAACAGTTCTTTGTTTAAACTGCTATGTTGCTACCTGAGGTGTATTGTACTCTGGTTGTATTGTATACGTGTAATTGCTTTTCTTTTAAAAGCTGTGTCTAATTTTTAATGTAATGTTAAACGAGAGGACCAATAATTGGCTATAAGTTACTTATTTAAATATATTGTCAAACCAGAATAAGGTTTTGGACCTCAATAACTAAATTATAATATATTGTTATATTAACTGTCTACGTGGCGGAGCTATAGTAAATGCGACTGGTGTGCATGAGGTCTCGGATTCGATACAACAAACAAAAAGTGGGATTTTCTACTAAGAATCTCTATAGCAGTCCAGAGTTAGGAAGTTAGCAGTGTTACAAACCACCTTGTTTTCGATGCGCACGTAAAGTTAACAGTTGGTCTTGCGTTTGCTCTTCTTCTGGTCGGGTCCGATTGCCGACCCATCGGATGCTAAGAGTGAAGGAGAAGAGAGTACACTTGTGTTTTCGCACACACTTGTGCACAATAATATCTCCTGGCCGCCATGATATAAATTCGGTCTGAAGTACATTATTATCAATGCTATACTAATTTTACAGTGCGAATAAAAAAGGGTAAACGGCTTCTTGCAACTATAGCATTATCGATATATTGATCGACATTTCTCTACCCTGTAGATATGAACAGAATCCTTGTACGTAAGTAGTGTTGTAGTACTCACATGCCTCTCGACGGTGTCTTTTATGCTGGTGGCGACCTTGGGCTCGCACTGCTGCAGCAGGTGCATCAGGCTCTCCGTGCTCGTCTCCGACGCGGGGCTATCGGGGCTCGGCGTCGAGCTCTGCACGATCAAGCACTCTACTTTATTTGTGCTTAGAACTTGGCAGTCATTTTGTTAATATTAGTATTTATATACAAGATCACAGCTCAGCAACCTTGTGTTGTTTCTGCGACGAGTAGGATGTCTAGGTTGATAAGGATGTGACGTTGGCAGAAGATGTAGTAGCACAGCGACTCCCATTTGGGTCGCAAACAATTATAAGCTACTATTATAACGTATCCTTACAACGCAAAAGTATCTGTTTGTCCTTCTTTTATGCAGCAACGGTTTGATATGATTTTTTTGCTCTCTATGCAAAAATATCGCATATATATCACATAGTTTGTGGGCCAGAGAGCCATAGGCCTGCCCGGTTTATACCCCGGAAATAAAAATAAATATATAGTTTAAGATGAAATATTTTTCTACGATTAAGGGGCTTTAAATTGCATGCATTGATCATAGGTGCAGTAACTGTCGACATTTAAGAATAACAGTAACAAGCTATCATGCATTATTTATTATTACTCATTCAAATAAAGCGGAGCATAAGTTGAAACGAGTCGCGTGCAGCGGTGATATCAACGACGGCGATCAGATACGTTATATTGATTTTGATTGATCTTAATACGCTCATACGTTTGGGCGCCGATATGTGTCTCACCTACTTATAGGTAAGTTTTGACAAACCTTGAAATTAATATCTTAAACAGAACAGTGTTCAGCCGCTTAGATGATCATCACCGTTATACGCGAGTGGATCCAGTCAATTTACTCTTTAAACAGTATAAACAGTTTAAAACTGGCGCTCGTACGATTGGTCACATAAAAACGTGTAAACATTCTATTTTGAACACAACAATTACAAGTCTGGTTATGATGAGTAAATACTACCTAAACCTTCATTATTATACATTATTCCAAACTAAGTCTTCGGATCTTATCGTATCATTATTATAAGAAGCAATTTAATGGTTACATGAAATAATATTCTCGCGCTGTGCTTTTGTTAAATTGCATTAAATCTAATAATAAAATGAGAGGTGTCAAGGGACACCCGGATGGGACGAAGTTCCTTTCTATGAGAAAATAAAATATTTCTATGAGAAAATAACTGGCTTGCTTTCTATGAGAGAAAGCGAGAGAGACAGACAGAGAAACACGCGCACGCCGCACGGCTTACAACTGTAGAACTATAGCAAAAAGCGTTGTTACAACTTTTGGTCTTAATTTTTTCCGTCTAGCCCCCTTTCGCAACGCGCGATAAGCAACTTCGTTCCAATAACTAATGCATATAAATACCATCAACGTGACTACATACAACCTTTTTGTTATATTTCAGTCTGTCAGTCTGTCGAACTTATCTTTTAAAGCGATTATATTGAAACATCGCACATAGATAACAGAAACTAGGATGACTTTGCATCATCTATCACAAGGTCTTGAATTTGCAATTTGGGTCGAGCAGTATTATTCGGGTTCCTTACAAACAATTGTCGGTTCAGCATGAATGCCAGGCATATGGCAATAAGCAAATCAATCACAGCCTTTGTATACCTCTCTAGGAATATACGAGCGTCAGTATGGGTGTGTAATAAAGTTGATTGAAATAGAAGTGTAGTCGACGTGTTATGTGACCAGTAGCAGCGTTGGCGTCCCTTACCTCGTGGAGCCTACAGCCCCTGGCGACGAGGTCCTGCAGGCTGGCGCTGACGAAGGACTGTAGCGCGAGGCGCTTGTGCGCGAGGCGCGACCGCAGCGCCCCCACGTGGCCCTCCTCCTTCTCTGCCTACATCGTAACGCAACATAATATAACAGAAGCTCTGGATTTACTAAACAACCACTGCGCTTTGGACATTGGACTGATAACTCTATCTCAGCTAACGGGACGGTGACTTGCCTAAACCATACTTCAGCTATTATGGGTTTCTTTTAATTAGTTATCATAATTAACTGTTAAAAAACCCGAAGCATTAATACTGACTTTGTAAATGTTGTATAAATTTTTATATATGAAGTTATATTAGAAGGTAAACATGTTTCTGGTTTAGAGTGATTCGACATCGACCATCTTTTAGTATTCTGTGGATGGTTAGTCACCTAAAACTTTATGGTGTTAAAATATTGATATAATTTGTTTAATGTACTCCTAAGATACTAGTACTTTTTATTACTGTAAATAAGTTTTGAATAAGGTGATCGTATAAAGAATACAACGCTTCTTTCCTTTTTTATCGATTAATATTTTAGCTCATCATGTTTTAAGCAAGAACTATCCACCATTAGGTACAGAATACTCTTCTAATTAGTTTTATCTGTAACAAATTGTTTTATCTGTATACAGATGTTATGCCTAATAAATTGGAAGTGGATATAAACGGATAATTTAATATGTATTTTAATGTAAATTATCCTTATCCATGTGATGGTCGATTTTAAATGTTTTCTTTATGATTTTTGATATCAATTTAAAAATCTATTTATAAAGATCTAACGACGACACACAATAGGGAAATAACAGGTCTTACATTTGCCTTATCCTTAAAAAGAAATACATTATAAAAGTTGTGAGCTTTTTATCTTGTACGTATAATGTCAAATTCAAAACGTCACAAGTAACACTTATGATAGATCGATATGAAATTGTCACTTGAATTGTGTCTATCTGGGGTGTGTAGCACAAGTGCTGACAATAAAAGAATATAATGAAAATAAGTCACGAATTATTGAACGTACCAAAGCTCAAATACAACATTAAAAATGTATCAGGACAATTTCAAAAGAGATGTTAAAGTGTACAATGATAACAGTGCGCTTAAAGAAAGTGCATGTACATACATCCTCCAAAGTTACAGTATAACAAAACCCAGAGCTTCATAACAAAATAACATAAAAAAAATAGCAGCACCTACCCATAGGAACATGAAATCGGCACAAATAATAATGGTGTATACATGTATAGGTGAGCGCGTGAGTGCGCCGACACTACAAGTGACAAATAGTGGGAACGTTAAAGAATAATATTCATTGTTTGTGCCGAGACTCGCGCGCTACCGATGATACTCGATGAATACTGTGACTTGTGAATAACTAGTGAGATACTAACATGCAGCCATTACGTACACACAGCGATGCATCAATCTAGACTGTTTGGACACCACTATGCAATTCTCTATTTTGTATGTAGCGTATTTATGCGTATATAGGGTGTCTAACTTGATGTGTAGCCGTGTGTACATAGCTTACTTTATATAGTCCAGCGAAAGTTGATGCTTAGAGAACATTATGAAAGTTACACAAACACAACGTCGAAAAGGGATACCAAAATCGGAACAATAAACATGAACATTACATGTGCTATTTCATATGTTTGATCAACTTTCTCTGGCGATACAACAGCTTATACAATAATATACTGAATTAAAATTAAAGCGGTTATTGATCGTTTAAGTTGATCCGTCGAATTAAAATAGATTTGCCTTTGTTTTCCATTTATTTTATACAAAATACACATAAAATTATCGTACCATTAGAATATGCCTAAGCTTAAACATATAAACAACCTTTTACGTGACATGATTGATTTAAACAATTCACAAATATACAATTCGAGTATTGAGTACAGGTGTATTAATAGATTTACCAGGAACTTATAGAAATTCTGTCATTTGTATCATATGTAAATACACAAATACAAATACCATGATCAATATCCAATGAGTAGCATTCGCTTTAACTCTAATGCTTTGTACCAACTTAATAACTGTCCTTATTTAGTCATCTCTCGATTATTATCGAGTAAAAGTCAATTCGCTAACAATAAAAGTATTTGATTTGCGTAGAGTAGCGCAACAACAGTCGATAATCTCGACACATAACAACAATAACCTTCGAGAACGTGTAGTAGGGCGCAAGATGATGTTTTTTAGGACAATGACACTGTTGATTGCATACAGTGTTGTGACGCAAAGTGTGTAATTACTTCTCAATAGCGAACCAACCCGGACGATATAAGTGCTTTCACTCATACGCGAACATAATATGTGCCTTGTTAGACATACATATTGGGGGATCCCCAAACATTCTGGCTTTATTTTACAAAAGACCTTATTTGCACTCTATAATAATATGTATATATAATTGCCTCTCGGGAGCAAGCAAATTCGGCACAGACCGCTTCTCTTTGAGAAGGGTTAGGCCATAGTCCACCATGCTGGCCCAGTGCGCGTTGGTAGAGTTCACATATCTTCGAGAATTTTAGTGAAATTTACGATGTTTTCCTTCACCGTTAAAGGAGCGATAATTATCTATTTAATACGCAGATAACTTCGAAAATTCAGAGATGTGCGGCTTGGAATCGAACTCGATACCTCTGCGACATTCCAACTGTCTTCCACTAGTATATAATTCGCACACGTTGTGTATTGTCACGTATTTTAAAATATTGAATCTAAGTATATTTCCAGGACTCACCTATGTATAGGCGTATAATGGTCTAAAATAGTTTAGAGCATACTTGTTTTATATCATACAGACATTTCCCTAGTAATCCACACTACGGTTTGGTCTATCATGTAACTAAATACAGGCCAAGAGATCCTACTAAAATTATAATTCCATTTTGTAGAACCACCTTAAATAAAAATAATGTTTATCACATGTTGCATATCAGTTTTAATAAACTGTCTAGGAGTCTAAGAAAACATTCATTTAAATATTTAAACTTAAGTTAAGAAAATGGCTAGTGGTTAAGTGCTTTTATACAATAGAAGAGTTCATGCAACATAAAATTAATTAATCTGATTATTTGTAAATTTTAATATAATCTAATATAATAATGATAAATATGCTAAATAATAATATAGCTTGTCATTTTGTTAGTGATATTTTAATGTTTTATATAATTATTAATATTTGCATGCCTAATACAGACAGAATATAGCCTAAACTATTCACCATTGTTAAACCTGGTAACATCTATATTCCGTGCAAATAAATATTTCTTTCTCTTTCTTTCTTTCTGTCCTGTAGAAAGCATCACGAATACAATTATCGGTATTAAATGTATAACTTATGATCTGCATATATTAGGTAACTTCATGTAATGGCAGAACATAGGACATAGACTAAGAAGAGGGGTTCTAGGGTTGAGCCCTGGGGTACTCCAGACGGGACCATTATAGCTATAGATTTGTAACCTCTGATTTTCACGACCTGTGCTCTATGCGTGATTCACGCCATCTAAGTAGTGAGCCAAAAATACCTGTGTGCCAATTTTTGTATAAGAAGACTGTGATCAATTATGTGAAAAGCCTTTGAGAAAATTGGCTTTATCATATTTAAATAATTTTGATCCTTATGTGAAAGCGTTTTCATATTAAATTTTATGTGTAGTTTAGTATACAGCTAGATGCAAATTTAAACGTAGGCAAATAACAGTACTCTTCAACGTTTATTTTTTTGAATGTAAGACAGTTACTCCAATACTGTTATTTTATTTGTGTTGACATGTCACATCAACAGGTACGTATACGGATACGTATACGGATATTTGGTTACGATAAAAATACTTTATAAATATTTTAATATAAAACAATAAGTACATTAAATACTTACCATTTAGGTGGTGTATGAAGCGGACGACAGCTTTTACGAGAGTCAACGATCTAAGTCCGGATAATACCAACATACTTTCCATATACTTGCTGATGCTCTCGACGTTAAAGACTACACAGATTTCTAACTAGACTATGTGTTGCTGATTTCTTACTCAAGATCCTCACGGCACGTGTTTAGTGTCTAAGATTGGTATAACCACTACGAGGATACACAAGGTAAACCTACTATTATCAATTTTATGTAGACATATCAAAATAGTTGCGGTGCTGCGTCCAGCGGCCCCGGTCGGGTGCGTATAGTGTACATGATGAGGAGGTGTACTTACACAGCGCGTGTGCGTGTCGCTGAGCGCGGACAGCCGCTGGCTGCGCTGCGCGAGCTCGCGCTGGCGGCAGCGCAGCGCGCGGCGGCGCTGCGTCCAGCCGCGCTCCAGCGCGCGCCAGTCGCCCGACAAGCGCCGGCACGCCGCCGCGTACTCGCGCTCCATCGCAGACCGCTCCTGTGACACAACAACACCATACATACATAGAATCACGCCTGTTTCCCAGAGGGGTAGGCAGAGACTACTGATTTCCATTTGCTACGATCCTGACACACTTGTCTGGCTTCATTCACTTGCAACACATACCTCATACATGTTCGCCGGTTTAAGGTGCTCTTAACCTGACCTTTGTCCAGAACGTCACCGATCCGATCGAGAAACGTTCACCTAGGTCTTCCCCTTGCGACTGTTCCATTCACACTAAAATTTATTTTAATTTTATTTAATACATTTGAAAGAAAACTGACTATTCTTAATCACTGTATGTACTTTATTTTCTGCTTAACAACTGTTGGAGTGTAACTCAAGGCAACCTTCGACGTCTGTAGCCGCAAAAGTAAAAATGACCGTTGCAACTAATATCTTTTACCAACGTCAAAAACGGTGTTGCCACCCAAAAGTGAACGAATGATTTATTAATTGAATAAGTAGTCGATTGTTATTTATGGTATTAATTAATCGATAATTAGTTATGCTAACATTCGGCTAATCCTGACGTCAAACGCGGCCTCGCGTTTTACAATTTTTTAGAACTAACATCGCTTAGGCACACTCGCCAATAGCGACTCACTCTTATAACTAACATCGCAATAGGCACTCTCACCAATAGCGACTCACTCTTATAACTAACATCGCAATAGGCACTCTCACCAATAGCGACTCACTCTTATAACTAACATCGCAATAGGCACTCTCACCAATAGCGACTCACTCTTATAACTAACATCGCAATAGGCACTCTCACCAATAGCGACTCACTCTTATAACTAACATCGCAATAGGCACTCTCACCAATAGCGACTCACTCTTATAACTAACATCGCAATAGGCACTCTCACCAATAGCAACTCACTATTTTAATGCTCATAATAGATTATTTATCTCTTAGGTTACTTGATAATTCACATTTACTCACTCTAGCCTACTTCCTTATTCAATTTTTCTCGCTTTTATATGTTTAAATAGTAACATATAAGTCAACTTCATTTGACTCTGAATAACTAAACAAATAATAACTTTAAATAACAAATATCAACATTAATTCGTTTTATTTCATTTTCTCATACAATCATAATCACTTTTAAACTCTCTTCACTTAATGTTACTTATAATATTTCTCTTCACATTATTTATTCTCTGTTAAACAAATATTATTTAATTTTACAGCTTTGTGATTACCATTAATCATTATATATTTTACAACTATGATTTCATTATCATCATCATACAATTCCTACATTCAATGATATAGGAAAAATCAATCACAGTGCTAGTACTCTAACAAATACATTTATATCTACTCCGAATCACTGGATATTGCATCGTGGCTAAAAACAAGCCAAGGGTATAATTTGTCAGCAGCGAAAACTGATCTATAGGGTTTGCAACCTTTTTTTCTAGTAATAGGAGTGTCCTCTATTTCGTAACGATCATTACCGATAACTTGAGAAATTCTATACGGCCCTACACATTTAGGTAATAATTTACGACTCTGTCCAGGTTCAGTACGAATATCTTTTTCGACACGAACTAAATCGCCTATTTTATATTGAGTAGGTTTTTTATGTGATCTGTCAAAACGCTCTTTTTGTTCCTGTTGATTAATTTGAATTCGCGATTCTGCATCCGACCTAACTTCGTCACGATCTACTGGGGTATGAGATTCTGAGACAAGCGTATTCATGAAACCGTCCGAAACACCTGTAGTCTGAATGCCAAACAGAATCTCTGAGGGAGTACGACCAGTTGACTTATTTATTGTGTTATTTAAGGACCACTGTATTTGCGGTAATCGCAAGTCCCACTCGTTTTCTGGTTTATCATGGTTTGCGGTCGTTATGGCATCAACTATAGTCCGGTTGTATCTCTCCACTTGACCATTGGCCCTAGGAGAGGCAACCGCATTTAAAATATGTTTGATACCACTTTCGTTTACGAAATCTGAGAACTCCTTGCTTGTGAAACTAGTACCTCGATCGGATATCAACCGACGGGGTACTCCAAACAACGAGAAATATTCTGTAAATACCTGAATAGTAGTACTACTTTTAACATTCTTAACTGGTTTTATGTAAATGAATTTTGTGAAGGCATCAATGATTACTAATATATGACAATTTTTCTTTTTACTAACTGGAAATGGGCCACAATGATCAATGTGCAGCGTATCAAATGGTTTATTAATTTTAGGTATAGGATGTAACTCCCCTTCCTTGGCACCAGCCGGTATTTTATTGTGAGCACAACTGAGGCAAGAGTTGCAATACTTTTTAATAAATCTTCGCATTTTCTTAAACCAATAAACTTGATTAACCCTACTATAAGTTTTATCAAAACTGAAATGACCCACATCGTCATGATTCATACGAACTATTTGCCACCTAACAGATTTCGGTACTACCCACTTTAAATTAACATCATTGTTTTTGTCACTTGTTATTCTGTATAAACGACCGTTTTTTATCGTATAGTTCTTATGAATTTCGACAATGTCTTTTGTATTCGTGTCATTTAGAATATTTATTATTCTCTGTATTTCTGAGTCCTGCTCCTGCACTGTACGCAACCAGGCATCATCATCTATTGCCATTATTTCGACAACTCTAATGTCATCTTGACATTCAGAAATACCAGGGTTACGCGACAGTGCGTCAACGTGACACATTTTAGTACCATCACGATGCTCCACAGTAAAATCATATTCCTGCATCAATATGTACCAACGCGCCACTCTAGGTATGAGATCCTTTTTAATCATTGTACTCCGTATGGCTGCACAGTCAGTAATAATTTTAAATGTTTTGCCTAACACATAAACCCTAAATCTGTTTAATGCACAGACCACTGCTAAAGTCTCCAATTCATATGAGTGCAGTTTGCTTTCGTCGGAAGTTGTTTGACGACTGTAATACGCTATAGGATGTAACTTATCAAGATTAACCCGTTGCATTAAAATCGCCCCAATACCAACTTTACTAGCGTCAGTATGAATTTCCAACTCGGCCTGGGGATTGTATAATGCTAAAACAGGTCTTGTAGTTAATTTTGATTTTAACTCATTAAATGCAATTAATTGAGGTTCATCAAAACTCCAAGGAGTGTTTTTCTTTGTAAGAATTGTCAAGGGTTTTGCTATTATTGAATAATTTTGTATAAATCTCCTAAAGTAACTTGTAAGTCCCACAAACTGTCGAACTTCATGAACATTTTTAGGAATGGCAAAATCCATTACAGCTTGAATTTTTCCAGCACCAGGACGAATTCCATCAGAACTAATCTCATAGCCAAGGTAATTTATACGAGTTTGAAAGAAATCACATTTTTCCAGGTTAAGTGTTAAACGAGAAGATCTTAACAACTGTAATACTTTTTCCAGCTTATCTAAACCCTCTTCAATTGACTGTGATGCCACCAATAAGTCATCCATATATGCCAGTGCCAAATTTTGTTTACCCCTAAGCATCGAATTAATTGTACGTTGAAAAACACTAGGTGCATTTGTAAGCCCAAATGGCATTCTTTCAAACTCATACAAACCATCGGGTGTCACAAATGCCGTAAATCGCTTACTATTCTCATCCATTGGTACTTGATAGTACCCTGAAAATAGATCTAGGCTTATGAAGTACCTATTACCTCCTAATCTATCTAATTGGTCCTCAATACGAGGTAACGGATATTTATCTTTAAGCGTTTTCCGATTAAGAGATCTATAGTCAATACATAGCCGTTTATCACCGTTCTTCTTATTTACTAATATCACGGGACTTGAATAATCCGAATTACTTTCACGAATAATACCATTAGTCAACAACTCTTCTATAATTTTACTTAAGTGCTCACGTTCGCTTTGTGATATTCTATATGGGTTATACACCACCGGTCTGTTATCTGTTAATGCAATGTCCATTTTTGTTAAGTTAGTTATACCTAATTCTGCCAAATTCATTGCAAAACAGTCCCTATACTTTTGTAATAGTTCAAATAATTTTTGTTTTTGTATCTCTGTCACATCTGTGCTAATTTTTACATAAGATAAAGGTAAGGGTTCATAAGTCGTAGCTTCCGTCGTTATGCCTACATATTCACTACTCACTTCTTGATATATTTGACCCCGTGCTAATGACATATCTCTTGGAATTTTTAGATCATTGCATGATAAGTTAGTTAATAGTAAATATCCCTTACCTACTCGAAATTCAAAAAGGCCAGAACAAATAACATATTCATTATTATGTAAAATTCGGAGACCACACTGCACAAATAAGGCACCTGTATACTCACCGTCAGCAATAACATCGATTGGAATTGTGGTATTAGGTTTCAGGATTTCATCTTTGCTAGCGTAAACTTTAACCTTTAAATTATTATTATCATAAAAGTCTGGTAACTGCATAAAAATCAGTTCATCTGCCGTTTTTAATAGTATGACATTTGGTTTTTCCGTAAAAGACTGCCCTACTAAAATTGGTGTCATCAAATAATGATCTTCTATGATTAGAATCTCAATTTCAGCTTTGACGGAACCAATTTCTAACCTAACTATTGATTTTCCTATTGGCCTGACTAAAGAATTACCGAACCCCTGTAATATTGGTAAATCACTGGTACTCCAACTAACTAATATAAGTTTTGCATTTGACTCCCGTATAAGAGTACATTTACTGCCTAGGTCAATGTATCCCTGCAAACTACTGTCATTTACTTTAACATTTTTATAATATTTTTCATTATTAGACTTACTATTGTTAATGCACATGACAGTCTTACTTTGTTCTGTAACATTACTACTTTTACTGGTATCATCACTATTATTGGTGTTCTTTTTACGACAATCTTTTGTATCATGTCCTAATTTAAAGCAGAAGTTACACCTTTTGATAGGTTTGTTACATTTTAAACTTATGTGACCTATTTCATTGCAATTAAAACACCGGACTGTATCTGAAATATTATTTTTTGTTTGTTCATTTGTTATTTTATTAGGCTGTTTAAGCGACGCCATATTTCGATTTCGGAAATTAGAAGTTGGTACATTATTTTCATGTTGTGACACAGTACGCAAATAGTTTAGGACCTGTTCCGGTTCCTTGAACATACAAGTCCCTGCTCCCATTCGTACGAATTTATCATCAATGCCGTGTATGAGACAACCGACTGCCTTAGTTCCCGTTATTTCGCATTTATTTATTAATGCCATTTTGTCATAATAATAATGTTCTAAGGAGTGTCCAAATTTGCATCGAAGTTTCAACATTGTAGTTAATAAATCTCCGTAATTTTCATTAGAGGGAAAAGCTAATTTTAATTTTTCTGTCCACTCAGGCCAGTTATACAAAACTGAGGGTAAACCCTGGTACCACTTTTTCGCTAAACCAGTTAATTTAGGGAGAGCATAGTGACAAATCTGACGATCATTCCAAGAATAAATCTGCGCACATTCACTAACCTTGTTTATCCAATTTTCTATTGTCTGACTATTATCACTTGGGTCGTATTCGGGTACAACACTAAAAGAAACAGGAAAATTGTTTTGTCCCCAAAAATTAGGGACTGGAGGGGTAGTAAAATTACTAATAGGGTCATTGGCCGTGGGGATGTGCATTGTTGAACTACTACTAATTGCTGGGCCAGGTTTGGACTGATTATTTAACGCACTAGGAATGTCCGATACAATTAAATGAGTCGGAATCGGCAATGGAGGAGACTTAGTTAACTCACGGCTGACACTTCTCCGAGAAGACCGTTGCCCACGACGTTTAGAACGCGCTTGTCTCTTACTATGTTTCTTATGGCTATGTTTACGAATATGACGTCTTTTTTTATATCGCGATCTACGATGGTGGTCGTCACTATCGCTAGAGGTTGTGTTTACAGACGTACTGTCTTCACTAGTATCACGTCGCCTTCGTTTGGAATTGCCCATTATCAATAAACACCGGTTTTGAGTGATTCAAAGTAGAGGAAAAAAAAAATATACCACGACTTAGATTAACTAATAAAATATACAAAAAGTAATCATTAAGGTCAAACAATGTAGGTATTAACTTCAATTTGTATAAGTTATTTCGGTTGACAAGGATTACAAGCGATATCAGCTAATATTACACCGTCACTAATTAATATGTCATAAAATAAAAATGTTGAATACAAAATCGTCTTCACTTTGGTATCAAGTTCGTTGTATTTACGCACAGGTCCACCATAAATCTTGATATAATTACGCAATAACGTATATTCCGATGATAAAAGACTTCTCTTTTCACTATACCCACCAGTAGGTTCGTATTGGATTAACACAGTCTTTCCAAATATATTTGTATCGTTACAACAGTGTTAAGTTGGCAGATAATCATGTAGCAGCAAAATAAGACATTAATTTCTGACCTTTATCCCTTTGAGTCCAGGAAACCGCACAATCAGGCACGTAGATAAACGATATCTCACTTCTGATCTTGAAAGAAAACTGACTATTCTTAATCACTGTATGTACTTTATTTTCTGCTTAACAACTGTTGGAGTGTAACTCAAGGCAACCTTCGACGTCTGTAGCCGCAAAAGTAAAAATGACCGTTGCAACTAATATCTTTTACCAACGTCAAAAACGGTGTTGCCACCCAAAAGTGAACGAATGATTTATTAATTGAATAAGTAGTCGATTGTTATTTATGGTATTAATTAATCGATAATTAGTTATGCTAACACATTGTTTGCCAACAGATTTCACATCATTTACGTGAACTTACAATTAATGTTAACAAAAACTTTTACAGAATGTAAATCCAATGCTAGGCACACAAAACATTTACTGAGTATAATACTCGGCTACTCACGTGATACTCATCAGTGGCATCACAAAATACATAAATGTAAAAAAAAAAAACAAAATACAACTAATTATAAGTGAGTAAAAAGAAATTACATAAACGAAAACAAAAGAATCATCACTTACTGATTGACTTAAAACTGTATAATTATTTTTTGAAAACCGGCAAGGACACGGCACTAATGTCAACCTTTTTATGTTTAAACAGACGGTTGTGCTCACAACATAATCTGGGAATCATAATTATTATGAAATCCAATATTTGTTTTAAAGAACATCGAGGCAAATGAAAGTAAATTTTGTAATCTTTGGCCAAGATGTGGTACAGTAAAGTAATTTTTTTGTAATAATAGTGGACAGTCGAGATTACTAGTGTGGCGTATGTATATACGCACAGGCAACATATAGCTTTACGAGAAACCTGGAATCGAACGGAGCATCGTACAACTAGCCGCGCCGAAACCAAGCGACGCACGAAGGCGATCGAACGGAGCATCATACGTCTAGCCGCAACGATATCAACATTCGAACTGTTGACGCGCGAAGCTTCCCTCTGCTTTTTATACGTGGCACTACTTTTATACTCGCGAACAGATTTCCAAGAAATCATTCGAAAATGTTAGATTTTTGTTTACTTGTCGCTGATTGGTGAAAATGTTTATTGTACACATTAGTGTTAGCATTACTTGCATGACTAATAAATGGGATATAAGATAGGTGAAAAATTGTAAATATATTCTCAGTTGAATCAGTCTGCGTGTTTCATTATAACCCTAACGGTTACCAGCTACGGACCTGGCTTCTGCCCGCCGGCTGCTAACCTAGTTAATTTTTTTTATAGAATTATTTGATCTGCAACCCACCGACGATCCTCTAAAGAATTAATCTTGAAAAATTTAGATTTCATTATAAGTACGAAGAGATTGTAATTTTTAGCATGAACTGTTAAGAGAAACGGAAATCGTTTTTGATCTCTTTCAATTTGGTCAATGTGTCACTGGTAGTGAGGATTCCAAGCACTACAGCAATATTCCAAATAGTCCGCACAAGAGCATTATAAATTGTAACAAGTGCACGTCTTTCTTTAAAAGATTTGCAGTTACGCCAAAAGAAACCTAACATTTTAAATGACCTGGTGACAATATTATCAATATGCGGTATAAAGGAAAATTTGGAGTCAATAATCACACCGAGGTCCGTAATCTGATCAACTTCATCGAGCATGATGTTATCAATGGTGTAAGAAACTTGTAAAAAAATTTGTTTACGATGTAATTTTATATGTTTACATTTATTTAAATTTAGTGGCAGTTTATTTATTTTAGTGCAATTAGATATTTCGATTAAATCTTCCTGCAACCGCGAAGAGCCCCCAAGATCTTTAATAATTTTGAAAATTGTGAGGTCATTTACAAAAAATGAAAATTTAGAATATTTGATCACGCAACACAGATCATTTATGAAAATAGAAAATTATATCGGTCCCAAATGAGAACTTTGGCAGACGCCCGATGAAGCTACATAATTATCAGATTCATGGCCACAAAGCACTAGTTTCTGGGATCTGCCAGTTAAATAAGATGAAAACCATGTAAGGAATAACCCGTAGATGCCATCATTCGACTTCTTAGTAAGTAACAATTTGTGATCCACTCTGTCGAGCGCTTTACTTATATTTGTATAAACAGCGTCAATTTGGAAAGACTTATCTAAGGAATCAGATATTTCACTTACATAACTGCCAACGTTCGAACAAGTTGACATTTTACTACGAAATCCGTGCTGTTCTTGTAACAATATGGGTTTGATGTAATTACTTACAAAAGGGCCAATAAGGGATTCAAACATTTTGCTAAGTACTGATAACAATGAGATAGGTCAATAATTTGTCGGACAACATTAGCCGATTGCCACTTAGAAGGCAAGGTTCCCGTTGAAAGAGAAAAATTAAATATTATTTAAAGAGGGATTACGAGAGCACTTAAACATTTCTTAATAAATACAGCTGGGATCTGATCAGGACCCGCTCCAAGGGTAGTATTCAGTTTTGTTAGGGCCTTTTCAACTCGTGACTTATCAAATGTAATTGACCCCAAAGTACCATGAACCATAAAACTTGGATTTTGTTGCAAAGTGTAAGCAGATGTAGGTTGACCATAGTTATTAGTTATGATTAAAAATTTCTGCCAATGCATTACAAATTGACTGTGGCGTAGAAAACGTTTTGGCACCTAGCATCATTTCGCTAGGAATAGAGGAACCACCCTTACGCTTGTTATTTATGTAAGACCAAAACCGTTCAACATTATTATTGGAAATTTCTACTTCAAAATCTTTTAAATATTTGGCATAACAAGATTTTATGAGGCTGTGGACTCTAGTTCTAGCCAAGCGGTACTCAATCTCATCCAAAGAATTCCAAAAACGCCTAAACCTCTGACGGTATTTGTCTTATTCCTTTATGAGATTTATAAGTTGCCGTGTATACCACACAGGATAGCTCTTTTTGGTGAATGTTGAAACAGGAACATATGTTGCTATAATATTCCATAGAATATCATAAAAGCTTCCACCATATCCTCTATATCCCCCTGACATAATATTTCATACCAGTTTAATTGATCAAGCTCATTGTTTATTTAATCGTAATTAGGTTTATAAAAATTAAATTAATTTACTTTATTTTTGTTCAAAAATCGCGTTAATGGATAATCGAAAGTAACTGACAACGGCGGGTGATAGTCATCAATTTTAGTAAGAATATCTAATGACAATTGGACTGTTAAATTTTTGTGAGACGAGAAAAGTAAGTCAAGCATTTTATTATCAGTATTACTTATTAAGTTATACTGTTGCAGATCCAGAATCTCCATAAATTCCAGCATATGTCTACCTATTTCCGACTTAAAAGAATCGGGCACAGTGTAGCTATTATTAGATAAATACGCAGCGTTAGGTATTAATTATTGCCATTGTAATCTGTCCAAATTAAAATCTCCCAAAATCAACAAATCATGGTTATGAAACTGTGAATCAGAGTTGGTAATGAATTCAAGGCATGATTCCAGCTTAGATGCAGACGTTGGTGGAGGTATATAAAGTGCACATACCGTTAAATATTTTGACTTGTTATTAACTTGAACTTTTAGAGTAACCCACAGATCTTCATAATTAGTTTTCAACGAAGAATTTCTATTGGAAATAATTTTTTTAGTAACTGCGACGCTAACTCTGCCTCCGTCAGATTTAGGGTTACAAGTAGTACAACGGTCTCTACGATAAATTACATAATTATCATTTAAAACTTCACGGTCGATGACACTATCGTTTAACCACGTTGCAGTCATGACAATAACATCATGATTACAGTTCAGGCTTGATAAATACAACTCTTTTGACTTACCACGAATACTACGAATATTTTGATAATAAATATTTAGTTTATTGAATTTTAGCGATTAAATTATAATGAGCATGCAAAGAAAATTACTAAAGATTAATTATTATTATTCCTAAGAGCGTCAAATGTGTCGTTATTTTTAACCCACACTGTAGGAGAATAGTCGTCCTTCTTAAGCAGGATTCTACCATTACGTATCCATGACTGCTTAAATTGTAGTTCCTTTCTAAGGATTCGAACTTGGGCATGCAACGCTCGATTTGTAGGAGAAAGGTGCTCCGAAACATAAATTGGCGTCTTATCTCCCCCTAATCCTAAATCGCAGCAGTTGAGAGCTTATGGTTTTTATTAGCTTTGTTATGATTTCAGCAAGCTACAAGAATAGTATCGCGCATACATGACATCTTGATAAACACAGACCTAGGTCTCGTCGATGACCGATTCGACTTAACCACTCTAGAACACGAAAGTATATCTTTTTCCTGGAGAGGACAAGACATAACATTGGCCAATTGCATAACAACAAACAATAGATTTTCTTATTATAATATTTCTACAAATGACGGAATTAAAGAAAAAGTCTTAACTTAGGTAACAGCTCTCGAATTAACTACCCATCGCAGGAAGGTAGTAAATTACTGAGCTTACACGTATGGTATATTACACGTATGGTACGACTGGTACGACAGCACGTACGTAGCAAAAAGATGAGGATGAGTTTCATCCTCATCTTTTTGCTATGGTACCAGGCGACTCCGCTGCAGGATTCTTCCTTTCCATTTAGTAACATTCCCATCTAGTGCTGCGTTTTCAGCAATCATTGTTCCCACATACGTATAAGCTCGGTAATTTACTAATTGGTTACGTGCTTACCTCGTCGAGCTTCCTCTGCGCCTGCAGCAGCTCCTCTCGCTCGGCGTGCCAGCGCCGCTGCCGCTCCTCCTGCTGCAGCAGGAACTGCTGGCGCTCGCGCTCCAGCTCCACGCGCTGCGCCTCGATGCGCTCGCACCTGATCTCGCTCTCCAAGTCTCTGCAAACAACACATGTTTCAACAACCTAATTTACTAGGACTGCCATGAGGTCCCGATGCATATGTTTGCGTGCAATCGTCAAATTAGAATAATCTCTTTGCTCCTAAAATGCTTGTGATATAACTAACGAGAGCGTGGAGTTGAGGTTCTCGGTGCTGGCGGCGAGGTCAGTGGTGGACCACGACAGCAGCGAGAGGCGCGACAGGTTCATGATGGAGGCGCTGCCCTCCAGCCGTAGCTTGGCCGCCTCCGCCGGGTCGTTGTAGCGGAACATGTTCGTGCGCCCCAGCAACAGGATACATCCTGCACAGAGCACGACAGCCTTTATTACAACTGAACAAGTTTAACTAGGTAAATATAAAGTACGTAATTGTAACTGCCTCCGTAGCACAGCGGTATTGAGTGCGACTGCTGTGCACGAGGGTTCAAATCCTAGTTCGGGCTAATAAAAAGTCATTACGTTTTTCTGTTAAGAAATCTCAATACGAGCCCGGAATTAGGAAGTTGGCGGTGTTAGACACCCCCATGCCTCGGAAATCACGTAAAACCGTTGGTCCTGCACCTGAACTTTCTCTGGTCGTGTCGGATTATCCGTTCTATCGGATCATGAGGGTTAGGGAACAGAGAGAGCGGTGCACTTGTGTTTGCCCATACATTTGTGCACTATAACATCTTCAGCGCAGATGACAATCCTGGGAAAATGGGAAATCAGGGAGCCTCACAAAGCACAGTGTGAATGTGGTGATCCCAATCAAACCATGTCACATCTATTAAAAAGCCCAAATAGTCACTGTAGGTGTACCATGGGGGACTTGATGGACGCAACTGCTGATGCGTTTGCCGTGGCTACACATTGGGCAGGACATATTTTAAATAATTGTACAATCGACTCGAGAAGAAGAAGAAGATGACCAGGCTCCGTTAAGATTGGCCACCGTGGCCGAAATTCGGTTTGGAGGACACAAAGTACGTAGTGTTATAAGTGAGTGATATGGTTGTGTGGTCGTGTCGCACCTTGGCTGAGCTTGGCGGGCTTGTCGATGAGCACGGTGTTGAGCCAGCACTGCGCGCCGGCGCACGGGTGCAGCGTGGCCGTGCCGCCCGCCAGCGTCACGCGGCAGTGCAGCGGCAGCACGCCCGCGCCGCTCAGCACGATGTCGGGCGTCGGCGAGTACTCCTCGCTGCCGATCACCGTCTCGCCCTCCTGCGCACCACACACACACACTACGTCACACATTTGGCTCGGGCTATACTTACTTAAATCGAAATAAGATACGTCTATAAGAGTTAGAGTACACTAACAAGTGAGAAACGACAATGAATTGTCGTAAATCTTAAGAGTTCGAAGAAATGGTATCACGTGACCTTTATGTCAAAGGTCATAGTCATTTCGAGGTATATCAACTATACTGAGTCGAATGACGTTGACCGCGAGTCTCTAGCTCTTACGGTTCTTGAGTTGATAGTTGCATAATAGACAGACGGACAAAGTCGTTGTATCAGAGTTTTTTCGAACTCTAATAAAACCCCGTCATAAGCCTTTGACTACGCTACACCGCTACACAGTCAGGCAGAAAAGGAGCTGACCTGATGGCATTCTACCCTCCCTTTTTATAAGAACGCGTGACATTATTTACTCAGCGATGCATAAAAGTGCTGACATGAGAGCGTGTTTCCAACATGAAAGAAACAGGCATGTATATCCTACCTATTTATAAGACTGGTGATAAAATAACGTGGAAAATAAATTATCGCCTTATAGTAAATATCTCTACCTAGTCGAAGCTTTTTATGAACCAAACCTTTTGAAAACCAGATGTATGGGAGGAACAAAGTAAATGGAGGTTATTGGAAGAACAAAGATTTCTATCATGATATGCACATAGATATTTAAAAGGCTAAATAAGTTGGTGCATTTGATGAGGTTAGAATAGAAAATAATACTGTAAGAGCACGCAAACTACGGCGTTGACGAATGGGTAACCATTTTAAAATGGATCTTTAAGATAAAATATGGTCATATTTACGAAGATTATAAATAAATCTAATGCAGTTATTTAGAAGTCGGTCATATTTATTGAGTAGATCTGATCATAAATCATAGTGGACTCAGATCATAGTAACACACATCACCGTAGTCAATTATGGCAAATATCAAGGTCTGCACAAGCATTATTTTTGTCTTAGATGGGAGAAAAATCTTTAGGCGATACAAGGCGCGTAGCATTCCAGTTACTCTCTGACTGACACTAGTCACCTGAGCTTGCTAATTTAAATTGGAGTCAATGAGCAAATCCAGATCCTTTACAGTAGGATTGAACGGAATAGGTGTCCCATCATATACAATAGGCGGTAAAATACAGAAGTTCAGCCTGCTTATCAATCGTTGATAACTATGATTGGCTGACACTTAGTTGGGTTAACAGATAATCCAAATCTGCCAGACCAGCTTCTAATTGTTTCCAGATCAGCATTTACTTTAGCAATGACTTGAGGAAGATTATCCGCAGTGTCTTGAGCATATAGCTGTAAGTCATCGGCATAAAGATGATACGAGCACTGAATATTCTGAGTCATAAAGTTAATAAATAGACAAAATAGTAAAGGAGATAAATGCCGCCTTGAGGAACACCAGAATTGAGGTCACTGCAAGTCGATTACGTGTCATCGATGCGAATCGACTGCTGGCGCCCCTGAAAATATGTCGAGAACCCTTCATGTACACCAGGTGAGATATTAAGATGGAATAGGATCGCAAGTAGGATGTCGTCACTGATGGTATTGAAGGCGTTCGAGAAGTCAACCAAAGCCAATACAGTGACCTTGATATCCTCCATGCGCACCCTGATATCGTCAGACACTTTGAGAAGAGCAGAAATAGTGCTGTGCCCGAGCCTGAAGCCAGATTGGAGGGGACTCAATAGTTTGTTCAGGTTCAGGTATACAGGCCTCGAGCACTTTAGATAGGAAAGGAAGAATGGATATGTGTCGGTAGTGGTTTGGCAGGCAAGGACTATGTACCTTGGGGAGAGGGATGACGAAGGCATTACACCATAAGGATGGACAAATCCCAGAGTCAAGAGAAAAATGTACGATATGAGATATGACGGGAAGGAGTTGATCAAGAATTGGTGCGATCAAAGGACGACTAAGGATGGGTCTGATGGGATTGGCTTATCCGAACCCTGAAGACTTCAGGCTTCTCCCTCTTAAGTATACGCTGCGACTGATGCAGTACATTCATAGGGAGATAGCTCAGGATTAGTTCTCGGGGCCGACACAAAAGATCCCACTGGGTCGAAGTGTCACCGGTCTGCACGGACTGGCCCCCGAATAAGATAAGATAAGATAAACAAACAAGTTCATACAAGCTTCACTGCTAAAAAAAACTACAAAGATAGGATGCTACTATTATCACCGAACTAAATACTCGCGATCATACAATGCAAACACAAGTAACGAAAGCTTATCTCCGCATATTGCCTTTGTTTATGTTCGTGCCCGACAAAACCGCACTCTCGGAGCTACCTACGTTACTCCTGCTGGTTGCTGACGAGGTTTGCTCCAGTACTTTGGGATGCTTTTCCAGCAAAAAGAGTGAGCTCATCCATCGAAAAGACCTTATGGCAACTTCCATCGTAAGCTTTAACGACAATGATGCCATCCTGCGTACACACCGCCTTCATGCCGTATGTTGATGAGCTTTAACGAAGACAGCCTGGCGAGTTTTGGTTATGAATTCTCTAACCAATACTGCTGTCCCCTTCAACGCTGACTTAGCTCTCCAGACATTACTCTTCAATTTATTGCAAGTAAACCGCACAACTAAGGGCCGGGGATGTTCCTTGTTCTGTGCTCCAAGCCTATGACAGACTTCAAGATTAGGGAGCAAGATGTCATTCAGCCCTAGTGCCTTGTGAATTATATCCAGGGTGGTAGCAGTGCAATCCTCCTTATCCATCTCAGGAACGCCCAAGAAGATGAGAGCCTTACGCCAGTGCCTCGTCTCCATTGTATCCACCATTCTGTAGCACTCGTTGATTTGCTTGCGAAGTAGGCCAAGCATGTTGAAGATGACTCCAAGCTTTTTTGTGCATTTTCAATCTCGTGCAGTTGTGACATTTTCTTGTAATGTATTAAGTGTGCAAATGTGAAGCTGACAGGTGGTGTTAGTTGGGTTTTTCGTGTTACATATACTTATTACTTGTTAGTACTCCACAAATATATTATTTAAAGCGAGTTTGATTAGAAATAGTATAATATTAAATTAAAATAATTTTCACTCAGCAAATACGTCTATATATACGACTAATACAAATTTAAAGACATTTGTTAGAGAATAAGGATCAACAACCGAAAGTTGATGCCATTTATACAAATTTTCAGAAAGCATTCGATAGGGTGGATGTTGCACTGCTTTTATACACAATCGCATTTTATGGCATACGGGGTAATTTGCTTCGATGGTTTGTATCATATACTTTTAAAAGAACTTAAAGGGTTATTATTAGTGGATACAAATCTTACTCTATATTTGTTAAATTTGGCGTGCCGCAGGGATTCATGTTGAGCACACTACTTTTTATTATATTTGTCAGTGACTTAAAACAATTCTTTGTAAATATAAATATTCTAATGTATGCTGATGACTTAAAAACCTACACACCCTGTAAATACATTCAAGATTGTTTAAACCTGCAGGAGCATCTTGATAGAATTTATAATTATTCATAAAATAACATTTTCTAAAAATAAAAAACTACTCAAAGATAATTATAGCATTAATAATGTAGCACTTAATAAGGTACATTTTTCGGTGTACTGTTAGATGCCTCTTTGTTCTTTAATAAACAAATTGGCTTCGTCATAAGGTCCTTCTGTGATTTTGTACAACTATACTTTTCGGGTTGTGGAAATCTGTAATAATTACAATTAGAATACGCAATATCGATTTGACGAATTGCAATTCTCTTTGCCAATTTTAGTAGAAGATTAGAGAAGGAGAAACATATATTTTGCATAACATAATCTATAAATGTAATTCTAAATAAAATTCCGACGAAAAGTTGTTAAAATAATATAATATCTTAAGCTTAGAATCTAGAACCCTATTTCTGGGTACCATGTTGCTTCATGGTTTATGTAGCAACAGATTTGACAGTTTTTTATTGACGGCGCGTGGACTTACCTCAACAGTTTCACACAGGCAACTACAGGACTATCGCTGGGACCCGCGCATCCTTTTGGTGCCTTGTCAATATTTATGATTCACAATATCCTGATATCGACATCTTCTAACAATTCAAAAACCGTGCCCATGAACTATTATGAATCTAAATGTAATGTAAACTGTAAACTTTTTTGTTCTTTTATCTTTTCCTTTAGACAATGTACGTACATGTCGTACGTAAAACTAGTAAATAATTGGGGAGATAGCGGTTCTCCTTGGTGAACCCCACTTTCAATATAAAATGTCTGACCGAAGTATTAAAATTTAATATCCGCTGAGCTGTTACAGTACATGACAATGACTAAGTTGATAAAAGTTTGTTTAATGTTTTGGTTATGAAGGGCAGTTTCTATTGCAGCAGTGATGCTGTCGAACGCTTTAGAGTACTCTACAAAAGATAAGTACAATAATTCCTGTACTTTATACTCGACTAAAATAAAATTACGCGTAAGAGGCGTAAGCTTTATCTAGAGTCGAGATACTATATTTTTGGACTATCCCTATTAGAACTGTCTCACAATATAAATACACCTATCATCTATCTACTTCTTCGGAAACAAGCAGATGAAGAGCGTGAGTGACCTTGAGATGGTAGAGCGTGACGCCGGTGGAGAGCAGGTTGTCGTCGATGCCGACGAGGTGCGGCATGTCAGAGTCCAGCACGACGCCGAGCCCGCTCTTGCGCAGCCCCAGAGCCTTCTGCTCCTGCAGGATCTGCTGCGTCTCGCGCCACTTTTCCGTCCACTTCTCCGTCAGCACCTTCTCTTGCGCCTCCTTGCGCTGCAGCGTCGCCAGCACGCCCGGTTCCGTCTCGATCGGATCCTGTCACACAACAACCATCATACATATACTTATACAAACTTATATAGGAGGAACTATCATATAGCGAAAGGGTTGTAAAGCAGTTTTACTATATTCTAAAGCCTTGTTTATACGAAGCCATCGCTGGCTGCCAGTCTAACTGGCAACCAGCACTGACTTAGTATTGGCCTTGTATAAACAGTTTTTCAAGACAAGCTAGTGCTGGCGAGAACCCGTTTATTTTCCAAGGCAGTGACTTCCGCCCGAATACCCCTCAACCCACGCGCCAGCGCCGCGTGTAGACGCATCGCGCCAGCCGCTGACGAATTATTTTTAACGTCAAATGTGTGCACACCACAAGAAAAATCCACGCTAAGTTGATTTCATCTAAACAACACCAGCCAAGCCAGCGGTGACTTGTCTGTAAGACTGGCGCTAGCGCACTGGCTTCGTATAAACCATACTTTAAAGATTAATGAATATTTGTTTCTTTTAATCGATGCCTTTTAGGAACTTCTATGATAGTCAACACGAGGAGTTAGTACCCACAAATATCCTGAATTGGACTAGAAAGTCGACTTGGAAGTAAAAGAGTGGAATGTAATTGGAATAGTGGTATGTGTTACCGTGTTGTGCGCGATCTGCGCGCGCAGTTTCTCGATCTCCTCGCGCAGTTCTCGAATGAGCTTGACGTTGGGGTCCTCGTTAATAGTGGGCTTGTTGATGATGTTCTTGGCCCTGTTCGCGTAGCGCAGCGTCGACAGCGTCTCGCCGTAGTTGCAGTCCGCCGGCGAGATCTGACACAACCACAATTAATATGTTTTAGCTTTTCTTATCGTGTCAGTGGTATTTGGAGTGATGTGCAATGCGCTCCCCGATATACCCAACTTAAAATGAGCCATTGAGTAGTAGAGAGGATCGTCGGGAAGCTACGCCGCATCTTTAACTTTTGAATTTACGTACATATTAATTAGAAATTATTAATGCTTTTAACGACAGCGGTCCGCAGGCGGTTAAACATAATTGTTTTTTAATTAAGTATTAAGATTGCTTACCCTCTTTTTGCACTATTTTGTAGTTACTACGCGTATTCCATCGGTTCCCTATCCATTAGCATAAAATTTTAAGACCTAATATAACTTAGCATAATGTTGTTTGGCATAATTATATTTTCGCATAATATAATTACGCATAACAGCTTACGCATAATTTTTTAAGCATAATTTCTCTAACCATAATAATGATTAAGCATAATATTGTAAAGCATAAATTTATTAAGCATAAAGTTCTAAACCATAACTTTTTTAAGCATAATATCCTAAAGCATAAATTGATGATGTGTTGAATGAGTTTCTGTCACGGCTCCGGCGCTGCGGGCCTCCGGCGGCCCCACGCGTGCTAATCGTCGCAGCCGCCTGCTCCTCAGCCCGCGGGCCGCCTCGCCCCTACACGCCTACGCGATTTTAAATAACACTCTAGGGGTAGGACAAACAAGACTACGTGAAGTCGGTTTTGAAAATATACACCTAAAATAAATAATTAAGGACTACTATTTCAATCAGTTAACTTCTATCCGAGTTAACTTCTATTATGCTAAAAGTCTTTAGGCCTACTAACGTTATGCTAATAGTCATTAGGCCTACTAACGTTATGGGAATCAAATTTATGCCAAAACAAATTAGTCTTTAACATGATTATGCCAACATAAAATGTATGCCTAAAAAAAGTATGCCAAAGTATTGTTATGCCAAAACAAATTGTGCCAAAATCGTTAAGCCGAAGTATATTAGGACAAAAAACATTATGCGAAAAGGAGGGATCCCTATTCCATCATATCATGGATTATTACGTATTTAATCTGGTACTATTTTCCTATATTTAAGAAATGAGTCGTTATAGCACAGTTAAATGTTGACATATTTTTTATAGAATGTGTCAAAAACTGTTCCGCAAAACGACTCGTATGAATGATGATCACATATCTAATGGTGGTATTAACTGTGTGTACTGTGTACTGACTACTACTGATGTGAACGATGTGTCGTGAGTGTGGGTACTGTGTACTGACCGCTGCGATCATGATGGTCTTGGAGTTGCCACCGAGCGAGTCCTTGAGCAGCCACGTCAGCACTGAGTCGCGGTACGGGATGAACACGTTCTTCTTGGCACCTTTCTGTATACGAGCTGCACACAAAATATCACAATTACACTTCTCTTATAAAAAGTAGTTTGGAAAGTTACTCGAGATTATTTTTCGACTCCGAACGGTAAGGTAATGAGTTAGCTACAAATATAGAATACCCAAATGATGTTAGCTATTTTTAAACATGTAGTAGGAGAGAGTAAGCCAGACATCACCAGGCGCACTACCCCAGTAGGTGGTGCAATACATAATGAGAGAGTAACATAGGGTAAAATATATTGATTTCAGTGTCTCCATACATGCCACAACCCGCAGACTTTTAGCACACTAATGATCTTTCTTACTCGAGCTAAAAGTGCAACAATGTGGTTTCTAAAGTTTAATTTGTATCGACTCACAGGCGCATGATATCTTGTTTCAAACATATTGATGTATTTTGATGTCTGTTTGAAGCAAAGGCGCCGAAGCAGCTGTTTTGTGAAAGCACAAGTATACTGTCTTTTTGTATTAAGGGTTAACATATTATTTTGTAACCAACCAAAGATGCAATTCATACCCTGCTCAACAGTAAGAAAACATAAGGCGAAGATGATCCATGAAATAATTTTCTAGTATATAAATGATTTTATATAATAGAAAATTATATGAATAATTTTATATTTATTGTAATAGGCAGGTCATAAATATCGTTTATGTACATAGTGAATAATGTGGGCCTAAGGATACTCCCTTGTGGGACTCCAAAATATATATCCTGCAAGCTGCTTCGCAAACGGCTAATCTTTACACACTGTCGTCGATCTGATTATACCTCTTAAACCAATCATAG
The DNA here is from genome assembly GCA_963675205.1 of Catocala nupta. NCBI lineage: Eukaryota > Metazoa > Arthropoda > Insecta > Lepidoptera > Erebidae > Catocala > Catocala nupta. The sequence goes on from OY776087.1 coordinate 928,312, forward strand.
GCTTTACTCTAATACCCATGTTATTTAATTTATTTAAGAGTATGAGAACAGAGACAGTGTCGAAAGCTTTGGCTAAGTCTAAGAATACTTTGACACAACTCTTCTTATTATCAAGGACCGAGGGTACTGTAGCTGAAATAAGTAAAACTGCAAGTGTCTTAGGAATAAACGTGAGTATGAAGTTGTGCCCCTGGGACCGCGGGTGTATGTGAGTGTGATGTGCGACTCACTTTCGAGAGGCTGGCTGGACTCGGCGAGCGCGGAGATGACGGAGCCGAGCGTGACGAGCGACTTGTTGATGTGCGCGCCCTCCACCAGCCGCTGTCCTGTCGCGCCCGTCGCGTCCGCACGCTCACTGTAACAATAACATGTATCAACATTAACACCTAGTAATGGATCTAATTCTCAAGGTGCAATTTTATTTGTATTGGAACAATAACATGAATCAACACTACGTACACGAACCAATTTTTCAAATTACTTAATTGTGCCGATTTCTGACTTTACTTTAAATCCTTAGTTCCTAAAGTGGTCCAGGTGGACCCCCAGGGGTCCACAGGAGACTCGAAGGGGGTCTAGGTTGGCGTGACAAAAAAATGGGGGTTCACAATTCGTAAGCGGGGTCCCACGAAAATTTATTTGCTTTCGGTAGTGAAAAACTAAAATGTTGGCTTGACTTCACCTATCAATGTAGGCAAATAATATTTTAAGAAGCTCAGCGACTGTTACTTGTTTAAACGTCGATAGACGGATATTTTGAGGAATACCACAAGCAGAAGATTCAAGTATTTCTAAAAAAAATGTCAGCAAATAGAGATTTATAAAAAAAGATTTAACACAATTTAACTTTGGTCCGAATATACTGATTTTACTTGGCAGATTAAATTTCTAGCTGCAGGGGATCCACTAGAATCAGCAAAATTTTTAAAACTGGTCATTGAGAATATAAGTCTGGGAACTTCTGCTTTAAATCATACCAATTCCTAATGTTACTAAACAAATCTTACAAAAGCGGTTGATGGAGTCGATCATAATAAACGACGAATCGGTCGCTCGTGGCCTGATCATTGACAAAATCGGATTATATAATGTTAAGAGTCATCTGAGATGTGAAAACGTCCAGATGGTGTTGGTTACGTAGTTTACCTGCCGGCCAGGTCGACGAGGTGGACCTTGGAGACGGTCTCGCTGGGCATGTTGTTGTGGCGTAGGTAGCTCGCCTGCACGAACGTGATCGTGAAGATTGCGTGCGAGCGGGACGACACGTCGTTCATCTGCGTCGACGCCGTCGTACGGTGCAGGTTGCCGCGGTGCATGCACTCCTGCGCACATAGGACACCAACAATTAAATAACATTTCTAGGTTGAATATTAATAAACAGAAACATATTTTATATGCTCTTAGAGTATAGGTCATTACGGACTGAAGTTAACTTCACTCTTTATTACCGTAGTATATAAGTCGTTTCGTCTAATGTTTGGTGCGGATAGTGGGATACTGAGTCAAACAAAGCGTTATTGGAATGTTTTGTTAGATAATTCTTGGGAGCACCATGCAACCAGGCAATGCGTCCGGTTCCTGGCACGTGGGATCTTAACGTATAGCTTGCGGAATATTGGTGTATTATAACAAATGAGAGTCTAATGTATGTACAAAATAAATGAATTTGAATGTATGGCACTGTGGCCCAGATCTAGTCTGCGATTACACTCAAATCTGCAGTCCTACTCAAAGCTAGAATAGTGCGATTGGAAAAATTGTACTTACACCATATATGATAAGTGGACCCCCGAGCACATTTATTAATTATTAATCATTTAAAATTATTATTATTGGCTTAACAGTGCCAGGGTGTTTCTTTTATTTGTCACAACCGATCATTAATACGGACATGAAACGAAGAGTATGTGCGCCATCTGGTGACGTTTCTACACAACAGTAGTGCGTCGCGCTTCTATCGACACGTGAAGTTAACGGACTGATCACGGACATTCAAAGTCGGATCGCACGGAGTCAAGACCTCGCGGAAATATAACCTATTCTTCTGAGCCAGATTTACTTTGTTATAAATGCAATGTTTTAAACAAAGTGTGTTTTCGATGGCTCGATACCTAACTACTCATGATGTTCGTGTCTCACGGTTAACGAACAGATTTAATAAATCCAACGACCTTGACGTATTTATAACTCAAGTTTTCAAAGTTTGCTAGGTTACGAATGACTAATGCATAATCTAGTCAACCATTCCAGCTAAGCTTTATGCTGCGGGTAATTAGGAAGAGTTTACGCCAGTAATGCGACATGTGACATCGAACCGGGAACCTCTAGATAAAGGCCACTTAACCTACTGCATCATTGGTGTAACTTAAATATTGGAGCGGCGCGTAACGAGGCGGCGCGGCCGCGCTCCATCGGTCGCGCAACCAAAGCTTGACCACAGATTATGATTTAATCGCACAGATCTACACACGATTAACTGTTGCCACATACTGTTCGCTACACTTTCATTCTTTATGCTAACTTGAGCTGTTTTTCGCACAGCTGAGGCTTTTCTTAGCATGCGATCCGAATGATGGTATTCGGGTGTTGAAATTTTTGGACACTCGCAACAATCTGTTGCGATAGGTCTAAAGCAGCGGTCGGCAACCTTTTAGCAGACACGGGCCACATAGTGACAAAATTAAATAGAGGCGGGCCAGACATGTTCATAACTTTGTATGCCTTTATCGATTATGTTAAAAATGCAAAAAAGCAACCACAAATGTTGAGAAGTATTTTGTGGGCTAGTGCCCGCATTCGCGGATGGAGTTGATTTCAGTTTTGGCGCGATATTAAAATAATTCCTAACCTTATTGACAAAACAGTTGCGGGCCCCAAAGAGGAGACACGCGAGCCGCGGGTTGCCGACCGCTGGTCTTAAGATGTTAAGCCGCATAAACGTCACATCCTTAAACCTGTTATCTTTGAGATAATGCGAGGGTTCGTATCACCTATAGTATGGGATTATGGTAGATGTAAAAATCCTTTTACTAAAAGCTGTGTAGCTTATTTACTAACTTTTTGGAAAATCTCGATGGTCCAACAATCCTTATTTATTTATTTTAAACACATGATATTGTCCAAGAGAGGTATCGAGCTCAAGACTTAGGTTATATAACATGTATAATATGTCTTGCGTTGTACAACAGTAAGTGCAGAAGGCAGTCACAGAACAACAATTGTATAATACTGCCATCCGCGGGTTAATATCAATAGTACGGTGGCATTTATTATCATGCTTTGTGCTATGTATTACATATAATCTTAATAAGGTGATATGTATGTTACACGGCTTTTTCCTTCTTATACAAGCACCATGCCATACAAATAAAAAGTACAGCCTACGATCAAAATAATCAATTTACGAACCTGTATATCATCATAATCGGAGACCAAATGTTTTGACAAATCCTGCACATAGGGTCCCAGCTTGGGATGCTCTCTGACCCTTAAGGAATGACCAGCGTCGGTCGCCAGGAGGTCCTTGACTCGTTCGTTGTAAATCTCCAAGTAGCTGACTTCTGTTCGGTAGGAAGCCCCAGATTCCTTCCCGGCTGCGACACGGGAGAACAGTTGCCGACAGATGCGAGGGATTAGGCCTTGACAATCCTGGAAGAATTAATAGCAATATTAGTGACATTTTAACTTTGGCAAAGGACAGGCTTCGTTTTATATGCCGGATAACACAACCAAAACATACATAGTTGGCGAAACGTGGATATCATAGACGTCTGGTTATCATTTCACAGACAGTATGTCTGTGAATTATGTATAAATATCAACTAATTCTGCATTAGCGACAAGCATTTTCGTCTCATATTGACATAGCCACGAAATAGTGAGACCTCTGACACCCGATTGAAGTGAAATGTTACATAGAAGGAATATCATTCAAGGAATACAATATGAGTACAATGGATGATACAACACTATTCAGAAAATATTTAAGAAATAGCGTGGTCGTTACTACAGCATTCAGTAACTTTACATAACTTAGGTCATAACCATGACATAAGAGGCAGAAGATAGGTGGACAGCACTTACCGGAGAGCCCATCATGGTGAATGTCTTCCCGGAGCCAGTCTGTCCGTAGGCGAACACGCACGCGTTGTACCCCTCGAACGCACTGTCGATCACGTCCAGCCCCAGGTCCGCGAACACCTACCACCAAAGATACAGTTACATCGTCACATATACGTGTATTCATATTTTACATTCAAGTTGCGGACTTTTTTCATTAATGCTGTGTGACAGACGAGCCTTTGATACTGCTTGCCATCAGGTGGTTTATAAACCATTGCTCTTGAACATGGTTATGTTTTTTTAGCATCACACTTCCATAAAACACTTCTATACTACAAATGTAGCAAAACAGCATAGGATACGAAATACGATTCTCGCAGCTTAGAGCACTTACGATAGAAGAAGAATCATCAAGGCATTCTCGACCCTTATATAAACTCTTACAAACACAAATCTAATGTTAGTGAATATTGTCAAGTATGTATCATGTACAATGGCGGATCCGGCGAGGCCTTTCTACCAGGAAATTCACAAAGATATGTTTTTTTATACAATTGGAGTGCCAAACAAGCATACAGTCCGCCTGATGGTAAGTGGTCACCGTAGCCTATGGACGCCTGCAACACCAGAGGCATCAATCGCGTGTTGAAGACCCTATAAAAACCTTCTAACCCTCTTTTTGAAGAACCCCATACTGTAGTCTTGAAGGAACACCTCGGCAAGGAGTTCGTTCCACAACCTGAGCGTGCGCGGGCGAAAATTCCTTTGGAACCTTGGTATGTGTCTTTAAATGTGTTGTGTGACGGTGGGCGGTCGGTGGTCATTGCTCACCTGTTCTTGTGACGCGTAGTGCGCATCCTCGTGCGCGTACGACCAGTACGAGTGGTCGAACGTGAAGTCCTTGTACTTCTCTCGACTGCCGTCATTTTGCTCTTTGCTATTCTGCAAACACAAACAAATATAGTTTTAATCTTTGTATAGTAAAAGTCAATAGGACTCTTACTCATTGCCTCACTCGCTATAAAGTCGTAATGGTTAGCCCATCGCGAGTTTATAGTGAGCGAGGCAATGAGTGATATGAGTTTATATTCGGTATTCCGCTGGGTTGGAGTGTATTCGATTAATCTATCAAAAGTTCGGCAAAGTAATCAACTCAAAGGGTATTGAGCTGTAAACATTTGAGCATAATTGATGAATACAATGTCTTTAGACAGCGTAAATGTGTTATTTTTATGGTGGAAGAAATTTACTATAAAGCTTTATGCTTTTATGACACTATAACCTTAATTAGATCGTTATTGTAGGAAATTAACTGTTTTAAATTAACGGCTTATCCAGTATTTATACATAATAAAATTATGACGATTTAGGATATTTAATTCCTAGTATTCTTACATACTAATACGACAGAAAATCAAATTCATAAACATCAATCCGACACCAAGCCATTTACACCACCAGTAATTTGCGCAAACGAAATCAGTAAGGTACGGCAATTCAGCTCATATCTACCTACTATAAAAAATCACGTCTATCCGATGAAACATACTTTCGTATATACATATTATAATATTTGAATGAATATTATTTTTTGTCAAAATACCAGATGAAGGGAGCCTGTTACAGTACATGGAACGAGCCGTTAGGGTAACCAACATCCGCACTGACTGACTGATGCCTCAGACGGGTGAGTCGGTTGACCATATAAAGAAAGAAATGAAAACCTATGTTACTTTAGAAATCGGCTCATTCGAGGATGGCACTCGCGCTTCTATCTCGGGTATTTATAACATAAGTTATTTTAATGTTATTATCTGCTTAATTAAAAACGGATATCTCAATGCGATAAATATTCATCCTTAGTAGTAGATAAGATTTAATACAGTGAATTTATATAATAGGAAACGACTAAAGAAGAGAAATAGCTCCGGCGTTGCAAACGCCCTAAGATATAAGAGCATTGACAGTAACTGATATATGTAGTTATTATAGTGAGCATAGGCGGATTATATATATAGCGATAAAAAAATATTCTTAACTTTTTAACGAAAATAGCGCGGACGGAGGAGTATGAAATTTGGCACAGTTAAAGTTTATAGGGTGGAGGAGTGGCGAATCCTAATATTTTTATTAAATATGCATTAGAAATACATTAAATTAATGAAAAACCACTACACGCACACAACCATGCATTTGACACACGCAGTCGAATCGCGTTCGTAGTATTTCGGCATGGTTCGGCTGATGTCGTATAATTCTTCGTAACTATAGTTGCATACCTTAAGTACCTATTGCAATTTCGCGGTATATATAATAACGATCAAAATTTAAATCAATTATGGTCGAATTTCGACCACTTGGCGACCGCTAGTAAAATGTAAATTCGTCTGTTTGATAAACGCTTTCACGTCTTAACTTTTCAACCGATCATGAAACTTTGCATAGGTACACGTTGTCAGGGGTACAGAAAAAGGACATAGAGTATCTTTCATCCAGAAGACAAGTAATTTTCAATCAAACTTCCACGTATCTACCTAACCCAATTACGTATCTTGTCAATTATTTTGTTTATCCCTTAACTACTCGCATGGGGTCAATCCACTTTCGCGCGTCGACAACGTATGTACACTTGCGTCGGTTGAAATGTCCCCGCGCGCCCGTTAGCTGCGAGCTAACGATTTCGTTTCTAAAATGGCAAATTGTTAACATTAGCTCGTTTTAGTGTCCTGCCTCACGTTATTGTATATAGAATACCGTAATGTGCTCGCTTCTTTATTATGTGACCTGCAAAAAATCAAACGCTTTTGTCATGTCATCTCTCATCACGGACATTATCAATAACTTAAGTCGAAATTAAAAGACTAGTGTTGAGACCATAATCTATAATATTAATGAGAAAATAATAACGATAATCTTACTATTGACATTGATACAACTCATTTACAAGAATACTAGTAATTTGAAACCCAAATTGCTAGCGTAATTTCTTTTTTAAAGAAAGAAAAAGGAAGAATTACTATTATAGAGATTCGAGATATTTATCTCCATAAAATAAATAGAATCGTTATTCGGATACGGCGGCGGCCTCGATGGCGTAGTAGTTAGTGTAACCGACTGTCACGCCTGAGGTCGAGTGTTAGATTCCCGCACAAGTCAAACATTTATGTACCTGGACATGAATGTTTGTCTTGGTCTATGTATTATATGAACGCATTTAAAAAAAAAATTAACCATATATTTTTTTTTTATCCAATTAGTACAAGCTCTGCTTAGTTTGGGCTAGATAGTGTTGTGTGTATGTATGTGAGAAAATACATATATTCTATATATTAATACGTGAAGCAAAAACTTTGTACCCCCTTTTACGAAAATTGCGCGGACGTACGAATATGAAATTTGGCACAGTTAAAGTTTATATGGGGAAGGAATGGCGAATCCTAATATTTTTATAAAATATGCATTGGTAATACATTAAATTAATGAAAAACCACTTCACGTACACAACCATACATTTAACACACGCAGTCGAATCGCGTTCGTAGTATTTCGGCATTGTTCGTCTGACGTCGTACAATTCTTTGTAACTATGGTTACATATACCTTATTTATATGCAATAAAGAAAAAAAGAAAACAAAGTAGCAAGCTTAGGAATATCGTCAATGAAAGAGCATATTAAGTAAATGATAAAGTTTTAGAGAATAAAACCTTAATAACGATCAAATTTAAAATTTAAATCAATTATGGTCGAATTTTGACCACTAGGCGACCGTTAGTTATTATTATAAGACTAAATTCAATAGCAAGTAAAATAGGAAACTTATTGATTATTGAAAGAAATACCGTCTCAGGGAGTAGAGCTTATGCAATAAGAAAAAACAGACAAGAAACGTAAAACTGAAATACAACATTCTGAAAATGAGAAATAGAATATTAAATAAGTACAGAAATTACAGTTTAATAATTAAAAGTGGACTTGAAATATGAACACAGTGGATTTCGACTAATAGATAAGATGATTGAAATAAATTGTAAGTAAGTAATTCTGAAGGGTGCTGTAGTCTTGTCCTAAATTGTCCGGAAATGACCGATAAAAATTAAGGCGCCGGCCACACTGCGGGCGGTCAGCGGTCAGAGTTCCGAGTTCTACGTTCCGCGTTCACTGTGATGTATGCGGTGTCTTTGAATCGTATACATAAAAGCATTCAGACCGCGGCGGTCAAAGAAAAACTGTATATTATCAAAGAGGAACTCGACCACAGAACGCAGACCGCCGGGGCGATGTGTTCGGCGCCTAAATCGCATCTTGGAATGTAATAATAATACATTGTGTTTAGAATTCTGTATCAGCATAGAAAACAAACGTGGATAAGCATTCAAATAATCATTGTTCACGGTGCTATTTATCGTCAAAGCTTTTACGGCCCTAAGATATTACAGATATGATATTTTTATGTTACACGCTCAAACTTTTATATATAATGCGAACATTAGCACATCAATAATCTACGTAATGTATCCTAAATTGGCCGAAGAATAGAAATTCGAACGTAAGCCCGAGCAAATCGAAATATTTATTTAATTGAATATTTACGAACATAAAAAAGAAAATTTTACTAATACAATCTACCTGACGTACAATATTTTTGGTAAATATTTACACATATATATTATTTGAAAATCCAAAATAGGAAACAGTATAATAATAATATAATAATAATTTTTATTCAATAAATAAAAGTCTTTACAAAACACATTACAGGCTATTTATTGTATTAAATTCACATTAAAACTATATTTAATCTAAAGGAAAACATTTACAATTTAAATATTGGACACAAGAGACTTGTGAGCAGCGATAGCTCAGTGGGGAAACCAACAGACTGCAATGCAGAGGGTCTCGGGTACGAACCCACGTCGCGCACCTCTGACTTTCGGAAGTTACATGACTCCGAAATTATGTGCGTATTGATTGACAATTATCGCCTGCTCCGTGCCTCGGAGAGCACGTTAAGTCGTCGGATCCGGCTGCCATGAACATCTATGGCAGTCGTTATTGGGAAGTCAGTGCCCTATAATATCCTGACACTGGTCTAGCCTTAGGGTATCGTTAACCTTCGGGTTGCGGAGGTCAGGTGTCAGCCGCTCCGTGTAAAAACTGATATCCAGTCAAATCCGATTAGGCTAGAAAAGCCGACCCCAAGTGACTTAGGAATAATAAAAGCTAGGGAGAAGAAGATTCTTCTGTTAATAAAGTAAGGGTCTACAAAAAACATGTATGTATAGTTAAGTATACAATTAAAATAGTTTTAAACAATAACAATTATAAATGAAAAATTGTTTAAACAATAACAAATTATTTTACAACTACTAGCAATTTCTCTGTATCTGAATACGTAAGCGTTTTTAGGTTCTTTGTTAAAACTATGACATTGATTATGACTAATATATATATATATATATATCTAATAACTTATTTGGTTTATTGTACAAAAAAAGGCCCTAAGAATAAGAAAATCTTATCATGTAAGCATGCTTAGTTTGGAAAGGGAACTGTGCACTTTGTATGGGGGTTTTGGCTTGGAATGGACAGCCACTGAGAATAATAATTATATATTAATTTAGAAGCATTAACCAGTAGGAATTAGAAAAATAACTAAGTTTCGTGTCCAGGTGTTCCTAATTCGTTTGTTGTGATGGTTTATATAAAGGTATTTGAATTAAAAAATCAATGTTTTCATCTTATTTTTTTATTATTATTCTGATTCATATGTTACTAATATATTATCTAGGAACTGGGCTGTTGGATTTAAATTGTTTTGATATCTCGCCCGTCTCAAAAACCAAATAACTGTCAATATATGGGCGCAGCAACCTACTGTCCGTCGACCGTAGGATCATCGTTAATTGTTTTTATATATGAATTCTGTTCACGCTAAGCAAATAATGGACAGTTCCCTTTCACAAACTAAGTCTTCCCTTCTTTTGTTTGTAGGTAAAAAAGGTAGAAGCGTATGTTGTTTAAGGATAAATAGTTGTCGGACCGTTCAAATGTTAGTGAATTGATATAGTTCACAGGTAGGGAATATGAACGGGCGGAATGTGGCTACCTTTAAGATGGCTCTTTGCGCATGGTCTAATGGCAATAATATTGTTTTCGATGCTCCACCCCACGATGTTACACAATAGGTTATGATTTATTGGCATAATGCTAAATACACCTGCTTTAGTAATATAAATTTTGCAATGCTAGGAAGATTCTTGAAAATGTATATTAGTTTGCGTACTCTATTGTATAATAAATAAATATGTTTGCTAAAATTAAGGTTAATGTCAAGCGTACTGTCTAAGTATATTATACAATCGGTTGCTTCTAAAGTGGAGCAAGTGCATGCGGTGTCAGCAGATAGCAGACAATTATGATTGTGAGCAATAATGTTGTTTATGTAATATGGCGTGTTTTTGTTTAGCATTGAAAGGTTAGTGTTTTGTACATTTAGGGTTAAACAATTCTTTGAGAGCCATTTACTGATAGTATTGAAACCTTCTGCAAGTAAGAAGTATATTATGTTCTAGCTAAGGTTAGACGAATAACAACTCGGAAACAGCGTTCAAATGATATTGTCTTCTGTTTACGCGAATGTTATTCATTGAAATAAAACTACTATATACGGATTTTATCGCGTTGTTTATTTAACACTGTATTACATAATTTTGAAACTATTACTACTATTGAATTTTACTAATTTATAAGCTAAAAAAATATTTAAACTATTAAAACTATTTATATTTAGGTTCACACTTTCCCCGACGTTTCGGTTGCTTTTCAGCAGCCATGGTCACGGGGAGACTAAGATGGTAGTTGTGTCAATGTTCCAGTGTAGTTATTTCAAAGTACCCAAACATAATTTAGTCATTAGTGTTTCTATATATAAATAAACAACGCGACAAAATCCGTATATAGTAGTTTAATTTCAATGAAGCGTTCAAATGAGTCGAACTCGCCCACCGAGGATTCTGTACCTCAGAAAACGTATAGAATGTTACACATACACACAGTACATAGTCTCACGCCTGTATCTACAACAGGGTAAGCAGAGGTGTATTAAACCTCATTTTATCAGCTCTAGTTTTAAGTCCTATGTACTCGTAGTAGGATGGATCAAGTAGGTAAGGCAAATAAAACAAGCCAGCACTGATATCAAATTGCTTTGGTTGCTCGTTTTCTGATGAGGTTCTCGAGTACTTATGTTTTATATCATTGTGTAATGTTGTGTTTAGCCAATAATAGCAAAATTATAAATAATTGGATATGGTTATGACGTAGTGCTAGTTATTAGATCCGCGGTTCGCGTGATTAGGACATGTAGTACGACCAAATATCCTGCATTTTCAAGACAGGACCGAACATAAGCATGTTGCGATAGACCACGGCGATATTTTGTAATGCCGTAATTACTTTATAATTATTAATTTATTCAGCATCTCGAATCAGATTTTGAAGAAATGACCTTACACCTCCTAAAATAAGTATTTATGGACGATTAGAGAGTACACAAACTGTAAGTATCGTAAGAGGTCGAACCCATAAATCTCGACTGGGCGATAGAGATTAAATAACCATTCAATAAACTTCCCTTTTTTTAAAGATGAATTAGTGTTTAAAGTATTGAAGTGAAAACTTCTTTAGGCGCATTGAGCACTTTTTGGGTGAACAAAAATCATGGAACTCGCGTCATCGTCACCAAACGCTTTCCATAAGCTATATGTATACTGTATATATATGTGTACTTTTTGGGTGAACAAAAAGCGTGAACTCGCGTCATCGTCACCGCACGCTAGTTACTTAGTTCTCACTTCTATCGGCAGTCCCCAAAGACTGCCACGCATGTTTTTTAGTATTCTTGTTAACCCATCCAGCTAAGCTTAAATGTTTGTATTAGGAGTGGGTTCACGTCAGTAGTGCAATAGGTGGGATTCGAACCCGCGACCTCTCGATCGCAAGTCCAATACCTTATCCATTGGGCTACCTCCGCTTTATTCCATTCCTGCGCTCACCTGACAATGGCACTTAGTTAAACGATTGTAGTTTTATTGATGTACTCGTAATAGACATGATGAACTAGCTCGCCCTACGCTCCTGTTAATTAAGTGAAAACTAAACATAGCTGGAGTTATACGGCTGTTCTATTCATACAGTGCCGTTGCCCAGGGATGGGACACTGTATAAAGAGCGCTTATATTATTACTAGCTTTTACCCGCGGCTTTGCTCGCTCTTTTCTGGATGAAATATATGTTATTGTTGTACCCCTGACAAAGTGTATGCAAAATTTTATGATGATCGGTCGAGTAGTTAAGGCATAGAAGCGTAACAAACAAATAAACAAAAATTTATAATATTAGTTAAGATTATACATACCTATGTACCTACTGACTACACTTAAGGTTTCAGTTATCCACACGGGGCACTTATTTATGTGACCCATAAATAAAATTGGTCAGAGTCTGGGTTTACCTACTCAGTGTAATTGTAAGTTAGTGAAGTCGTCCGCGACACAGGTCTTGATTCCTAATAAGACGGAAGTGGTTTATAAAAAAAATAACCTTTTTACGCGACTAAGGGAAGGGTAATAATTTTGGCAGTCTGGGTATGTCTGTTTGTATGTTCCACCGTAGCACATAAACTAATAAACCGATTTTAATGAATGAGGTGTCAATAGATTCGTAATAATGGCCCGGGTGACAAAGGCTATTTAAATTTTAAATTCGTCCTTTTCAGACGCCTTTTTTTACGTAGTGGAGTTATAGATTTTAAACTTGTATTATCTTAAAGAGTAGTACTACAGATATGTATACCACCCTAAACTGAGCTGTGATTGAGAATTTCCTTAAAGAAAAGACTAATACCATTTTCGACCGGCACGCAGGTTTGCGATCACCTCGATTCCTAAACACAAACTTATGGCACATAAGTAACAAGACAGTTCCATGCCCCTACCTCCACTTCCAGAGATATCCGTGTGTGATCTTCTATAGTAATGAACTGGTAATGTTTTCATTAAGAATCTAATTTTGGTACAGTTGAACTATTTCCAAAATTCTGTTACTAATAGAACGTGAGACTATCCCTGAGTACCACAGGCTATATTTTAATGACATAATATATACTATTTTCAGAGGAACACTGACGCCCACAATACAGGTTATTAGGTACTTAGTTTGGGAGACAGCGTTTTCAACATTTTGTTATTAATTTGCTAGGCTGTATGTACCTTTTAAGAATATATGTACATTGTGGCTTATCTGGTACGAAAATAAATTATTATTATTATAATTTTTAAATGTAGTCCTGGTCTGTCCGCGCTCGTACTAAACACATAGTAACTCTATAGCTGTATGCGAGCATTAGCAGGGTTGAGAGCCTCTAAGCGTTTCGTGACGTCACGCGCGTGACGTAACCGGCGCGCGCTAATCAGTGCCAAGTATCGCCAACACGCGCTGCTGTTGTTCATCGCACAATATTATTAGATTTATATTAACGTTAAAGACTTTTCGCGAAAGTTGCGGATATTGCGTGAATACCTGTTTTAAACATAAACTAGATTTGGGCAAAAAAAAATATTCTCGAAGCTACTTTGCTATTCGTTTACTTATATAATTGTCCGGCTGGCCGGTCTAGTAAATAGAATAAGCGTCTCCGGAAGCGCAAATGCTAATCGTGATTGCAATTCTCAGGTCAGCAAGAGTGTGTTATTAAGAATTTATATAGTACTTTTATGAGATTGTCAATTAGTGACGTGGATGCCACTGTATTGGGCGAGAATTGAATATAATTGACGAATATTAGATACCTGATTTATTTTTGTTTTCAACTGAAGTGTATATTCATTTGTAACTAAAATACGGCTATAAGAGTAAGCGGTTATCGAAACCTATATAAACGCTAACACCGGTGGAAAATTCGTGCGTTGCCAGCCTTAAAACCAGAAGTTCCTAAGATCTTGGTGCAAGAGCTATAAAGATGAGATAGTTCTCCAGGTGGCCAGCCACGATTTCACTAAAATCTTTGGCATAAGAAAGAACCAAGCGTTGTCTCCACACAATTTTTTTCTTAAGCCTGTGAGGAGGTTGTGTGCAGGTGATTCTTCTCATAAACCTGACAATGCTCGAAAGAAAACACTATCAGCATACAGAAGATTGCAGCCATATAACATTATATTTTCCCCTGAGAATAGGATTCCTAGAGATCTGTAAAGATGTGCTTTTCTGTCATAAGGCGTACCAGAGATTTTCATTCTTTCCGTTATGTCTTTTTATTTTTACCATCTTGGATGAAATATGCTTGTCCGCCGACATAGAGTTAATAAAAAAAGTGACTTTGATAATTGTATTGCATATCTCGTTACGGAACATAAACGTAATGTTATCGATGCACGATAACATTTGTTTTTGTTTGTGTGTGTTTGTTGCGGTGTATAAACGTGACTGTTTGACACAACGAGTAAGGCAATGACCTTGTGACTGTCAGGCCCTGGATTAGACTCCCACGGTCGCCCGTATTGCATGTATCCAGTATTTATTTATTTGGTTAACCAACGATTAGTTACACTGATACAAATTATAAAATTTGAAATATAGATAAGTGCACTAAATTAAAGGTCCTCTTAAACCTCATGCACAGATTTTATGAATATTGAAAAGATTAAAACTATTACATTATAATTCGCTTATTAGGTATTATAGAGATACATAACAAATAATTCAATCAAGATCAAAGTTTACATTAATGAATAATGAGGATCAAAAATTTATGTCCGAAATTGGGTACAGAGTTTAAAATTAAATAATATGTTTAACAAAATAAAATACAATAACTTAGTTTAGCTGTTGGATTTAACAAGCTTACTAGAAATTAATAATTTAAATAACTGCTAGTAATATTACCGCGTGGATCTTGTGGCGCTAGCCTATTTGTGAGGTTTCAGTTCGATATCTAGGTTGGGCAATGAGTCAAAAGCTTTGTGATCTATAAAAAGTGGTGCGGTGTTTGAGTGTATGTATGCATTATTTTAATAAAATCAACTGTGTTACAGGGATTATCTCTAGTAGCAAGGTTCTTTAAAAGAAAAACAATACACGACTTGTAACAGCTCGCTATACCAACTGATACCTTCATAGAGAACTCAAGGTCTCAGCCATGGCAATAAAACGCGAGATAACGACCACCTTGTCATACATTAACTCAGTAATTATTTACGGAGGCGACTGCTGGGTAAACCCATTGTGGTTTGAGCTCTAGTCTAGTATATATAGTGGCATGCAAGGTGTAGAGACCATTGGGCCACTAGAATAGCCTGAGCACAAGGGAAATCCGCACGAAAACAGACTCACTCACGTATAGATGCGTGCCTTGAGCAACGTCGGATCAAGTTACTCCAAGACAACCATTGCATTCAATCGACATTAAGTCGTGTAAATTCACAACTCAAATCATCGTACGCACGTGTCAGTGTGTTTCACTTCAACTTTGATTTATTGGTTAAGTCATCAGACTGCTGTACGATACAATGCCAAGCGTCGTAATCACGATATACTAATAGTCCACGATTACTTTTACTAAGTATCACCTCAATAAAGAGCTTGAGAAAAACTTGAATAAGACAGACTTGTTTACAAAAATTGTCTGCCACGTTGGTCTCATCACATAAGTTTGCACTTATATCACAGCTGATTGTGAATTTTCGGGATCGATGCCCGAATCAGATTAATTGTTATGCGGTTGTTTTGTTTAGCAATTCACCAATTAGAGCTGGGTCTAGGGCAACGGGCTTGCACTAAAACATAATCTGACATAATTTAGATGAGTTTAATATCATGTGTCTACTACCTACTCTTTCGTAAGTCTAAGAATAGATGAACTGTAATAATGTCGCAAGATGTACCTAATGTTTGCGCCAAGCACACAAATGTACCTCTGTGAAACACTGACCTAATTCATTACAACCAATTAATGAGTAAAAGTTAATTGCAGTCATAGAAAAGGTTTAAGGACTTTAAGCCGAATACTTGATACCAAAAATTTTAGCGAAGGTCTTTGTGCGGATTCTGGATAGAGGCATGTTACACCATAATACGATGGCAAATTACAGTTTGACAAGTTGTACAGATTCGACTGATCATAAAAATAAGTAATCGACCACGCCCACAAGTCTACAACCAATTATTGTAACACATATAGGCGATATATGTTACAATTGCTTGTAGATCAATCAATGTCTCGTCTAAACGTGTTCCAACACAACCACTGACCAACAATTCATCAACATTCAAATGCGGTATCGTAGGTACAATTTTCGATTTGGTACCTACAGTTTTATTCATAAAAAGCTCGCATCGTCAGGACATCTGAATAAAATTGGCTGATGATATCATGGCGTTCCATTCAAACGAGTTCAATCTTATCTTAATCATGTGTTGACTCCGCTAACAGTTATCTATGCAAATTTAGAGCTAGATATTGAGGCACAAAGAGTGTTTTATTCAAGCACATAAGTAGTTCAGACAGTGAATTTAGGAAACTAGCCATCTGATATTACATACGTAGTATTATGCCTCCATATTATTATCCCTAGAGACTTAGAGGGAGCGGTATAAAGGCACGTTTTCACGAGCGTGCCCAGTGAGTTATGATCGAGGCCCCACGGCACTCCCTTGCGGCATATCAAATTTATTCGACATGTACTGAGATTTTACGTAACGTCAACTGCCTTTTGTCATTATAGTTTTTCCGATTTAACAGGTACGAGCTTATCTAATTTGGCTCCAGCCCTCTTTTACAATATGCATTTAATTATTTTTGCGCTATGAGTTACATCATCGAATGCATTAATAATATCAAAAATAAACGCACATAATGTCATTCTGGTCAACAAAAATTTATAATTACTTGTTTGTCGCCGCGGTTTCACCCACGTAAGTCCCGTTCCCGTGGGAATATCGGGATAAAAAGGCCTATGTGTGAATCCAGGTCCCCAGCTATCTACATACCAAGTTTCATTGCAATCGGTCCAGAAGTTTTTGCATGAAAGAGTAACAAACATCTAGACATCCATACATCCTCACAAACTTTAACATTTATAATATTAGTAAGGATATTGTGCAGAGCATGTCAATGTTGTAGATTTGTTCTTGTGAATTGTACACAATATGTGGGACGGTGCTAATTAGTAATAATATCAAACTAATTTATTTATATATTCAACCTTTTAAATATGTAAATTTCGACATCGCGATTGTATTATTCTCTCTTTATGATTTCAAGTTTTACACTTTGATTGGCATTACGTAATTTACTGTAGGAATAGCACATTGGTCGTTCCTAACGGCGCCACTGCACCGCGCCAAGTGTTGCAGATTCGATTCGACAGTACAATAAATTGTGTGATAACCAAACAATTATGTCGAGTACGTGTTCGTTATGTTCGTTATGATCACTGTTTGTATTGTCGCCATCAAGACTACCTAGGATAAAATATTTAAACAAATTGAGAAATGCTGCGATCTGCGTATATGATGTGTAGTGAACACAAATCAAATAACAATTAATTTTTGATAACATAGAAATAGCATTAGTGTTTAATGATGATGATAATCACTAATTAAGTTATCGATAACAAACAACAGTCATCAAAAACAGCTGACATTTCTTTATCAACAGGTTAAAACACAAACGTTGTAGAGGCCTTATTTTAAGTATAGTAGTCGTAGTATTCAACTTGTGTAAGAAGACCCTACTCTTCTATATCTTTAAAAATTTTGACAAAGCCTGTGACTAAAGTAAAAATAACAATCTTAACGTTTTAATAACAATATGAAAACTTGTATTTAAAAAGCGAAAACATAAAGAAAAACAAGAATATTAAAAAGAGATAATATAAAAGTATGTTAGTGTATGTGTGTGTGTGTGTTTATGCGCGTGTGTGTGTATGTATGTGGCTGTTGTGTGGATGTGGTCTGTGTGTGAATGTAATCTTACTCATATACTACTGCCTATTTTAAAGGATGAAGAAGTGATTCCGTTTCTGTGTAGGTGAGTTTCTTTAACTAAAAAGGAAGGGTATTTTTGCATTCATAACATGGTTTTCTGTAAATCGCATAGATTTTATTGACTGCATTATAAAGAAAGGAAGACAACAAACTAAAGTATTCGTTTTACATCACCAGTACCGAGTGTTTATCTAGCGCTATACATATATAGGTATATTGATCTAACAGGCTACTCCTCGTGTACCAACCACGACTTGGCACGTTGCTCACTCGTCCCAGCGTCCTTTAGTAGCTCTACGATCCTGCTCACAGCAAGAAGCTCAAAATTATTTGTCTGAGATATGTTATAGTAGATAGGATGTAAATTTCAGACGTATTCTAGAAAATTTGTCTTGAATTATCACTGAGCTTATAAGAAGGACAAATCCTTATAAGTATATTGCTGGTGCTAGTTCAAGGTAAGCTTCTTCAATTCCGCCGGCACACGCACTACCAAATCTTTTTATGGCTACTGCCTATTACGAAGATTAAAATATAATTGTACAATAATTGCAACGCTCTCATTTAATAAGTTTAAGTGAAAGAGAATTTATCCAATTATTTTATTGGAGCCATTGTATTTTCAAACACACCATATCCGCAATAATACTCTTTTAAAGTTCGCTGCTATTGTGTTCCTGCAATGAGTATTATTTCCAGAGCACTATGATTTTAAGAGACTTTATTGTCAGCAAGAGGACGAGTTATTACTAAATGATCTGTGCATTTTTGCAAGGTTTGCCATGTGCAGGTGTTACTCTAGAATTACCGGAAGAATAATACATTAAAAACAAAAACAGGTGATCGCAGCAATCTGTGCGTTCGGTGCACAATCACGCACACTGATATAACTTTGAATATTGTGAGTTATGAGGCCGGAGCACGCGAGCCTATGTCGGCCACTAGGCCACTGTGCCACTATCTGTTATATACAAACTACCGCCAGCTTGCACCCGAAGGGTAAGCAGAGGTGTATAAGAAATTAGAGTAAATGCTAAATTTTGGTGTAATATGTACCGCGTAATACAAGTAGCAGCGATAGCTGTGGGGAGACCAACAGACTGCAATGCGGGTCTCGGGTTCGAACCCACGTCGCGCACCTCTGACTTTCGGAAGTTATATGACTTTTCGAAATGATGTGCGTATTGTTTGACAATTATCGCCTGCTCCGTGCCTTGGAGAGCATGTTAAGCCGTCGGACCCGCCTGCCATGAACAATTATGGCAGTCGTTATTAGGAAAGTCAGTACCCTCTTATATCCTGACACTGGCCTAGCCTTAGGATATTGCTAGCCTTCGGGTTGCGCAGGCCAGGGAGAAGAGAGAAGATGTACCGCCTATAACAAAGCAAGCTAACTACCACTTCCTGAGCACGATTTCAAACTCCACTCTAATACTAAGAATTAACTAGCAGATGATTCTAATAACACTGTTCGACCCTCAAATAATATATGCTACAAGACCAACGAGACAGCTAGTTTTAAAATATTAATTAATTATGTTTAACTACTTGTTAAACCACGTGGGTCGCAACACAAAGCTAGTGTGTACGAAATGTATACTTATGTATGTGTGTGTTTGTGTGTGTAGATAAAGTTGACCTTCACAATTTTCACTTTTACAGCAATAAAACTCACACGTCCGACATACGCTAACTCACGTCACGATCCGATCACCTGTTCACACAATATGATTTATGTAACAGGTGTATTACATATTTACATAGACGAAACTATTCCATAAGAGATGTTTTGCATCCATTTTCTATACCATTGTACTAATCATAGAGGGTCTGGAAAAAGGCCAAGCTAAGAATACTCTATACCGACAAGCGTACATAACCAATGTGATTAGAGTAAACAAAGCAAGTGAGAAATAGCAGAATCTTTTTTTTTATTTTAATTAATTAATTAGCCTGACATTAATCAAACGGCTGGCTTTTTTTTTTTTTTTTTTTTTTTTTTTTTAATTTATTTAGGACAACAAACAGTTACACTGGTAGCTTAAGCTAATACATATAAACGACAAATTACTTACTTACAGTGAAACCAACTACATTGTCCGCAAATAATTAACAATGAATGTACCTTTACCGAAAGTACTTTCCACTATCAATTACGTAGTATACTTAACATATAAGCAAATTTTGTAACTCTATTCAGAAGTAATTATATTGATGTCTACGATTGATTCCCAATTCTTAATTTCCCACGTGTGTAATTTTTCAAATTATTATCGAGACGATTTCTTCTTTATTCAAATTCTTAATTTCACCAATTCTTAATTTTCCGAATGCCTCATTTTCTTAATTATAGATAGTACAAATTCTGAATATTTCTAATAAGTACAGTCACAAGCATAAATATGAATTTTACAAAAAAAGCCTTTCAAACTCAAACTCAAATTCATTCATTTAGATCAAATACATGATACTTATCAACGTCAAAGAAATGATAAAAAGTCAGCAAATTCTTCTGAGTGGACCAATTTTTTTTGTGTTTGAAAGCTGCTGCTTCCCGTTTGGTCCCATTTTAATTTGGTCCAGATTTGACAGTGACATCCGTGAGAAAAACCATAAACAAGTTGAAGTCGGTTGTTTTTTTGGTATATTATTTTTATATATAGATATTTACTTAAATCGACATAAATTTCGCAAGCATTCTTCAGGTGTGACTTTCCCAATTAGTAGGTCTTCTATAATTTTGCAAATTTTAGCGTCTTTGATAATAAATTTTGATCGTCTTTTCCGCGGCTCAGTATATACTTTATTTTGTTTAATCTTTCTTTCAAAATAAGTTGCTTCTTTTTTCAAAAAATGTATATATGAGAAAAGATCTGTCTTCCCAATCTTTTTGTTTAGGCGGAAGTGCCATCCTTCTAGGGCGTTCGTGGTCCTGTGGCGCTCATGAGAGCAACACCAGGTATTTGAACATAATTTTGTCATCCACTGTTTTTCGAAATATGACACAAAAATTTCTGTTACGGTATCGTTCAAAGCCTCGTTCAAAATAAACAACCAAGCTTCTAGAACAAATTGAACAGGTAGAAGAGCTAAATTAGCTGTCAGTCTTACTATCCTTCTGTGCTGTTTATCGATTACCATACCTATTTTGTCTGCATTTTTCCAAATCGCCTTCGTAAAATGGTAAAAACAACCTTTTATACGCACCAAAGGATACACAGTTTTGACTGCATTCATAATGGCAGTTTCCCAGTCACTTTTGAAAAAAGTTATTGTCACATGAAACTTTTCTTTCAAAACCCGAAACACTTCGGTATAAGTCGATTCCTTTTTGTTAGGTAATAAGCAAAAAAATATTGGTATTATTGTAGTCACTTCTCTTGTACTGCCAATGTCTACATGAATCGTAAATAATTGTTCGAAAGGTTTTGGTACGCTTCGAAATGTCCCATCAGCTAAATACAAATCTGTTTTACTAATTAACTTCATGCACCCTGGACTACCAAAAATTAAAAAATTGTCATCTCCTTCTCCTTCATGTAAAAGAAAATTCTTACGAAGTAGATCCGGAATCTTGACTTCCTGAACACTTCCGAACCTCAATTTGGAAATATCTAAAGCAGCCTTACGTGCGGAGTAGCATGCGTCTTTTATTGAACTAAATGGCGGTGGTTCCAAGTTTTCGCTTGAATCCGAATCGCTATCTAAACCCTTCATAGACTCTTCGTATAATTCTGAAATTGGCTTCCATTCTGTGCGGCAACGGTTTTTTAATTTATTAACAGCAAATGTTACTTTATTTTTCGAAAAGTCTGGTTTGCACGTATGGCTACTTTCTCTTAATACTGAATTCATTGCAGAGTTCAGGGTTACAGACGCATTGCACCGTATTCCTTTGTTAGAACAACGCCAAATCTGTGTTCCGTTTTTATTTTTTGCTTGAAAATAATATTGATAGCCACCACGTACTAACTTTTTTTTTCCTTTTTCTCCTACGTTAACGAAATTTAAATCGACGACTACCGCACTCGAGGAAGCCATAGTTATTTAGTTTAAATCACAGGTTTATAATTATGCAACTATTCACGCATAGGACGGGAGATCTTGAATTGATAATTTTATTGACGTTTATACTTGACATTTTAATCTCTTTGATTGATTACGTAATGAGTTTCTTAGTAAATAGGTGATAGGTTCCTTCATACATTAAATTTAATTGCTACTTAATATATGTATTATATAAATATAATTTCACTATGCCTAACTGTACTGTCTTCTGTAAAAAGCAGAATTCGTACTATCTATAATTAAGAAAATGAGGCATTCGGAAAATTAAGAATTGGTGAAATTAAGAATATGAATAAAGAAGAAATCGTCTCGATAATAATTTGAAAAATTACACACGTGGGACATTAAGAATTGGGAATCAATCGTAGACATCATTATATTTCTTATGTGTTTTTTAAAACTAGAGGGCAGACATGCAAATATATCAACGTCAGTAAAACTAGTGTTATACACATTCATTATCCTACGCAGGGGGCAGCGTTCTCCTGCATTGGTTTTACACTTTTTTGGTGCAAACAGACAACATTTTCGTGTACTTCGAAGTGTCGAACGATGAGGTATACGAATACTTATTTGATTTACTAGCTTATTACAGTTAAATCTATTATGGCAGATGTCATATAAAAACATAATGTCTAAAAACGTTCTTCGTGATTCTAATGTAGGCAAGGAAAACTTCAATAGTAGATTATCATAGGAGGACTTAGAGCGATAACATCTGTAGTTCATGGATCGTAAAAATTTTCGTTGCACTGTTTCAATCTGGTCTTTGTATTTAGTATAATAAGGATTCCAAACACATGTTGCATATTCTAACTGGGATCGTATCAAGGACTTATACAACAGAAGATAAGTAGATTGACGTTTAAAAGGTTTACAAGTGCGCATCACTAACCCATACATCTGGTACGCTTTATTTACGATGTGGTTAATGTGGTCATCAAGATGGAGTTTGCTATCCAGATATACGCCTAAATCTTTCACGATGGTTACTTTTTCTAATTTACTGTCTGACAAGAAGTAGTCCTGGACGGAATTGTTATATTTTTTCGTGAACGTTATTGATTTACATTTTGAAACACTAAGGTGAAGTTTATTGTCTAAGCAGTAACTAGACAAGCGATTTAAGTCGTCTTGAAGCTTATGACAATCATTTAAACAAGTGATTTCACGGTAAACCTTCAAATCATCAGCATACAGTAAGAAATGTGAATTCTTAAAACATTCATTTATATCATTAATAAATAATACAAAAAGGAGAGGACCTAAAATGGAGCCTTGCGCCACGCCTGAAGTTACCTTTATAATATTGTCAGAAGTAAAGCCATTGATAACGACTCTTTGCGAGCGATTTTTTATATAAGAGGTGAACCATCTTAGCAAATTTCCTCTGATTCCATTAAAAGCTAGCTTCTTAAGTAGCAAATCATGATCCACCTTATCAAAGGCCTTGCAGAAGTCTGTGTAAACAGCGTCAATTTGTACTCTTCTATCCATACCGTCAAATAAAAAATTAACATACAACACTAAGTTGCTAATAGTTGATCGCTTCTTTACAAACCCGTGCTGCTCTGCAATAATAATATTATGTAAATAAGGATAAATGTGGTTATGTATTAGACGTTCTAAGACCTTTGATAAGGTTGATAATAGTGAAATTGGACGGTAGTTGGTGACGTCATTCCTATTGCCACTTTTAAATACAGGTATGATATTCGCCAACTTCCAAATTTCAGGAACTAAACCTTCACGTAAACTATTGTTATACAATATATGTAAAGGCAATGCAATGGTATCAGCAGTAGACTTTAAGAAGAACGGCGTCAGACCATCCGGCCCTGGACCCTTGGTAATATCTAAAAGTTTAAGTTCTTTAACAATAAGCTCTTTCGTAATATAAAAATTTGATAAAATGAAATTACAATTGTCATTAAAAGGTAAAGATTCGAGATCCACTCCAAATCCGCCCTGTTCATATACTGATCCAAAAAAGCTAGAGAAAAAATCAGCTATAACTTCCGGTTGATCAGATTCCCGGCCACTATATTTTATGGAAGACGGAACACCCGACTTCTTATTAACATTTTTTATAAATGTCCAAAATTTGTTTACATCCCCCCTTATGCTATCCTCTACAGATTGAATATAGTTTTCATAACATTGTTTACTCAAAAGTTTAAACCTGGCACGAAATATAGAGAATTCTTCATAGTACAACTTCGAGTTATATTTTTTCCATTTAGTCCACGCTCTTTGTTTATCTTTAAATATGTGTTTAAGTGGAGTACTAAACCAGATAGGAAAATCACTTGATTTTATAACTCGAAGTGGTATATACTGTTTGATGATTTCATAGATCTTTTCATAAAATACATTCACCGCAGATTGTACACAAAGACCATTGAAAATATCATGCCAGTTCGTGTTACTTATACACTCATTAATAAGTGTATAATTGCCTTCTAAGTAACAATATTTAGATGTAGGTGTCGTTTTTAAGGGCTTAGTTGAAACATTACACGTAATCAATACATAAAAAGGAAGATGTAGCGGATCGATGGGCACTAATACGTTATGAACTGGTTCACATATACAATTTATGTCGTTGGTGATAAGTAAATCCAAGATACGATTCATGTTATTCTTTAAAGTATTACACTGCACACTCCTAGTAGATTGAAAAAATGTATTAAAACGGTTATTGATAACACTATCTTGGGTACTATTAGAAGCCACGTCATGCCAATTCATAAGAGGTGAGTTAAAATCTCCTGCAATATAAAAAACATCTGATTTACTAGCACGGGTCAACTCAATTTCTATAGCATTCAAAAATGTGACATATGTGTCTTGGGTCTGTTTGGGAGGTATATATACACCACAGATAAATAGGCATGTTCCCATTAAATGTAACTTCAGTAAAACATAATCTATATTTGAAGGTAACGACATACCTGGCAAATTATAGCCGGATTTCGAGCCAAGGGTCCAACGTTCACCTGAAATACCACCGCGAACAGCCACAAGCACACCACCACCGTCACATTTACCTGTCGCTGCCCTATCTCGATCACAACGATAAATTACATATCGGGAATCCATAATTTCACTATCTGAGATGTTTGGCAATAACCATGTTTCCGACAATATGATTATATCATAGGAATCAGCTAAAGTATTCATAAACAACGTATTAAGTTTCGTTCTAAGTCCCCTACAATTCTGATAATAAATAGACAATTTATCTAACATTTATCACTACATTCTATAAAAAGTATTACTGACACTGCAACACAAAAGTAGCAATCGCAATAAAAAATAACTCTTATGATTACATTATTAACACAGAAACTAGTTTTACCGATATTAACATAATATAGAAAACTTATAAATAACATTTCGTTAATTATTTGTAACATTAATATTAACTGCTTAAATACGACTTTTAATAATTGAAATAAGTAGGTATACATAAAACAATTTTTGTTCAACCAGTACGAGGTAACTAATGAAAGTAAACGTATAGAGTAGTTAGCAACACAGAGACTGCACTCACTGTTAACAAACAAGTTTAATATTTGATTGATACATATTATACTAGTTATACACAATACTTTAGGTACTAGATTTGATTTTACACATATCCTGCTCAGACCGTATAGCAATGACAGGCGAGGTTTCGTTAGCTTTAACCAGAATGGTTCCATGCTTGACCCATACAAATCGATAATTGTGTTGCTTTGCTCGCTGCCGGGCTTCTCGAAACAAATGCTTGTTTCTCAACGTCAAGTGTTCGTTAATATAGACCTTGTGAGGTGAACCAGCAATGCCTATATCTTCAGAGGTAATGCCCTTTTTTAGGCGTACAGCAGATATAAAATCGTCACGTAGGGAGCGGCTTGAAAATTTAACGATAATATTTTTAGGTCTGGTATTATTACTGGCAGCTGGTACCCGGTGAATAGAAACAATTTCCTGCTTGTTCAATGAATGGTTCGCAAGGTTAGCAATATTCTCCAAAATGGTGTGCAGATTTTCGCCACGTTTTTCAGGTACATTTTGAACCTCTGCGTTGCACATACGGGCTTGTTGCTCCATAACATCTATCCTCGATTCCAAAACAGCTATCTTGGATGAATCAACTATATACGATTGCGAGCGTTGATCCAGTGCTTCGACACGCGCTGTTACTTTTTCAGTCGCGACTTTCAATTCCTCGAAGTGCGAATTTATAAAGTTCATGGACGACTTAATTTCGCCAAACTCATCAGCGAATTTAGACATCATATTTTCTTGCTTTGAAAACCAGCCATCAAGTCTTGCTAAAATAAATGACTGAAATGATTGAAAATCGTCTCGAAGAGATTGAATGTCCGAGTTAGATGTAACTTTCCGAAATGTTATTTGAGGTGGAGGTGTTTCATGTTCAATGAGTGAACCATCGATGCTCATTTCGCCAAGGTTAACCTGTTCACTTTCTTCACACTGATTATAAGTACTATTCAAATTATCCATAGTTTAAGAAGTCTCTGAATTGTAGACTACTCTGTGGAATTATGCTCAGCTAAAAAGGCGGTACACTTAAACACTCGATCGGCGATGCGCGGCCCGATGACGTATTGGGTACGATATGCGAGACACGGCCGGCACTTACCGCGGAGCGAGACGGAAATGAATGGCTTTATGGTAAACATTCAACATATCGCTTGTACAAGCTGAGATATCAATCCCAAAGCGTAGCTCCTAAAAGTGCACATTGACTTTTACACAGTCGACAATAAAATTATTGTCATATGCCACGTCCTATTATAAGCCACTGCATTGTTGATTCCGTGGCATAACTTTGTGTTTATTTATGAATCCAAATATGAGAAAAGTTTTGTGTTGTTATAATATACGAAAATTCTTAGCAGCAATATAAAGTCTCGAAATGTGCCCGGCTGATGGCAAAAGACCTATAGACAAACGTGCTGACTGTAGTAAGGACTTCTACAGAGTTAAGACTTAATAGGGCATCTTATATTTTGTCTTCATAGATACTTTTATTTTATACAAGCAAGACAGATTCCTTATATCTACATAAAACAAATGTCACCGTGTGAAAAGCTGGCATTGTTTGGTGGTATGGCAATCATTAACAACCATTGTAAATAAGAATAATATACTTAGTTACAAATGTTCAATATTTACGTAATCTTTCCAATTATTCTACCATGGTTTCCAATAATAACAAAACAATAACGACAAAGAACCGTTTGAATTGAATTTCATCGAAGGCCAAAGAAACCATCGGGTGTAGTGAGCGGAACTAATTTAGTCTATTGACGTAAAATAGTTTAAATTTAAAATATATATTTACCTTGATTTAGTTTGAGGTTATTAATAACGTGCAGATGTTTTGTTTCACAGAAGCAACGTTGCGAGTGCGATCCTAAATAGAAGTTGCAAGATAGCGCACAATAGTGTGTTTAATTCTAATCAAAGATTGGTAATATTTTATATGTATGAAAGGTGATAAGTAATATACGGCTAGCTTAAAAATACCATCGTAAGAATAGTACATTAGAAAAACATTACTGTTCCGGCGCGAAACCTAATACTAACAATCTCTCGTTCTCTTTCTTTCGTCTTCCCTCACCTCCATTTTTGGGTCAGTATTGCAAGAGGTTAAGTATGTATACAAATCGCGAAAGACTAAAAACGTTTATTGTTATGTTATCCATATAAATATAAAAATAAAACTGATTTAAATGATCAATTTCATAAACCTTGTTTTTAAAACTGCACACAGACGAAAGAAGAATTAATGTTGAAAATGAACGTTTAATATTATGTGTATTTTAATGAGCAACTTCATAAACATATTATTATTTACTGATCTCTTTAAACTGCTTTGCCAAGGATATGTTAATTTATATAAATATTCTACAACAAGCGCACATCGATTAAAGTGGATCTTTAGCACAAGATTTACTGGATATTCTTCTTTCCTTATACAACACAGTTACATCATTTGTAGATTTATGCTCGATACATTTTTATGTGAAAAATATGCTAATGCTAAAGATATAAAAAATAATATTCTTCACCTTTGCTTAACTTTGATGTTCTAAATAAATACAATTACGATTGATAGCGTCGCATTATTTTAGAATGCCTGCTCTTAACGATGTAACAGCAAAGAGTAGGTAGTTTCATCTAGCAGTGCAGATGTATGTTACCAGAGCAATATAACCGGCAAGTGCGATGTGCTTTTATAAGCCAATGGAAATGTTTCATTAAAAGCGTTTATAATTTGATACCTACTAACTACACCATACGCAAACTCAAAATAATTTACTTAGTAACACTTATAAACAATTATAAGTGGGGATACCAACAGACTGTAATGCATAGGGTGTCAGGTGCGAACCCACGTCGCGCAACCTTGACTTTCGGAAGTTATATGACTTTTCGAAATTATTTGCGTATTGATTGACAATTACGTCTGCTCCGTGCCTCGGAGAGCACGTTAAGACGTCGGTTCCGGCTGCCATAAACATCTATGGCAGTCGTTACTGGGAAGTCAGTGCCCTATAATATCCTGACACTGGTCTAGCCTTAGGGTATCGTTAGCCTTCGGGTTGCGGAGGTCAGGTGGCAGCCGCTCCGTGTAAAAACTGATATCCAGTCATACAATGCATAGGGTTAAACGACCAATCCGAAGAATCTTGCAAGCAATTTCTCAGTGCTATAATAACTGTGGTGCCAATATCACAGTTCAGCTGAAGCTATTCCCTGCAGCCGACTATCGCAATAAAGCAGTCATGCGCAGTAGACAATAATTGTCACCACGCATGACTAAATATGCGCTGGAAAATGAAGTAAATATCGGCTAACCGGTCGATTAACTGGTACCTACGGCTCGTCAACGAACGTTAGCAGACTGCCGAATTAACTTTAATTATCCAGATTCAGGTATAGATAACTGCCTCGGTGACGCAGTTGTAGTTAATGCTACTGTTGTGCGTGTGGCCTCGGGTAGTAGACCCCGGGTCGGATCATGAAAATTTATTGAGGTTTACTGTCTAGAAACTCTCAATAGCAGCCCGGAGTTAGGAGGTAGGCAGTATTATGTACACACTACCGTGCCTCGGATAGCACGTTAAAGCGTTTGTCCTGCACCTGATCTCTTTTCGGTGGTGTCGGATTGCCGTTTCGATGGGACTATGTAAGTGAGGATATGAAGAGTATACTTTTGTTTACGTAGGTTGTGCTTGTGCACTATAATATCTCCTGCGCATGGCTATAATCCGATAAGTTTCTATAAAGTCTGGAGAACATTATTATTGTAGGTGTATTTTATATATTCCCAAACTATCGAACAATCTTGTATTTTGCATACAAATTAGGACACGGCGACAAAAAATCAAAAGCAACAATTATTTGATTTAAATAAATGAGTAGGTATACTATAATTTAGCTATTTAAATAATCTATAATTTACTGTAAATGTTACAAATTGCATATAATCAGATAATGTTACATTAAGTAACGTGCATACTTTAAACGTTACGTAAATGCATTATGAAACAACGTAACGACACCGCTCAAAACTTTATATAAAGTAAATAAAAACGTCTTGTACGACATCGCACTCAGTTGCGAGACGTATTATAAACTAAATAACATATTATATGAATGTCTTACAGAACATAAAGGCGACGAATGACATAAGCATTATATATTATAATATTTTTGCCCATGACATTGACCACGTGAAATGAGTTATGCAAATCAGTTTCCTAGGTCATTATCCTGCTGTATCCGATGTCCTTTATAAGTACCTAGGTGAAGCAAGACGAGCGAAGCTTTCCTCGTCCGTGTATTACCACATTTAGCGGTTAACTGCATATGATGCTTACTTTAATGTAGCATTAAATTGTACTATTACAAAATATATTTATTACTTTGAAATTGCTTAGATTTACATTAAAAGAGACCGTAACGAACATCAACTAGATGAACTGAACGAAGCGTGCAGATAACGTTCGCATTGAAATGTACACTTTAATATTACGTCACACACGAATGTTTGAACGTCCAAGTCTGTTACCACATTTATAACATAACATAAAATATGTTACAAAACGTAGCACAAATGACACAACATTACTATAACATTATTACTTACTTTCACAGTGAGTAATCTTGTTTTCTTGCCCTCCATCTGGACTATCAACTTGGCGCCCATGTCCTTTTCTCTGTAACAAATAACACCAGTTTTAAATATCTTACTATGTTAGCATACACTGTCAGCATACTCTGACCTTCTAAAGAACAGACCACAATTAAAGGCATGATACTTAATTATAAAAGAAAGAAAGAAAAATTGTTTATTTAACACATACTACACATGAAAATGAATAAATAAAGAACAATCTTCTAAAGTGATTGTCTAATAGTAGTGACGAAATAATCATTAAAATAAGAGAGAGAGACAAGTAATCAGGATGGATTACTTGTCCGCCGTATAGGAGCCGGCAGCCGAACAACCTTGTGTTATGTCGCTACACTGAACAAGGTGTCCATGTTTCTTAAGAGGGCTGTTAGAAGCAGGGGACCGGTGTGATCTTTATACTATTTTGTTTAGAGAAACTAACTTTTGCAATGGTAGGCAACCCATGACTACAACGACCCTTGGTGTAGCATCCATATGGCAGCGGCTACTGTCGGATGGGTTATATACTTGTTTGTCACTTTAGGCCCACAGCAGACATGCTACTTTTAGCATCGGCGATTTTGCGACTGTATCGATACTGCATCGCGTTTTAGCGCCTCCCTGCGTTCGATCGCAGTACCAAAATCGCGCGTTTTAAAGATTCTATCGATGCTGCATCGCGATTTCGCGACTTCCTGCATTCGGATGCGGTATCGGGATCGCGCGTTTTGGCGTCTGCTCCGATACTCGATCGGGTCGACTATAGTGTTGCCGGTCGATAGTCGACTATCGATAGTTTGCTGATAATGAATGACATTTGCCGAAAGTAAGACGTGAACTAGTTATTGGATGTAACCAATACCGCTTTCGGCGCGACTGATATTTTCGCTTTAACAATAAAGCAAGCCTGCTGCTTGCTTTATTGTTAAAGCTTCATTAGAATCCATCGTAGGGTGTAGCTACGTTAGAATCTAGTGCAACACGGATTCGTGTTCCGCAGATGCCAAATCGATGCGACCGGCATCCGAATATGTGCGGAGGGTAGCGTTCAGTAGCTGGGTCGAGCTTCCGAAAGGCGACTTAATCGCGACGATTGACGTTTTTAAGTGTACGGTGTGGAATGTTTGGACGCAGCATTTAGCTTCTGAAAAGTGACTAAGTCGCCGAAATTAGCATGTCCGCTGTGGCCCTTAGGTAATAGTAAAACAGCATTATCGCGTATACGCGACTGTCCATACGTTTAGCAACAATTAGTAGTTCAAAGTTTCAAAACTATGTAACAATAGTGTTCTTTTTTAAATTAACTACGCTATTTTATATCCTCAAGTATCGTTTTGTTTTATATAATTTTGCTTTGTTGACGACTTATAACAAAAGTATATTTATTGAACTTTGATTATTAATTGAACAAAAGCTATTACCCAATGCGAGACCTTTAAACTGCTGAGTCAGAGGTGTCGGTTCGAGGCCACGGCACGCACAGTTAACTTTCAAATTGATATATTATAAGTAGGTACTAATAGTAAAGGTAATAATTATCCGATTATGTGTAAGGAAACTACTGGAACCTATCAAATCTACTTACACTATTTCTGAGTAAATACTAAGTAATAAAGACATACCACGAAAGCCGCGGGTGGTAAGATAGCGTGATAATAAAAAGGAAGTGAGTAACACACACATAAGTACAGACAAAAAAGCAGCGATAGCTCAGTGGGGAGACCAACAGACTGCAATGCAGAGGGTCTCGGGTTCGAACCCACGTCGCGTACCTCTGACTTTCGGCAGTTATATGACTTTTCGAAATGATGTGCGTATTGTTTGACAATTATCGCCTGCTCCGTGCCTCGGAGAGCACGTTAAGCCGTCGGTCCTGGCTGCCATGAACATCTATGGCAGTCGTTATTGGGGAAGTCGACACAAAAGATCCTACTGGGTCGAAGTGTCGCCGGTCCGTACTGACTGGCCCCCACACAAAGATAAGACAACACACACATACATAGTCTCATATCCACATCCCCAGAGATAAAAACAGGGGTATATTTGACACACATCCCGCCAGCAATAGTTTTAAGGCCCATATAAATGGTGGGTTATTTTTGTCTGCTAGGCAGTTCCAGACTAAAACCAAATAACACATTGCCTGTCTCGGGAATCGAACACGAGTCTTTCATGCTCAGGAGATACTATATGTATTAATAACTCCGTATTTAAAAATAATGCATCATTTTAACGAGTGCGTCTTCGTATGTTCGTATGGGTATTTTGTTTGTAGGGCGAAGTGTTGTTGAGTCTTTCTCAATGTCGTGACTCGGCTTTAAATAAAGCAAGCCCGGTATGTCTTTTAACTGTAAATATAGTCAATTTCGTCTAGCTTTAATTTCCCTTGCAGGTTGTGTTCAAAATGACGGATCCATCAACAGTCTTTCTGTTAAGATATTCTTAATACATGGAGAATGGTGTTATGCTCAGTAGACGGCGATAGACACACCCCTGTAACATGGTACCTACAAAACAACTCTCTTCGGTGATATTCAGTAGTAAGTCCATGTATGTATAGTTAATAACAAATATCGGCAAATTCAGCTAATAATAATCCATATAGTTTGTTAAGTTTGTCAACTATCGTTGACAGCCCATAGTATCGATTCGATAAAGAGTAAACTGACGATAAAAATGTAATTAGGGAGCCGCTCGCGTATCTCCGCGCCGATATAAACACAAACGGTGTGACGACCGTGAGTCAGCGCTGCTTATCACATTCATGTTTATATGTTTATTGTCACTGACTCTAAGGTGGCGCGTCGGCGCTGCTTACTGGTAGGGCGTTCGGTTCCTCCCACCACGGCGGCCATTTATAGACTTATCAATCGTCATTAAGATTCACATACATACGACTCTAATCTTCAAATGAGTTCGGAGATTTGTGTTACATTAAAATGTCGGTAATTATTTTTAAGTCCTACGTAATAGGATGTTGCTTATCGAGTTCATTTTCAAACTAAGTCTTCTTCTCCCTAGCCTTTATTATTCACAAGTCACTTGAGGTCGACTTTTCTGGTCTAACCGGATTTGACTGGATATCAGTTTTTACACGGAGCGGCTGCCACCTGACCTCCGCAACCCGAAGGCTAACGATACCCTAAGGCTAGACCAGTGTCAGGATATTATAGGGTACTGACTTCCCAATAACGATTGCCATAGATGTTAATGGCAGCCGGGACCGACGGCTTAACGTGCTCTCCGAGGCACGGAGCAGGCGATAATTGTCAATCAATACGCACATCATTTCGAAAAGTCATATAACTTCCGAAAGTCAGAGGTGCGTGACGTGGGTTCGAACCCGAGACTCTCTGCATTGCATTCTGTTGGTCTCCGCAAACTACGTGTTGCTACAAAAAAAAGTACCTTCTCGACAAACCCCATAATACTATACTATTATATACAATAATAATTTTTATTTCAAAACATGGAAGCCAAGCCTTGGGTGAAAGCTAATATTATAAATGCGGCATAAACTGTCCAACTATTTGTTACGTTAACGCTCGCTGAGCCGATTTACGGATTTACGAACATAGCTAGAGGGCTAGTGAGGGTGGACATAATTATGCTAACCTTACAAAATGAGAAGGCAGTCGCGAGTAGCACCTGTATATAATAAACTGCAACTAACGTAAGTTGGTAATTGTGTGATGTCGAATGTGAGGATTACTAATAACGGTTCAGTACCTAATATGCTGTAATAAGAGGTCGTAACTAAGTTATATATATATACATGTAGATGCCAACTTATAATCACTATAATTACATGTTACAAAACAACCAGTAGTCTGTCTGTTCGCGATAAACTCAAAAACTACTGAACGGATTATCATGCGGTTTTTACCAATAGACAGAGTGATTCATGAGGAAGGTTTAGGTATATAATTTGTTAAGGTTTGTACTACCCGTGTAAAGCCGGGGCGGGTCGCTAGTCATATCCATGTGTAAGTATGCCTATTATGTTCCATGACTGGGCTAAAACCATTTAAAAACTGTTGCCATCGACACGATAAGAAAAAGAAAGTTCCATGGTATAAATTTGCACTGATATTCAGCTTCAATATGCGGTCCAAAGATTCCTTATAAGCGATTTCAGTATCAACTTTGTCTGCGAATGTTCTCGGTGGGTGGTAATAGAATCGCCGTTATTTACCTACACGAGAATTAAAAACAACTCCATCTCTTCTGCGATATTAAGGCGTCAATCTATGTATAAATGTTGGTGTTTAATCTAGATGTAGACTAATAAAACCTTATACAACGACGGTATATCTAATAAAGCATTGTTTCTGAGTCACATTCGTGCTAAAAATGTTTCCGGCATTGTTTTGATGTTAATATACTAAACATTTGCTGGAGGCAGTGGCGTAGCATAGTGGGGGCGGCACTTTTGGGGGGCGGCAGAATTTCACAATTATCAATTAAATTATTTTGTAAATATATTAACCATTTCATAACGAACGAGCGGAAGGGGAGGATCTATAGGGTTTTTCAACAAGAACTTTGTTTTTCAATATGGTTACACCGGAAGTACCTGACAGTTTTGAAGAAGCTTGGGCAATTTATACAATGAATTCAATTTATAAAAACTTTACTGAAAGAATCGACATCTGTAACCGTGGTTGTGGTAGACATTTATCAGATATAATGTTTCATTCAAAAAAGACAAAATTAACTATTTTTAATACAAAAAAAATTTGAGTCATTGTCATCTAAATTTATTGTTTTATTTTGATTTACAAAACAAAGTTCTTATTGAAAAACCCTTTACAATACACATTAATGACGACTATTCTTGCCGAAAAGTTCTTTAGAATTACCATATATTATAGTAGTTTGCGATAGCTCAGTGGGGAGACCAACAGACTGCAATGCAGAGGGTCTCGGGTTTGAACCCACGTCGCGCACCTCTGACTTTTCGAAATTATGTGCGTATTGATTGACAATTATCGCCTGCTCCGTGCCTCGGAGAGCACGTTAAGCCGTCGGTCCCGACTGCCATGAACATCTATGGCAGTCGTTATTGGGGAAGTCGACACAAAAGTTCCCACTGGGTCGAAGTGTCGCCGGTCTGTACTGACTGGCCCCCACACAAGATAAGATAAGATAGTAGTTTAAATTGAAATACCCAATATAAGAAAAAAAATTATCCGCCCCGGGCTAACACCCACGCTACGCCACTGACTGGAGGTATAAGACTCATATGTTATAATTTAAATTTTTAGGCGCCGGATGTATGTTGTGAATTCCTTTTGCAGCAGCACCCATATCCTACAAGATTGCCGTTAAAAATCTTCGTGTTGTGTTCCTACAGTGATCAGCGCTCTCAGTCTTTAAGGAGGCGCTGTACCGACTGAAGACGGACTGATAATTTATGGCTGGTGTCACAGCAAATTTCTTTACTGCCTGAGATAGCAACGCGGTTGTGTGTATCCATAGATAACGGTGACTGCTTTTAAGTGGACCGTATTGTTTGCGCCACAAGTGGCTAAGGATGCGGCTCCGTAATCGGAGCAGGCGACGTTGCGTCGCGCCCGCCCACCGTATTTCCTATATATGTGCATAATCTCTATATATTTTGTATAAAAACATATTAACAGAGTATCGAATCCTAGCGCGGTCCAAGTCATACGTACGACGCTTCTATATAACCGGTGCCTTCCAAAACCTGTTCTCTAATGTTTTTGTGTGTTATATTAAATGTAATCAAAATCACTTAGTCAGTAGCCGAATATTCCGAAAGAAATGTGCAATGTTCGTGTCCTAACATAGCGACAGGTCGCCGCGGTCGCGACTTGGCCTTGACTTAGACGACCAGTGACCGGCTGGACGGAAATTGTTGGGCAAACCCTTACAACACAAAACTGATAATTTTTTTTGGGGACGTAATATTGCGTAATAATCTATTAGCGTAAGCATAAGCGTTTGCTGCGGCGCACAAACTTATTGGACTTCGTAGCATAAATAAATAATAAAAATAAAAATGGTTTTTATTGTTTCTCAAACATTGTCATGCATCACAAAATTGAGACGTTCCCAGTAAGTTATAAAAATACTTGTGATGGGGTCGCCTCGCAACTTCCCTTACTTACTATCTAATTTTACAATGTTGAGTAGAAACCAGTATAAAAGAAATAAAATGAAAAGAATTATTATAGAAGAGAGAGAATTCGGCGGCTCCATTAGTGTGCGTGTATGTGTGTGTGTTTGTGTATGTGTGTGCGTATGGTATGCAGCATGCGTGAGTGTGCATGAATAGGAGGTGTGTGTGTGTGTGTGTGTGTCTGTGTGTGTGTGTGTGTGTCTGTGTGTGTGTGTGTGTGTGTCTGTGTGTGTGTGTGTCTGTGTGTGTGTCTGTGTGTGTGTATCAGCATGAGTGGAGGGGGTTTGAGTGATTCTGCGTATTGCGTTTTAGTGCTTAACAGATTCGGGTTAAAATTAATTCTATTTCCTCATAACTTTGCGTTTTTAGCCAATCCGTTACCGATTTTTTACAGTCATATAGCAACATAGGATATATATTCAATTTAAGGTTTAGTTTATTGTATATATATGTTGATTGTGTGGTGTACTGTCGTCTAGCAAAGACAGTACGAACCCTTGGGGAGTGGGCCACAATATCTTTCCGTCTCCTATC
The DNA here is from genome assembly GCA_963675205.1 of Catocala nupta. Lineage (NCBI taxonomy): Eukaryota > Metazoa > Arthropoda > Insecta > Lepidoptera > Erebidae > Catocala > Catocala nupta. The sequence goes on from OY776087.1 coordinate 965,366, forward strand.
AAGATTTGCTGGATTAAAACACAGTGACTTATGCAGGTCTAAAATTATGTTCAGAAGATACAATTTTCTAACAGTCAGCAGACCGCTAATCCTGTAAAGATTATCTGTGGAGTACCTGTAAGGTTTGAAATACATGACCTTGATAAGAGACCTCTGGGCTCTTTCTACATCTAAGAATTTGATTTTTGTGGCCCCTCCCCAGATCGGTATACAATATGTTATCACTGACTGTGCCAGGGCAACATATATTGTATTGAGTATCTGTGCTGGCAATATGTGACGCAACGTTTTGAAAATCCAAATAAGTTTTCTAACCCTAGTCATAATAATTTCAATGTGAGAGTGCCAGGACAATCTTTGGTCAACTGTTGTACCTAGATATCTAGTGGATCGTACTTTTTGGATGTTTTGACAGTTACAATTAGAGTCCTGCAGTGGGTTGGCACACTCATGAATCACGATCCCAAAGTCAGCACCTGGCTGTGTCCTTTGATTAGGTGTGAAGCAGATAAAGTTAGTTTTGTTTATATTGAGGGTTAAAAGGTTTGCATTTAGCCAACTAGCTATTTCCGTCAGACCACGTTCAGCAGCAAGTTGCAAAGCATTCCATGATGTCCCAGTAAAAACAACCGCAGTGTCATCCGCATAGGAGAAGATCCGCCCGCCACTGCTCCGAATATTACATAACTCATTAATGTATATCAAGAACAGTGTCGGGCCAAGCACACTTCCCTGCGGGACTCCGTAAGTTACGTTTTCTTCGTCACTTATCATGTTACCAATTTTGACTTGTTGTTTTCGATCACACAGATAGCTTTTAAAAAGTGACAAAGCCGCACCTCTTATGCCAATGGTTTCAAGCCTGTGCAGAAGGATGGGGACAGAAACGGTGTCAAACGCTTTTTTAAGATCTAGAAACACTGTTAGGCATTTGTATCCTTTATCCACATTAGTTATGATTTCATTAGTTAAGGCCTTAACAGCATCTTGGGTAGATCTTCCTCGCCTAAATCCGTATTGTGACTTGGATAAGATATCATATTTATTTAGGTAATTGATCAGTCTATTATTTAATAATTTTTCTAATATTTTTGAGATACATGTTAGTACGGATATAGGTCGGTAGTTATTGACATCGTTCATGTCCCCCCCCTTGTGCACAGGAGTAACCAGAGATCGTTTAAAAGCGGTAGGAAATTTTCCGGATGCAAAACATAAATTAGCTAGTTGGCTTATTAAAGGTACAATAAAGTCCCTAGAAATTTTCAAGAACTTAGTCGGTATACCGTCCCAGCCAGGTGAGCTCTCAGAATCAAGATTCACCAGTATGCCATCCACTTCTTGTGGGTCGGTATCAAGTAGCACAAATGAGGCAGCCTGGGAGTGCGAGTTCAATGTTCTGTTAGGGGGACCAGATTTGTTAATTATATCTTCAGCTAAGATTTTACCTATTTTTACAAAAAACTGATTGACACGATTTATTGAATCTAGAGGGTACGGTGAAATATTTAAAAGATAAGCATTAGAGGATTTGGGGGATTTAAATTGTGTAAATTCGTTAATTTTTAGCCAAAGTTGTTTAGGGTTTTTTATTGATACCGATAATTGATCTCTTTGATATTTTCTTTTTAATCTCTTAATTAAGTTCACACAAAAATTGCGAAAACGTCTAAATGTAATTTTTAAGATTATATTATGGGGTTCTTTCCTTGATCGTAATTGCATTGTATTACGAAGTTTAATACAGCGTAATGCCCCTACGGATATCCAAGGCTTTAGTGCTCGCTTACTACCAGAAATCAACCTAGTCGTAGTGTTAGAAAGCAGTGCCATTTTGATCACCTCTACCAGTTTATCAGCTATGAAATCCGGATCTTTGGACATATCAAGAAATGACAAATCAGTGCTTATTAGACTCTTATAAGAATTATCAAAGTCTAAGATGGTTTGATATTTAACTTGGGTTTTAAACTTAAACTTAATTTTATGGGTTATGTTTGTTAATACCATAGCGTGATCTGTAATAGATGTGTTCAATATAGCTACAAAGGCCGAATTATTGTTTTTGTCAATTTTTAGGTAGCAAGATAATCTTAATATATACGGCGACTGGCGCTGAACTGCATGGGTAAACAGCAATATACTTCTAGTCTAAAACGCGAGGTTTAAACATTTGCGTGCGAGCTTGTCGATTCGTTTATTATACAGCTGTGCTTTTGCATTTATAACATATAAATACTTTCGCCGCAATGTCTGTCTGGAAGGATGTTGGTTACCATGGAGAAAATTTAAGCATATCTTGTTACATGACAACAAAATATTAATAGATTTGCCAGGAATTGCAATGGTTATCCACAACAACAAGGTTAACTACTATATTAGGTCATGGTAGGTTGGATCATGCTACCTGTATGTCAAATTTTATGAAAGTCTGTGCAGTGGTTTGAATGTAATTGAGTAACAAACATCTAAAACTTCACATTTATTGTATAATATACCCTAAAGTATATTACATTAGTGACCAAATTACTGATCTGTGATAGAATAGACCATAGGGATGGTCAAAGGATACATTAAAAATAAACAACTGGTTTTTATAAATGTGACACAACTTGTCCAACATACATCCTCCAACCTGTATGCATACCTACTACAGAAGAATATGTATTTTATATTTCAAGGTTGACATATTATTCTTTTCAATGCAAGCATATATTAATTCAAGTTTTCATAGAACATTAATTTTAAAACAACAGAATAATAATATAACAGTCTCATTTCACATTATATTCTTGTTAAGCAGTTTATTGCGGTTCATTTTCATAATGTATGCTTACAGTTATAAAGATGAATCACTTAAAAAATTTAAGTAGAATGTAAATTTTTTAAATTATGTTAATGCATGGTTTTGGTAGTCTAGTACAGTTATGAATACACTACTGGTCCTTTCTTATTCCAATAAAGATATTATGATTATTATATATATTTGCATTTATCTCTTGGATTCAGTTTATTAGATGCACAATATAATATAAATAAGCAGCTACAATTTATAAAAATATATTCTCCAACATTTTTCTAATAAATGTCTCCTGGGATTTTATTTTAATCAGCCTTTCAAACATAAAACTATTTTAAAAGTCTCTTTTTACATAACTCTTGTCTACCTGTGACTGAACCACAAGTTTCCTGTTTAGTTAATTTACTTACAATCTTTTTATATTACTGTTTTGAGAAAGTACTACATAGCTTTATAAAAACAGAATGATCCGTTTTTGTAAGGATGACAAGTTGTTTTGTTTTTCTTTGTTTACCACAATTTCACAGACATTTCTCACCTTGCTATAGATTTATTGTTTTATTTCTTATTGGAAAACTACATGTCACACAATTCAACAATTATATTTATTTCTTTAAATTATGACTATATAAATCTTAAAATATATTTTAACTGTAATCATTTATTATCAATAAGTGATTTAATGTCTAAACATAATCAGTGAAGTGGAAATATCAGCAGTCTTCTAGAAATAGAAGGTCACTGAAATGTGTGTTACAACTGTAGTGAACTGGAACTGTTATATGTTGTTGTTTACAGTGCAGAAGTTACACAAACAGACAAATAACATTCCAGCCAGACACAATCATGAGGCATACACTGCAATTTTATCTTGTTTATTTAGGTCACTAACTTCTTACATTTTTTTTGGACAACTTTCATCTAAACGGCATACCCGAGGTACAGTTTGTGCTCTAAATGCAACTGAACCGTGAAAGTCATTGTCATCTAACATGACATCATTGCTTTTTTGCACTTTCAAATGCCATGAAAAACTACTACATAAATCAACTTAGACACCTAAATTATCCATTGTTAGCCTCTTATACAACTCAACTGAGTATACAAAATAACATGATACTGTCAATTATCTAGATAATAGACGTACGAGCCCATGAAACATCCTTAGTTCGTACAATACGTTAACTCCCCCAAAACATTGAAGAAAATTTTCACTTTCCTGAGCTTAATATGAACTGACCTTTGATTGAATGGGCGAACCCTTACAGCCACTTTCACCGAAGCCATTGTCACACATTATATTGTCAATAGTTTTTATTTTATTTTAAAATTACATCTAATCACAAATACGACACCACAAAGCAAGTTGACATTTTTATTTGCTTGACAGCTCACTGAATGACGTTACAACATGGAAAAATATTTATGACATTTTGTCAAAATGTTTTTAAACGCAAATAGAATTGCTTAATTTATTTACTTTGTTAGATTGTTTTACCAATATACTAATACTAAAGGATAAAATTACTCATTCTATAATTAATTAAAATGTTATTTGATTGATTTTAAATCTTTTAATTAGCTTTTTCTTAAACGCTTCCGTTCTAATAGTGTTATCACAAAGCGAATACAATCTAATAATTTAAATTGTCATTTGACTACATTACTTTATGATTTTATGTATATAAGAATTAATAATACAATTTAATTTAAATTAATAGTGGAATTCAATAAAAACTACTAGCGATATGTATCAAATTAATAAAATTGACCATTTTATCAAAAAAAAAAACCTTTTAGGCGAGTTTGTATTTTAGTTATGTCAATATATTTTTGTTCACCTCTATTGCTGTCTGTCGATTATCTGTCCGCCAAGAAGGTTAGGATTTTACTTTTTATTCTTCACATTGAAATAAATCGGTAAATATTTAAAGAAATGCGGATATTTCCTCCAAATAAGCAATATTAATTACTGTGATATGTGTATACTTAAATAATTTTCATGATAGGAAATTGATATTTGGAGGTAAGTTGTGGGAACATTACATAATAATTTGTGTTGTTCATTCCATTAGATACTCAACCGTCACGATGTCGGAATCTGCCCCGGGCCGCCCCATGAAGTTCCCTTACACCTTCAGCGCGAAGGTGGCACAATTTCCCATGAAATTCTACGTCCAGAACCAGTGGATCTGGAAGTACTGGATGATCGGAATCGCCGTCTCTGTTCCCGTCTTCTACAAGATCCACAAAATGGGTAAATGATATTCTTATTGATATATATATATATTTTGTTTTAAAAATGTGGTTGATAGATGTAGCGTCAGGTACTTTGTACCCATGAAAGCCCTGCTATAGTGACTACTGGAAAATATAATTTATTAAGTTGTAACACATAGGTACCAAGAAACTATGCCCATAAACAATTAATGTATACAGTTATGACTACATATACTTTAGATTTGTACAGTACAGTCATGTGGATAATAAATCATCTGCATACTGACAGACATTGAACCTTAGCTGCCTGATAGACATCATTTTTATCAACCCTAGTTCAGCATAGATCTCCTTAAACACTCCATGTCCTCAAAGTAATCTTAAAGTTATTGTAATGTTAAAATTCAACTTTATTTACTTATTAACATATTCACCAATTAAATGAATTAAATACACCATGATTCTCACATAATGACTTCATTATGATTTAGGGCACCAATCACTATCTCTGAACACTGCCTGCATAAATTACCTAACTAATATGATATCTCATTTAGTACTCGGTTGTAAAGAAAATATAATAACTTTGTATATATGGTAACTTTGTATGATTATTTAGATTATGAACATTTAAACCATCCCTAATGATTGCAGATAACTTGAAATATGAGAAATTACCTTAAAAATTAAATAGGAACTTACCTGGCTACAGATACTTAGATTTTATATTCTTTTGCTGCTGCATTAATTACTAGCTGTATGATTGCATTTATGCTTACAGCTGATTATGAGTCCCCAGATTAAACAGTGATAAATTTTCCTGTTAGGAAATACTCAGTTGCAGCTCAGCTATAAAGACTGCATTAGTAAACCATCTGTTATATATTATATTATAGTATCTGACTATGGAATAACATAATATGAACTATTCTGTAGAAACAAATTTCTCTGTTGTTTTAAGCCAAACATAGTTAAATTGCCATAAGATCTTTAAACTTACATCTGACAGAGACAACAGAAGATTGCTAAATAACTCTGTGTTATATTTCTTACCCACCAGGTGATGTTTCAAAAACAGCCTTGCTAGTGGATGTTAACAAAAAAAATAATAACTACATTGGATAAAGTTAAGATTTTTTGTTAATTCTCAGTCAATCTCAACCCTTGACTGAAATCCAATAGACTGCTGCCCATTATAACTCTTAAGTTAATTTGAGAAGCAATAATAGTGGAAATACTCCATCATCCAGTCATTTGTGTCTCAACCTTTACTTCTATAAGGCATTTTCTTTTTCTTTATAATAAGTCAGTAAGTTTACCTGGGTTTAATCTGTGACAGTTCTAACTCACTGTTTGGTTGCTCGATGAGGTAAAAATATCTAAGGCCTGGGCCTCAGATATTTTCGATTCGCAAACAGTTTAAAATGTTAGCAGTGACAGCTAATTTTGTGAAACTCAATATAATTATAATATACTCAAAACTTTGAAGTCAATTGCGAGCATGGTGACCTATAACCTCTCTTTTCATTCAAGTTAATATTTTACTAAGTGCATTTTATCTCATATTTCAGCTAACTCACCCGGCAACGTGAGCAAATGGGCAGAAATCAGGAGGAAAGAGGCGGCTGAACACCACTAACTTAGTTGTAGGTGCAATACTTCTGGGTTTGATTCAAAGTAATCTTGTGTGATTTATTTATGTTGTAAGCGAAATATTAAATCATGTGCTAGTTTACTTTATGTTTTATTTCCATACCTACCCTAGATAGAAACTATGCACTTTGTGCGGCGCGCCAGTGGTTATAACTGAGAGTAAGTTGTTAACCTAACAAACCATAATGGTTTTTAAATACCTCAGCCTAAGGTATGTCCAGTTGGAAATAGAAATTATACAATTTTTTTTTTTTTTATATTTGATTGTGTTGCATATGCATGATTGTAAAATTTCCATGTCGAGTGTCATTGTTAGAAACATTATTTTGAAAGATTGTCCATACAGGTAATAGTTTTAATTCCCAGTGATGCCTAACTTGTCCGATCTTGATCTGTATACATAATATTCTGCATGTACTTCTGTAAATTTATAAGAAACAGCTACGTAAAGCCCTAGAATTTCGATTTTAGAAGTCGAAAACCTGCTCAATTATACTATGCAGGTAATAAAACTTGTGAATCTCTCATTCTTGAAGTGTCTATAAAAATTGCAATGACATGGACATGCTAAATGTCATCTTGAATATAATATTAATTAAGACCTTAGACTTGATTTGATTGTAATCATCTCTGTGACAGACTTGTGTTTATTACTACATAGTGGAACTATGACCAAGCTAGTAGACCATCGGACTGCCTCGCAGTGGCCTCTGGTTCAAGGCCCAACACACGAAGCTCTTACTTTTTAAATTATGTGCGTATCAAATAGTTAATTATTGGTGTTTGAAGGGTAAAGAAAACATCGTGAGGAAGCTTACATGTATTAGAGCTCATAAAGTCTGCCAACTCTTATTGGGTCAGCGTGGCGGATATGGCTTGTGTCCAGACGTAGGATAGTTAATAAACAGGGCAAACATTATTATAATGCTACCCTTGGATATAAATAATAAAAAAAACCAGCGACTGTACGTGGGTGCTTTATTGACTACAATATAAATTAATATAAAACTTATAAATTACATAAATAAATAATCGCAGACAATATGATCATTATTATTACGGATAACACAAGTCACTGAGAACAACACCGCGTTCAAGTAGGAATGCACTGGTACAATTTACTTGCACAGACAACCACCAACTGGTGTATACAGAGTGTGCAATAAATAGAGTTTAATGGCTCCACAGCTACAGACAACATTTTAAAATACCATATTGTTTATAATGTCACAGATAGACTGTATTATGGATTAAACAGTCAAATTCAAATACTCGTTAGTAACCAATAATTGTTATAACTTTTTGTACACTCTGTATACATTACAAAGCCAGACAATTGCAACTGTCATACTGCCTGAATAAGATTGACAAAAATATGATTTTATATTTTCGTGGTCGACTGTATGCAAACGTGGCCGCTCTCAATGAAATAAAGACAATTTGAGTATTAATAATTAATTCAATCAATCAAATCAAAAGAGCGACCGTGTTTAGAATTAACCGCAAGGAATACCATGGACATAACTGACATGTTCATATCGACCCTTAATTGGTCTTATAAGAAGTGTAGCGATGTCGATTAACCTCACGTGATCCTTGCGGCCCATATAACGCAATTGCTCGTTCCCAATCACTATTAATATTAAAACAAAAAAAAATGGCCATGCCTCAGTAAAAACCATGCCCGATAAACAAAAAAAAAAAAACAGATAAAATTTAGCAAACTAAAACACAACGTTGCGTTCGTGCGAACGAATCGAATCAATCGAATTGGCGAGAATTTGAGTGATGAACGAAAAAGAAATACAATCACAACTTACACACTAAAGATTTTAAACTTAATCTAACGTCTAGAGGGCGCTGGTGTGCGACAGACTATGTAATACGTAAAACAACGTAAAATTCTATTTATTAGAGAATATTTTTAGCTTAGTGATAGGTTTAGCATGAATAATTCTCACACAAGCTTACTTCCTAAAAGATCTATATTTTCTTGTGAATTTGTCTCCACGTTGCTTATGTGGCAATGTTACAATTTGCCAAACTGCTCGTTAGTGAATTTACAACTCATCTGAATACTTTGCCACTAGTGACGCGTCTCAGTGCTGCTACTAAAAAAAATCTTAATCAACAAATTTATAATATGTACACATTGTTATCCATATTACATAAATTGTCGTCCACCTGCTCAAAATGTACAAATAATGGCGAAAACCTTGTCGTCACTTTGTCGTTCTAAAGAACAATCTAATGTCATTATGAGGTTATGAACTAAATGCAAACATATCAAATGTTGGGCGATCTTAAACGGGTTTATTTAATGAAATCTTATACAGACATGCGTGTCTATCGAAGACCTCACACTGTAGTTTTCTAAAATTAGAAAAGTCGGTTTTGTTATTATATAAAAGCTTGTCTAACCTGATGCAGCGGTATAGCGTTTATCTATGGAGCGAGTATCATCTCAGCTTCGCATCTTACCATCTGCTGCGGACCTCATACGGCTGTTCTAACTGACCTCATCTCAGAGAAATAACGAGTTACTAAACTTAGACAACTTGTTAGAATATTTGGGGACGCCGAGTACTGTTCGTCATACGTGTTCATGACAGAGAGGACCGATGGCTTCGTCAATCAATTTAATATGAACACCCATCTATGGTTTCGCTTTACCTCTAACAATTGATATAAATCAAATTTTATCTTAAACGATCCAAAATCAATAATTTTCTTGTAATCAATCATAATCAACATAAAACATCAACCAAATACAACCACTACACTTATTTCTATAAGTCAAAACAAATACAACTATAGTCAGTGAAATTATTTTGATAGAACCATCAATTGAGTCAGTAAAAAGTCATACATACGTTTACATATAGATGGAATGGACTCTTTTTATATAAACAGTAAAATATCTTCATGCTGTAAAAAAACTACGAGAGGATCTGACATCCATTCTCACTCTCACTTATGATTTAACAATGAGAACACTGAGAATGATAAGACTATATCAAACACTTACATAATTCATGCAATAATTTGCTTTAACACTGCGACATATATTTATGAGCAACAAAGTACGAAATTAAAATATTAGCGACATATTTGGTTGTGTTGGTTTTCTAAGAACCTTTATGAAAGGGACATCTACTTTTCAAACATGTGAAGTTTGAGATACAAGTACGACATCCATGAGATGGCAAAGTTCGATTCTTTATCTAGTACCAGTACTATAAGATTTAAAATGGCAAATTTAAAATAAGAGACAAATTTCCTAACAGACTGTGTCAACTAACTACATGCTTGGAGATACTTTACAAGTCTACATACAGTGTTCAAATTATATAATTCAGGGTTAAAAGTGCGCCATATATTAACCAACATGAATGTGCAGAATGTATACGAAAAAGCTGCTATGATAACAAATGTTATATTATATAAGTATTGTATATTTATTGAAATACATTGACATGACCAGGCACTAATAGAAACACAGGTAACTTCCAGATTCATATGTTACGCTATATAGCACAGTAATAATGAGCAAGGATATACATACGTGGTCTCAACCTGCCCCTACAGCCAACACAAGGGATTTTATCTATGTAATGCAGACTAACATTTAATTTAATTTTTTGGACATTGCTCGGACCCCGGGGTCCAGGCACAATGCCTATTCTGTTGTGCATGGTTACCAGCTAAAAAGTTAAATAAAAGCGAAAGTGACCTTCACAGCATTTTCACAGATAAAAAGATTCTGATGAAATTTTGTTATGTTGACAATTAGAGCCCTGTGAAACAATATATTATCTTGCTTGTAAAAGTGGTTAATATACATATCTGGAAGCACCTATGTATCCTCACACTCGATATTAAAATCGACAACGGTATATATACATATGAAATACTGCTACTAATTCACAATTATATAATATACTATTCGTTATTTCTTACTGAGGCTACAAATTAGATAGATACGAGTCGTCGGCTCGGCCCATAAACTGCCGGTCTCACGCAGACAAGTTGCCGAATGTCAAAACATTGGCCGCGAACACAGTTGAGATGACCTAAACCTCGAGTGTGTTTGTATCTAATCTTAATTCGTGCTGATCCGTTACTTTACAAATAACACTTGTATATTCTGTGGGTACTGTACAGTTTAAGATACATGTATATAAATAATTTGCTGAGCAGTCGAGTAAACAGTCGGGCAACATTGACTTTATAAACATAACAAAGCAGCATGTAAGCATATCTGTAAACATTTAATCAGATGTGTTTTACGCTTATGTTTGGTAAGTTTACATAACTGACTAAATTTGGGTGCGTCTACAGTTCGATCTATCGAGCAAAGAGCCATAGTTATAGTCGCTGCTTGTCCTCGACGCGGTTCGGCTTACAGAACTACATAAACGGTTCATATCAACTCTAAACATCACCAATATGTACAGCTTAATATCAATTATAATTTACTTAATTTGTACATTAAATACAAGGCGTCTATATCGACAGGCGTTTCCAATCAGCTACGAGGTTTGTCTAATAAGTCATTTTATGGAAGGCATTCTTGTAAGTATTTTCATAAATATGTATATGGAAGATTTTTAAGATTTCTCATAATGGGAGATCTGTTTAAGGTCTTTCTCTTTTGGACACTCGTATAAGGTTTCAGGAAGTTCTGAACCTGTCATAAGCCTCTACAACTCCGAAAGTAACAGAATGAGTATCTAATAGAAAATTGTTGTGAATTATCAGAGAAGATTTGAACAATAGAATTATATATTATATTGGAGCACTTAGCAAATTCCTCCCATAAGACCAATAGATTTTATAACCATTTAACAATTTACAATTGACGATTCTTAACATATTTGTCTAATTAACTTCCACCAGTTTATTTTAGTAAATCGCTACATTTAAAGCAATCTATACACGCACAGTTACCAGCACTTGGCGTTTACAAAATAATAGCCTATTTATATTTTAATACACATACAATTATTCATAACATATCTATCCATAACTACAAATTTATCAATGGAACTCACTTTTGTTGTTTAGTTTATATTTATATTATATCAAATATATCCTAAGCAAAAACTACAATTTATTTACCAAAGGCTTTAAAATTTTTATGTTTCATTTGATAGCATGGAACGAATAGAAGTGCATCTAGTTCAGTAATTAAGCCAATTACAGAGTTCCTTATACATGTAGTTTGTCAAATGTCCTTTCGTATATTATATATTATATAATGTATTTTATAAATACAAAAGTGTATATATGTTTTTACGTTTTTACGATTAAACCGATTTTGATGCAACACGAACGAATTGATGAATAGATTGGCTGATAATAGCTAGCTTTTTCTAAATAATAAAGCAAAGCAGTAATATTAAATAATATAGAATGTTGAACTCTGTACAAGGACCATTTTTAACATAATATCTACAAGAGTGCCCAAGAGTTCAGTAGTAAACCATGCAGTAACACAGATAAATTAAACAGTTATACTATAGAAGTCTGAAACTAACTCCGACCATTTTTCGTTTCATGAATTTAATACCAAACTTATATAATAACTTTCATATGCAGTTCTTGTACAATGTTGTGTACAGTCGTACATGTTGTATCGTCTTATAGTTTGAGATGTTCAGTGGGATCGTATATTTGGTAAATATCAGCGACATGTTGTTCAACAACAATCTGTATTTGGTTAAATGCGATGGTTTTTTTCTTGGTTTTTGGTTATCCTAAGCAGTTATGTAGCGAGAGTGACATCACTTCAACAGCAGTATACTAGGTTAGAAAGCAGCACTTGATCGAAAAGATATTAAGTTTCCCATAACAGATATAATTTAAGTTCTACATCTTTTTAAAGCTTGTGAATATATATTGATTGCGATAACAAATGTATTCAGGGATTTGGCAATTTGTATGAGTAGATTTTATTTAATATCTGCTATCCAATGATTGGTATTGGTTGGTAAGTGACAGCAATAACTAAGCAAATATGTGGCTGTAAAAATAGTGAAGTAACGATTTTCTAATTTCACATATCTTTTCATGTTTATATTAACAGTTAAACATGTTGTTACTGTAATATAACAACATTTTTGTCAAGGGGCAGCAAATTTGTGTGCAAATTTATAATATAATGAGCAATTTATTATCACTTCGAGTTAGTATACTGCTTTAGAGTAGACTTGCAGATCTCTACAAATAGCAGACTTCTAAAGATTTTGGTGCAGTTTATTAATTGTAAATATGTATTTTAAATATTTATCAATATTAGAGAAGGCAATATCAAATTAAATAAATTGGAGCGATTATTTCAGCAATACAAAACTACCACTTTTTCCCACTTGACGGGCGCCACTCGCACAATCGGTAAAAATATATATCATTTGACAGTAAATTGACATTTAAATGCTAACAACGACAACTGTATTAAGCTTTTCGCTCTCGTACTAAACTTCTTAAATAAAGTGTGCTTTTTTTTTTAATCACAGACAACCAAATTTTATAGTAACGTTTACTTACCGCCTCGTATAACAATCGCCGGCAACAATATCTTCCGATTTGTGACAATATCAAATCAAGCTCGTGACATACAAATTGAAGATGGCCGCACACTTAACAACACTAAGACCGTCACATAATTTACACTGAGAATACTAACATACCCTTCTGAGTACGCACGAGTTTTAAGGTCTGTGAACTTAAATGATCAGTTTTAGGGCGTTAACGTAGGTAAGGTAACGGCGTAAACGTTAGTCGTAAGTGTCAGGGTCTGTGAACACCGAGTGTGACAACTCCCTCAGTAGCACAGGTAGTCATGGAGCCTGGTAGGCGCAGTGATCGGTCACTTGAGCTTGGGGCGCTTGTGCTTGGGCGCGTCCTCGTCCGAGGACGGGCTGGCGTGCTTCTGAGCCTCGCCCGCAAACTCCAGTTCGATTTCCGGAAGTTGCGGTAACTCTAGTTCAGTGCAACGCTTGTTGAAGAATTTTTCTAAACGGTTGCCGGCTCTGGAATAGAAATTTACGTGTTTGAAACTATTGTTATGAAACTCACTTGTCTAAAATATTTCAAAAGTCACAACAATTACACGGACTTTTGAAAACGTCTTATTAAGTTAATAATAATATAATATTCTACCACATACACACAACACCATCTAGCCCAAACTAAGCAGAACTTGTACTATGGGTACTATACGATGGATAAACATACATATATTACTTTTTTTTTTTGTGAATACATACGTATTATACGTAGAAACACCCAGACCAAGACAAACATCCATGTTCATGCATACAAATGTTTGACTTGTGCGGGAATTGAACCCGCGACCTCTGAAGTGGCAGTCGGTTACACTAACTACTACGCCATCGAGGCCGACAATTTGTTCTTGAATGCTAGTTCTTTCGCCGAATCGCCGAGAGCAGAGTTACTTTTCCCTTTCCACAATAACCCCACTATTTAAAAATGACGGCTGGCTGTGTTGCCATTTGGGTAAATAAAAACTCTCGAACAGAATCATTAACAAAAATAAGAAATCATGACACGATACTAAGAAATAACGAAATACATATACATGTAAATAGATTACCTATACATACACATGTAAATAGATTTTCTCATAACAGAGGCCATATAACGACAACGATTGACATGAAACAAAAACCTTATTTTCGACATTTATTCGGCAGTGTTACGTATATTCTAATAAAATAATAATGGTAATATTTAGTCGATTTTGAGGTCTTATATTGCGCAAACCGTTACAAGGTGTGACTACAGAGTGTGACTACTGTATTTTTTATATTGGCGAGGAAGATTTTCGAACAACTCATAATTATATTGAACTCGTCATTTTATTCGTGAAAAATTACTACCTAAATCACACCAATTTCATTATTTGTTTATCTACTTTTAAATACATGGAAAAACATAATATTATGTATAACAGTCGTATAGATACCTTTAGTAACCTACTTTATATGGATGTACAGACATATACTTATGCGTATATATTACATTCTAATTTAAATCTGCCATATACGTATAACACCTATAACAAACCACATAGCACACTGAATAATAAGGGATTAAATATTATTGTATCAGACTTGGAACAATTAGTCACAAAATTGTGTAGCCTAGATAAAGTGTTTTCCTATGTTGATTGTGCCCAAAATAATGAATCTGACTCACTTAATCAACCAGAATTGTTATCAAATTCCCAGTTTTTTCTATAATAGCATTAATATTCTTCATCAAAATATAGCTGGATTAATGAACAAATCGGATATCCTAACAATTAAATTGGAGGAACTTTCTAATAATGGGACTGGTATAGACGTTATATGTTTAACAGAACATTTTATTGAAACAGGCTATGAACGTCTATTACATATACCAAACTTCTGTCCAGCTGCTTTCTTCTCGAGAAATAAAAACGTGGAGGAACTTGTATTCTAGTCAGGTCTGGTCTGCAATACAAAGAAATACCAGAAGTTGCAAAACAGTCAATATCCGGTATTTTTGAGTGTTGTGCTGTTGAACTGATTTCCCATAAATTGGTTATTATTTGCATATATAGAGTACCCAACATACTCACACATTGTTTTATGAAAAACTAGAAAATATACTTCATAAACTCTGTCGAAATCCAAACAAAAATATAATATTAGCAGGGGATTTCAATACTGATGTCATAAAAAGAAACAAAATCACTTTAGAATTTGAATGTTTTCTATTATAATGTAATCTAAAACTAGCACTCTATAAACCTACAAGATTGTGTAGTAAGACATGTATAAGATAACTTTGCATATAGCTACAGAAAAGAATGCAAGGCTGAAATAGTCGATTTGATTCTGTCAGACCACACGGCACAAATACTCAAAGTCCCCACAAAGAGAAATTGTAAACTTAAGTGTTGGAAAATATACAAGCAGGTAATTTCCACTGACAATTTACATAAATTTAAATCCCACTTGAAAAGTCTGTCTTTTATAAATGTTTATAATGCCAATGATGCAAATCAATGTTACGATAGTTTTATGGAAGATTTTGTATTGCTATATAATCTATGTTTTCCACAAAAAATAGTCACCCTAAAAAGTAATAAAAAAACTAAATGGATATCCCATGGGATAAAATTATGCAGTTAAAAGCAAAGGAAGTTACTTTGGGGGTATAGACATAGTACATAGACATATAGAAATAGTGCTAAAAAATACTCTACCCTTTATAAAAAAATCATAAAACTAACCCAGAAAGCTCAAAATAACCACTATATTAATACCTCCCAAAATAAATCCAAAGCTGCCTGGAAAATTATTAATAATTCAAAAATATGTTTGCCGCAAGAACAAATAATGTGTATAAACAGAGACAATTTATCTTTTTCTAGCCCTAATGACATTGCTAATGAATTAAATAACTATTTTATTGATATAATTGAAAATAACTTTCAAACTGATAAATATCATAATTCTAAGTTTCAAAATTTAACATCACAATCATTATTTATGACTCCCGTTTCAGCATTTGACATAAATAGAATTATCGATGACTTAAAAAATACGAATACTGTTGGTTATGATGTTGTGTCTACAAAAGTAATAAAATATGTGAAAGAGATCATATCGCCTCCATTAGCACATATTGTCAATATTTGTATATATGACGGTATTTTTCCAAATAGCCTAAAAAAAGTAATAATTAAGCCATTATTTAAACAAAATGACAAAACTGATGCAAGAAACTATAGACCAATAGCTAAAATTCATATATTTTCTAAAATTTTTGAAAAAGTTATTTATATTTCGCTTTACACTTATTTTGAGAAATATAATTTATTTTGTGTGGAACAAAAAGGATTTCGAAAGAAATGTGGCATAAATATGGCTCTATATGATTTACTTTCCACTGTCATGTCATGTGTTGATAATAAAAATCCTGTTTGTGCTATCTTCACTGACATGAGTAAAGCCTTTGACCACGTAGATCATACACTACTTATACAGAAATTACATGCTTATGGTATAAGAAGGAATATCCTCGACCTCCTAGAATCATACCTAAGCAATATATACCAGTGCACTGAAATTATTACATTATGTCCTAAAACTAAAATAGAAATCACTTTCTTATCGAAACCAAGACTCCTAAGGTATGGCGTCCCCCAGGGTAGTGTGCTTGGACCGTTACTTTTCATAATATATATCAACGACCTCCCTAAGATGACACAACAAAGAATGGTTCTCTTTGCCGATGATAGCACAGCTATAATAGAACGCACAAATCCCAATAATTATGAAAACGAGATAAATGACTCACTGACAAAAATAATAGATTGGCTTAATTGTAACAATTTAGTAATAAATTTAGATAAAACTAAAATCATGCAATTCCATCAACGTCGGGCAAATCCCCCTATAAACTTGACTTTTAAAAATTACAATATAGAAACAGTTAATACTGCTAAGTTCTTAGGTATAATGGTAGACAATAAATTAACATGGAAACCACAAATAGAACACCTATGTAACAGACTGAGTAAATCTACATACGCACTCTATCAATTATCAAAAAAAGTAAATATCAGCACGTTACTGATAGCTTATCATGGACTAGTGGCTTCAGTGCTAAGGTACAGAATTATTTTTTGGGGACAATCAACTGATTTAGGATGCAAAAACGCTGTATAAGATCTATGTGTGGGTTAAAGACTACTGATAGCTGTGTATCATCCTTCAAATCACTGAAAATACTAACACTACCAGCATTGTAAATTTTAGAATCTGCAGTATTTATAAAAAGCTACCCCCACTTGTTCGAAAAAATGTCTGACATAAAAAGAATGCCAATACGTGCTCAATATTTGACACAGTTGTGTAATATAAAATGCAAGACATCTTTAAAGCAAAAAAGTTTTTTTGGCATTGCACCAAAAATCTACAATAAAATACCTGACAATATCAAAAATATGCCTCTAGTAAAATTTAAAAAAGCTCTTACATTATTACTAATTGACAAATGTTACTATAAAATAAGACTTTTTAAATGATAATTTAATACCAAAGAAGATTTAAAGTATTGTAATTTAATGTAAACTAATTACTTAATTCAATTCCAATATGTTAATAATTTCTTATAATATAAAGTTCAAAACTACGCATGCATGCATGTTTTTCTATAAATATTTGTATGTCAAAATTGACAAGACATAGCGCACTATTTAGTTCTTAAGATCCATCAAAAATGTTAATACCTATGTTTCACAAATAAATTGATTTTGTTTTTATTTATTTTTTAAGGATTTTTAGAGAAATCCTCCCTTATAGGTGAGGATTACAATTATAGGTTGCAAAAGTTTGGTACTATACAATACAACTATGCAGCTCGGTCTTTGTGTGCATAGTAGAAACCGTTAAAAGCTAGCATCTTCCTTTTTATCTTCTTTTTGAACTATTTGCTGTATAATGTGATTGATATTCACATTATCAAAATATACGATATGCCGTATGTCGGTGACATAAAGAAGAATCACGTTCAGACGTGTGGCAACTCACTTGGCGACAGGATGCGTGTCCTTGTTGTAGGTGTAGCAGTTGATGAACACCTGCGTGGCGTCCGTCATGAACTCCTCGTCAGTCGTGTACTGCTCGGAGTCCAGTTTATTCTTTATTGTCGTGAAGTCCATCGGCTCGTCGATGACCTCCAGGTAGTCTGGCACCTGCCACAATCACAATTTAAAATAGAATTACTTAAATCAGCAAGAGAAATAATTTGGAAAATGCATGTTGTTCAGATATGCAGATATGTTTTTTCCTTCAAGAAAAAAAAAGAAAGCTTAAAGAACCCAGGATGGGTTCTTTAAGCGGGGCGTGAAAAAGCACTTACTTAGACCGTCAAAGTAGAGACCTCCACATCGCCTCGGCTGCTATGAGGACGGCGTGGTGGTCACTGCTCTTAGACCACACGACTGCTTACCATTAGGCGGAGTGTGGTAATTTCGAAGAGCAAAATAAAAAATAAATGTGATAGGAATGATGACAAAAGATTAATCAGGTAAGTATGTAAATATAAATAATCAGTATGAAATAGTTATGACATAGAAATAGACGACCTAAGCAAATTTTTTTTGATCAGATATGGGTCAATCTTGGTTCAGAACAAGAGAAAATGACAATATCGTAAGAAAGTGGATCGCCATCTCCGTTTATTTTGTCGGCAATACAGGTATGCCGTATGTAATTGAATTTTTTAGACAAAATAAAATGTTAAGATATTGTTACGTGCTGGGTGCGACGGATAAGAATACAAAACAATATTACCGATTAAATACGTTTTATTCTAGCACACAATTAACTTTAATACACAACAAACACTATACTACACTTTTCCACTGTAACTGCTTCAAACTCCGTAGTATTTTCGCTTCCGTTCGCTTCGATGAACACCTGCCCGCTTACGATAGTAAACTGACTCGGCGGTGCGCGTGCGCTCTATTTATACGTGGGTAAAGCGCTTCTGGAGTTTTCCAGAAAACGTCACACACGGCACGCAACAGCGCGATGATTCGAGAATGTGCCAGCGCTCTCTCCACTCGACTCGTACCGACAAATACGTAGTTCCGTAAGATGTCAATAGATGGCACTGTAATAAATTATTAGTAGAGACCGCCGACTCTTCCTCACAGTGCCGACAGAGGGCACTAGCCGTAACACTGCCCCCCTCTTAGACATGTTCGTCCCGAACATTGTTGGATCCGTAGTAGCGTGCCAATCCATCCACATGAACGATCTTTGGTGTACCTCGTGGTCCTTTCTGGATCCGGTAGGTGACGTCATTCATCTTAGTGGCTATGCGATAGGGTCCATCCCATTTTGCCTGCAACGTAGGAGATTTTCCTTTGCTGCGTACCGGATTATGTAACCACACCAGCGATCCTTCCTCGAAGCCCTTATTGTTCGCCTTCCGATCGTAACGGTTCTTCATCCTCTCAGACATCTGCTGACCAGTCTGTCTGATGTGCTGGTATACATCATTTATCCGCTGCCAATGCGTGGTCCCTTCACGGCAGAACAACTCGTGCATTTACGGCACTATTCCTCAACGTCTTTTCGACAATGGATCCAATAAAATCGTTCCCGGATCTTAATCAAAGTTCTCTTAACTCCCATGTGACCTCCTGAACTCCCATTATGACAGAGTTGTAAAACTTCCGGTACCTTGAGCTTTGGCACAACCTTTTGCAGGTGATACTTGTCACCTCGAGCATTCTCCCATTTACGGCACAGAACTCCATCCTGGATAGCCAAGCTTTCCCACTGTGCCCAATAACTCTTGGTGATAGAGCTCATACCCGCAACTTCACTCCAGTGAGGTCTCGAAGTACCTGTTTTCTTCCATTCGAGGATGGGTCTTATGTCTTTGTCCTCTTGTTGCGTTCTCTGCAGAGTTTCCTTCCAGTCTTCGCTAAGATCCGTCCTCAACATCACTAGTCCTTCCTGCTTGGCCTCTTGCCTGGCGCAGTGCTTACACTGGTCGAGACACGGCCTACGCGACAGGGCATCTGCATTACCATGTGACTTCACTGCGATGTTGTATTACGAAGTCCTGTAGTTGTTGTCCGACACACACAGGTGTTCCTCTTACCGGCGACTGGTTTCTGCTACGTGGACTTCTTCGCTTCGGGCAGCTCAACCTGATGTGGCCTCTTTCGCCGCAGCTATAGCACCGGGGTGAAGCCTACACTTCCCTGAGACGTTGAGCGCGATCGTCCCGTCGCACTACTTCCACCTCCAGAGCGTGGGCTAGGGCATCCTTCAGGTTTTCGAAGTGTCCGAGTCTCACAGCGGCCCTAACCTCCAGGCCTCGGATCCCGTCGGTGAAAGCTTGAACGAGATTTCCGTCGATGAGCGCAGGTGAGGACTGGTACGCCTTTCGCACCAGCTTCTTCACCTCCAGGGCCCACTGCTGCAAGGTTTCACCAAAACGTTGCGATCGGTGTTTCAGCTGGGCGCGAAACACGTGTTCCAGGTGTGCGTCACCATATCTCGCTTCCAATGCTTCCAACAGCTTCTCGTACGTGACGTCTTGACCAAGCGCTTCTAACACGGTCAAGGCCTGGTTGCGAAGCCCCAAGGTGAGAGCAGTCAGAGCATGTTCTCGCGTCCACTCGTTAGATTTCATGACGGTCTCGAACTGGATCTTATAGGCTGGCCATGACGATGAGCCGTCGAATGGTGGGACTTTAAAGGCTCGTGGTGAGGGCGCCACAACCGCAGATGTCATGATCCCATCTCCAGCCTTGAGCTCACGTATTGTTTTCTCCAACTCGGCAATGCGACTTTCGTGGCGTTGAACTTGCTCTTTCATCTCCTTCAACTCCTTGCCAACCGTTGCGCTGAGGTTTTTTAACATCACTAGCTGCTCCTCCTGGCGGCGTGCCTGCTCCTCCTGACGGCGTGCCTGCTCCTCCTGGCGGCGTGCCTGCTCCTCCTGGCGGCGTGCCTACTCCTCCTGGCGGCGTGCCTGCTCCTCCTGGCGGCGTGCCTGCTCCTCCTGGCGGCGTGCCTGCTCCTCCTGGCGGCGTGCCTACTCCTCCTGGCGGCGTGCCTGCTCCTCCTGGCGGCGTGCCTGCTCCTCCTGGCGGCGTGCTTGCTCCTCCTGGCGGCGTGCCTACTCCTCCTGGCGGCGTGCCTGCTCCTGCATAAACTCTATCAGAGTCGCGAGGTCGGGATTCACCGGCGAGTGAGCTGCACTAGATGGTTCCGCTGTAGCCGCGGTGTCACGTGGTCCACCTGACATCGACGAGGGGCGTCTCCAAAGCGCCTCCGGTCCACATTTTGCTGGCGCTGGTTCCTGGTACGCACCCCTTCCACTTCCTCCTTCGGTAGTACTGGCATATTCTTATCTCACTTCTGACACCAATTTGTTACGTGCCGGGTTCGGATAAGAATACAAAACAATATTACCGATTAAACACGTTTTATTCTTGCACACAATTAACTTTAATACACAACAAACACTATACTACACTTTTCCACTGTAACTGCTAGTTCCGTAAGATGTCAACAGATGGCACTGTAATAAATGATTAGTAGAGACCGCCGACTCTTCCCCACAGCGCCGACAGAGAGCACGAGCCGTAACAATACGAATAAGCTTCTGAGTAGAGGCGGTATCTAGTCGGTGGCAAGTAAAAGAGATAGTGTATGTATACGAACGTCTTGAGTGGAGACGGGCTCGTAGAAGGGCCAGCAGTCCTTGTGCTTCATGACGTCACGCAGCAGCGCGTGCAGCGCGTCGGCGCGCAGCGCGGGCTCGAGTCGCGCGCGCAGCTTGCGCGCGCCGCGGCTCTCCTCTGGAACAGAATGCGTGGTTACTGCCACGGTGCCACGGTGCCACGGTGCCACGGTGCCACGGACCAGACGACATAATCATAATCCATACAGCACACGACTAATTGTCATTACGCATTCAAAGTACTTCTGACCGCATACCGTTGTGTCCATTGGTGAGCGAGTTCTTCTGTGATCTTCTGCCCGAACTTGTGTTCACCTCGTCACTTTTTGGTCTGCAGACACAAAAATGTTTTAATATAACAAACTACCATACATTAGTACCAATAAAAAAGGTGTGCTGGAGAATCATATTAAATTTTATGTAAGAATTATCTGTACACTATAATAATATAATTTTTTAATTTGCGCTTTTAATTGTTTACAATTCATATAAATAGAGTGGGAAAATAATTATTCAACAATTGCTGCAATACTAATTTTGGTTCTGGGACATAATTATGTTCAGTGATCAAGAATAGCTATTACACGCACAATCAAACAATATTCAACATTTTGAATCCAAACTCAAAGGACCTACTACCTCTTAGTGGCATTCATTGCTATGCAGACGATAGCACGGTTCATGGTTGTTACCATCCACAACCACCTAGCAACCAGCAAGATACTGAGAGGAGGCGGGTAAAGCTTGTCACTGACCTCAACAGGTTCGTAATCAAACACTAAGAAAACTCAAGTGTACGCGTTCAGTTAAAAAAAAACCCTATTCTCTCCACTTCACACTCTTCGAGGCACCACGCTGCCACTGCAGGATAGTCTTAACATCCTAAGCATAAACATCCGCCACGACCTTAACCCTAGGGATTACATCGAAAGTATAATAACCACAACTGCACGCAAATTCGAGATTCTAAACTAGGTGCGGCGTTTCTTTACTCCTGAACAGCGCTATCTGCAGTACAAGGCCCAAATCCGTAGCAGCATGGAGTACTGTTCGCACCTTTGGAATGGTTCCGCTAAGTACCTACTCAATACCTTAGATAAACTGCAACGTCATACCGTATGTTTAATCAACAGCCAGGAAGTTACGAAGGACATCGAACCGCTACAACTTCGTAGAAACATTGCATCCCTTAGCGTATTCTATCGCCTCTATCATGGCGAATGCTCCGCAGAATTATTTGACCTCATCCCACCTTCCCCCTTCCTTTTGAGAACCACACGTGCCGGTCTTCGTAAACACCGATTGACGGTTAGCGCAATGCCGTCTCGCACCAAAAGGTTCAGCAATTCCTTTTTATGCCATACCATACAACTTTGGAACAGTCTTCCGGCTCATGTATTCCCTCCCTTCTATGACATTGGGTCCTTCAAACGTAGTGTGAAGAAGCATCTGATCAGACCGGCTTGACACTGACGACGACTAGAAGACATCTATCTTCCCCTCGTCGTCACTGTCTATGGACTGTAATTGGGCTTTCCATCAGGTCCGTTACAATCACTTTGCCGTGTCACGATAAAAGAAATTAAAAAAGTTATTAAAAATCCCTAGGAGAAATTCACATTTTTTAAATTGATATCTTGTTTTTAAATATATATTTTATTGTGCTGCCAATATAGACTATGATACATAGATCTAACATTTTTTTACTACTATAGTGGAAACAATCATACAGCCCACGTGATGGTAAGTGTGGTCACCGCCTATGAACGACACCAGAGGCATCACTTGCGCGTTATCGACCTTGTTGACCTTGTTTTTAACGCCCTTTTTGAAGAACCCCATACTGTAACCTTGTGGGAAAACCTGAGCAGGGGGTTCATCGCACATCCTGAGCGTCCGCGGGACAAAATGCCTTTCAAACCGTTTGGTGCGGCACCAATTAGGTTGTAAGGTGTGAGAATGAAATCTCTGCCGATGGCGGGCGGTGCGATGATAAAATGTAGCTGTGGGCATTATCTCAAATAATTCATCATAACACAATCCATTATATAAGCCGTAGAACATACAAAGGGAGGCAAAGTACTTTCTGAGACTTAGTGGTTCAATAACTTGTCTGTGAGTTTGGGTTCATCGACAACAAATCTCAAGGCTTGTCTCTGTACCGCGTCAAAAGGATCAAGCTGGTATTTTGGTGCTCCTGTCCAAAGATGACTGCAGTACTCCCTGTGAGGCCGGAATTGCGAGTTTCATAGAAGCAGTCTTTGCCCCGCAGTGAAGTACTGCTTAGCTCCATTAAGCACACCAGGCTTTTTCGAAGCCAGCTTAACCTTACTCTCTAAATGACTGCGGTACGGTACATCACTTGACATGTCAACGCCAAGGATTCCAATACTCTTGGGGATGGTGAGAGACGTGATATGGAGTTGTGGAGACACAGTGAATGGGGTTTTCTTAGCGGTGAACGCGCAGGCTTGTGTCTTAGCTGAGTTACACACGACTAAATTTAGTCTTCCCCATTCAGATACTCTATCCAGAGTATTCCCAACTTCAGACACAAGCCGTTCGCGGCTTGTGTCTGTGTTGTTGTGTTGTTGTGTCCCCAGTACTGGCATCCGCATAGTAATAAATGCCGTCAATTGACAACATGTCATTGTCATGCAGCAGGAACAGCGTCGGGGACAACATAGAGCATTGCGGGACGCCAGCATTTATGTCCATGCGGTTAGAGCAATCACCGTCAACCACAGTTTGGATGCATCTACCGGACAAACATCTGGCAACCCGTTCGCATTATCTCTTGGCCAGTCAGTACGATGGTAACTTCGATAGAAGACCTTTGTGCCAGACCCGATCGAAGGCCTTAACCATGTCCAGGCTGACAGCCAATGCTTCACCTTGGGTCTCAATGGCTAGTGCCCATCGGTGTGTGAGATACACGAGAAGGTCGCCAGTTGAGCAACGATGGCGGAAGCCGTATTATCGATCACTCAACAAATCGTGATCCTCAAGGTACCTCAGGAGGCAAGAGTTGATCACCCGCTCCATCACCTTAGAGAGAAGGGAAGTTATAGGAGATAGGCCTGTAGTTCAAAGGGTCAGATCTGTCACCTTTTTTGGCACTGGGTGAACGAATGAGGTCTTCTATGAAGACGGAACTTGTCTTATAGAATAGGAAAGCGAGAAGAGGCGCGTCTATACTGGACACAACTCAGGAGCACACTGCTTAAGCACCACTGCCGGTATGTCACCTGGCCCGCTCGACTTATAAACATCTAGAGACGTTAGTTCTTCACTTCAGTTTACGTTGTGAAATTGAGATTTTCGGCATGGAATGACCGCAACACGAGATGGTGTATGGTACGGCGCCTCCATCACTCATAGACGAGTTTGAGGCAAAGAGAGAACCCAGCAAATGTGCCTTTTCTTTGGCACTTTAGGCCAGATTACCATCGGGCTTTCGGAGTAGTGGCAAGGACGACTGACAAAAATTACCTTCGGCAGCCTTGGCCAGGGACCAGAAAGCGCGCTTTCCTGAAGGTAAGCTGGCAAGTCGCCTCCAATTCTGCCGACGAAATCATACTTAGCCCTGGCAACCACTCTCGTATTGAACCTCGAGGCAGTATTGAATTTGCGTTTCACTTCGGGGATGTTAGATTCCTTGTTAGTACAGACTGTGGTCCAAGCCTCATAGGCAGATTGTTTAAAGGCTCTAGCATCTTTGCAGGACTGCTTGAACCACAGTAGTTTTTTAATTCCTGCGGTGATCCACGGGTTTGGGATGTAGTATTCCATTCCCGCGAGTGTCGCTTCCGCAACGGTGCTAGCGCAGGTTTCGGGATCGCCTGAAGTGAAACAAAGCTGCCTTCACGGGTACGCTGCTGAACTCTCGCAGCCCATCCCAGTCTACTGTCTTATAGGGCCACACTCGACGCCACGTAGTGCCGGAGTGGCTCTGCTTGCGCAAGTGGCACTCGCGATCGAACAAGGCAGTGGTCAGAAGAACCAAGAGGTGCATCCACCTGGATGGATTATCCGTTCGAGCGCGTAGTCAGCAGAAGGTCCAATAAGGAGCTGGTGTGGGTCTATACGTCTGGTATTCTAGTAGGACTATGTACCAGTTGAGAAAACCCATAGGCCAAAGTAAACTCATGAGCAGACCTTCCCGCAAAGTCAGTGGACCGAGAACCAAGCCACTCTACGTGGTGGGTGTTAAAGTCGCCTAAAATTACTAATTCTGCAAAAGGGTACTGCTCAAGAGTTTTGTCAGTCGACGATTGCAGGTGCTCGAAAAGACGAGTCATGTCTGCGTCACCGCTATGAGACCTGTAAAGACACGCATAGATACAGGTGTGGCCTCTGTCATCTGCGCGTACCCACAAAGTCGACAGGTCTCTGTCTTCAAGGCCAGGTCAGGCAAGGACGGCGACAGCAAAATATCATCACGTACGTATACACAGACCCCAGCACGACGCACAAAGTTGTACTCTAACTTGTAGTCAGGCTATAGGAGATACGATATGTCGGTCGGACATGATATTCGCGTCTCCGTAAGGAAGAAAAAGGTCGGCTTCGCTGACTCCATGTGTTGATGGGCAGTGTTTCCTAACAACAACGTAATTGACCGAAATCAAATCATACGTGAAAGTCTGGCAGTTATTTAATTAATTATAGTCTAAAACAATTGCATTAGAATAAACAATAAATGTAAGACATGAAACTCACTTCCTGCCGCGCCTGGCGGTGCCGTTGGCGACGGGCGAGGAGTCCTTGCTGCCGCGCGACTTGCGCGTCTTCAGCTTCACCAGCGCCGTGTTGTACTCGCTGTCGTCTGAGTCTGTAACACACGCTCGTGTCAACACTACATCCTCACACTCATGTGCACTGTCCAGCGAGAGATGACTACACACCAGGTTTGTAACTCAATCTGTACTTATATTATAAAGCTGAAGAGTTTGTTTGTTTGATTGAACGCGCTAATCTCAGGAATATAATACTGGTTCGAATTGAAAAAATATTTGAGTGTCGGATAGTTTATTTATCGAGGAAGGCTATAGGCTATATAACACCACGCTACGACCTACGGGAGCGGCGCAGTAACTATAAACGCGGGTGAAACCGCGGGCACATCTAGTAATAAAGTAAGAAGGTCGATCCTTCCCGTGCCATAAATCGGCCGCAATCGATAAGAATTGCATCTTATACAGTTATAAGTTGAGGTGCAAAAGTATTGACTCTATAATTATAACGTGAACTGACTTTCTTATCTTATCTTATTCGGGAGCCAGTCAGTGTAGACCGGCGACACTTCGACCCAGTGGGATCTTTTGTGTCGGTCTCGAGGTCTATCCCTGAGCTGTCTCCCTATGAATGTACTGCATCAGTCGCAGCGTACACTTCAGAGGGAGAAGCCTGAAGTCTTCAGGGTTCGGATATGCCAATCCCATCAGACCAATCCTTAGTCCGGCCAACGCGGTACATTCACACAGTAGGTGTGATATAGACTCGTCCTGTTCACCACAGGCTGTGCAGATCGAATTGTCTAAACTGACTTTAAACTCTATATATCTCCTCCTAATAATAACTAAAAGGAAATAAGACATATTTAAACCTTATTTTACTGTCCAATTGTTATTTACATTAATTTAATACTCATGCCAAATCAAATTTTAAAGTATAATACCAAAATATAAGAATATACAAAAGCTATCATCTCTTGCTGAAGAGTACACTAGGTGGTTAGTACATGGATCAACATTCGTATATAAACCCATTCCAAAGCACATGAATAAAAGCTGGTATCACAATGAGTTCCAGAAATGAAGGAAGAATGATTAAAGTTTTAGGAAAAAGGTAGAATAGAAGTTGAAGATCTCGTATCGTTTTTATTTGACTACATAGTATATTTACTCCCGAAAAGGTTGGCAGAAATATATGACACCCACGTTTCACAAGCCATGTTTTAAGATACATCATGGATCGTCATTACATTGTTAGGAGATAAATCCTAACAATGTAATTTAAACGTATTGTGTGATTGAAATAAAGAATGTTTTTTATTGTTTGCCAACTTTACTAGAATACACAATAGTATATATTGCTATTGTCTCAACTAACCACAAGCTTACTTAATATAATGCTCGTAACGGGTCTTACTCGCGATAAAGTATTTAAAAGGTAATAAATACCTATTGATTGCTCGACGTTTCGACCGACTTGCATCGATCGTGGTCACAAGTCAACCCCTTTTAAATGCTTTATCGTTAGTAAGACCCGTTACCGAGCATTTTATTAAGTATGTGTATAAATTGCGATACGAGGTCTCTGAGACTAATGTATCAAACGAGTGCATATGGCTCGGCAGCGGTTACCGTAGCCAATAAACAGTTGCATCATTAGATCTATAATTCGCGCTCCCAACCCTAAATAAAAGGAGTTATGGCGCCACCAGGAAGTGAGTCCCAGAACACACTGCAGACCGAATAGCCACCTTAATAAGCTTTTGCAACCGTATTCGCTGCAGAAACAGCACAAGGTTATTTATCTACGATGTTTTGAAGGTTGGAAATACTTTCACAGTCGGTTTGCTCCACATTTTAGCGAAGGAATATATAATATCTTGTTATTATAGAAAACAACGACATTGAAAATAGGGTGCTGATTTAACAAATAGGAATAGACAAGCGATGTTAATGAAAGTGCAAGACAATGCAGCCCGAGTATGTCACACCGAAGAATAATGAATATGCAAGCGAACAGAACGCGCGTTGGCTACGGAATACATTTAAACTTAAATAATAAACTGTTATTAAATTACATTTTGTGTTATATTATATACCTGTTGGTATTAAAATATACTTTCAGATTAAGTAATAAAGGACTGCACGAGTTGGCAGGACAAGTATATAGATATGTATAAATAAGTGAATTTTTGATATTAGTGATTATTTAGGCATGACCAAATCCGAAATGCTTAACGGCAGTCTCAGTCGATATTAAAGAATTTAAAAAGCTAATTTTGTACCCGGATATCGAATTTATTAATTTTGGACAATACTTTGTATTAATGCACAATTTCAAAGTGTTAATTAAAAACAAATTCTAGAAAGTAATGAGTTACTAAAGAAAAATGTTGGTTTTATAACATTTTCAAGTATTCATGCAAATCAATGATAACCGAATATAATTAGTTTTAGTTAGTCTTAGTAAGTATAAGGCAGCTTACAGATCTGAATGATCTAACTGGGTTAGTGTGGTGGATTATGACCTAGTCCGTTTCATACTACGTGAAGGTGCCCAATAGTGAGACAGTTCGTAAACACATATTATTAGTGTCATGTTTATAAAGTATTCCGTAGCCAGCACGCTGGTGGGCGTGATGGGTGGTGTCGGTCGGGGGCGGGGCACGTACGTGCGGGTAACGAACCGGAGGAGTTCCGGCGCGAGTCGAGCGCGCGCGCGTACTGGTGGATGTTGGAGATGGCCGCCGCCGCGCAGCGCCGCCCCGACGTCTCTTTATACAACCGGACTGTTAGTGCACACGCTTACTCTACTGCACTTATACTACTATATATATTTGTAATTTATAAAATTATCTGTAGACGAATTATTTAAAAATGGGAACACCCAAATACTCCGAACTACACTCGCGACCAACCAAATCGACTCAACCTTTTACTGCGCACAAATACATCAATTTTTAAAAACTACACTTGGTATTTATGACAACAATATGTCATCTGAAAGTTTTAAATTTAAGCTTTCAATGAGCATCAATACCCTATAAAAATAAGCCCTTATTTATTTACGCAATTTAATTGGGCGATACAGTAAAATTGCTCCATAACCTTTGCTACCCACGACTTGCGCTACTTACCCTGCTATAAAACCCACCCACAACCGGCTACCCTTATCAGTAGCTTATCACAAGTTGACCGGTACACAACTCTGTAAAATGCATTCATTGTTTTTACGAAAATATGGATATCACACCTGAAGAAGCCCCTTAAGCTGGTGCCCTGTTGCAACAAGGGCTAAGTCAGCGAAGAATCGCTGCCCAGCTTCACTTGAGCCAGTCTGCTATATCCAAAGTATACAGACGATTTCAAGAGACTGGTGCCTTCGATCGGAGACCAAGGACAAGCCGCCGCCGGTGCACTTTCGAAAGAGACTACTGCTTCATAGTCTCAAACTCGTTGCGCAATCGGCATCTAACGGGTGTTGATGTGCAGCAAGAACTGACACGTGTACGAGGGGTGGCTGTCAGCGAGTGGACAGTAAGAAGACGCTTGAAGGAAGCTAACCTAACTCCAAAAAGGCCTGCGACGGACCCTAAATTGACTGCAGGCCACCGACAAGCGCGCCTCCAGTTTGCTCGAGAGTATCTCGATTGGAGCATTGTGCAATGGCGGTTGGTCCTTTTCATTGACGAGTGCAGAATGCGTCAGCATGGCAGTGACAGGAGAGGTCGGATCTACAGGCATCCGGGTGAACGATTTGCACAGTGCTGTTTCACTGAAACAGTTGCATACGGCGAAGGTTCTTGCATGATGTGGGCTGGGATCTCCTTATAACGAAAAACCGAGCTTGTTTTTGTGCCTGGGGGAGGCCGAGGAGGCGGGCTAACGGCTGATCGGTATATCACCGACATACTGTTGGAGCATATTGTTCACTACGCAGGGTTTGTTGACGAAGACTTCATGTTAAGGCACGACAACGAACGTTGTCACACGTCGCGTATCACTCGGCAGTTTCTTCATGAAGTTAAAATACGCACAATGAACTGGCCTGCGTTCAGTCCAGACATAAATCCCATTGAGCACTTATGGGATGAGCTCAAAGGAAGACTACGGGCCAGAAATCATGTCTCTTCGAGCGTAGAAGAGCTAAAGACAGCATTATTAGAGGAGCGGGACGGCATTCCTGAAGAGACCGTCAAAAAGTTAATAAGATCGATGAAAATCGACTGCAAGCTGTAATTAGAGCTAGGGGGTAATACCAAGTATTAAATTAATAAATATTTTTATGTATTGCCATACTTTTATGTTTAATTTGTAAAACACCCACACCACCAGCCCAGGCCCTTTGTCCTAAACTTTTCTTTTTCCTACACTTACTTTCAGATATTATTAAAAAATAATGATTGTATGTCAATAATAATGACACCAAATTAAAGCTGACATCTTAAGCTTTTTGATGACATACTGTTATCATAAATAGCACGTATAGTTTTTGTGAAATTGGTGTAGGTGTGCGCAGTGAAGGGTTGAGTTAATTCGGTTGCTCGCGAGTGTAATTAATTCAGAATTTCGATGTTTCGATTTTCAAAAGTCCGAATTTCATAATACCTAAGAATTATAATGACTATTATTAAACATCCCGAAATTATTTTACAGAAAGTCGTAAATGCGATTTGTTTGTTTGCCGATTTTCATTAGTTCGAAGAATTAAATGCTCCATGGGTTCTCGGTCCGAAAACGCCATTCCGATTTTCAATAAGTATTCCGATATTTCCAGCGGGTTAAAATATATACTGATACCAACAATATGGTTAATCCTTTCGCTGTCCCGTGATAGCCAAAATAGAAAATCTATTGTTATATCATATGTGATTCATGGGACAGAGAACCTGTTAACACCCCAACTCACAGCAATCCGACTATACGAGTAGGATTGCTGTGAGGTTAGGTTAGAAGGCTAAGGCATTTTGATTATTTTCTTTATAACCACCCAGAAATAGAAGCCCGCGAAGCGAGGCTCCGTCGAGCTATCTAATTTTGCTTTATGCTTAATTTCGTTTTTAATCATTTGGGTTAGATTAGAACAGTGACTAGCGAAAGAAAATATTTATATACGAAAGAAAATATTTTTATTCAAAAGTAAAGAGTTATAGTTCTAAATGAGAATTAATTCACTGCAGTAAAAATTACTTTATTTTTTACCTTTTCTTCTTTCAATTATATGTTGATTTGTCTTGCTATTCGATTTTACAAGGCGTTTTTATTTTGGAATTCTAATTAATCGGTATATTGATAATCGGAATTCGTATGTTTGATGTTTCGACTAATCATTAAGTCGGACTTTTTGTTATTCGATCTATTGAAACTCGGTATTTTGAGAATAGTAATTATAGGATTAAGGAACATTTAAATTTCGGAATTATAAAAATAGGATTAATGATAAATCGGAGTTGTTTTAGTTTTAGGAATTTTGTATCATTCGGAATTATGAAAATCGGTATTTTGAAATTCGTATTTTTGATTATTGACCGTCGGAATAAAGTTTTACGTATTAATGTAGTGTACCCTTTAAAATATAGCTGTATGTTTCAATACTGAGTTAAACAATAAAGTATTTGTGTTTATTAAAAGTGGTAGTTTGACTTAATATTAAAGTTGTTTTTATATTCGGCGTTCAGAGGTCGCACGCCACGGCGAGCCGCACCTCCAGGTAATACTATGTAAGTAGGGCACAAAGCCATATGCCGAACAGCCGACCCGCACCTCCAGTTAGTGCTATGTATAAGTATTACCTCTCGTGGGCTGCGTGGACTGCGTGCACTGCGCGCAGAGCCAGCGGCGCGCGGCGCGGGCGGCGCGCGGCGCGCACTCGGCGTGCAGGCGCGCGCGGCACGCGCAGCACGCC
Organism: Catocala nupta; assembly: GCA_963675205.1. Classification (NCBI taxonomy): domain Eukaryota; kingdom Metazoa; phylum Arthropoda; class Insecta; order Lepidoptera; family Erebidae; genus Catocala; species Catocala nupta. The sequence goes on from OY776087.1 coordinate 997,953, forward strand.
ACGGCGAGGCGCCCACCCGATCCGCACGCGGCACACAGCTCCACCATGCTGTCGCTGCGGACAACCCTTCATATAACTTCTAAAATACGGACAAATATAATACTAAACATAAATAAAAAAACACTTATGTAACAAAAATTATGTTGACCCTAAAGCCCACCGACAGACGGCGGAGGCGGAGCGGTACCTTGGCGTTTATGATATAACAATATAATATTCGACCGCTTACGATTCTAGACTGACTAGGCGAGCGCTGGCCTTCTCCTTTTATACGCGGTTAAAGCGTTTTCGGAGTTTTCTAGAAACGTCATACCCGGTATGCAAACAATACGAAGATTCGAGAAAGTGCCAGCGTTCTCTCTACTCTACTCGTACCGACGAACTACGTAGTTCTGTAAGTATTTAATAGATGGTGCTGTAATAAATTATTAGACGGAACTACCGAGTCTTCCTCACAATACCGAGAAATAGCACTGGGTGTAACACTGCCCCCCTCTTAGACATGTTCGTCCCGAACATTGCTGGATCCGCAGTAGCGTACCAATCGATCCACATGAACAATCTTTGGTGTATCTCGTGGTCCTTTCTGGATCCGGTAGGTGACGTCATTCATCTTAGTCACTATGCGGATAGTGTCCATCCCATTTTGCTTGCAACTTAGGAGAATTTCCTTTGCTGCGTACCGAATTATGTAACCACACCAGCGATCCTTCCTCGAAGCCTTTATTGTTCGTCTTCCGGTCGTAACGGGTCTTCATCCTCTCAGACATCTGCTAACCGGTCTGTCTGATATGCTCGTATACATCATTCATCCTGTTGCGTAAATCATTCGCATAATCTGTTACGCTGCGTGGAGATTCAGGTGGGATGCCAGTGATCAAGTCTGCAGTTAATCGTAGTTCTCTTGCGAAGTTAGCGAAAGCAGGTGATACTGATGTGCTTTCGTGAACGGCACTACGGTATGACAGGAGAAACGGTTGAATGTGTTTGTCCCAATCCATTTGTTTGCTTTCGACAACTTTCGCCAGATATCTTTCCAGAGACTGGTTAAATCGTTCAACCATGCTGTCTAATGGCGAATGATAAGCAGTCGTCCTCGTTTTGTGGGTACCCATCACACGACATGTCTTTTTAAATATTTCAGACTCGAAGTGCCGACCCTGGTCACTGAGGATCTCTAAGGGCACCCCGAAACGACAAAAGACTTCGTGGACTAGCTTGTCGGCCACCGTAGATGCCTCTTGATTGGGAATTACAAACACTTCCGGCCACTTTGTGAAGTAATTCATGACCACCAAGAAGTACTTGTTCCCACTTTGGCTTTCAGGAAACGGTCGTGGAATTCGATAATTTACTTACTACATTTTATTCAAACAATTAGATTAAACTACGGACTACAATCACGTCTTGTCTTGATTATTTATGTACATTTAAGTGGATGCTTCTATTTACCATACTGCTGTTTTAGAGGCTACCATCAATTTTTATCAAATGCTTGAGTATGTTGAGTAGTATTTCATGGAGAAATGGTTGCAGCACCTTACAGTTATGATTTGTAAACGAAATATTATTGTACACTTGGCGATTAAAAAGAGTGGCTATGAGTTTCTTGCCCGTTCTTCTCATGAGCCCTACACCCTTGCTTTGCTGAACGTGGCAGTAAACGTAAATTCACAGAAAAAAAATTACGTGTAACTTTGACATTAATAAGTGTTACCTTGTAACCTAATTTGAATAAATTTATTTTGATTTTGGTCCGGCAATATCTAATGCTATACGTTCCCAAGGGGCTCCAGCCACATTTTACACCTTTAATGCACCCCTACAGGGAGTAAAACTTCCGGTACCTTGAGCTATGACATGACCATTTGAGGGTGACATTTGTCACCTTGAGCATTCTCCCATTTATGGCACAAAGCTCCATCTTGGTTAACCAAGCTTTCCCACTGTGCCCAATAACTCTTGATGATAGAGCTCATTGCCGCAACTTCACTCCAGTGAGGTCTCGAAGCACCTGTTTTCTTCCATTCGAGGATAGGTCTTATGTATTTGTCCTCTTGTTGCATTATCTGCAGAGTTTCCTTCCAGTCTTCGCTAAGATCCGTCCTCAACATCCTCACTAGTCCTTTCTGCTTGGCCTCTTGAATGGCGCAGTGCTTACACTAGGTCGGGACACGGTCTATGTGACAGGGTATCTACATTACCATGTGACTTGTCACTGCGATGCTGTATTACGAATTCCTGTAGTTGTTCAATCCATCTTGCTACCTGTCCTTCTGGGTCTTTAAACTGTAGTAGCCATTTCAATGCAGCGTGGTCATTTCGCAAAAGAAATTTCCGCCCCAACAAATATTTGCTGAAATGCTGCAATGTCTTTACGTCAGCTAGAAGTTCCCTTCGCGTGACACACTAGTTCCTCTAAGGTTTGGATAGGGCCTTGCTGAAGTACGCTATTATAAACTCATGCTCTCCTTTACGTTGTGATAACACACCACCAATGCTGGTGTTATTGTCATCTGTATCTACTACAAATTCATGTTCATTGTCGGGATAGCCTAGAATCGACGAAATACACAGATGTTCCTTCAGCTTCTGAAATGCGACGTAACAGCTTTCATTCCAGCAAAACTTTATCTTATCCTCGGTGAGCTTATGCAGTGGCCGGGCGTTGTCAGCATAGTTCCTTACAAACCATCGATAGTAGGATCACAAACCAAGAATTGCCCTGACTTGTGTCTTGTTCTCCCGAACTAGCCAATCCTTGACAGCAATTATCTTATCCGAGTCTGTTTGGATGCGTTTTTCGGAGACCACATGTCCTAAGAAATTCACTTTCTACCTGAACAATGCGCATTTCTTTGGACTAAACTTCAGATTGGTTCCTCGAATCTTCGAGAGTACGCGTTTCAGGTTGCGAAGGTGATTCTCAAAGGTGCATCCTACTATGATAATATCGTCCAAGTAGACCAGGCAGGCGTCTCCAATCATTCCAGTAAGTACCCGTTCCATCAATCTCTCAAAAGTGGCAAGGTCATTACACAATCTAAAGGGCATGACATTGAATTGCCACAATCCTTTGCCTGTGGAGAATGCTGTCTTCTCCTTATTTCGAGGGTGTGTCTCGACCTGCCAGTATCCACTTTTCAGGTCTAGAGTAGAAAACCACTTCATCCCCGTTAGCGTATCCAGAGTGTCGTCAATCCTTGCTAACGGGTAACTGTCTTTCTTTGTGATGTCGTTTAGCTGAAGATAGTCCACACAAAAGCGCATGCTGCCATCCTTCTTCTTCATCAAAACCACTTGTGAACAACATGGACTTGACGAAGGCTCAATAACACCTTTTTTTACCATACCCTCGATCATAGCGTCAATTACACGTTCCCATGCCAATGGTACCTGTCTCGCTGGCGGATCGGTACCTTATTGCTTGTGTTTATTTTGTATTGATCTAGGGCAGTCTTGCCTTGGAGACGCGAAAGTCCCAGGCTCGACTGGTCCTCGAGGCCAAGTGGGGGGAAAGGCTGGCCCAGCCCCGCTACGGGGTGAGGACAGTCGAGGCTGTCCGTCCGGTGCTAAGGCAATGGACGGACAGACGGCGCGGACCGCTCACCTACCGGCTTACTCAGGTGCTCTCTGGACACGGCTGTTTCGGAGAGTACCTGTGCAAGATAGCCGGTAGGGAGCCGACAACCAGGTGTCACCACTGCGAGGAGTGCGACCGGGACACGGCGCAGCACACGCTGGAGGAGTGTCCGGCGTGGGCCGAGGAGCGCTGTGCCCTGGTCGCCGTGATTGGCCCCGACCTCTCGTTGCCGACCGTCGTATCCATGATGGTCGGCGACGACAGGTGCTGGGGCGCAATGAGGTCCTTCTGCGAGGCTGTCATCTCGCAGAAGGAGGCGGCGGAGCGGGGGCGTGAGGAAGATCCTTACGCCCCGGACATCCGCCGCCGGAGGAGGGGGCGCAGGAGACGCGCTTATGTCGCTCTCCTGCCCTCCACCTAAGGGTTCTGGGTGGCAAGGCCTCAGGGGACCCTGCCACCCGTGAGTAAGAACCCATAGAGGGCGCGCGCGGTGTTCCCGCGCGCCTTCTAACGTCGAAAGGGGAGAGCGGTGAAATGCTCTCCCCCGGGGACGAGAGGAGGTCGGGTCCCATTGACCCGGCCGGCACCCACACGGGGGGGCCTGCTATGGATGAATCTTTTTAGACTCCCAACAGGCCCCCCCCACTGGGTGAGAGAGGGAACACCCCAGGTTTTTTTAGTGGGTATACCAGCAATAGGCTGGTGAGTCCCACACGCCCCGCCGGTGCCGTCCCCTAGCCGGCGGGTAGTGCATCAAGCATTTTTTCCTGGGTATCAAAAAAAAAAAAAAAAAAAAAGGGGCGGTCTTGCCTATGTCAGCATCACTTGTCGAGAAGATGTTGGCAAACCTGTTTAACATCGTCTCAGTCTTATTATTTTCTTCTCTCGACAGGTTATTCTGGTAGTCCTTTAAGAGAGAAGACACGTCGTACCTTGCCCTTTGAACTTTGGCGTTGGTAGGCTGTTCATGGCATCTACGCATCCAAACTGCTCCGTCACAGGTGCCCAATATCGTGCCCTTGTTAAGTACCAGCTCCTTGCCGCTTGGGTTCAGTGCGCGTACCGACGTTAACGTTGGTATCCTTCGCCAGAGTGCGTGCAATCTTTCATAGAGCATTGTTGTCCAACCCTTCTATAATTACAAATCGATTTGCCTGATCAGAATTCCTTGGTAGGCAAACCGGTAAGATTGTTTCCGACCTCGGACGAAGTACTACTTTCGTTAGGTAGTACACTTTTCCCGATGACGCACCTTCCATGAATACTTCTGCAAGAAGTCTAAACCCAAGAAGCAGTCATACCCTTCTCCTGGCGGCGTGCCTGCTCCTGGCATAAACGCCATCAGGGTCGCGAGGTCGGGGTTCACCAGCGAGTGAGCTGCTCTGGATGGTTCCGCTGCAGCCGCGGAGTCACGTGGTTCACCTGACGTCGGCGAGGAGGAGTCTCCAAAGCGCCTCTGGTCCACATCTTGACGCTGGTTCCTGGTACACACCCTTTCCACTACCTCCTTCGGTAGTACTGGCATATTTTTATCTCACTTCTGACACCAATTTGTTACTTGCTGGGTTCGAGGAATAAGAATGTAAACAATATTACCGACTAAAATGCGTTTTATTCTATCACACAATTAAAATTAAAACAGAACAAACACTATACTACACTTTTCTACTGTAACTGCTTCAAGCTCCGTAGCATTTTCGCTTCCGTTTGCTTCGATGAATACTTGACCACTTACGATTGTAAACTGACCCGGCGGTGCGCGTGCGCTCTACTTATACGCGGGTAAAGCGTTTCTGGGGTTTTCTAGAAAAGCCATACCCGGTATGTAATAGTACGATGATTCGAGAATGTGCCAGCGTTCTCTCTACTTTACTCGTACCGACAACTACGTAGTGCCGTAAGTATTCAATAGATGGCGCTATAATAAATTATTAGACGGAACTGCCGAGTCTTCCACACAATACCGAGAGATAGCACTGGGTGTAACACTATTTTAAAATACTAAAATGTACTTATTAGTATAGTGTAACTATGTACATGTTTAAGAAAGCTATCGATGACTATCAAGTCTTTCCATATTCATTTCATCTTCCCGGCGGTTGAAACAGCAACGACTCCACATAAATATGACTTTTAAACATTCACGGCGTTCTCTAACACCAGAAGATCGTCATGACGATTAACGTCGACTTATCGACCAAGATTGTTATTCGAATTATAAATCTGAGACAACAAATTCGAATATTCGATTGCCTAGGTTAATCTATTCTGGGCTCAGCTTATTCATAACCACCCGCACGCTCGTCTGTTTTAGCTTCTTTCCGTACTTCCCATTCTCATTTGCTTTTTATAATTTCATTTGGCGTCTTTTATTTTTACATACCTACACCATCTTAGCACACCTTTCCCAATTTTCAATTCTTGTCACCACGTCTTCTTCTAAGCCACATAACAGCTCTTATCACACTATTACTAATTTAATTTTTAAAGACACGGTATATTTTTTTTATGTTAGAATTTTTGCAACAATAATTCGACATTTTAATCTCTTCTGTCAATTTCGACACTTTGCTACATTCGTCTGCAACTCTTTTGCTAATGTCAGTACACAAAAGGCATTTGACTTGTTACTTTTCATGTTCATGTCCATGAATAGGTTGAATCACAATGAAACTACACATGCCTGTTCAACAATTTTATCGAAGCTAATCCATTTATTGTTATGACCTTGCGTAAGAACACACTTACGCAGGCTCTGGAATACTCATAAAGGAATTTCAGAGTTCGAGTAAGATACCACCTTACACCAAACATCGACAGCACCAAATACAGTTCATACATCTTCACCTTATCATAAGCCTTATAGAAATCCATAAAAGCGCAATAAACTTTTTGACCGTTGGCCTAAAAATCTTGACTATGCTTCACCAAAAAGGAAGCCTGATCAAAACAACCCACTCCCTTTCTAAATGCCGCCTGCACATCAATTTTGCTTTACTAAACATTTTTACAATTCTTATGTTATTTTATGTGGGGGCCAGTCAGTACAGATCGGCGACACTTCGACCCAGTGGGATCTTTTGTGTCGACTTCCCCAATAACGAGTGCCATAGATGTTCATAGCAGCCGGGACCGACGGCTTAACGTGCTCTCCGAGGCACGGAGCAGGCGATAATTGTCAATCAATACGCACATAATTTCGAAAAGTCATATAATTTCCGAAAGTCAGAGGTGCGCTACGTGGGTTCGAACCCAAGACCCTCTGCATTGCAGTCTGTTGGTCTCCCCAATTATTACAATTAAATTTTATTTTATCTTAGCAATTTATAATACTGTATGGATTTCGAAAGGGTATGGGATGTACGGATCAGGTCTTTTCCTTACTTAGCATAGCCGAGAAAGTTTTGGCCAAAGGTCAAAAGGTCTATTGCGCTTTCGTGGATCTGGAAAAGGCTTATGATAAAGTGGTGAGGAATGAACTTTGGTCGGTTTTGTCCATGTATGGAGTGAATAGCAACTTCACACGAGCTCTGAAATCTCTTTATGATGATTCCAGAGCTTGTGTTAGGATAAATGGGACTTACACAGAATGGTTTAATATCGAAAAAGGTGTTAGACAAGGATGTGTAGCGTCACCCTGGCTGTTTAACCTATACATGGACAATTGTTTGAAAGATTTAAAAGATTGTGAATGGGGATTAAGAATGAATGAGTTACTTGTCAAATGTCTAATTTATGCCGACGACCAAGTAATACTTGCGTCATCGGCAGAAGAGTTGCAGGCGATGGTAACTATTATGCATGGTGCTTTTGAGAGTAAAGGAATGAAAATGAATGTAAGCAAGACGAAAGAAATAGTGTTTGAAAGGGAGGAGTGCATGAAGAACAAGTGGAGCAAGTGAAAGAGTTTGTATATTTGGTAATTTGTTTACAAGGGTTGGTACACATGAGGGAGATATTAAAAGAAGAACGATTGCTGGCAATAAAGTGAATGGCGCTCTGCGCACTTTTATGAACAGTCGAAATGTATCCGAAAAGGCACGTTTGGCTGTTCATAGAGGACTATTAGTGCTTACACTTACGCATGGTAGTGAAAGTTGGGTATGGCAAAAGAAGCATGAGAGCAGAATAAATGCTGTAGAAATGAGAGCGCTGAGAAATATATGTGGTGTGACTCTGAAAGTTAGAATAAGGAATAGTGTGATTAGAGAGAGATGCAGCATAAAAGTGGATATAGTGACGAGAATAGAAACGGGTATGTTAAGTTGGTTTGGGCATGTAGAAAGAATGGACGAGAACAGACTGACTAAGAAAGTTTATAAGGCTAGTGTGAATGGAACAGTCGCAAGGGGAAGACCTAGGCGAACGTTTCTTGATCAGATCGGAGACGTTCTGGATAAAGGCCAGGTTAAGAGCACCGGCGAGCGTGTATGAGGCATGTTATGAAAGTGAATGAAGCCAGAGAAGTGTGTCAGGATCGTAGCACATGGAAATCCGTAGTCTCTGCCTACCCCTATTGGAAACAGGCGTGAATTTAAGTATGTATGTATGTAAATTTAAAAAACCTAGTAATCAATTTGATCCAAAGCTTATTACAACTATAACTATAATATACATACCTGTCTTCAAGTTCATCTTCTATGTCATCGTCTGAGAACAGCTTCCTTCGTTTCCGCGGTGTCCGCTCTTTGGGCTTGCACTGCTCACAGAACCAATCGCCGTCAGGTACTTTCTGTAAGAATAATTTTCATATTAGCCTATTACCTAGCTTCTACCTTCATTCAAGTATTTTATATATGCTATAAATATATCCTATTCATCTACAAGTTTGGCCGAAAAGCATAACGAACACGCAGAATAATATTAATATATAATTTTTTTGTCAAGGATTCGTCAGTGTCTTTAAACTATATAACATATTATATATTACCTTCCTCGTTGGCCCGGACTGATAGCATAAAATAAAGAAAATATGTCATACACTTAATAATATTATATTATAATGACAAAAAAATTATATTACAACAAAACATAGCACATAACTAAATAAAGTTACAAATACTGCTTTATTGATATCAATATTTTTATTACTTGTCTAGCAGTAAAGGCACCGGCTTGTGGGCACAATGGCGATGTCCAGGGCAGAGCCGAGGCAAGCCACCGTCTACCTTACTCAAATAGGACAAATCTATTACATCTGTAAACATTGCTAACTAGTTCGTCCGAGACCCTACATGTATGTTGGTAGGAGAAATGATCATTACAAGTGTACCATGCTGGACTAGCATTGCAAACGGCTTTAAGTATAATAGATGGATCATACTGTGATACGACGTCACAATATAGTTAACAGATATCATATATTTATCATAGTATGAATCATCTATTGTATTTTTAAGACGTCAAGCCATATACGTTCTGAATTCATTGGCACCTTCAATCTAATCGTAGTTTTACCGTCAATCTTCCTTCATGGGATACCTATGACAGTGCCGAGTGTGTGTAAACCGAGGACAGCACGAGTTATTTTAGTCGAAACCATAGTTTGTCCTGTTACGGCTTACTCCATCAGCGACCCGTCCCAGCGAGCCAGGGCGTCGAACTTACCGTTAGCTTAGGCTTCAAGCAGTACAAGTGGTGTCCCTTGTTGCAGCCGTCGCACAGCAGCATGTTGTCGGGGTCGGTCTTCCTGCGGCACAGGCGGCAGCTGGCGTTGAGGATGCTGGCCGACCACGTGACGCTCGAGTCCAGCGTGAACAGGTGCAGCACCAGCTGCGCGAAGCTGCGGCACTCCATCAGCGACACCTCCCAGCGGGCCAGGGCTTCGAACTCTAGCGGCTTGTTACGGGCCTCGCGGTCCTTGCGCTCCTTGTCGTCCAGACCTGCGCGGAACAACCAAACCATAATATAGATTACTTCACTCATTATCACATTGACTGCCATTTATCAGATACAATAGAAAAAAGATTGTTCGCGGTCATTTATGACCGGCAAGACCTTTATTGTGTTAAGCTGTATTCAAAACGAGATGGACATAAAAACCCAGGATTCAACCTCTTCGTCTTAAATGTAAAAGTAATAAAAAGAAATGACCTCTATATCTCGGGGGTATTTTGATCCACAGGGCCCATATTCAAATTCAACCGAGGTATGACCCCAAGGTGGCTGCACACCAAGTTACAAGTCAATCGGTCCAGTGGTTCCGATGTTATGCCGGTCACTAACAGACAGACACACAGACCCACATAGTGTTGTAGCGACTATCACCAAAACGCTACTACAATTAACCGCCATCATTTGTACTTTGCGCCTTGTAAAATCACGCCACCCGATCAGGTGATCGTGACGTCAGACCACCGGCGAATATTTTTAGCCACGCCTATCGCAAGATGGCTGTCGACGCTATTGTTCAACGGCGCGCGCGCAACATGGCCGCCGCGCGGCTATTGTTCTAAGCTCCGCCTAATGGTCAAGACCGAACCATTATTACTATTAATTGTTAAATGTGTCAAGCACGATCGTTAATTATTTTTAATAATTGTTTTGTCTAATGGAATTAAATATTATTGTCTCTTGAGCTCTGTTGCAACTAATTACATAGTAACTTAAAGTCTAACGTTTTTTGATTACTACCAGTACCCCAGTACACTACACGTCACGTAGACCTGCACAACGAGTGGTCTAGGATACGAACCCTAACCACTTCAGTGTTTTCATTAACCTCTTCGAAGAAGACTCAGAGGTTAACCGCTGCTGGTCCGAATAAATAAAACAAAGATATTTTTTTTAAATCTTTTGCTTTCTGTCTGTTTGTTCCGGCTAATGACATGACATGACATGACGGCTCTGAAACGGCTGGAACCGATTTTGACGGGGCTTTCACTAGCAGATAGTTGATGTTATAAAGAGTAACATCAGCTACTTTTATTTTAGTAAAAAATAGGGTATTGCGGCATAAAATTCAGACCGGCTTGACACTGACGACGACTAGAAGACATCTATCTTCTCCTCGTCGTCATTGTCTCTGGACTGTAATTGGGCTTTCCATTAGGTCCGTTACAATCACTTTGCCGAGACAGGATACAAAAAAAAGATTAGAAAACATAATAAATCCCAATCTCGTTACAATTTGAAGGGTCCTTACCGAGTGGTCTCTTGAGATACTTGTGGTGTATAGCCTGGCTGACCTGCAGCAGCGCGGAGGCGAGCCCCCGCACGACGTCGGACTTCGCCTTGGTGTCCGCCTCGCCGGGCTCCGCCTTCACGCCGTTCACTTTGGGCGCCTCCAGGTAGTGCCCCGGGTCGCGGTATTTGTTGATAGCTATTGATTTCTTGTCATCTTCATCTATATCTGTCAAATTTATTTATAAATTTATTAATGATTAGCTTAGCAATTAGCACAATTTTATTTATATCAATATAACAGAACTATCATAGAAACATTTTTTTATTCATAAAAGGCCTGGCATTTTGCATTTATAGCAACCATGATCATGGTTTATCCAAAACCGAATTTGTGGTCTGAGATAGACCTGGACCAGATTAGAGTAGTACATCGATTCCTTATAGAAGACTACAGCATAAATGATAATTGGTGTGCGAAGTCCATTTTGAAGGAGTAAGATCAGTTACCGGTGGGCACTCGAAGCACCCCGTTAGGCAGGTGGTAGTCGTCGCGGTACTGCTGGTCGGGCCCCCACGTCAGGTAGTCGGCCTGCTTGTCGTAGCCGCGCAGCATGATCGTGCCGCGCCAAGCTTCGCGGTCCTGTTATGTATTACTTCATTGAGACACATTATAAACAAACTTGCGGATCAAAACGAGACAAATAGCCCTCGCTTATGTTAATTTACATTTTTGTTTTAAGCGCGATATTATAAAGAAACATGAGTCGATGACTACTTGAGAAATCAAAATAATAAATAATAGGCCTCGTCAGTTCGGTGGCATAAGTTTATTTTCGCATGCTCGCATAAGGCGACGTAGCTATCTATAATAAATGTTAATTACCTTAAGTTTGAGGGAGCCCAGACAGCCGTGGAAGATCTTCTCCTCGAGCTCGAGGATGTGGTCCCGCAGCGAGAGCTCCAGCGCCTCCGACAGCGAGCAGTCGGGCGGCACGCTGAGCGACGGCTGGAACTTCTTGTGGCGCGTGTAGTGCTGCGACGTCGGCGGCGGCGGCTGCAAGCGTACGATGTACACTGATACTAATTGTTGGGACTAAATAAACAGTCAATCTCGCACGTGTTAATCTTCTAATCAATATTATTTCTATTATTTTACTATAACCTCTTTTACAGTATTAATCTATCGGCACATTTAAAATCTTACTTATATGATATACAAAAGAATACTTAGCTACCTCAATTGAATAGCTCTCAAGTCCTTAATTAATATATTCATTGCTGTGACAAAACTATTACCGTCCAGACTTAAATCCTTTGCATTGCTAGAAACTGACATAGACGAAGTTATAAATGTAATTTCTGGGCTAAAGGACACTTGTGCAGTTGGTTGGGATAATATCCCTACCAACATAATCAAAAGATTAACGTTTTCTTGCCCATCCTTACTCGTATATTTTAAATATGTATGAATAATAGTTATATCTATGATTTTCTATTATTAATACTTAGTTATTTTGTTGAAAACAAAAAAGTGAAATTGAGCTACTTCTAATTCATGAGAGAGTGGCTTATAGGTAATGCTGTCAATGTTTTAGTCCCTTTTGAATCTATAGCATATTTAATGTTAGTTTTAAAAGTTATCGTATTCGTAATAGTAAGTATAGGTTACCGGTGCAGCGGCCGAGTTCAGCAGGTGTACTGGGCACTTGTTGATGTAGTTGACGATGTTGGCTTTGTCTTGCTCCAAGTTCTGCTTAAGCTCACTCTCGCGTAGTCCGCGCTTGTTCAGCGACTGGATTAGTCCTTCTAGCTGTTCTTCTGTGTGGTATACCATCCAGCGGGGACGCTCCGCCTGACGGATTAAAATGGAAATATAGCTTATGGTCATAACGCTTGTTGTTATTTGTTTTCTGTAAATTAATCATTATGCAATTAAATCAAAAATAACATCTCAGTTCAGTCCCGAGCTCCAGATTTTTTTTTTCTTTTAAATTTTGGTTATTATAGATATAAATTGATTAAAATAAATTTTCATTAGTTATATACAGGAACGAGAAAATTTAAATACACAATACTCAAATAATTAGAAACTAAGTTTATGTATTTGAATAATTTATATGTAAATATTTATTAATTGCATATACTCATTATAATATTGATTGATATTTATAAATAATTAATCATCAAACAATATAATGAACCAGATAATTTCGGTATTTAATGACAACGATGATATTTATTGCCAAATGTGTACCTAGTCTGGTTGTTCCATTGGCGAAGATATACAATATGAAATTTATACTACCAGCCAAATTTCGTCTAGACGTTAGGTATCAGTAATAGAACCCATTTTTCAAAAAGAAAGTATAATATTAATAAAATATAATTAAAACATTTTTTAAAACAAACATTAATTTAGTGTGGTCACCGAGTCTAACGTAAACACTATGATTCTTTAGCAATACATTGAATGAAAGCGGGGTGGCGCGCGGGGTGCGAGAAGGGCACAGCTGCAACACAAATCGTAAATTTCGTTTAGTCGCGTGCGCACCTGTGACGCCATCGCTTACTTCCGTGTTTACTTTGCCCGCGCGCGCCGCCGCCCTGTCTTTTGACAATGTATTCAAACTGCGAGTACTACGAAATGGTGCGTTGTTACATTTTGAGTGGAGAAAGTTTAAATGGTGCTCAAAGACTTTACGAAGAACAAAGTGTTCCTCGCCTCCGTAATCAAGGACACGTAAATCCAACAGTGCCAAATCGTGAAACGATTTTAGCTGCTAATCAACGGCTGTTAGACTACGGTCAATTTACTACACCTTCGCATGCCCAAGGATGCGGCAGGCAGAGACTGCCTGTAGAAGTCGAAGACGAAATCTTCGATTTCTTTGAACGCAAACCTCGTGCAAGTACGCGAGACGCAGCCCGGCGCTTCGGCGTGAGTCAGTATGCCGTTTGGAAACTACTGAACACCACCGGCATGCACCCTTATCACTTTCGGAAGGTCCAAGCATTGAATGATGAGGATACTATGTCGGCCTCGGTGGCGTAGTGGGTAGTGTAACCGACTGCCACGCCTGAGGTCGCGGGTTCGATTCCCGCTCAAGTCAAACATTTTGTGTGCATGAACATGGATGTTTGTCTTGGTCTGGGTGTTTCTATGTATAATATGTATGTATTTACAAAAAAAAAAAGTATATATGTATGTTTATCCATTGTCTAGTACCCATAGTACAAGCTCTGCTTAGTTTGGGCTAGATGGTGATGTGTGTATGTAGTAGAATATTATTATAGTAGAATATTATAGAGAATATTATATATTATACTATGCCTCGTCGAAGATTTTGTGAGTGGTTAATTGCACGTCCAAATGCTGACATTTTATGGACGGACGAGGCACTCTTTACTAGAGCCGGGCTATACAATCAGCATAACGAACATTGTTGGTCGTTTCGTAATCCGCACATGATAAGGGAGACCTATCACCAAGTACGATTCAGTGCAAACGTATGGGCTGGCATTATAGGCAATAAAATATTGGGTCCATATTTTATTGAGGGACGTCTCACCGGAGGCACATACTTGAACATGTTGCGACATGTCATAGAAGATTAATTATCGTGGATTTTACTACCAACACGACGGTGCACCACCACATTATGCCACCTCTGTTCGTGAATACCTTAACACGGAATACGGCAGTCGCTGGATCGGTCGGAAGTGAAAAATAACACTACAGTGCTAAATAAGCTAAAAAACAATGTGCAAAAGCGAGTAAGACTGTGCCTAGAGAGAAACGGATTGCATTTTGAAAATTTATTGAAGTACAGCTGAAGATGTGGTAAGTGGATTTTAGTTGTACGCCTCAACCAAAAACCTAAGATGATTACATTTATTTTAAAACGCATAAATCCAACTATTCTACTTTATACTTTTGTTTTACGTATTTATTTTTATGTTGTGCCTAATGAATAATTCAATAAATACTTATTAGGCCTTACGTCGAATAGTATCTCGTGCAATCTCCAGCTCATGAAATAATAAAGAGTAGGTTGGAAATTGATTATGTTATCACTGATATACGCGCGGGGCGCGCGGTGTGTCTTGCCGCCTAACGCGTAGTGCATGTACGGCGCGTGGTGTCCATAATCATAGAAGTTTTTAAGACAACTTTGTAGTGGCTGAATTCATTAATTTTGTACGACTTAGAATAAAAAAAAAATACGTGTCTCATTATTTTACTCAAAGATATTAAAGTTTAGACGGGGACTAAAATCAGGTTGTATAATACCTCAATCCGATTTGGCCAATTCCGTAACGAGTGGAAACAAGCGAAGGTAGTACCGGTCCGAGTGGAGACTCTTGCGACGTAAGAAACTATAGACCAATATCTATTCTCTCGATTTTCAGTAAAATATTAGAATCGTTGATTTGATTTTGAATTAAGTTGATTGTCCACATATTCAACGCTATTTTACATATTTGGTGTCATTTGTTAAAGCCTCATGCGAAGCTATGGATAAAGGTATGCAGGTTGACACTGTTTATACAGATTTTAGCAAGGCGTTCGATGAGGTTTCACACGAACTGCTTGTTAAAAAACTGGCTGCGTACGGCGTCACCGGTAATCTTCTAAAGTGGTTTGTTTCTTATCTAGCTGGGCGGGCGTTTTATGTCGTTGTCAATGGGTTCCGGTCGGACAGGTATACAATTGCTTCAGGCTTCCCCCAAGGTTCTCACCTGGGCCCAGTATTATTTAACGTATATATAAAAGACGTAACATCATGCTTTCGTAATACTAGCATATTTCTTTTTGCAAACGACTTAAAAATTTCAAATGTCATTAGATCTCAACATGACCTAAACCTAATGTAGGAAGATATCAACCGATTATCTGTATGGTCCATTCTGATACAATATGGACGTTTGTCAGAAAAGTCAAATGTATTAAAATGTGATAAATAGTAATTAAGTATATAATATCATATCTATAATTTAAGTATATACATATATATAAACATATTAATTTATATAAGTAATAGATGTTGATACAGTAAACATTTTGCATGTGGTGTTTACCTATAATTGGTTATGCAGTTAGATTTTAGACACAAATACTTGTATGTTCCTATCTGTATTATATCTGTAACAACTATTGTTAAAACATAATAAAAAAAATATAAAAGTGATAATGGAATATAAATTCCTTATTAAAAAAACAGACTCTCAACTAACCTTGCCGTGAACGTAGCACGTACTGTTGTCGCCGGTGCACATAAGCAGGTCTCTGAGCTGCTGCGTGGTTGACTCCAGCCCGTTTAGTTTGTGGGAGAGACCGTTCAGGCTCGTCAGGGGTTTTTTGGGAGAGTTGCCGCGGGAGTTGGCACCTGACTCGTTCTCCTTGTCACTGCCGGCTGTAACGATACAATTTAGAAAATATTAATATAACTGATTTAATCTTTGAATTTTGCTTGACGTGTTATCCTAGCTAATATTATAAATGCAAATGTGAGTTTGTTTATTTGTTTGTTTGTTATGCTTTCACGCTCTAACTACTTAACCGATCATCATGAAGTTTCGTATACACGTTGTCAGGGGAACAGCAAAGGACATAGGATATTTTATCCAGAAATTTAATCTACATTTAGGCGAGCGAAACCGTGGAAGTACTGTAGTGATATAGAGTAGTGGTGTAATAAAGTGTGTGTGTGTATACCTCGCTCCCGCTGCGCCTCGAACAGCTTGGCGACGTGCGCGAGCGTGTCGGCGGCGTCTCCCTGCGCGGCGGTGGCGGGCGCCGGCACCGGAGTGACGGGCTTGTGGCACGCGCCGCGCGCCTCCGCGCCCGCCTCCACGAACAGATATAGATAAAGTGTGTGTATACCTCGCTCCCGCTGCGCCTCGAACAGCTTGGCGACGTGCGCGAGCGTGTCGGCGGCGTCTCCCTGCGCGGCGGTGGCGGGCGCCGGCACCGGAGTGACGGGCTTGTGGCACGCGCCGCGCGCCTCCGCGCCCGCCTCCACGAACAGATATAGATAAAGTGTGTGTATACCTCGCTCCCGCTGCGCCTCGAACAGCTTGGCGACGTGCGCGAGCGTGTCGGCGGCGTCTCCCTGCGCGGCGGTGGCGGGCGCCGGCACCGGAGTGACGGGCTTGTGGCACGCGCCGCGCGCCTCCGCGCCCGCCTCCACGAACAGATATAGATAAAGTGTGTGTATACCTCGCTCCCGCTGCGCCTCGAACAGCTTGGCGACGTGCGCGAGCGTGTCGGCGGCGTCTCCCTGCGCGGCGGTGGCGGGCGCCGGCACCGGAGTGACGGGCTTGTGGCACGCGCCGCGCGCCTCCGCGCCCGCCTCCACGAACAGATATAGATAAAGTGTGTGTATACCTCGCTCCCGCTGCGCCTCGAACAGCTTGGCGACGTGCGCGAGCGTGTCGGCGGCGTCTCCCTGCGCGGCGGTGGCGGGCGCCGGCACCGGAGTGACGGGCTTGTGGCACGCGCCGCGCGCCTCCGCGCCCGCCTCCACGAACAGATATAGATAAAGTGTGTGTATACCTCGCTCCCGCTGCGCCTCGAACAGCTTGGCGACGTGCGCGAGCGTGTCGGCGGCGTCTCCCTGCGCGGCGGTGGCGGGCGCCGGCACCGGAGTGACGGGCTTGTGGCACGCGCCGCGCGCCTCCGCGCCCGCCTCCACGAACAGATATAGATAAAGTGTGTGTATACCTCGCTCCCGCTGCGCCTCGAACAGCTTGGCGACGTGCGCGAGCGTGTCGGCGGCGTCTCCCTGCGCGGCGGTGGCGGGCGCCGGCACCGGAGTGACGGGCTTGTGGCACGCGCCGCGCGCCTCCGCGCCCGCCTCCACGAACAGATATAGATAAAGTGTGTGTATACCTCGCTCCCGCTGCGCCTCGAACAGCTTGGCGACGTGCGCGAGCGTGTCGGCGGCGTCTCCCTGCGCGGCGGTGGCGGGCGCCGGCACCGGAGTGACGGGCTTGTGGCACGCGCCGCGCGCCTCCGCGCCCGCCTCCACGAACAGATATAGATAAAGTGTGTGTATACCTCGCTCCCGCTGCGCCTCGAACAGCTTGGCGACGTGCGCGAGCGTGTCGGCGGCGTCTCCCTGCGCGGCGGTGGCGGGCGCCGGCACCGGAGTGACGGGCTTGTGGCACGCGCCGCGCGCCTCCGCGCCCGCCTCCACGAACAGATATAGATAAAGTGTGTGTATACCTCGCTCCCGCTGCGCCTCGAACAGCTTGGCGACGTGCGCGAGCGTGTCGGCGGCGTCTCCCTGCGCGGCGGTGGCGGGCGCCGGCACCGGAGTGACGGGCTTGTGGCACGCGCCGCGCGCCTCCGCGCCCGCCTCCACGAACAGATATAGATAAAGTGTGTGTATACCTCGCTCCCGCTGCGCCTCGAACAGCTTGGCGACGTGCGCGAGCGTGTCGGCGGCGTCTCCCTGCGCGGCGGTGGCGGGCGCCGGCACCGGAGTGACGGGCTTGTGGCACGCGCCGCGCGCCTCCGCGCCCGCCTCCACGAACAGATATAGATAAAGTGTGTGTATACCTCGCTCCCGCTGCGCCTCGAACAGCTTGGCGACGTGCGCGAGCGTGTCGGCGGCGTCTCCCTGCGCGGCGGTGGCGGGCGCCGGCACCGGAGTGACGGGCTTGTGGCACGCGCCGCGCGCCTCCGCGCCCGCCTCCACGAACAGATATAGATAAAGTGTGTGTATACCTCGCTCCCGCTGCGCCTCGAACAGCTTGGCGACGTGCGCGAGCGTGTCGGCGGCGTCTCCCTGCGCGGCGGTGGCGGGCGCCGGCACCGGAGTGACGGGCTTGTGGCACGCGCCGCGCGCCTCCGCGCCCGCCTCCACGAACAGATATAGATAAAGTGTGTGTATACCTCGCTCCCGCTGCGCCTCGAACAGCTTGGCGACGTGCGCGAGCGTGTCGGCGGCGTCTCCCTGCGCGGCGGTGGCGGGCGCCGGCACCGGAGTGACGGGCTTGTGGCACGCGCCGCGCGCCTCCGCGCCCGCCTCCACGAACAGATATAGATAAAGTGTGTGTATACCTCGCTCCCGCTGCGCCTCGAACAGCTTGGCGACGTGCGCGAGCGTGTCGGCGGCGTCTCCCTGCGCGGCGGTGGCGGGCGCCGGCACCGGAGTGACGGGCTTGTGGCACGCGCCGCGCGCCTCCGCGCCCGCCTCCACGAACAGATATAGATAAAGTGTGTGTATACCTCGCTCCCGCTGCGCCTCGAACAGCTTGGCGACGTGCGCGAGCGTGTCGGCGGCGTCTCCCTGCGCGGCGGTGGCGGGCGCCGGCACCGGAGTGACGGGCTTGTGGCACGCGCCGCGCGCCTCCGCGCCCGCCTCCACGAACAGATATAGATAAAGTGTGTGTATACCTCGCTCCCGCTGCGCCTCGAACAGCTTGGCGACGTGCGCGAGCGTGTCGGCGGCGTCTCCCTGCGCGGCGGTGGCGGGCGCCGGCACCGGAGTGACGGGCTTGTGGCACGCGCCGCGCGCCTCCGCGCCCGCCTCCACGAACAGATATAGATAAAGTGTGTGTATACCTCGCTCCCGCTGCGCCTCGAACAGCTTGGCGACGTGCGCGAGCGTGTCGGCGGCGTCTCCCTGCGCGGCGGTGGCGGGCGCCGGCACCGGAGTGACGGGCTTGTGGCACGCGCCGCGCGCCTCCGCGCCCGCCTCCACGAACAGATATAGATAAAGTGTGTGTATACCTCGCTCCCGCTGCGCCTCGAACAGCTTGGCGACGTGCGCGAGCGTGTCGGCGGCGTCTCCCTGCGCGGCGGTGGCGGGCGCCGGCACCGGAGTGACGGGCTTGTGGCACGCGCCGCGCGCCTCCGCGCCCGCCTCCACGAACAGATATAGATAAAGTGTGTGTATACCTCGCTCCCGCTGCGCCTCGAACAGCTTGGCGACGTGCGCGAGCGTGTCGGCGGCGTCTCCCTGCGCGGCGGTGGCGGGCGCCGGCACCGGAGTGACGGGCTTGTGGCACGCGCCGCGCGCCTCCGCGCCCGCCTCCACGAACAGATATAGATAAAGTGTGTGTATACCTCGCTCCCGCTGCGCCTCGAACAGCTTGGCGACGTGCGCGAGCGTGTCGGCGGCGTCTCCCTGCGCGGCGGTGGCGGGCGCCGGCACCGGAGTGACGGGCTTGTGGCACGCGCCGCGCGCCTCCGCGCCCGCCTCCACGAACAGATATAGATAAAGTGTGTGTATACCTCGCTCCCGCTGCGCCTCGAACAGCTTGGCGACGTGCGCGAGCGTGTCGGCGGCGTCTCCCTGCGCGGCGGTGGCGGGCGCCGGCACCGGAGTGACGGGCTTGTGGCACGCGCCGCGCGCCTCCGCGCCCGCCTCCACGAACAGATATAGATAAAGTGTGTGTATACCTCGCTCCCGCTGCGCCTCGAACAGCTTGGCGACGTGCGCGAGCGTGTCGGCGGCGTCTCCCTGCGCGGCGGTGGCGGGCGCCGGCACCGGAGTGACGGGCTTGTGGCACGCGCCGCGCGCCTCCGCGCCCGCCTCCACGAACAGATATAGATAAAGTGTGTGTATACCTCGCTCCCGCTGCGCCTCGAACAGCTTGGCGACGTGCGCGAGCGTGTCGGCGGCGTCTCCCTGCGCGGCGGTGGCGGGCGCCGGCACCGGAGTGACGGGCTTGTGGCACGCGCCGCGCGCCTCCGCGCCCGCCTCCACGAACAGATATAGATAAAGTGTGTGTATACCTCGCTCCCGCTGCGCCTCGAACAGCTTGGCGACGTGCGCGAGCGTGTCGGCGGCGTCTCCCTGCGCGGCGGTGGCGGGCGCCGGCACCGGAGTGACGGGCTTGTGGCACGCGCCGCGCGCCTCCGCGCCCGCCTCCACGAACAGATATAGATAAAGTGTGTGTATACCTCGCTCCCGCTGCGCCTCGAACAGCTTGGCGACGTGCGCGAGCGTGTCGGCGGCGTCTCCCTGCGCGGCGGTGGCGGGCGCCGGCACCGGAGTGACGGGCTTGTGGCACGCGCCGCGCGCCTCCGCGCCCGCCTCCACGAACAGATATAGATAAAGTGTGTGTATACCTCGCTCCCGCTGCGCCTCGAACAGCTTGGCGACGTGCGCGAGCGTGTCGGCGGCGTCTCCCTGCGCGGCGGTGGCGGGCGCCGGCACCGGAGTGACGGGCTTGTGGCACGCGCCGCGCGCCTCCGCGCCCGCCTCCACGAACAGATATAGATAAAGTGTGTGTATACCTCGCTCCCGCTGCGCCTCGAACAGCTTGGCGACGTGCGCGAGCGTGTCGGCGGCGTCTCCCTGCGCGGCGGTGGCGGGCGCCGGCACCGGAGTGACGGGCTTGTGGCACGCGCCGCGCGCCTCCGCGCCCGCCTCCACGAACAGATATAGATAAAGTGTGTGTATACCTCGCTCCCGCTGCGCCTCGAACAGCTTGGCGACGTGCGCGAGCGTGTCGGCGGCGTCTCCCTGCGCGGCGGTGGCGGGCGCCGGCACCGGAGTGACGGGCTTGTGGCACGCGCCGCGCGCCTCCGCGCCCGCCTCCACGAACAGATATAGATAAAGTGTGTGTATACCTCGCTCCCGCTGCGCCTCGAACAGCTTGGCGACGTGCGCGAGCGTGTCGGCGGCGTCTCCCTGCGCGGCGGTGGCGGGCGCCGGCACCGGAGTGACGGGCTTGTGGCACGCGCCGCGCGCCTCCGCGCCCGCCTCCACGAACAGATATAGATAAAGTGTGTGTATACCTCGCTCCCGCTGCGCCTCGAACAGCTTGGCGACGTGCGCGAGCGTGTCGGCGGCGTCTCCCTGCGCGGCGGTGGCGGGCGCCGGCACCGGAGTGACGGGCTTGTGGCACGCGCCGCGCGCCTCCGCGCCCGCCTCCACGAACAGATATAGATAAAGTGTGTGTATACCTCGCTCCCGCTGCGCCTCGAACAGCTTGGCGACGTGCGCGAGCGTGTCGGCGGCGTCTCCCTGCGCGGCGGTGGCGGGCGCCGGCACCGGAGTGACGGGCTTGTGGCACGCGCCGCGCGCCTCCGCGCCCGCCTCCACGAACAGATATAGATAAAGTGTGTGTATACCTCGCTCCCGCTGCGCCTCGAACAGCTTGGCGACGTGCGCGAGCGTGTCGGCGGCGTCTCCCTGCGCGGCGGTGGCGGGCGCCGGCACCGGAGTGACGGGCTTGTGGCACGCGCCGCGCGCCTCCGCGCCCGCCTCCACGAACAGATATAGATAAAGTGTGTGTATACCTCGCTCCCGCTGCGCCTCGAACAGCTTGGCGACGTGCGCGAGCGTGTCGGCGGCGTCTCCCTGCGCGGCGGTGGCGGGCGCCGGCACCGGAGTGACGGGCTTGTGGCACGCGCCGCGCGCCTCCGCGCCCGCCTCCACGAACAGATATAGATAAAGTGTGTGTATACCTCGCTCCCGCTGCGCCTCGAACAGCTTGGCGACGTGCGCGAGCGTGTCGGCGGCGTCTCCCTGCGCGGCGGTGGCGGGCGCCGGCACCGGAGTGACGGGCTTGTGGCACGCGCCGCGCGCCTCCGCGCCCGCCTCCACGAACAGATATAGATAAAGTGTGTGTATACCTCGCTCCCGCTGCGCCTCGAACAGCTTGGCGACGTGCGCGAGCGTGTCGGCGGCGTCTCCCTGCGCGGCGGTGGCGGGCGCCGGCACCGGAGTGACGGGCTTGTGGCACGCGCCGCGCGCCTCCGCGCCCGCCTCCACGAACAGATATAGATAAAGTGTGTGTATACCTCGCTCCCGCTGCGCCTCGAACAGCTTGGCGACGTGCGCGAGCGTGTCGGCGGCGTCTCCCTGCGCGGCGGTGGCGGGCGCCGGCACCGGAGTGACGGGCTTGTGGCACGCGCCGCGCGCCTCCGCGCCCGCCTCCACGAACAGATATAGATAAAGTGTGTGTATACCTCGCTCCCGCTGCGCCTCGAACAGCTTGGCGACGTGCGCGAGCGTGTCGGCGGCGTCTCCCTGCGCGGCGGTGGCGGGCGCCGGCACCGGAGTGACGGGCTTGTGGCACGCGCCGCGCGCCTCCGCGCCCGCCTCCACGAACAGATATAGATAAAGTGTGTGTATACCTCGCTCCCGCTGCGCCTCGAACAGCTTGGCGACGTGCGCGAGCGTGTCGGCGGCGTCTCCCTGCGCGGCGGTGGCGGGCGCCGGCACCGGAGTGACGGGCTTGTGGCACGCGCCGCGCGCCTCCGCGCCCGCCTCCACGAACAGATATAGATAAAGTGTGTGTATACCTCGCTCCCGCTGCGCCTCGAACAGCTTGGCGACGTGCGCGAGCGTGTCGGCGGCGTCTCCCTGCGCGGCGGTGGCGGGCGCCGGCACCGGAGTGACGGGCTTGTGGCACGCGCCGCGCGCCTCCGCGCCCGCCTCCACGAACAGATATAGATAAAGTGTGTGTATACCTCGCTCCCGCTGCGCCTCGAACAGCTTGGCGACGTGCGCGAGCGTGTCGGCGGCGTCTCCCTGCGCGGCGGTGGCGGGCGCCGGCACCGGAGTGACGGGCTTGTGGCACGCGCCGCGCGCCTCCGCGCCCGCCTCCACGAACAGCCCCGCCACCGCGCGCTGCACCCAGTAGCGGCGAAACGCGCGGTCCGAACCTGCAGGATAAAACCAATTCCATCATGTCATATGTTATCGTTTTATTACAGTCATCATCATCATCCCGGCCGAAAGACATCCACTGCTAGACACAGGCCTCCCCCAAGAACAGTTTTTTTTTAACGTCCTGGGAATGCGTTGACGCCCCTTCCGCGCTCGGGCAAGGCGCGGGTGTCTGGGACTCGAGCCAAAGAAGCCGGCCCTTTACCCACTAAAACCCTGACGACGTTTCTCCAGTACCTAGTGTCGGTGCCACGGGGTTCGCGCTAGCATCCACCGCGACACCGACAGGTCTTAGCCCGCCACGTAACTAGGCGGGCCCCAGCTCTTTGGAGGGGGACCAGTTGGCACAGCCCTCCCCTGTACTGAGGGGGCCCGCGGAACGCTTACGTCCCTCCCTCGGGCCTGTGCTGCTCGGGCGGCAGACTACCCAAGTCAACTGCCCGCAGGCCGCCCCCTAAGGTGGCTGGAGGTCTGCGCTCGCCCTACGGTGGCGCCCTGGACGTCTCCTGCGGTTTGGGTGGGCAGAGACCACCTCCCTCTCCCGTTCCGCCGCCTCCTTTGCGGAAATCACTGCCTCGCAGAAGGCGACGGCGGCCTCCCATGCACCCTCTCTCCGGACCATGGACAGAACCATTTCCGGCAGCGAGAGGATTTGGACACCCAGTGCCCCGGTTAACGACCGGCGCTGCTCCTCCCAAGCCAGGCACTCCACGAGTGTGTGCAGCGCCGTATCTTTGGGGCAGTCACCGCAGTGGTGACAACAAGACGTCTCCTCCCGGCCTATACGACACAAGTACCACCTGAAGCTTCCATGCCCGGTGAGGACCTGCATCAGCCGGAAGGTAAGGGCGCCATGGCGCTACTCCAGCCATTCCTCCAAAATCGGACTTACCCTGCACTTGCCCTGCACTTGGTCGCGCAAGCCGTTCACCCCAGTCCGCCCTTAGGACCGGTTCACACGGCATTGTACTGCACGTTTTTTTGCAGTATACGTCGTAACGAATAAATAGTGGCGCATACACTGTACATAGAACCATTCACACGTCGTATGTACTGCAAAAAAAGCGCTATGCGCGGTGTAAGGGAGACAGATGGATCACGGCGCCCGTGTAATGTACGTCATCCATTGATTAAATTTAGTTCAATATAAAATTATTATTCTTGTCGTGACGGCACGGATGGCACGTTTATGTGTGCCTCGCCTCTGCCGGTGGGGAGTGTTGTGGGTTGGATCACCGCATGAGACAAAACGTGCATACTGTATGGGTTTAATTTTTTTAATTTTTTAATTTTCTTTGTCATTTATTTGTTTTTTATATGGGTTGAGTAATAATTTGTTTTTATCTCTGGGTACGTATCTTTGATTGTTAGTTGTAAAATTGTATGCAGCTGGCTTGATGTCCGTGCGTAACGGTGGTCTCCATTGAAAATCAGCGTTGCGATATCACATCGGTTTTATCGCAACATCAATGCTGAATGGAGACCATTTGTTGCCACAATAGCATAATGTGTATATACATATATATATATATATATATATATATATATATATATATATATATATATATATATATATATATATATATGTATATATATATATTTTTTTCTTTTTTTAATTTTAACTGTTTATTTAATTGTCTTTTTTATTATTTTGTCTATTTTGTAAGAAAAATATGTAATCATATTTCTTTGTGGCAATAAAGAATGATTTCTTTCTTTCTTTTTTTTTTGTATACGTTTTTTACGGCTTGTCAAGCAAATCGAATGAACTTTAACATATTTGGCTTGCAGTGGCGCATGGTATAGCTCTGTCTTGTTCACACGGCACGATGATCATACATTTTTAATCGAATAGCAACCGAACAAGCGTTTTGTACTTGAGCGTCTTTTGGAGAGGTCGCGCTTATCTTAAATAGTTTAGTACGCCCTGATTCTTCATTTATAGAATGTACCCAAAACCTTCTGCTATGTCGGCGGCGAAACTGTTGGCGCCTTCGATTATACCAATATAAAAGTACAACCAAGCGTGGATCTATCACTGACGTCTACTCATTGTGACAATTGTGTGAAGACTGCGGCTATTCGTTTTTTACACGAATGAAAATCTACCGTATGGACACCCGGGTTATTGTACGTTAAAAAAACGAATATAAAAAAACGTGGAGTACAATGCCGTGTGAACCGGGTCTTAGGACGTCGCGGAGCTCCGACCGCCGCACCTCCACCTCTCTCGGCAACGTCCGAAAGCCCTGCACCAGAGCCTCCCCGCGCCACTGGTAGAGCGACGCGAGTAGTCTGGCCTCCAGGTCCCAGGGCGGTGATCCGGCCAGGAGGCTCGAGGCCTCAAAGGAGATCGTGCGGTACGCTCTCGCGACCCTGACGGTCATCACCCTCTACGGCCTCCGCAGCAGGGCGGCGTTACGAGCCGTCAGGTTATGACCCCAAATGGGGCTCCCGTATAGAGCCATCGCCCGCACGACCCTCATAAAGAGCCTCCTGCAGGTGGCGTATGTGTGCAGCGCCACCTCGAGGCCCAACCGCCGGACACGACATGCGCGACCCCTGCTGACGCCAGGACAGCCGCCTGCCGGTGCGTCGCTCCCCGAGCGAGGACGAGCGTATCATCCGCGTAGCAAACTACGCTTACGGGGAGGAGCACACCGCGCAGCACCCAGTAGTATTCGATGTTCCACAGGAGCGGGCCGAGAACCGAACCCTGTGGAACACCGCACAAAATCTCCCGCCGAGACCACCCGCTCGAACCCGGGTATACGACGGCCCTCGCCATCAGGTATGCCCCAACGATTCGACGGAGGTAGGTCGGTACCTGATGGTAAAGCGGTGCCCCCCTTATGCAGCTCCAGGGCAAGGTCTTGAACGCGTTGGCGATGTCGAGAGACACCGTGGAGCGCACACGACGGAAACCGAACTAATTGTCCGCCAGATCCAGTCCCACACCGACCAGGTGCCCGACAAGGCGGTAAGCCACCACTCTTTCGAGCAGCTTGCCGACTTCGTTGAGCAACACAATGGGCCGGTAGGCGGACGAGCTGTTTCCGGAGTAGAACCATTCGCCCGGTCTTCCACCTGTCCGGTGTTCCACCTAAACAGGCTTGAGATATGTCGCCAGCCATGCGTGTGTGCCTTATAATATCGACAAATCTATAAAAATTTGCCTGACACAGTTTCTAAATAGTAATAATTTAAGTATTTTTTATTCGCAACTGGCAAAGCCTAGTAGACTAACAAACCAATCAAATCCTCATTGTCAGTTGCCACTCACCCACATAAGAAGTAAAGTCGAACAGCTCCAACTGCAACTCTTTCAACTTCTTTTCGTACTCCTTCCGCTTGTCCTCGCTCTCCGCCGTGAGTTTCTCGATGGCCAACTTGGTTTCCTCGTCCACCGCTCTGGCCTTCTCTCCTGTGAGCTTGAGCTCCTCTTTCTTGGCAGCGGCCTCCTTACGGAGCTCCTGCTTCGCTGCCTGCACTTGAACTTCGCGTTTACGTTCATTTATCTGAAAAAAAAAACACACATAAGACGTCAAACATTACTCACTTTCTTACACCTGATTTCAGAAAAACCAACCAATGAAGTGTTAAAATCAAACTCGTGTTAACTATAATTTGATTACCTGTTGCCATTTCAAGCGTAATGCTTGATTTATTGTTAATTATTATAAAAAAAAATTATCATTATATCTATATAGTTATATAGTTAACTAGCTTTTGCCCGCAACTTCGTCCGCGTAGAATAGTTACTTTGGGCAGCATTTTTAATCTTTTAAGCACGCCACATAGAGTTGCCTATGGAAAACAGTTTTGTTTATTATTATCGTAAATGCTGCTTTTTTAAGCAATCTGCACTCTTATAAACTGAAATGGAATTGGTCGAAATTATCGGAATATGGGAAATTAAAACATTTTCTACTTTTGCCATTACATAGCCTTCGTGCATCAAAATTTGTCACTAACAGGACTGGGCTGCCAACTTTCAGCCTTAACTTATAGGAAGGCACACCCGATAATTCTAAAGAGTTGAGATACTCTATAGGGTACGATGTCACTTGTTCAGTGTCCGTAACATTATCTACACGATAACATCTCCCTCAACATCTGACATAATTTGTTCGTTTATCTGGCCTACTATTCCATTTGTTGGTCAAGTTGACCAGTCATACAACCATTCTCGATTGCCCATACTTATTGTAGATCTGGATATACATATTACTTAAATCATCTGTGTTAATGACAATTTGAGAAATTTCACGTCTTAGTATTATCATGGTGTTACTGTTTTTAGACGTACAACTTTTAACCGTATATTGCCCTGAGTGAGAATCGTTGTGTAGTTGTACTCGCATATTTGTAGTTAGACAAACATTTTTACTTGTACTATTACATCTATCGGTGTACCCCTAGTAATAACCGGCAGGGTCTGTCTTATCAACAGTTAATAGTACCACCATTCCACCCATTTATGGTGCGATATAGTGTTGAGGGACATCGTACATTCATCCCAAACCAACAGCTTACATAGCTGGAATATTTTTCCGCGCTCACCGCTTTTGCTAATGTTACAAACGCCGCGCTGTGCCGCCGCCGGCGCATCATTCATTGTGTATGAATGTCGCGCGTTTGCGCGACATTTATATAATAAAGAATTTTTACTAATTATACAATGTTTGCGATAAATATACGTATTGTAAAAATAGACAGATTTGTTTGGGCTTCCATACGAACTTTCGTCTCCTATTTCATCCTCATGTAGTCAAAATTACTTATTTACTTCTTATTAAGTGCCTAAATACAAAGTCTCATGGCTTTATCTTCGGTAATGACGAATTCCCATACTAACTTTCATCACTTATTTCAACCCCTTCTTGCCCTCTTTTACAACAAAAGATAACCAATATACTTTCCCAATGTCAAATCTATCTCTGTACCAAATTGCATCAAAATCGATTGTGGTTTAGGCGCGATAATGACGAATTCCCATACAAACTTTCATCCCTTATTTCAACCCCTGCATGCCCTTTTTCACAACAATAGGTAACTATGTTCTTTCCCAAGGTCTAGTCTATCTCTGTACTAAATTTCATCAAAATTTGTTCAGTGGTTTAGGCGCGATAATGATGAATTCCCATACAAACTTTCATCCCTTATTTCAACCCCTTCATGTCTCTGTTTTGCAACAAAAGGTATCTTATATCCTTTTCTAAGGTCTAGTATATCTCGTAACAGACAGACAGACAAACAGACAGAGTTAGTTTCGCATTTATAATATTATTAGTAGCGATTGACGTGTCCGAGAATTGTTTGCACATTTTTATAGATATCTTTTTTTACTATACTGACTTATAACTACTGAAGTACTTACTCGCTTATTTTATTACAAGCTGGAAAACACAAATTACTATGTAATCATTATAGATACCTGATGCATCCTGAGAGCCTGCTTGGCATTCCTCTGTTCGTCGAGTTTCTCCTCAACCACGTCTCGCACTGTCGCGTAACTCAGAATCTGGTTCATCAGGCACTGCAATACCAGGAACTTGTCCTCTGTTGACAGAAAACAAATTGATTATAGCTATATAATGTATATCTGGTAGGCAGACCTGTGGAATATAAGCAGGGTGAATGTGGTTCACTTATATTTCGACAGTTGTGTTCTATGTAAAAAGAGCCAGACTAAACCTAATCTTATCTTATCTTGATCCGGGGGCCAGTCATTGTAGACCGGCGACACTTCGACCCAGTGGGATCTTTTGTGTCGGCCCCGAGGTTTATCCCTGAGCTATCTCCCTATGAATGTACTGCATCAGTCGCAGCGTACACTTCAAAGGGAGAAGCCTGAAGTCTTCAGGGTTCGGATATGCCAATCCCATCAGACCCATCCTTAGTCCGGCCAACGCGTCACATTCACACAGTAGGTGTGATATGGACTCGTCCTGTTCACCACAGGCTCTGCAGATCGAGTTGTTTGACAATCTCAATCTGCACAGGAAGTCGTTGATGCCAAAATGACCAGTAAACGCTCCTGTGAGTAGGCGTATTTGGCCCTTGTTGTACCCGCAGAACTTCCGGGTAAAGCCCGTGGCTCTGTTTGCAATGAATTTCTTGGAGTGTTCCAGATCCCTAAGGGCCATCCACTCCAGCCTGTGTTTATCATTGCCATGTGCATTCAAAGCTGCCTTGACGGTACTCTCAGAGACCTACGAATGGCTCGGGGCCCAAAAATTGTTGCTCCGAGCCCTTTTTGGCTAATACATCAGCCTCCTCATTACCCTGCACCCCTGCATGCCCCGGAACCCACACCAGCCTGACTGTGTTTTTCCTGCCAAGTTTGTTCAGGGCTTTAACACAGTTCAGGACCAGTGCTGAGTCCACCCTACAGAAGTTCAGAGCCTTAAGAGCAGCTTGACTGTCACTGAGAATATAAACAATCTTGTCAGTGACATTGTTGTTAATATTCTCCTGCGCACAGGCAATTGTAGCATAGGTTTCCGCCTGGAAGACCGTTGCATATTTGCCCATGCTTTGGTTCACCTTGCCTAAACCTAATTATATCAAAAGATGTTTATTCCATCATCAAGGTCTGTTTGGTTACCATCAAGGTAAGATTATGTAGAGGATTTTAGGCAATGCAATTTTTGAGGTATGAAGACTCAGGCTTCAGTTTTAGTGTAGTTGCTCTTAAGGCAAGTTGTCTTTGATTAAGTCTCGATTGCTAGTAGTAATGTGCGCTGCACCTTGAGTCGCAGGCCGGCGTCGTCGGCGCTGGTGTAGCCGCCGCGCTGGTGGTAGTGGTAGTGGACACTTACCCAAGTCGAGATCAGCGACGTGTGTGGCGGCGAGGGCCCGCAGCAGGTGCGGGTGCTGCACCTTGAGTCGCAGGCCGGCGTCGTCGGCGCTGGTGTAGCCGCCGCGCTGGTGGTAGTGGTAGTGGACACTTACCCAAGTCGAGATCAGCGACGTGTGTGGCGGCGAGGGCCCGCAGCAGGTGCGGGTGCTGCACCTTGAGTCGCAGGCCGGCGTCGTCGGCGCTGGTGTAGCCGCCGCGCTGGTGGTAGTGGTAGTGGACACTTACCCAAGTCGAGATCAGCGACGTGTGTGGCGGCGAGGGCCCGCAGCAGGTGCGGGTGCTGCACCTTGAGTCGCAGGCCGGCGTCGTCGGCGCTGGTGTAGCCGCCGCGCTGGTGGTAGTGGTAGTGGACACTTACCCAAGTCGAGATCAGCGACGTGTGTGGCGGCGAGGGCCCGCAGCAGGTGCGGGTGCTGCACCTTGAGTCGCAGGCCGGCGTCGTCGGCGCTGGTGTAGCCGCCGCGCTGGTGGTAGTGGTAGTGGACACTTACCCAAGTCGAGATCAGCGACGTGTGTGGCGGCGAGGGCCCGCAGCAGGTGCGGGTGCTGCACCTTGAGTCGCAGGCCGGCGTCGTCGGCGCTGGTGTAGCCGCCGCGCTGGTGGTAGTGGTAGTGGACACTTACCCAAGTCGAGATCAGCGACGTGTGTGGCGGCGAGGGCCCGCAGCAGGTGCGGGTGCTGCACCTTGAGTCGCAGGCCGGCGTCGTCGGCGCTGGTGTAGCCGCCGCGCTGGTGGTAGTGGTAGTGGACACTTACCCAAGTCGAGATCAGCGACGTGTGTGGCGGCGAGGGCCCGCAGCAGGTGCGGGTGCTGCACCTTGAGTCGCAGGCCGGCGTCGTCGGCGCTGGTGTAGCCGCCGCGCTGGTGGTAGTGGTAGTGGACACTTACCCAAGTCGAGATCAGCGACGTGTGTGGCGGCGAGGGCCCGCAGCAGGTGCGGGTGCTGCACCTTGAGTCGCAGGCCGGCGTCGTCGGCGCTGGTGTAGCCGCCGCGCTGGTGGTAGTGGTAGTGGACACTTACCCAAGTCGAGATCAGCGACGTGTGTGGCGGCGAGGGCCCGCAGCAGGTGCGGGTGCTGCACCTTGAGTCGCAGGCCGGCGTCGTCGGCGCTGGTGTAGCCGCCGCGCTGGTGGTAGTGGTAGTGGACACTTACCCAAGTCGAGATCAGCGACGTGTGTGGCGGCGAGGGCCCGCAGCAGGTGCGGGTGCTGCACCTTGAGTCGCAGGCCGGCGTCGTCGGCGCTGGTGTAGCCGCCGCGCTGGTGGTAGTGGTAGTGGACACTTACCCAAGTCGAGATCAGCGACGTGTGTGGCGGCGAGGGCCCGCAGCAGGTGCGGGTGCTGCACCTTGAGTCGCAGGCCGGCGTCGTCGGCGCTGGTGTAGCCGCCGCGCTGGTGGTAGTGGTAGTGGACACTTACCCAAGTCGAGATCAGCGACGTGTGTGGCGGCGAGGGCCCGCAGCAGGTGCGGGTGCTGCACCTTGAGTCGCAGGCCGGCGTCGTCGGCGCTGGTGTAGCCGCCGCGCTGGTGGTAGTGGTAGTGGACACTTACCCAAGTCGAGATCAGCGACGTGTGTGGCGGCGAGGGCCCGCAGCAGGTGCGGGTGCTGCACCTTGAGTCGCAGGCCGGCGTCGTCGGCGCTGGTGTAGCCGCCGCGCTGGTGGTAGTGGTAGTGGACACTTACCCAAGTCGAGATCAGCGACGTGTGTGGCGGCGAGGGCCCGCAGCAGGTGCGGGTGCTGCACCTTGAGTCGCAGGCCGGCGTCGTCGGCGCTGGTGTAGCCGCCGCGCTGGTGGTAGTGGTAGTGGACACTTACCCAAGTCGAGATCAGCGACGTGTGTGGCGGCGAGGGCCCGCAGCAGGTGCGGGTGCTGCACCTTGAGTCGCAGGCCGGCGTCGTCGGCGCTGGTGTAGCCGCCGCGCTGGTGGTAGTGGTAGTGGACACTTACCCAAGTCGAGATCAGCGACGTGTGTGGCGGCGAGGGCCCGCAGCAGGTGCGGGTGCTGCACCTTGAGTCGCAGGCCGGCGTCGTCGGCGCTGGTGTAGCCGCCGCGCTGGTGGTAGTGGTAGTGGACACTTACCCAAGTCGAGATCAGCGACGTGTGTGGCGGCGAGGGCCCGCAGCAGGTGCGGGTGCTGCACCTTGAGTCGCAGGCCGGCGTCGTCGGCGCTGGTGTAGCCGCCGCGCTGGTGGTAGTGGTAGTGGACACTTACCCAAGTCGAGATCAGCGACGTGTGTGGCGGCGAGGGCCCGCAGCAGGTGCGGGTGCTGCACCTTGAGTCGCAGGCCGGCGTCGTCGGCGCTGGTGTAGCCGCCGCGCTGGTGGTAGTGGTAGTGGACACTTACCCAAGTCGAGATCAGCGACGTGTGTGGCGGCGAGGGCCCGCAGCAGGTGCGGGTGCTGCACCTTGAGTCGCAGGCCGGCGTCGTCGGCGCTGGTGTAGCCGCCGCGCTGGTGGTAGTGGTAGTGGACACTTACCCAAGTCGAGATCAGCGACGTGTGTGGCGGCGAGGGCCCGCAGCAGGTGCGGGTGCTGCACCTTGAGTCGCAGGCCGGCGTCGTCGGCGCTGGTGTAGCCGCCGCGCTGGTGGTAGTGGTAGTGGACACTTACCCAAGTCGAGATCAGCGACGTGTGTGGCGGCGAGGGCCCGCAGCAGGTGCGGGTGCTGCACCTTGAGTCGCAGGCCGGCGTCGTCGGCGCTGGTGTAGCCGCCGCGCTGGTGGTAGTGGTAGTGGACACTTACCCAAGTCGAGATCAGCGACGTGTGTGGCGGCGAGGGCCCGCAGCAGGTGCGGGTGCTGCACCTTGAGTCGCAGGCCGGCGTCGTCGGCGCTGGTGTAGCCGCCGCGCTGGTGGTAGTGGTAGTGGACACTTAC
Source organism: Catocala nupta (assembly GCA_963675205.1). Taxonomy (NCBI): domain Eukaryota; kingdom Metazoa; phylum Arthropoda; class Insecta; order Lepidoptera; family Erebidae; genus Catocala; species Catocala nupta. Next base: position 1,031,046 of record OY776087.1, read on the forward strand.
CCAAGTCGAGATCAGCGACGTGTGTGGCGGCGAGGGCCCGCAGCAGGTGCGGGTGCTGCACCTTGAGTCGCAGGCCGGCGTCGTCGGCGCTGGTGTAGCCGCCGCGCTGGTGGTAGTGGTAGTGGACACTTACCCAAGTCGAGATCAGCGACGTGTGTGGCGGCGAGGGCCCGCAGCAGGTGCGGGTGCTGCACCTTGAGTCGCAGGCCGGCGTCGTCGGCGCTGGTGTAGCCGCCGCGCTGGTGGTAGTGGTAGTGGACACTTACCCAAGTCGAGATCAGCGACGTGTGTGGCGGCGAGGGCCCGCAGCAGGTGCGGGTGCTGCACCTTGAGTCGCAGGCCGGCGTCGTCGGCGCTGGTGTAGCCGCCGCGCTGGTGGTAGTGGTAGTGGACACTTACCCAAGTCGAGATCAGCGACGTGTGTGGCGGCGAGGGCCCGCAGCAGGTGCGGGTGCTGCACCTTGAGTCGCAGGCCGGCGTCGTCGGCGCTGGTGTAGCCGCCGCGCTGGTGGTAGTGGTAGTGGACACTTACCCAAGTCGAGATCAGCGACGTGTGTGGCGGCGAGGGCCCGCAGCAGGTGCGGGTGCTGCACCTTGAGTCGCAGGCCGGCGTCGTCGGCGCTGGTGTAGCCGCCGCGCTGGTGGTAGTGGTAGTGGACACTTACCCAAGTCGAGATCAGCGACGTGTGTGGCGGCGAGGGCCCGCAGCAGGTGCGGGTGCTGCACCTTGAGTCGCAGGCCGGCGTCGTCGGCGCTGGTGTAGCCGCCGCGCTGGTGGTAGTGGTAGTGGACACTTACCCAAGTCGAGATCAGCGACGTGTGTGGCGGCGAGGGCCCGCAGCAGGTGCGGGTGCTGCACCTTGAGTCGCAGGCCGGCGTCGTCGGCGCTGGTGTAGCCGCCGCGCTGGTGGTAGTGGTAGTGGACACTTACCCAAGTCGAGATCAGCGACGTGTGTGGCGGCGAGGGCCCGCAGCAGGTGCGGGTGCTGCACCTTGAGTCGCAGGCCGGCGTCGTCGGCGCTGGTGTAGCCGCCGCGCTGGTGGTAGCGCCACGTGGCGCAGCGCCCGCCCGCCGCCGAGCCCGACGACAACAGGTGCAGTCTACATGGAACAAACGTCATTATTTCACCTCGTACAAATTGTCAGTCTTAACAGACCTATCTAGCACCAAAACCAATGACTTATATCCAAGGTGCAGAGAGCAACATACATATAAAGGCAGTTTTCAAGGTCTGCCAGCACAGTTTACATCATATGAGCCTTTAACATAATATACAACCATCTCTTTTAGAACAGGCGAATATAATCACATCCAAAAATTTATGATGATGTAAATAAGTATAAAAGTACAAACCTTAAAACCTCACTGACTGTGGTAGGGTCCAGTGGTAGTTTGCTGAGTGGTGTGCCTAAATAAGTCTGAGACCATTTGCTTGCTTTGGTCGCCAGCTCCACCGCCTTTGTGACACCCATCTCACTGTCAGCTTCTTTGTCCTCTGCAGATAGGATGTTTGTGATCAACATAAAATACTATGATATTTTATGTTGATCTTTCATGTTTACACATCATAATGTGTAAACACGAAAGCTGAGACAGAAGATTAACAGTTATCTAGAGTAGTCACTGCGGATGACTACACTAGATGACTGTTAATTTCATATAATACGATCCAGCTGTTTAACTGAGCAAACCTAAAAACACTTCATACTTTAATATGAACTTTAAAATATAACAATAAGGATACCACTCACCAGTAGACAGTAAAATGCCACCAGTCTCATTGTACTCCTCAGCCTCATCCTCTTGCAACAAGAACACTGTGGTTAGAAACATCTGTATCAGGTCACTGAATACACCGGCATGTTCCTTCATCGTCAGAGCCTTCCTGAACGTCTCCAGGTCCAGCTGGTTGTGGAACACATCCTTCACCTTCAGGACCTCTGCGTACATATACACGAATTCCAGCACAGACAGGAAGTCCCCGAAGTGCTTGTGAGGTATACCTTCCACCTCTATTGGAGTGCCTTTTGGTATTACCTGTAAGAATAATTATTTTATAAATGCCATTATTGACAAGTTCAAATTGCAAGTACTTTGAATGATTAAAAACCATAATAATTTTTCAAATGCTGGTATTAGTTATTAGCGACATGCAAATAAGAACCTACATAATCGGATCATCTCGAATCACGGGATTACATCGCTATGAAACTATGAATACAAATCGTCAAAAAATATCATTAGAACAGTGACGACCAACCGGTCGACTTTGTGCTATCAAATATGTACTTTCGTTGCAATTGTTCGTAAAACCAACTTAATAATAATCATAATATAATTAATACTTATAAATATTGGCGACTTAATACATTATAAGTCATGTGCGCTACAAAATAGACGATCAAGTAAGTCCTAGTGGCAATTAGATGTCAAGATCGTCAGCAACGCACCTGGAGATAGTTTGAATAACTATCTATCACAAAATAAATGTCAGTCGTGACGAGAGTCTTACCCTTTGGTCTTCCAGCTCCATATCATCCTTGACCTTCTGCCACTCCTTCATGTAAGCCTGTAGTCGGGCGGTCTTTTCTTTCTTCCTAAGTCTTTCCTCTTCTTTCCGCTGTCGCAATTGATCTTCTGCTTTACGCATCTTTTCTGCTAGTTCCTGGGCACTCTTCTTTGCTGCTGGATCCATAGGTGGTTTGGTTTTTTGGACTGTTGGTGAAAAAGAATTAGCTATTATCTTTGTTTATTAGATGTTACAACAAGTTTATTACTTCATTGGAACAGTAGCGAGATATCAAATATAGTTTGTAGTCTTTAGGGACTACTCGATCGTTTAGTATATCAAGCAAATTTTCTCTGGATTTTTTTTTAAATAATTTTTGTGGCAGCAATTTCTGGCAAGTGCTGAAAATCCAATATAACTGAACCGAAGCTGATGCCTCACAACCGGCCGCAAACAAACGCAAATGTGTGCACCAGATCAACCAATGAATAGAAAAACATAATTACCAATAGAAAGCTTACCCTTGTCAGTCTTCTTCAAAAACTTATCCATGGATTGCTGCCCTTTTTTGTCTGAGATGGGTTTCTTCAAGGATTTGTTCAGTTTAGAAGCAGACCCTGGTTTGACCTGAGCCTTAGATGCTGGCGGTGATTTGAGAAGTTTCTTGGACAAGGCGAAGTCTGGTGGAGCGCCCGTGAATATTTGGTCAAAGCTTACTTTGCTTATACTGTACTTTTCTAGTGTGGATTTCTGTAAAATTGTTAAGATTGTCGTAATTCTGATCTCGTGAAGGGCTTTACAAATACAGTCGAAACCGAATATAACGACATCGTTTATAACGACGGATTGATTATTACGACCAAATGGCAAGATCCTGACTGGATGCCTATATAAACAATTAAATAATGATACCGCCTATAACAACATAGGATACAGCGACATATCGCTTAAAACGAAGACGAAAGGTTATCGATATTCATCGGCTTTAGCGACCAACCGATTTACTTGTTCCAGCAAAATAAAACAAATGGAACAATTTAATTTTTAAAATTTTACTTATTCCTATCTATGAAGGAATATTTTAAGCTGAGTACGGCTTATAAACTACACTTAGTATATTGTATATAAGTTGTTTTAGAATAACATTTTTATTTCTTTTTTCGACATTTTATTTAAAACGATTTCTTAAGCATAACCTATACACATACTACATAATTGTACATATTTAAAATTCTAAACATATATATGACAATTAATATGACTACATACTTATGTATATTGCTTATAACAACTATCGGACATAACGTCTGAAGTTATATGGTCCCTTCAATGTCGGTTTTGACTGTATTCTACAAATCGGCGTAACAAACTCGATAAACTGTCTGTGGATAAAACCATATGTGTGCAAGTAGACATTAAATTCATGAATAATATCAGAGATGAGTACATATAACGCCTCACGCATATAGTTAATTAACATTATAACATAATAGATATTTTTATTAAAATAAGAACTCATTACAATACCAATTCCAGAAAAATAAAAACCCAGACAGCAGTCAAGTGGAACTAATAAGATATTATACATTCCTTTTATTTTCAGCACACATCACAATATGCATATATTAGACAAACATAAATAGAGCTCTAAGACAATTGAAATGGTGCAAGTTATGGTTATCCCAAGTCAATAGACTGATCTCAATTAATTGCCCGTTGGGTGCAAGCAGTTAATGATTGACAGAAGCATATTCAGCAGTAGCAATCCTCCTCAGTTCATTAGCATGGCCAAGCTGGCATTGTAAGTAGTTAAAGATGCCCATCTTTATCTACTTATTATGCAACATGATGGGTGTGACCCATAAAGAGTTGTCACAAAACTTCTTTTACTTGTTAAAGTGCTCTAAAGGTAACCCCTGAAAACTTTACAGACAATTTCTTCTAACTTGAGCTATACTCTATTTGGTGTATTTAACTAAAGGTAAACAATCTTGATGTGTCTTTTTTATATTTTATCTAAAAACTCAGTTTAAAAATAAAATGCTGCTAAAGATCAATGTTAATACAAAAATAATGATTACTAAATCAATTGTACCATTAGTTTAAGCAGGAGTTTATTTGTTTAATATGTGTATATTTGTTTAAAAAGTCACATCAAGATTGTTTACCTTTAGTTAAATACTTAACCAAATGCAGTATAAGTACATATTTATTTTAAAATAAATGCTACAATATACATATACATATTTTGTAATAATGGGTTGCTAGCTACCCCATTCTCTTCTACAAGAAAAATCACAAACAATACACAAAAATCTTTAACAGCAGCTGTTTCGCAAAAAAATATTTTAGTCTTTGGCCCAAATTCTCTCGCATTCGTAAGTTACGAAAGGGTTGAGTCGGAAATCATTGTAATAACCATCTTTGGTTTCACAACTTTTAATGGAAAAGTAGAAAGCTCAACCTACCGTAGAACACAGACAATAACTTGTTGGTTGTACATTTGTTTTAGAAGTTTATATGACTTCCTATACAATTTCAAATTGTTTTTAAATTATTCCATGACATATTTTGTATATCTTTTCTTATTTTAAGATATTTATGATGTAAGTATTAGTAGCAATTTATTTTGCAAATGGCTACTATCTTCGTTAACCCAGCCAAGCTAGAATGCTTGCATTAGGAGTGGGTTCACACCGGTAGTGCGATACAGGATTCAAACCTACTACTGCTTGAAAACAAGACCAATGTTTGATCTATAGGGCTATAATCAAATTAATTACATGATGTTTATACTAAATACTTACGCACATTACTTAAGATGACAATGATATGCTAATCCTAAGTAACATGCGCAAGTATGCTTGAGTTATTATGCTGCAGAACATTGACATACATGATGAATTAGCTGTAGTGACTTTTAGAACAAATTAAATCTTACCTTTATACATATAACACCATCTGGTCCACCCTCTACGAACTGTTTGAGGAAAAGTCGGTTCTTATCGCGTGTATACACGCCTTTGCGCCTGCGCACGCGGTCGAACGGCGCTGTGCCGATCTGCCCTGACTCCGAGGGTTCCGCCTGATCGTACTGTTCCACCTCGTAACAGTATGATGCAGCCGGTATGACGGCTTTGCTGTGGAGGACAATAACATAACATTATTTATTTCCTTAAAGATGCTATGTTTTAACACATTCAATTAAGTTGACATATCAGACTTTGGAATTTCAAGATAGAAATCCATGTGAATGATCTGGGAGTTAAATCTGTGGCCCATAATTGATAGTATTGTAAGTGCTACCAATTACTGATCGCTGACCAATAAACTAGACATTTGATATGTAATAGTTAGCCTAGACAGGATTAGTGGTATTATACAATATAATCTAAATAAGTCTAATTAATGTTTACTAAAGCATAAGATTTCAAATTATAAGTATTGTTAGCTATACGTTTGTCTAAGAAGTGGACTTACAACCTTAATTATTGGGCTCTATATCAAGTAAAATCGGAGAGTCTTAACATACATATAATATACAATAAGATGACTAAATTTTGTATTTATGACCAACAATTGCAATAATTAGGTAAAACTCTATAAAAAATCTATTATCCCCAACTTATTTTAATTATTCTTACTTTTAATATAAGTATACAGATATATTTTTAATTTGATAAAATCAATTAGACAAGGTGTATGCCACCCCCTACAATTTACCACCAGCTGTACTTATCCAGTTCTACATAATAAGCACAAGCCTATTATTATAATTGGCAAATAGTTATAGTACCAGACACTAGTATTTGTGATTTATATACATAATACATAACATGTCTTAATTACATTGATACTGATACTGAGAAATGCTCTATTAGTAATGCTAATGACTGTTTGTCTAACTTGGGGCTCAAAACCTAGGTTTTAGTGCAAACTGCCACCACTATATAAATGATAAATCTTGTATGTTTTACATACAATGTACTTCATAAACTAACACTTATATATAGATAAGATTAGGAACTAATACACTGGCATGTGTCTAGCACATTCGTCATGGACAGGATGTGTGGATAAGTAGCCACCATGCTACAATCAATACAAGTGTAATAATTATGTTCATTTGTATGTACAGACTATAGCTCTGCTTTGTTCTCTCATTAAGTAAAATTATGATAATATTAATGTATGAGATGGTGGGGCATGATACAGTCTTTGAGCCATGAGCAGCACAAGAATTATGAACAAAATATTGTTCTCTTTATATAACACCTTTAAAATGGACCTGCTTATAAAAATGCTGACAATACATGTGGAGATAACATATAGGTTTATGCACAATGTGACATTGCTATACATTAAAATGAATGCAGGAAGCCCTAATGTAATACTGTATTTGCATTATGAGGAAATTTCATAATTTATTATTTATTATAATTGTGGGCCATGACCATGACACAGTAGTCACAACACAAAATAATCAATTTGTTAAGATCACTAAAATTATCATGGTCATGGTTATAAAGTGTAGTCATTTATAAAGTAAACATGCTGCTGGACCACTGAAACTGAATAAAATAGTTATTAAATATTATATCATTTGGAATGCCACTGTGATGTTTCAAGTTCTATCCCCAAGCATGTGCCTCTGCCTTTTTAAAGTTATATGCATAATAACTAGATAATTATAACACACTTTAACGGTAAAGGAAAACATTGTGAGAAACCCTGTATGTCTGAGAAATCTACATAATGTTCTTGAGCAGTATGAAATCTGCCAACCTTCACTAGAAAAGTGGGGCGATCTATAAGCTAACCCCTCTCACACTCATCTGTGGCACAGAGATCTGTGGCAGTAGGCCAGTTCATAAATACCGCTGATATTATTATTGTGTCCTATTGGGATGAAGAGTGCTAATGATGATAGCTTAATGGAAGTGCATAATATCTGAACCTAATTAGACCAGGAACCCTAACTAATACATTTGGAAATCATAATGTTAGGATCAGGAACAACTGTAAAGAGCAAGAGAGCTTTTAAGATTTGAAACAATATAATAATGCAATTTTACAAGCCTTTTAGTTAGTTTAGCTATGGCTGGGTACTATTTATCAATATACTAGTGACTCATAGTCATATTAAAATGTAAGTATGTGGGAAAACTTGGGGGAAAACTTCCCAATAATAATATAACTAAATGAATTAACTGCTATATAGGCACAGTACTTAATTCATTTACTTAACATTGACTTATCATGGACTTTTCCTGGAGGTTTTCCTAGATTCATAAGAAAACTAGTTTGATTGCAGACTGGGGTATTAAATGCAGAAATTCTTAAAAGTACCTCTGGCTACCTGGGGTATGCTTCAATAATTAATTAGAATAGGCAATAGTGCCCAGCTACACACCATAAACAATATTTTTGTTTGTGGTGTACATACTTTAACAAAATATGTTATTTGATTTTAACTGGTGTCAAAAGGTCATGATATTACTATACAGATGATAATTTTACATTTTTGTAATACATAAACATTTGCAGTGCCATAATGTTACAAAAATTGGATTTTGGGTTTTAAATTATGTGAATTTTATATTCAGTAGTGTAGTAATTTCACCAAGGAGATAAGAGGTGTTATATTTTAGCAAGTACAACATATTTTTACTGAAAGAGGCAAGCTTTGTGTTTAAGTATTCAATATCTAGATTTCTACTGCAAAGTTTTGATAGGAAGACCTAACATTATTGGATTCTTATTAAACATTATTTATTGCTGTTGATGTGATGTTTGATAACATTTGTTTATCAGCTAACCTAGATTGTGTTATGATAATTTCAATTAGAATTTAGGATACATTTTAGTAATAGTAGCTGTTATAATTTTATGACTTATTTAATTCTAATTATTAGATAAAATAAGAATCAAATAAGTCATTTTTTATCATCAATTTCACATTTTCTCATTTTAACACATTTCTTAAATTTAATTTTTTAGTATTAATGTTTTAACTGACCTGTCTGGATGTTGTTTCTGTGCTGTGACTGACAGTATGTGAGCCTCACTCCACAGGTCCCCCTCCAAACAGGCCTCAACAGTTTCCCCAACAAAGTATCTGTCCCTCACAAAGTTAAAAACATCCTCTGACATTTCAGCAAAGGAGCATCGCTTAGTTCTGACAGCCAGATACAGTATTGGTATACGCAACTCCATGGGAAAGTCTCTGAGAGCTCTCCTCGCTGCCTTCTCACTGCTCAAAGCCTCTGAGTATGTCAAATTGTTCTTTCCAGTCATCTCACATGTCCACACCATTGAATTGACCAAAATGATCCTCTCACAGTATTCTCTGTAAATAAACATTAATCAATTATCATGTTATTATGATAAAAATTGTGACGCGTCTGACAGAAATAGCAAAATATCGTGTCACGCTCGCGTTGTTGCACGACCCGCCGCGCGCTAACAATGCCAACGTTCCCTGTTACACTGATAACTACATAAAACGCGACAAATTCGCAAAATTTCGGCGACTATTGTTTACAATTAGACTTACTCGTAATCTTTGAATATCTCGTCGGTAATCTCACAGTGGAAGACCTCATCGTCGTCCCGGAGGTACTCCGACGCCTTTGATTTCTCAAATGCTTTCCTTTTCAACAGAGGCATGTTGAGAGTTCGCGGGTCACAACGGTGGGAAAACGATCAAAAGTTCGTTAAAATAATAACACTTGGGTTGTATATCACTTAACTTTGTACGGCGCATCTAAATCTATGTTCCATTGAATAGCACATGAGGAAATTGATACGTTTTGTAAAATATTTCGAGCGAAAAATGTTGCGTGGTTTCGGTTGACAAGCCAAAAAACGGCGCGCTGAGGCGCTTCTTTTTACGCCAGAAACATATGAACTGGGTTATGCTAATTCATGCAATTATACTAAAATGGTAGAAATTATGTAGTAATATTATAATTATAATATATAGGAAATAAGTTTGATTTTAAAATATTAAAGCACTATTAAATAAATTGATAACATTACTAAACGCTATTAGCAGGCGAAACAAAGATTAGTAATAGAGATAGAATTATGCTTTTAATCAGGCCAACATAATGCAAAAATTAACCAATAATTAATGACGCTGCGTGTTCTTTAACTAGACAAGCGCTTGTTAACTAGTGGACACCCAAGTTCAATAAAAATACACTCGATAAAATTTATTTATTAGTAATCCGATGACCTATGACTGATACAGGGTTTTGAATGGCAACCATCAGCAATGGATAGCTAAGTAAGACTCTTAAAGCAGATGAACCTCAATTTTTCACAGTTTTATTTCGCGTTCTACGCATCCCACTAATATCGAGTTTCACTAGATGTTAATAGTTTCGCTGTAAACAATTAACTTAATGAGAATCGGTGGTCGTTCTTCAGGCGGTTAGCTATGCTATAATTACCAACAATTGAATAGCTCAAGAATTGAAATGGATTGCTAGGCGAGCAGCATAGTATATTTTGAGTTGTTCTATTTCTTCGTACCCATATGGTTGGCAGTTGAACGCATGAATATGAAAGCTACGAGTGATCTGTGGTGCATTGGTCACATTTATAAGGATATCATTTTGAGGTCCTTTCAAATCTTTATCATTCAAATAATCATCTAAATCATAATAACATTTATTTAGTAATAAGACTTTAAATTTTTCTTGAATAATTTAAGACTCATTGCTTTTATGTCAGTTGGTAATTTATTATATATTACAGGTGCCACATGAAATATGCTTTAATGCATTAAGGCTGTACTGGTCTGCCGCATACAAAGGCGATATATATCACGTTGTTTCCTGTTATAAGTTGTTGACGCTAGATTATATAAGTTTGGGATCGCTTTAATAAAATTAGATACTTCATAAATATATAGGCATGGCATTGTAAGTATCTTATATTTTAGGAAAAATGGCTTACAAGAGTCAGTTGCTTGTAGCCCAAACATAGCTCTGATGCACCTTTTCTGTGCCTTAAATATTATGCCCCTGTCCGTCGAGTTTCCCCAGAAAACTGTCCCATACCTTAGTACTGAAGCTACCAACCCATGATATACCACTAGGAGAGTGTTAACACTTGATATTTTTGTTAATTCGTGAAGAGCATATACTGATTTATTAATCTTTTTGCACAATGTTTCAATATGAGCCTTCCATGTTATTTTGTCATCTACAATAAGTCCAAGAAATTTTGTCGATTCGGTTGTGCTAATTTGTTCGCCTTTGTAGTTGATCATACGCATAGCAGGGTTTATACGTTGTCTAAAGTGGATTAATTTGGTTTTGCGTACGTTGGCCTTTAAGTTATTAGTATTTAACCATTTAATTATGTCACTTAATGTTCTATTTATATCACGTTCATATGTTACTTTATCATTGCAGTTAATTGCAACAGTGCTATCATCAGTAAAGAGCGTAATAGGATTAGAAGTCGCATTAGGAAGGTCATTAAAATACATTATGAATAGTAAGGGACCCAATACGCTCCCCTGCGGCACACCATAATGTATTTTGCGCTCTTTCGATAAATAAATGTCCTCCATCTTGGTTTTAATATTGACTTTTGTAAGTTTGACATATTGGGTGCGATTTTTTAGATAGCTTTCGATAAGTTTTAGGATATTTCCCCTTATGCCGTACCTGTCGAGCTTGTGTAATAAAATATCCAAATTCACATGATCGAACGCCTGCGTCATATCCATAAATATGGCGCAGGTAGGCATTCGTTTGTCAACACAGGACATAATGATTTCTAAAAACTCATATATAGCAAGAGTAATAGTTTTATCCCGCCTGAAACCTTTTTTATTTTCCACAAATAGTTCCCAGTATTCCTACTTCTTATATAATGTATGAGGCTTCTGTGGGTTTATACTCTCATGTAATACAGCAAATTAAAAAATAGGAAGGCAGCTGTATATTTAGTAATGCTGTAAGTATTTTTATATAATACAATACATTGCATTCAGTTGGCTAATCTCTTTATCATCCGTATCATTCTAAGATTTGTATAGCTCCTGGCATTATTATATGGTACTAATCTCAGAGACGCGACAGTGGTGGGGCCGTTGCAAACCAACTTCACCATCTGCGCAGTTAAATTTGGCAAGCAGCATTATCCCTGTCATAATGACTTTTCTGATACGGAAATCTAAAATACGAAAATATTTTCGTATTTTCGATTCTTTAGTAACGGAAAATTGAAACTCCTTATACTAAGATTCTAAATTAGGAGAAGTTGTCATCTTAAAATACGAAATCGTTGTTCAGTTAATATTTAATGTATATTAATATGTATTCAGTGTAGCGTAGTTATGGACACCACGTTATAAATATATTATAATAATAATATAATATTTTATTGTCAATTTGAAGTATATCTATATTTGTGTAAATATATCCCTATGTCCTTGATAATATGTCAATATTTACAATAATGTAAATACAAATAGTAAATTCTGAACTTTATTAATAATATGTCTATTTTTTTATATAGAAAGTTTACATTTTCTTTATTTCCGTATAGTACTTTAAAATATACGAGTATGGTATCATTAATTTTAGTTGCGTTGAGAAAAATATTATCTAGTCTGTGGTGTACAGTTTTCTACGAAAAGGACTAAATCAGATTTCCGAACAAATAAAATAAACGTCAAAATAAGTGGTAGCGGTTTTATGTTGAAAGATAATATTGTTAATGTTTTCAGTTTTCATGGAATACTATAATAAAAACGTTAAATTTGTGTTACACGGCTTTATTTGAGTTGATCCAAGATGCCGAAGGAACAATATCGTGAGACTTATGTTGGAAGAAAAATGTAAGTGAGGTTATGTTTACTTCATCATATGGTTTATAAAACGTTGTGTATTCACTATTTTCTGATTAAATCATGTTAATATTCCGTTACCATATGCTGCAGTAGTATACTTAGAGTAAGTTTCGAAAGTTTCAGGTATTTGTATATGTGTTAAGTGTGTCTAATGATATTTGTTTTTATTTAATGTTTTCAGTTCTCATGTCACGTTCAATGTGGACAGTGCTTCTGCCATCCAGCAGGCGGCGCACATCCAGGTCATCACCAAGAATCTATATGCCCAGGATGGACAGCGAATACCGGCCGCGTATGGTGTACTTGATAGACGAATGGTATGGTCCCACTATTTTACATTACAACACAACATTTGAAATTGTTGTGCAAGTCTGTTAAATACAAAATAAATTAGTGTAACGTGCGGCTGGAATTTGTATGTTATCTTTAGATTCAGCAATTATTTTTAATTACTGATTGACTTCTAAATTAAGTTAAAAGAAATAACCCAAAACAATTTGTCAAATTAATTATTAGGTATATCTTGCATACCACTTTTATAATACTTAGGCACTTTGTTTAGTTATCATACCTTAATTAGACCAGCTATGTTTCAACCATGCAGAAATGTGGTGCCTCTTGCATCAATAACCTCCTTTTCACACTGCCTTTACTGTGCATTCATTTAAAATAATATTCTATATTATGAACAAATATACTAATTGTATCGCTATGATTGTCGGCCTCTATGGCGTAGTGGTTAGTGTAACCAACTGCCATGCCTGAGATCTCGGGTTTGATTCCCGCACAAGTCAAACATTTGTGTGCATGAACATGTTTGTCTTGATCTGGGTGTTTCTATGTATAATATGTATGTAATTACAAAAAGAAAATGTATATACGTATGTTTATCCATTGTCTAGTACCCATAGTACAAGCTCTGCTTAGTTTGGGCTAGATGATGTTGTGTGTATGTGATAGAATATTATTATTATTATTGTCATACAGGGTACAAATCAAAAGGATGCCAACTGTGAGACCTGTGGCCTTGGCCTGGCAGAATGTGTTGGACACTATGGTTACATAGAACTGGCCCTGCCAGTGTTCCATGTCGGCTACTTCAGATCTATCATCACTATACTGCAGACTATTTGTAAGGTAAGTCAAGTAGAAATAATACTTTACTTTTGTGCATGGCATGTAAAGTGAGACCTATTTGCTAATTAAAAGCTATTACCAATAAACAATATCCTCTTCCAACAGCAATGTGCCAAGGTGATGCTACCAGAACCACTCAAGAAGTCCTACCGCCGTAAGTTCATGAACCCTGACATCATGTACCTTCACAAGAAGAATCTTCGGGCTGCAGTTCTTAAGAAAGCAAAGACTTGCACCAAGTGCATGTACTGTGATGCCCTCAATGGTATGGTGAAGAAAAGCCCTGCTGCAATCTTGAAGATCATCCATGATAAGTACCGGAATAAGAAGCCAACTGATCCTATAGTGAGGAAGGTGCTGAAGGACTTTAATGAAGCAAAGGAGTCTAATAAAGAGTTGGCCACTATGATCAACAGTGGACTTATTGTTGAGCTCAGTCCTTTGGAGGTAAGTTATATTTTATAGTTCTTAGACCATACATGCTACTTTTAATAAAGGCGATCAGTAATTTTGCGACTGTTGCACGTTCAGATGGCCGGTTAATTAACTATGCGAAGAGGAAATGGAGTTGCTATCCTATGTCCTACATTAGGCAAAGTATTACTGTGATTTGTGTTAGGAATTGCCTTATAGCATGATGTCTGGAAATGTGGTTGACGGCATTAGGTTCGTGCTGTATCATACATAAGTTCTGCAACACTGACAAAATGTAAATTCCTTTAAAACTGTTTATACCTTTGGGAATTTGCAGCTGTGAGTCTACATATGTATTTTTATATATATTTCCATGTATTTTATCAGGTACTCAATCTCTTCCGTCGCATCCCCGACGAGGACATTCCACTGCTAGGCATGAATTCGAAGCTCACCCGTCCCGAAGATCTGATCCTGACGCGGCTGCCAGTCCCACCACTCTGCATCAGACCGAGTGTCGTCTCCGAGATAAAGGCTGGCACGTGAGTTTCTTTTTACATTAAACTAGCGGACCCGACAGACGTTGTCCTGTAAACACGAAAAAAAGAAACAAATCTAAACCATTCTCGAATCAACTTGAACACACACAAAAAATTTCATCAAGATCGGTCCAGTGGTTTAGGAGGAGTTTAATTACAAACACACGCACAGAAGATTAATATATGAGGTCTTCAGTATGTGTGTTCCCCTAAAAAATACCAGTTTGAGGAGCAATAGGTACGTATACCCGGTATGGTATACGAGTGCGAACATTAGGGACATACGGCTTAAATATTCGCTACATAAAAGGTACAAATCTAGTAGGGCGAGGGAGGACTATGAAGCGTTTTCTCGGTGCAGGGCGAGGGTTAAACTCGAGACCGCCCGAGCTCACGACGAGTACCGGAACCGCGTCCAGAGTCACCTAGCGAAAGAACCGCGAGCATTTTGGAATTTCATTAGATCCAAAGCCGGCAACACGTCCAATCGCAAAATAATAAAGGACGGTAAAGTACTGTCAGAGTTCGAGTGTGCGGGAGAGTTCGCCCGGTACTTCGAGTCTGTGTACAACCGGGCGCCGGCCACGCTGAGCGTGGAGGCGGCCAGCGCTGACGCGGGGTGCGCGTCGGAGGCGCCGGGTGCGCGCGTTCATCTTGAGTGTCTCCGCGCCGACGACGTGCGCCGCGCGCTCGCACGCTGTCCGTCTAAGCGCTCGGCGGGGCCCGACGGGATACCAGCGTTTTTGTTTAGGGACTGCAGGGCAGTGTTAGTTGAGCCGTTGCTTCATTTATTTAACATTTGTATTGAGACTGCGACGTTCCCGGAACACTGGAAACTCACTCGTGTGGTGCCAGTACCGAAAAGCAGTGGAGGCTCGGAGCACACTGACTATAGACCTGTAGCGATTTTGAGTACTCCGGCGAAGGTATTCGAGGCGGCCATCCACGGTTGTCTTTATCCGCAGGTGAGCGCTCAGTTGTCTGACGCTCAGCATGGGTTCCGGCCTGGGCGGGGGACGACTGGGAACCTGCTAGATCTGATGACACGTCTGGTACCCATTGTAGATGCTGGACTGCAGGTGGACGTCGCTTACTTTGATTTCCGAAGGGCGTTCGACACAGTGGACCTTGACATATTACTGGCCAAGCTGGCCGGTATGGGGTGCACCCCCCACACATTAAAATTCTTCACCTGTTATTTCCGGGACAGATGTCAATATGTCGACTGTGGTGGACATCTTTCGGATCCCTACCCGACAAGATCTGGGGTGAGTCAGGGGAGCAATTTAGGGCCTCTTTTGTTCATTTTGACAGTCAACGACTTGCCGAAGGTAGCCAGCAAGTCTACGCCTTTACTTTTCGCGGATGACCTTAAACTGGTTCATAAAATTGAACATAACGCAGACCACGCCATACTACAGCAGGATATTGATAGTATAGTAAGTTGGAGCTTTAAAAATAGACTTTATTTTAATGTGATCAAGTGTTCCGTAATGTCCTTCACTCGTGCGCGAACCCCGCGCCATTACCAATACCTTATGGACGGGTCTCCGGTACGACGGGTGACAGAGATACGGGATTTAGGCGTACACTTCACTGCTGATCTACAGTTTCGGCAGCAGGTCACTGAAGTGTGCAAGAAAGCTTACCGGAATCTGGGACTAATATTACGCCAAGCGAACAGCTTCACAAACATAGGCGCTTTGAAAGCCCTTTACGAGGCTCTCGTGAAGAGTCACCTGGAATGCAATGCCGTAATATGGTCACCACACGAGGAGAAGTACAGGCTGATGCTGGAACGTATCCAGAACAAATTTGTTAGATTCGTGTATTCGAAGCAATATGGGATATACCCGGGCTATCCACTCCTTTACCCTACTCTATTTGTTCTGGGTATGGTAGGGTATTATCGGCTAGAAGTGAGAAGGGAGGTCGCTCTCAGCGTCTACGTATTCAAAGTAATGCGAGGCAAAATACACAATCCGAACGTGTTGGAGGTGCTCAGGCTATACGTCCCGGACGAGTACGTGGGACGGCGGCGGCGGCCGGAGCTGCTGGTGGTGCCACGCGCACGCACCTGCCTGCTGCAGCGCGCGCCGCTCACGCGTGCGCTGCGAGCGCTCAACACGTTGGCTCACAAAATTGATCTCTTTTCGTGTACGCTGAATGAATTCACACAAGCTGCTTACTGTGCAATTTGTTTAGATTAGTTACCATTTTTGTTTTTGTTTGTTTTTTAATATAGAATTACATAGGCTATTGCATTAGGTTAAGTACCTGTAAAGATAGCATTTATGTGTGTTTTAAATAAATAAATAAAATAAAATAAAAAAATAAATATATACAGGGTGATTTTGAAATCGTGTAATTCCTTTTAACCACGTATTCTACTGGTGATATAGAATAACCCTGACCATATTTTTATTTAATTAGAATTATATTTTTTGAAAAATTATTGTTCCGTTTTTTTCGTGAAATGGTGTCAGATAGTCATATGTTAACCAACCGAGGCAATTTTAATTTTTTACTAATTAAAATAAAAAATCATTTTAATAATTAATGTCGTAAATAATAACGGGCGGTCCTTTTTATTGCCCCTTATTATTTACGACATCAGTTATTGTTATGTTATTATTTTTAAATTAGTAAAATATTAAAATTGTGTCAGGTGGTTAAAATATGACTATTTGAAATCATTTCATGAAAAAAATCTGTACTCTAATTTTGCCGAAACCATTAATCTAATGAAGAAAAAAAATTGTCAGGGTTATGCTATATCACCAGTAGAATGTGTGGTTAAAAGGAATTACACGATTTCAAAATCACCCTGTATAAAGATAACTAACATGCTCTTGGTTGGTCTGATGGTTACAGTTATAGATGATGGTTTTAGTATTGCAAGCTATTGTATACCATCAGCTGGGCCACTGGAGAATTTTCCGCCATGGTAATAATGTTAAAAAACTGGAGATGTTCTAACTTATTCAGTGACTGCTGCTGTCTTGTAATCATTAATTGGTTGCAGAAACCTGCTATGAATGTCTGAGGGTAAGATCCTACTACAATGTTATTGTTGCTATTCTCAGCTAAAATACCGCCTAGTTGTTTAATAGTCTCAGCTCCGCTGAAACTCGGGAGATTCTTGCTCTTGTCTCAGAAACAGTTTCAGTCAGGACATTTTAAAAGTCACTAGAACTTAGAATATGTTTCCTCGTTCAGTAACGAGGACGACCTGACAATGAAGCAGTCGGAGATCCTGCTGATCAACGACGTGATCTCGCGGCACATCGCCAGCGGCGGCAAGAGCGAGCTCGTGCAGGAGGACTGGGACTACCTGCAGTTGCACGTCGCTCTCTACATCAACAGCGAGATGTCCGGCATACCGCTCTCTATGCAGGTACCTACATACATGCCTTCCCTCTGTTCGAGAAGGCTTAGGCCATAGTCCCTTACGTTGTTCCAGTGGGATCTAATAGAGTTCACGTATCTTCGAGAGCATAAGTGCGAACACTCACACGTGCTAGTTTCTTCACCATGCTGATGATTAACTATAAGTATAGATATGTAATAACTCGTACTACAAACTTTGCTTGCGCGAATGCGATTCCTCCTATAGTAAAAGTTGTATGGATTGCTGTGTGAATTGAGTCCAGTGCCTTCTCTTGTCGTCACTTGCAACTTTTTCCTATGGAATCCGCCACAGTGTCATACAATTCTGCCTTACCCATTTAGTACATACTGATAAAATTCAATCAATAGGATATCTGAGGCTGGCTTTTTAGTGACGTGGCACAAGTTTACAGGTCAGCTATATAAAATGCTGACATATATTCTGGTTATTTGTATAGCCGAAGAAGCCAGGGCGTGGATTGGTGCAGCGATTAAAAGGCAAGCAGGGTCGCTTCCGTGGGAACCTGTCCGGCAAACGTGTGGACTTCTCCAGTAGGACTGTCATCTCACCAGATCCCAACCTGCAGATCCAGGAGGTGAGTGCTATGAGACTGATAGAATTCAAAGATATATATTACGCCAAATAGAGGGCGCTGTCACGTTGATCATTTTTGTGGCCAATCGTCATGGTTAGGTATCATATAGAAATTATTTTAAATTCAAAGTATTATTACAAAAAATAGACGATGGTGACCCATTAAAATTCTTTAATACCTATTAATTCAATGTCATTCTATCGTTACAACTAGCTATCTCATGTAGTAATCTACTCCTATGACTCTCTGGCATTCTATTTTAATATCACTCCAATGACAGAAATGATGAAAACGATGTAAAGGTGTAATGAGCAGCATGTAATGTAATACCTTATCAAATTACTTTTAAAGGCACTTTATTGCGTAGCAATGATGAAAGAGTTGACATTCGAATGCAGAGCTACAGGATTCGAATAATTCGATATATTTCCGTAACAATAGCACTATATTTTTATGTCGTTGAATAGGTAGGGGTGCCGGTTCACGTGGCGAAGATCTTGACGTACCCGGAGCGCGTGTTCCCGGCGAACCTGCAGTGGCTGCGGCAGCTGGTGTGCAACGGACCCGACGTGCACCCCGGCGCCAACTACGTGCAGCAGCGTGGCCTCAAGCACAAGAAGTACCTTAAGTACGGCAACCGCGACAAGATCGCGCAGGAGCTCAAGGTAACCACACCACTCAACACACACCAACACCACGTTGTTCTACTGACAGTTACTTGCAGCTGCGCACTTGGGCCACTCGCATCCGACCGCTTCCTGCGTCCCTTTCTAGGTCGTCGGTCCACCTTGTGGCGAGCCTACCCCTGCTGCGTCTTTCGGTGCGTGGCTGCCACTCCAGAACCGTTGTGCTCCAACGGGCGTCGGTTCTGCAGGCTATGTGCCCTACCCACTGCCACTTCAGCTTGGCTATCCGGAGAGCTATGACGGCAACTTTAGTTTTCCTGCTGAATCTCCTCATTTCTGACTCGATTCCGCAGGGAAACCCCGTGCATAGCTCTTTCCAACGCCCTCTGAGTGATCTTGAGCCTTGAGCCTTCTGAGGGTGGGTCAGTAATAGAACAAATGTACTGCTAGTATAATATAGATGTGTTATATGTTAGTATAAAAGCCCGGCTTACCACATAAAAATACTGGAACCACATTTTATAATGGTTTATTGTTTTATCCAGTACAAGCATGCCTTGTCTAGCAGTAGTGTATATGGTACTCTTATGCAAGGGAAATTAAAGCAAGAATAAAACGGGCCTAACTTATTCTGAGTTCCAAGGCACGCTATTGGATGTGTCACTGCACCAGTCAGTGCCGGGTGTGCATGCGATAAGTAATGTGGCGCGTGTGCAGTGCGGCGACGTCGTGGAGCGGCACCTGGTGGACGGCGACGTGGTGCTGTTCAACCGCCAGCCCTCGCTGCACAAGCTGTCCATCATGTGCCACCGCGCCAGGGTGCAGCCGCAGCGGACCTTCCGGTAACACCCACTACGACATGATACATTGATGAATGCATGATAAAATATTTTTATTTTTTAATACTTTACGATCTGTCTATTGTCCAACACATTATTTGTTTTTTGATAGAAGGAACTGGCGATTGCTATTTGAAAATTATTAAATTTTATAAAAATAAAAAAATATATTACCTAATAAAATATACATTTTATAAATTTTATAAAATTATGAAAATTTTGGTTATCAATTGGATTATTATTGACACTTTTAAAGAAAAGCGATTCTTTTTTATATCGATATATAAGGTTCAGTTCGGTACAATATTATGTCGACAGGATTGTTTCTGCTGTCAAAATCAAATCTCGTCAAAATCTTTGCAGATAACAGTTAGACAAGCCGTTAATCTGGAAATATAAAATTTATAGGGAAATTCTAAAATCAGATGTGTGTCCTTTAAAGGCTTGCTTTTATTCTATTTTAAACATGCAATACGGTTTTTTTACCCGTCAATCGCTCAGAATTAAAACTTGAGAAATAATGACACAGGTTCAACGAGTGCGTATGCACTCCGTACAACGCGGACTTCGACGGAGATGAGATGAACATGCACCTGCCGCAGACCGAGGAAGCTCGCGCCGAGGCGCTCATACTCATGGGGGTGAGTTACAGTGGTTAGACACATACCAAGTGGTGATGACATACTCAGAGGCACGGGGGTCTAAAATACCACGCCTGGTCACAGGTCCGGGGAACGGGGATTTTCGTCACGTAATAAATATATTTTTGGGAAATATCGCGCGTCTTCGAGTTATATTCAAATATGGCGACAAATATGAGATAATTTCTATTAAACGTTATTTTTGCGATAAATTGTTTAATACCATATTGATGAATTACTACGTGAAAAGTAGAGGGGTTGGGGAATCTAGATATATACCACGGCTGGTCACCAAGAGGTAGAGGAAATTTGTAAAAAATGTGTCACATAGTAATGGGTATGTTTCCTTTAGTTCAGCTCACCCACTAAAGATCAATGAATTTTTATCCTGTGAGACTAACGAACCGTTCTGCGCTTTGAATATTCATAAACAAAGTAATTAATCTCTACTCCTGAAAGTTAAACTTATTTGTCGTTTCGTCAGAACAAATCAAATCTAGTGACCCCTCGCAACGGCGAGCTGCTGATCGCGGCAACGCAGGACTTCATCACGGGCGGGTACCTCATCACGCAGCGCGACACGTTCTTCACACGGGACGAAGCACAGCAGCTTGCCACGTGCCTGCTGGCGGGACCGGACGCCACCATGGCCATAGACATGCCACCACCGGCTATACTTAAGCCGAGGTTGCTCTGGACCGGGAAACAGATATTCAGGTAGATTCTTCTTTTTGTGTGGTGTGTATAATGTCTATGAAATCCAGATCGAATTTCGGTTACGACGGCCAATCTTAACGGAGAATAGCCTGCCTTATTAGATTTTATAGCGTACGAGTTTGTGCGCAAATTCAGTTGCACCTTATTCCGTCACTGTCATAGTTCGATGGGGCGGTAATCCAACACGACCGGAGAAAAATCAAGCGCAGGACCAACAGTTTTTCATGCTTGTTTGAGGCACTGGGGTATGTAACTTCATAACTCTGAAAATATCTTGACATAAAACCCTAGTTACTTTTTTGTTGGCCCGACCCACGTGTCGGATGTCTGGGCTCTGTCGACGTTAAGTTAATATCGTATTGACTATTGCTGCGTGCTAGTATATATTGTTACGCGCTGGGTTCGACGGATAAGAATACAAACCAATATTACCGACTAAAACACGTTTTATTCTAGTACACAATTAACGTTAACACACAACAAACACTATACTACACTTTTCCACTTTGACTGCTTCAAACTCCGTAATATTGTCGCTTCCGTTCGCTTGATGAACACTTGACCGCTTACGATAGTAAACTGACTCGGTGGTGCGCATGCGCTCTATTTATACGTGGGTAAAGCGCTTCTGGAGTTTTCCAGAAAACGTCACACACGGCACGCAACAGCGCGATGGTTCGAGAATGTGGCAGCGCTTTCTCCACTGAACTCGTACCGACAAATACGTAGTTCCGTAAGATGTCAATAGATGGTGCTGTAATAAATTATTATTAGAAAGCGCCGACTCTTTCCCACAGTGCCGACAGAGGGTATTAGCCGTAACAATATGTATCAAGTATAAGGACGTTGTAATGTAATCTGACTTAACAACGTCATTAGTTTTATAAAACTGGTTTTTCTTACAATTGACTAATCGTCAATTTTCTATCTTCAGATTTGTGTCTATGTATAATTATATTAGTAATATTTTTGTTGCAGTCTTATCATGAAGCCTAATAAGAAGTGCGAAGTGAAAGCAAACCTGGAGACTAAAGGCAAGAACTACACCGGCAACAAGGACATGTGTGTCCAGGACTCGTGTGAGTATACACTGTGTGATGGACGATTCCATGATCACTGGGTCTACCAGGAAAATGTTTAACCGAAACTTCGACCCTTAAAAAAGGCCTAATATGACTATGCACATTTTTGGCTAACGTGTAATTTTCAGCCGCCCAAGATTACACGTACGATAAAAAAATATATTATAATTTATAATAATTTTTCGTACTATTCATTTAACAAAAGAAGATAGCAAAATCTATATAATAAAAAAGTATCGTAGCGGAAATAAGTCTTGTTATAATCACGACTGTTGCCTTTACGTTATAATTTCAACATAAAAAAGAGACTAATATTATTGAATAAAAATATTATAAGTGATAAAGAAATAGCCTAATGGTATTATTATATGTTAATAATCCACGAATTATAAAGCAAATATATTATTTTATGTTGTTATGCCAGTAAAGAAAGAAAGAAAGAAAGAAATCATGTTTATTTCGTACAGAGCACACACAATTAATTAAAACAAAATAAACAAATAAAATATTATACATGATAAAAATATAAAAAAATGTGTATGCCCTCGCCGAAAAGGGTCACCACCTCTGCATTAGCTGGGCACCCAAATTGAGTGCACCAGCGCTGGTTTTCAGTTGGTCACCCGATACAAGTGATGGAGGCAAATGCTTAACATTACAATAAAAATACAATAAATGTGGTTCTGCTACATACATACACAAGGAAAACGGGTATAATAAGCAAAATAATAATATCTATTAGATATTGATCTATGATTTTTTGTTTTTAACTTGCCACACTGAAACCAACTCTCATAACACCAATCGGCTTCCTTGCTTACTCGGTTTGCGTGATTATGTATCTTTCGTTGTGATTTTGTTATTTTATTTACAAATAAGTTTAATAATGCTCAGTTTTTAGACAATCTTTTAATTGTGTATGATAATAATGATGATGTGCGACGAGTGTGTGTGTGAAAAACATTTATATAAAAATCTTGTCATCGGTAAAAATAAAAAATACTTTATCTCAATAACTTTTATTTAATTACATTCCTTGATTAATCATTTAATGACATTGCATACTATCATTCTTGATAACATAATAAAGTGTTCGAATTGAGCAGACGTGGCTACCTAGCAATACTTACAAATGTTCAAATATTTTTATTTAATTCATTGACCTAGTTAACGCGTTTAGTCAACTCATGCAATTTCTAAGTAAAACGGTGAAACTTAAGTAATATGCAAGATAATAACTAAATGTTACTATGGCTAATTTTGAAAGTAGTCCTTTCAATCGGAGTACCATGACAACTCGCAGCCCACCCAGCACGCCACAACCACCTCAGCATGAACCCGAAGCGGCCTTGGAAACCTTAAGCACCAATGACATCAAATACTGGATTACCTCCATTGAGCGATCGCTAAGTGAGGTGTGTAACATTGCATCAGAAGGAAAACTCAACTCTGAACAGAAGTTGAAAATAAATTCTTTAGCCCGTAAAGTTGGAAATGGTGTCTCTCAAATGGCGGTTTTTTACCAATCCTTGAAGCAAAAGGCCTTACTGATGAATAGCTCTCTTGAAGCCATGACGGAAAAGCAGGATCTTGCTAAGTGTCTGAATGCCTTCGAAAAGTCCATTAAGATGACCATTGAAGAAAAATGCGTTGCACAAAATTCAGCCATTGAAAAAGTGTCTTTTGCGGACATGGTCAAGACCACAAAAAATGTCATGCTACGACCTAAAACTGTGAGCGCCATTGCAATTTATCCAAACGATAAATTGAAAACTAGTGACGAGACAAAGTCGCTGGTTCAGAAAATAATTTGCCCTGAACAATTGAAGTTGCACGTTAGAGGATTAAGGAAGACCAAAAACGGAGGAGTAATCATTAGCACTGACAGCAAGGACGACATTGAGAAGCTAAGGCAGTCAACCCAGTTAACTAGCTCTGGCTTAAAGGTTGAGGATCCACATAAAAGAAGACCAAGAATTGTAGTAATCGGAGTACCAGCAGCCCTTAGTGACCAAGAAGTATATGATTGCATATACGAGCAGAATGTTGCCGAAAAACTACCCAACGTAACCTGTGATCAATTCCTGACCTCGCTAAAACTGAGCCATAAGTCGGGTAAGAAAGACGCACAAACTTGCAACTTCATTATTGAAGTGCCTGCCAGCATCAGAAAGGCCCTTATCAACCAGGATCGAGTCTTCATCAACTGGACATCCTGCCCCGTACGTGACTTTACACTCGTGACCAGGTGTTTCAGATGCCAACAATATGGACATGCCGCTAAGACTTGCCGCGAAACCATCTGCGGACATTGCGGTGCATTAGGTCACCAGACCAATGAATGTACAAAGAAAGCCGAAACACCAAAATGTGCAACATGCTTCCGTTTTAAGAAACCATGCAACCATAAGACAGGTGATCTCGAATGTCCAGCTAAGAAAATGGCTGAAACAAGGTACATTAATTCTATAGATTATCATGAAGGCGCCTAAGAGCGCTACCTTACTCAGTTTCTTTAAGACCCTTTTTTTATTTATATTTTTGTTTGAATTTACCTTAATTTTAAAAGTATTTATGGCTGATCAAGTAATTAATGACTTAGATAATAATTATATATATCTTTCGGAAATGTGTGATACTGAGAGCTGCAAACTTTATCTTTCTCAATATAGAAAGCCGCTAACAATATTAACCCAAAACATTCGTAGCATATGTAAGAACGTAGATAGTTTGAATGTCTTTTTACACAGGCTTAATTTTGAGTGTGACGTGATTATTCTAACAGAATGTTGGCTCTCAAACAGACGGAACAATATACCAACTTTGCAGGGATACAATAATTACAATAGTACAACATCTCTCAACCAAAATGATGGCTTAGTAATATATGTGAAAAGTTCTTTACTCGTCTCCGTCGAAGAGCTAACGGTCCAAGACTGCAACTGTCTTGTTATAAAAATAGGCACTGATACCGCGATCATTGCTGTATATAGAACTCCTTCTTTCAGAAACTTAGAGACGTTTACAAACAATTTAAACCAAATTTTACAAAGCTTATCAACTTTTAAAAATATTATTATAACAGGAGATATAAACATAAATATAAATTGTAGGAATCATGACGCATCTACCCAAGATTACCTAAATCTCTGTGCGTACCATGGTATTTTGCCTAGCCACACTTTTCCCACACATCAAAGTGGGTCATGCTTAGACCACGTCATGCTCAAAACTAGGCTTCCGTGTTTAACACTTGTTACTAACTCGTCAATAACTGACCACTCTGCTGTTTTACTAATACTTAAATTAAAGCAAACTAAGAATATTATTCGCCCGCAACAAAGGTGAATTATAAATATGATTCACCTAGAACGTGATTTGTGCAATATTGACTTTAACCCAGTTTATCAAACTGCCGACGTTAACATCTCTATGCCATTTGTTATTAATAAAGTACAAGAGGCTATCATGCACAATACAAAAATAATAAAATTAAGTAGAAAATATAGTAAAATTAAGCCATGGATAACTCCCGGCTTAGTCCGATGTATTAGAAACCGCGATAAACTACACAAGAAAGCTAAGCAATTCCCCGAAAATTCTACTCTAAATTTATCATATAAAAGGTATCGGAATTTTTGCAATAATCTTTTGAAGAATGTAAAAATAGAGTACGACAGGTCACAATTACAAGAAGCTAAAAAAGACACAAAGCAACTTTGGAAATTTGTGAAGAAAGTCACGTTTATTTCAAAGCAACATAAATCTGATAGAAGTTTATTGCAAACACATTCCTCTCTGCTTTCCTCTGTCAACAACGTCAATAGGTTTTTTGTAAATATTGGCACAACTTTGGCAAAAAAAATAGAAAGTCAGTGCAGCACAAATAACAGTTCTCCTCCGGTTTCAACATATCTTAAAAGCGGAAAATCTTTTGTTATGTTGGATCCGGATGAACAAGAAATAGAGCGGGTTATTCACTCGTTAAAAAATAATTGTGCACCTGGGTGGGACAATATAAGCTGTAAAATATTAAAGACCTTTAAGCATATCCTGGTGCCTTTTTTTTTTTTTTTTTTTACGTGGGGGAATGCAATGGCGCATATCCCTCCGCGGGGGCGGGCGGAGGGATTATGTCGGACTCGCCGGGGTAAAATAAAGATGTTAAAAAAAAGATAATGTACCTCCCGGAATACCGACTAAACCTACCACGGTGTTCCTCGACACAACCACTACCGACGGGGCCGCGCGAATCGCTTTCGCATGCGGTCGCGACCCCGCCGAGGTTACGGCCCGCCGTATGAAACGGCAGGCCACTACACGAAAGACCTACCCAAAATAGGCACTACTTCAAATAAAACCCTACTGTCTCCCCCCTAGAGGGAAGACGGACTCGACACAGAGGCGCGCGTGGGAACACGCACGCCGCCTCTCGGACCTGGTGCTGAACAGATGGCGGGCAGGCCCACAAAGCCCGCCACCCCCAGGTCAAACCTCAGGGTGGCTGGAGGTCATCTCGCGCCCTCCGGCGCCCGGTTCTGCGGTTGGGGAGAGGGTTTAAACGCTCCCTCTCCCGCTCCGCCGCCTCCTTGATGGAAATCACTTCCTCGCAAAAGGAGGCGACGGCGTTCCACGACCTCTCACTCCGGACCATAGACTGAACTACGGCCGGGAGCGAGAGGGCAACCGATCCGACTGCCGCGATCAAATCACGACGCTGCGATGCCCAGGCGGGGCAAACCGCCAAAGTGTGCAGCGCCGTGTCCTCAATAACGTCGCGGCAGTCGCCGCAGTGGTGACAACCGGGCGTCTCTTGCCGGCGTATACGACACAGGAACCGGCCAAAACATCCATGGCCAGTCAGAACCTGTGTCAGCCGGAAGGTGAGGGCGCCATGCCGCCTCTCCAGCCACTCCTCAAACACGGGACTTACCGCCACGATCGTGGCGTGCCCGATATCCTGGTGCCTCCATTAACCCACATTTACCGAATTTGTCTCTCCATCGGAGTCTTCCCTCTATGCCTTAAAAAAGCAATAGTGATTGCCATTCATAAGTCTGGTACGAAAGACCTCGTAACAAATTATCGACCAATCTCGCTATTACCTACTTTCTCAAAAGTACTAGAGAAATTAATTAATAATAAATTAGTATCATTTCTTGAACAAAATTCCCTATTTTCCCCAATGCAATTCGGCTTCAGACCTAAGTTGTCAACAGCAGATGCAGTACACAACTTGACAGCTTTTATCTCAGAGGAACTTGGAAAAAGAAAACAAGTAATTGGAATCTTCCTCGACCTCGCAAAAGCTTTTGGCACTGTATCTGTACCTATCCTATTAAAAAAATTAGATGCTTTAGGAATACGAGGCACTCAGCTTAAGCTGCTAACAGACTATCTACAAAATAGGTATCAGTGCGTAAAAATAGATAATATCGTCAGTGCCGACTTACAAGTGCCACAATTCGGTATTCCACAAGGCAGTGTCCTTGGAAGTACTCTATTTTTGGTGTACATTAACGATCTTTGTAACTTAAGCTTTCTTAGCGGCAAAATCGTTTCATACGCAGATGACACCGCCCTTCTCTTCTCCGCTGACACAAATGAGGCAGTCTATAAAAATGCCCAGCGTGGGTTCGATGTGGTTAATAAATGGCTTAGAAATAACTTGCTTACACTAAATACTGATAAAACTAAATTCATTAAGTTTAACATGCGCAATCAACAAGATCATTTAAGTAAGATTCGACTATATGCACACCATTGTAACAACACCATGAATGACGATTGCATATGTTCTGCAATTCATAGTACAACTAGCATTAAATATCTGGGGGTTATAATAGATCACACTCTTTCATTTAAACAACATGTAGCAGACTACGTAAATTAATATTCGTTTTTAAAAAACTGCGTTATATAGCAGACAATAATCTTATTATACAAATCTACAAGACACTGTGCCAATCCATTATTCAATACTGTGTTACCTCATGGGGAGGCATCGCCAAGTCGGTTATTCTTCCAATTGAAAGAGCACAAAGAGCACTCCTAAAAGTAGCTACACATCGACCTTTTCGCTATCCCACATGCCTTTTGTATCAACATTCTAAAGTACTAACAGTCAGGCAGCTTTTTATTATGCACACCGTACTAAAACAACATACTACTCTTGAATATAACCCGGAACTAACTAACACTAAGCGACGGAAAGATATCGTTTGTACTACTCAGCCTCAATCTAAGTATATTTTTACCAATAGGTTTTTCGCATTTTTAGGTCCATTTCTTTATAATAATATAAACAAAATAACTGCGATTTATGACAAAAATTATGCTAACACTAAGCAATTAGTTCAACAATATTTACAAACCTTGAACTACGATCAAACTGAAAATTTGATGACTGTTGTTCAATAAGTGTTGCGCAATAAAATGACTCTTTAAGTAGTCATAGTAATCACTTAGTTTATAATGTAATTCGTAAGTTTTTATATACAAATAATAATGTTTTCATAAGTATTGTTTTAGAATTTATATCTATATTATACAGTATGTGCCCTTAATGCCTGTGGCACAGGTTTACCCTAGTACAGGCACCCCTTATATTATACCTTTATGATGTAACCTAAGCTCTGTATCCTTTTTTGTACCAATTTAAGTTGAATAAATGATTATGATTATGATTTGAATATGGTTTTAAATATGGGCACTCGGGGCCAAAGTCACTATGGGTAGTGGCCCTTTCATACAAAATGACATATCTTCGTAGTTCAGACTGCTTCATCAAAGGATTTAGGTCCTAGACCCTTAGACCTATTGTCCCAACTCCTAAACTTTAAGACAATTAAGAGCTTACGTAACGAACTTAAAGAAGAATTTCGGAATAAATGTGTTGTGTGACGAACAGTCGACCCAAAATTTCGGCATTTCGTTTCCTGGTAGGCCAATTGGCTAGGTCATCTTTTGATTCATTGATTTGACTCTTCGATATTCGGTTTCACAGATGTGATATTAAGGAACTCGGAGCTGCTTTGCGGTTCAGTGGACAAGAGCACGCTGGGCTCGGGCACTAAGAACAGCATTTTCTACATCCTGCTGCGGGACTGGGGCGAGGAGTACGCCGTCAGGGGCATGTGGAGGTAACCACACATTGCTCTAGTAGTACAGCGACTTCTTTTGGAAGGGTTGGCAACGCATGAGCGCTGATCTACTTTAAAACTCTCTATAGGCTACTGTTACTGTATGCTTAGGTCTAGACAATAAATAATAGTTGAAAAATCTAAAAAACACGCTTTATTAAAAACAGTAGAAAATAATCTAATAATTTTAATGTAACAAAGCGTGTGGAGGGGGTTATCAAAATACCTTAGAAAGCACCCCATGCTTTTTTACATTTACATACATTGCATTCAATTTATACTATATCCACAATAATATTACAATAACATTTTATTAATTATGGAAAAAAAATTATTTAAGGAATTATATTTACGCATAACACCTTACGCATAATGATATTTAATCATATATTATCACAACTAGCTGCCTAGGGTAGCCCCAGGACCACCCCGCGACATCCTAACGAACCTATTTGTCGGCTTGTCACTAATTACTCGCTTCGCAAGCAAGGTCGGGTAAGAAAACCTCACCAAATTTCCTCTTTCCAAAAACAATGATGGCAAAGTATTACTATACCAAAAAAAAATATGCCCTAATAGTTATGCCAAACGTTATACGAAAATAAGTGATCCCTATCCATAAATTTCTAACCGTCGGGAAGAGTATCTTTTATCTGGATGTAGGGTATCCTTGACAACGAGTATGCGAAATGTTATTATGATCGGTCGAGAAGTTCAGGCGTGAAAGCGTAAAAATCAAACTCACATTCGCGTTTATAATATCAGTAAGGATATGTAGTATATAAGTTTGTGTTTGTGTCAGGTTGGCGCGCATGGCGTCGTACTACATGATGAACAGAGGGTTCAGTTTCGGCATCATCGACGTCACGCCCGGCAAGAAGCTTATCGACGCCAAGAACAAACTGCTCGAGTCCGGGTATGACACAAATATTTAAAACAACTGTTAACACCGAAAGCCAATATGTTCTTTAAATGCTATGGTATAAACCACAGCATTTTAAGAACTTTTTAAGTAACATATCACATCATTTGAAAAGCTTTTTGTCTGTAATTACAATATTCATAGAACTTTTGTCTGTATTTACAATATTCATAGAACTTCTGTCTGTATTTACAATATTTTAAACTTATTGGCTTATTATCACAATATTTAAAGACCTTTGTGGCTTTATCAGCTAAATTGCTCATAATTTGCAGATACTCAAAATGCGATGGTTATATCTTGGAGATGGAGAAGGGTACGTTACAGTGTCAGCCCGGTTGTACCATGGAGGAGTCGTTGGAGGCTGTGATGCTGAGCGAGCTCAGCAGTATCCGAGAGTTAGCCGCTAAGGCTTGCTTCCGGGAGCTGCATCCGACTAATGCTCCTCTTATCATGGCCCAGAGTGGGTCCAAGGGTAAATTTTTTAATTTTACCAATAATTTTTATTTTATTTAATTAATAAAAGTCTTTACAAAACACATTACAGGCTGCTTATTGTATTAAATTCACATTAAACCTATATTTAATCTAAAGGAAAACATTTACAATTTAAACTCTGGACATAAGATACTTATTTATGAAGTCTGTCTTTACATTGTATTACCTGAACTAGGTCAGACACCTGTGTTTCAGGCTGTTTCTTATATTACATTTTTATTCTAGTAAGGGTCTACAAAAAACAATTAGTAGTCTTTACCTTGCTGGAAATCAGATGTGCGGTTTTCCAGAAAGTTTGCTGTCGGTATTATTGTATGTTTGGACTCAGCTACGTATTAATATTTCTACAGAGTGACTGCTAACGTATAGGGATAGATATCAATGCAATAATAAATAATTTATTTCCAAGAACAATTACAAATTAGAAATAGAAAGCCAAAAGAAAAAGAAACGTACAAAAAAATATGAATTAGATATTCGACAGCTGACTCTTAAACTAAGTAAAAATACTTGTACCTCAGGAGCCATATACCCCCTAATAAGTGATCATGACAACTGCAAATACAAAATAAATAACTCATGTAAACAATCAAATGTAAATAAATTATGAATTATTTGCTAATTAACTGTATTTCAGGTGAATAATAAACTTTTAACGCATTACCAGCCGGCGGGCAGAAGCCAGGTCCGTAGCTGGTAACCGTTAGGGTTGTAGATCAGCCGGCAGGCATAAGCCAGGTCCGTAGCTGGTAACCGTTAGGGTTATCTTGAAACACGTAGACTGATTCAACTGAGAATGTATTTACAATTATATAATACATTTATAAGTATCCCATTTATTGGTCATGCAAGTAACGCTAGCACTAATGTGTACAATAATCATTTACACCAATCAGCGACAAGTAAACAAAAATCTAACATTTACGAGTGAATTCTTGGAAATTCTTATGCGTGTGTGCGTGCAGCGCGGCGGTCCTTACGCGTGTGTGCATGGGTATAAAAATAGTGCCACGTATAAAAGCAGTGGGAAGTTTCGCACGCCGCCAGTTCGTAAGTTGGTTTCGGCGCGGTTAGACGTATGTTGCTAAATGAAACTAAATGCTAAATTGTTTTCACTGTCCTCATATGACAAGTTCTGCAACCAATCAGTGAGAATTATGATTTATTGATATGTCCTTCCATCCTTTCTTTTTATGAATTTTCCGATTAGATTGCTTCCGTGACAGCGACAGGTTGTGTTAGCGATTACTACATACTGTGAGATCTCAGATATAATTTCTGGATTAAGAGTATTTTTGTTTATGTATTTGCCCGCTGGTCCTGTGACATTAGTTTATTATCTTTGCAACTATTGATGAGGTAGGTTTTAATTTTCGTGTCCGCCGAAAAGTGTTTCTGTTACAAAAATGTAATCTGGCACTGTTCCCGGATGCACCCTCGACGCATGCAGGACCTAGATGTTCAAATGGGATGCATTAATACTCGTCTGCATATTCCTTCACGGATATAGAGGTAGGGGACTTTATAAGTACCCCCTGAAAGTTATAGTAGGTTATAAATGGTGTGTGTTGTTCTGTGCAGGCTCGAACATCAACATATCTCAGATGATCGCGTGCGTGGGGCAGCAGGCGCTCAACGGCAAGCGCGTGCCCAACGGGTTCGAGGACAGATCGCTGCCGCACTTCGAGAGACATTGTGAGTAACATCGTTCTTTATAATATATACCCTCAAAAATATAGTTACGTGCTGGGTTCGAAGGATAAGAATTTAAACAATATTACCGACTAAAACACGTTTTATTCTAACTAAATTTAAAACACAACACACACTACTTAAATACTTTTTCACTCTAACTGCTTTAAACTCTATGGCATTTTTGCTTCCGTTCGCTCCGATGAATACTTGACCGCTTACGATTGTAAACTGACTTGGAGTGCACTGGCCTTGTCATTTACACGCGGTTACAGCGTTTCTGGAAATTTCTAGAAGCATCATACGCTTAAAACAATACGAGGAAGCTCTAGCGCTCTCTCTACTTTTCGCGTACTATTAAGCTACGTAGCTCAGTAAGACGTCAATAGATGGCGCTGTAATAAATTGTCAGGAAAACTGGGCGTTTCCCCATCTTGTCGAGAGTTGTCACTGGCTGTTACAATATAATGTCTTTCTTACTAATAATATCTTGTATAAACAATAAAAATATTTTCACCGTCATGATCTTCCTACCATGGTACCACTCATCACCGCAATACGGTTCTCCCGTTTTATCTGGACATGTTCTCGTCCAACATGGTACGATTTTAGCAAGCATTCGACACACGTACTAACGTCCTGGAATAAAATACCTGTTATAGAAAAACCGGCTTTTCTTTATTGACCTGGTAGGCAACGGCTGGTCCGGGTATACCTTTGACATTGACGAAATTCATGAGTGACAGTAATACTTGCCATCGAATTCATCTGCTTGGAGAAATAATGTCTTGAATTGCCTGCTTTTAGACTATATTTGTCTCACAATAATTATTTATTAGAGTCTTTCCTAAATTTAAAGTAGTCGATGATTACTGATCGCTGCGCTAAATGTCTCTGTTGAAAATCGCTTCACTTTTGTTCTACACGCCGATTGATTATCGAATAAATATATTTGAAATTTAATCTTGTATCACACAATAAAACGAGATGGGTGTAAAAACCCAGGATTCAACCTCTTCGTCTTCATGTTACCTTTTTTTTTGTTGCATCAAATTTTTGTAATGTCTCATTGCTGGACAAAAGCCTCACCCTTGGACTTTCAAATCACTCTGTTGGTGGATATCCCGTGACCTTATGATACCTATAGGTCGGGGGTCTTTTGACCCACAGGGCCTATATTCAAACTCGACCGAGGGATGACCTCAAGGTGTCTGCACACCAAGTTACAAGTCAATCGGTCCAGTGGTTCCGGAGTTATGCCTATCACTAAAAGACAGACACACCGACCTACATTATTTTTCATTAACCTCTTTGAAGAAGACTCAGAGATTAATAAGTTGTCCCTTACGTGTGTGTTGTTACTTGTAGCCAAGATCCCGGCGGCGCGTGGCTTTGTGGAGAATAGCTTCTACTCGGGCCTCACGCCCACCGAGTTCTTCTTCCACACCATGGGAGGCCGCGAAGGTCTTGTGGACACCGCCGTCAAGACTGCCGAGACTGGCTACCTGCAGAGGCGACTCGTTAAGGTAAGTCATCTTATTCTGTTTTATTTTTAATAAGACAACTTGAACCCGCACTTGGAATAATTCCTATGTCGCGGTGGACTTAATAAACATTCAAACAACGGACACAGATCATCCAGACTAGGAACAACCATTTGTGTATCACACAAATTTTTGTCCCGTGTGGGATTCGAACCCACAAAATCGTCACGCATCTCATAGGTGAGGCTATAGACAAGCACGACGAGTCTTCGGCTATCAGCCTAGACATAGCCAAAGCTTTCGATAGAGTCTGGCACCGGTCTCTTCTATCCAAGCTTCCGGCCTATGGCTTGCCACCTCAACTGTGCACCTGGATTGCAAGTTTCATGCAGAAGCGTCGTATTTAAGTCCTTTGCGACGGTCGCGCTTCCAAATTTATGCAGGTCAATGCAGGAGTGCCTCGGGGGTCTGTCTTATCCCCTACGCTCTTTCTTCTGCATATCAATGATATGTTGAATCTCGGCAACAAACATTGTTATGTGCGGACGACAGTACCGTACATGGGCGATATCTCGGACATCCTGGGGCCAAACAGGCTGAGGTTGAGGGGAAAAGTCAGGATCTTGTCCTTGAATTTGACCAGACCTTGAACCGCATTTCTGAATGAGGTGCCAAGAACATGGTCCAGTTCAACGCCAAGAAGACCCAGGCATGCGCGTTCTTAGCAAAAAAGACTTCGTTACTTTCCCTCCCTCCTCTGAAGAACACTCCACTGGTGATACGTGACAGCCTCTCCATCTTAGGTATGTATCTTTGCCGCTCCCTTAACCTTTTGAACGCCAACGTCGGCTATACTCGACATGCGCAAGCGTGGCCTGTGCGCCAACGTCGTCTATACTCGACAAAAAACAGGTCACAGAAAAATACAAAATAAACATATTAAATCATTACTTTTCTGTGTTTTATTGATACAACTTAAAAATTGAATCCTCAGTTATTACTTTATTGTACACACAACAAAATCGCATAATAGTTATTGAAATATTTGATCATAGAAAAACAACACAATTAATGGTTAAAAAAGTATGTTCCTTCACGCCAATGTCGTCTATACGCAACTGCTAGTGATCAGGCGCGTGCGCTTCATACAAGCAAATAAGCACTGCATACCATAGTCCGCTGGCCTATGTAAATCTATATAATCAAAATCTATTTATTAAATACTACAAGCTGAATAATAATAAATACACTATAAAATTATCAGATACAATAAGAGCTTGTGCCACTGCCATCTATTGGTCCTTGAGCGAACTACTAAACAAATAGAATAAATAATAGAGAGGTGTCTGGAAGCAGAAAGAATCGTGCTTATTAGCAGTACATTTAAACGTCAATCGATTACGCTGTCTACGAGACAAATATTTTGCTTGTGTGCGTAAAATGCACGTTTGTGCTCGCCGACTGAAGGCACGACATCCAACAACGAAAATCCAACCAGTTTAAATAGTTGTCAAAAACATCATAATTGTTGTTTATTATAGGCCTATTATTTTAGCAATATAGCATCGTACGCCATTATTAATTATTTCACAGAGCTGTCGAGGAGATTTTGAGCGCTTTGTAATTGATAACTAAATAATTAGTGAAATTACCGGTATTACTGTAAATTATGGCAAATTATACCTGTGAGATCTGTGTTGGTGATGTGTGTTTAAATAAATTAAAAACTGGTGTTGTCTTTTGATGACAAAAATAAAATAATTTCTCTTGGACGCTGTGTTCGCGATTTAGATCTAAAACAACAGAAAGGTAATACGACATGTTCTTTTAATAAAAAGTATTATGATATTTATAGCTGGCTAGCGGGCTGTGTACACACAAATAAACTATTTTGTTTTCCATGTATATTATTTTCAAAACAAGATAAAAATAATGTTTATTTTAAAGATATTGACATAAAATTAATAATAATGGCTATCGATATAATTTTGGCATCCCTATTTTTTACGTAGGTATTTTTATAGATTTTCGGGCTTTGCGTACAGGACATGGAGGTGCCATTATGGCGTGGCGTTTATAAGGTTAATGTCATAAAGCTACGGCCCTTCGGCCTTACGTAAATTTTTCTCAGAGATAAAGTTGTAAATCAAAATAAGTTGTTCGTCACTTTTTACTAAATGCATAAATAAGCATACTGTTCCTAAACAACGCGTAAAGTATATGCAGGGTGATTTTGAAATCGTGTAATTCCTTTTAACCACGCATTCTACTGGTGATATAGAATAACCCTGACCATATTTTTTCTTAATTAGAATAATGGTTTCGGCAAAATTAGAGTACAGATTTTTTTCATGAAATGATTTCATATAGTCATATTTTAACCACCTGACAATCTTAATATTTTTTTAATTTAAAAATAATAACATAACAATAACTGATGTCGTAAATAATAAGGGGCAATAAAAAGGACCGCCCGTTATTATTTACGACATTAATTATTAATATGATTTTTTATTTTAATTAGTTAAAAATTAAAATTGCCTCGGTTGGTTAACATATGACTATCTGACACCATTTCACGAAAAAAATGGAATAATAATTTTTCAAAAAAAATAAATCTAATTAAAAAAATATATGTTCAGGGTTATTCTATATCACCAGTAGAATGCGTGGTTAAAAGGAATTACACGATTTCAAAATCACCCTGTATAGTTACCCCCGCACCGCCTCCACTTAGCCACTGCGCGTATACTATGGCGGGTGTAGATATCTGCACCGCGACTGCCACGCCTGCCACGGCTCCGTCGCGCTGCCGCTCCGCCGCCGCCGTCTGTGTGCGGTGGGCTCAGCTGTTTACGACTTTAGCTTTGTGAATATTTGATGTAAACCCTTGTGTATTGGAGCTTATAATATTGGGTTTGTTGGTCAGTCGCTGGAGGACCTGGTGCTGCACTACGACATGACGGTGCGCAACGCGACGGGCGAGGTGGTGGAGTTCCGCTATGGCAGTGACGGACTCGACCCCTCGTACATGGAGGGCAAGGACCGCCCCGTCGACCTCACGCGCGTGCTGGCCGACGTGCGCGCCAAGTACCTGGCCAGGTGAGTGCCGAGGGTACAGTGCTGGCCAAGTGGGACCTTCTGTCTGTCTACGACTTCTACAGTAGACCCAACAGCCGCAACAGAAAATAGATCCAATTAGCGAAATTAGAAATTACGATAAAATAAAGTTCCAAGCTAGTTAAAGAAACTGTGCTGT
Source organism: Catocala nupta (assembly GCA_963675205.1). Lineage (NCBI taxonomy): Eukaryota > Metazoa > Arthropoda > Insecta > Lepidoptera > Erebidae > Catocala > Catocala nupta. Next base: position 1,068,408 of record OY776087.1, read on the forward strand.
CATCAGATGGGTGGACACACCAGTCAGATCTTTGCCACGCTGGTAATGCAACGACTCCATTAATAGAAGAGTTAGATCGCTGGTATTACAAGCGCCTATATCCATATCCATACTATCAGGTAGATCGTATACCAATTTTGCTAGTTTATTAGTTTAAAAAATAAATCCTATCCCGTTGCCTCTCTATTATTTAAAAGTTATTTGTTCTTTTCATGTATTTTATGTCGATCAAAATATTGAACATTAGTAGTTCTCAGTATCTCAGGCTATTAAGAATGTTGTATGTATTTGTAGAGACGAGGACCCCCTGGATGGCGACGGCATCATGCTGGCGGCCGAGGAGACTCTGGCGCTCGACGACTTTAAGACCTGCACGCAGGAGTTTAAGAATGAGTTGCTGTAAGTATACCAAGTTCTACCATTGTGCATTAACTTTTTTAATGGCGAGTGGAAACGTTGGTAGAATGAACTCCATGATTCATTTGGGATTTCGCTAAAATGGAACAGTTCGGCTAACGAACAACCTTGTGTGTGCCTGCGGTCAGTAAAGTATCCGAACTCTTTAAGAATATGCTATACCATAACCACGTGATAAGTAACCTTGGCGTCATGCGAGCGAGCAAAGTTGCAATGGGCTTTTTAGGAAAACAGAAACCTGGGTATCAATCACTGAGTTTGGCCAACTGCAAAGGCTAGATGCATCCCTTGTTATGTGAGGTCTATGTGGGTGGTCGACACGTCTGCTTAATCCTAAAAGTATTTATAGGCCTTGCGTTATATTATGTAATAAAACATTTAATTTCCAGCACGTTCCTCAAATGCATCGCGAACAAGGTCCGCGCGCTTCGATGTCGGTACTCGCAGTGCGGCCCCGTGGCGAAGCAGTTGGAGCGGCTGACGCTGACGCAGCTGGTGCAGTTCCTGCGCGTGTGCCACCACAAGTACCAGCGCAGTGTCATCGAACCGGGGACCGCTGTGGGGGCGCTGGCTGCACAGGTAATGCATCGCGAACAAGGTCCGCGCGCTTCGATGTCGGTACTCGCAGTGCGGCCCCGTGGCGAAGCAGTTGGAGCGGCTGACGCTGACGCAGCTGGTGCAGTTCCTGCGCGTGTGCCACCACAAGTACCAGCGCAGTGTCATCGAACCGGGGACCGCTGTGGGGGCGCTGGCTGCACAGGTAATGCATCGCGAACAAGGTCCGCGCGCTTCGATGTCGGTACTCGCAGTGCGGCCCCGTGGCGAAGCAGTTGGAGCGGCTGACGCTGACGCAGCTGGTGCAGTTCCTGCGCGTGTGCCACCACAAGTACCAGCGCAGTGTCATCGAACCGGGGACCGCTGTGGGGGCGCTGGCTGCACAGGTAATGCATCGCGAACAAGGTCCGCGCGCTTCGATGTCGGTACTCGCAGTGCGGCCCCGTGGCGAAGCAGTTGGAGCGGCTGACGCTGACGCAGCTGGTGCAGTTCCTGCGCGTGTGCCACCACAAGTACCAGCGCAGTGTCATCGAACCGGGGACCGCTGTGGGGGCGCTGGCTGCACAGGTAATGCATCGCGAACAAGGTCCGCGCGCTTCGATGTCGGTACTCGCAGTGCGGCCCCGTGGCGAAGCATTTGGAGCGGCTGACGCTGACGCAGCTGGTGCAGTTCCTGCGCGTGTGCCACCACAAGTACCAGCGCAGTGTCATCGAACCGGGGACCGCTGTGGGGGCGCTGGCTGCACAGGTAATGCATCGCGAACAAGGTCCGCGCGCTTCGATGTCGGTACTCGCAGTGCGGCCCCGTGGCGAAGCAGTTGGAGCGGCTGACGCTGACGCAGCTGGTGCAGTTCCTGCGCGTGTGCCACCACAAGTACCAGCGCAGTGTCATCGAACCGGGGACCGCTGTGGGGGCGCTGGCTGCACAGGTAATGCATCGCGAACAAGGTCCGCGCGCTTCGATGTCGGTACTCGCAGTGCGGCCCCGTGGCGAAGCAGTTGGAGCGGCTGACGCTGACGCAGCTGGTGCAGTTCCTGCGCGTGTGCCACCACAAGTACCAGCGCAGTGTCATCGAACCGGGGACCGCTGTGGGGGCGCTGGCTGCACAGGTAATGCATCGCGAACAAGGTCCGCGCGCTTCGATGTCGGTACTCGCAGTGCGGCCCCGTGGCGAAGCAGTTGGAGCGGCTGACGCTGACGCAGCTGGTGCAGTTCCTGCGCGTGTGCCACCACAAGTACCAGCGCAGTGTCATCGAACCGGGGACCGCTGTGGGGGCGCTGGCTGCACAGGTAATGCATCGCGAACAAGGTCCGCGCGCTTCGATGTCGGTACTCGCAGTGCGGCCCCGTGGCGAAGCAGTTGGAGCGGCTGACGCTGACGCAGCTGGTGCAGTTCCTGCGCGTGTGCCACCACAAGTACCAGCGCAGTGTCATCGAACCGGGGACCGCTGTGGGGGCGCTGGCTGCACAGGTAATGCATCGCGAACAAGGTCCGCGCGCTTCGATGTCGGTACTCGCAGTGCGGCCCCGTGGCGAAGCAGTTGGAGCGGCTGACGCTGACGCAGCTGGTGCAGTTCCTGCGCGTGTGCCACCACAAGTACCAGCGCAGTGTCATCGAACCGGGGACCGCTGTGGGGGCGCTGGCTGCACAGGTAATGCATCGCGAACAAGGTCCGCGCGCTTCGATGTCGGTACTCGCAGTGCGGCCCCGTGGCGAAGCAGTTGGAGCGGCTGACGCTGACGCAGCTGGTGCAGTTCCTGCGCGTGTGCCACCACAAGTACCAGCGCAGTGTCATCGAACCGGGGACCGCTGTGGGGGCGCTGGCTGCACAGGTAATGCATCGCGAACAAGGTCCGCGCGCTTCGATGTCGGTACTCGCAGTGCGGCCCCGTGGCGAAGCAGTTGGAGCGGCTGACGCTGACGCAGCTGGTGCAGTTCCTGCGCGTGTGCCACCACAAGTACCAGCGCAGTGTCATCGAACCGGGGACCGCTGTGGGGGCGCTGGCTGCACAGGTAATGCATCGCGAACAAGGTCCGCGCGCTTCGATGTCGGTACTCGCAGTGCGGCCCCGTGGCGAAGCAGTTGGAGCGGCTGACGCTGACGCAGCTGGTGCAGTTCCTGCGCGTGTGCCACCACAAGTACCAGCGCAGTGTCATCGAACCGGGGACCGCTGTGGGGGCGCTGGCTGCACAGGTAATGCATCGCGAACAAGGTCCGCGCGCTTCGATGTCGGTACTCGCAGTGCGGCCCCGTGGCGAAGCAGTTGGAGCGGCTGACGCTGACGCAGCTGGTGCAGTTCCTGCGCGTGTGCCACCACAAGTACCAGCGCAGTGTCATCGAACCGGGGACCGCTGTGGGGGCGCTGGCTGCACAGGTAATGCATCGCGAACAAGGTCCGCGCGCTTCGATGTCGGTACTCGCAGTGCGGCCCCGTGGCGAAGCAGTTGGAGCGGCTGACGCTGACGCAGCTGGTGCAGTTCCTGCGCGTGTGCCACCACAAGTACCAGCGCAGTGTCATCGAACCGGGGACCGCTGTGGGGGCGCTGGCTGCACAGGTAATGCATCGCGAACAAGGTCCGCGCGCTTCGATGTCGGTACTCGCAGTGCGGCCCCGTGGCGAAGCAGTTGGAGCGGCTGACGCTGACGCAGCTGGTGCAGTTCCTGCGCGTGTGCCACCACAAGTACCAGCGCAGTGTCATCGAACCGGGGACCGCTGTGGGGGCGCTGGCTGCACAGGTAATGCATCGCGAACAAGGTCCGCGCGCTTCGATGTCGGTACTCGCAGTGCGGCCCCGTGGCGAAGCAGTTGGAGCGGCTGACGCTGACGCAGCTGGTGCAGTTCCTGCGCGTGTGCCACCACAAGTACCAGCGCAGTGTCATCGAACCGGGGACCGCTGTGGGGGCGCTGGCTGCACAGGTAATGCATCGCGAACAAGGTCCGCGCGCTTCGATGTCGGTACTCGCAGTGCGGCCCCGTGGCGAAGCAGTTGGAGCGGCTGACGCTGACGCAGCTGGTGCAGTTCCTGCGCGTGTGCCACCACAAGTACCAGCGCAGTGTCATCGAACCGGGGACCGCTGTGGGGGCGCTGGCTGCACAGGTAATGCATCGCGAACAAGGTCCGCGCGCTTCGATGTCGGTACTCGCAGTGCGGCCCCGTGGCGAAGCAGTTGGAGCGGCTGACGCTGACGCAGCTGGTGCAGTTCCTGCGCGTGTGCCACCACAAGTACCAGCGCAGTGTCATCGAACCGGGGACCGCTGTGGGGGCGCTGGCTGCACAGGTAATGCATCGCGAACAAGGTCCGCGCGCTTCGATGTCGGTACTCGCAGTGCGGCCCCGTGGCGAAGCAGTTGGAGCGGCTGACGCTGACGCAGCTGGTGCAGTTCCTGCGCGTGTGCCACCACAAGTACCAGCGCAGTGTCATCGAACCGGGGACCGCTGTGGGGGCGCTGGCTGCACAGGTAATGCATCGCGAACAAGGTCCGCGCGCTTCGATGTCGGTACTCGCAGTGCGGCCCCGTGGCGAAGCAGTTGGAGCGGCTGACGCTGACGCAGCTGGTGCAGTTCCTGCGCGTGTGCCACCACAAGTACCAGCGCAGTGTCATCGAACCGGGGACCGCTGTGGGGGCGCTGGCTGCACAGGTAATGCATCGCGAACAAGGTCCGCGCGCTTCGATGTCGGTACTCGCAGTGCGGCCCCGTGGCGAAGCAGTTGGAGCGGCTGACGCTGACGCAGCTGGTGCAGTTCCTGCGCGTGTGCCACCACAAGTACCAGCGCAGTGTCATCGAACCAGGGACCGCTGTGGGGGCGCTGGCTGCACAGGTAATGCATCGCGAACAAGGTCCGCGCGCTTCGATGTCGGTACTCGCAGTGCGGCCCCGTGGCGAAGCAGTTGGAGCGGCTGACGCTGACGCAGCTGGTGCAGTTCCTGCGCGTGTGCCACCACAAGTACCAGCGCAGTGTCATCGAACCGGGGACCGCTGTGGGGGCGCTGGCTGCACAGGTAATGCATCGCGAACAAGGTCCGCGCGCTTCGATGTCGGTACTCGCAGTGCGGCCCCGTGGCGAAGCAGTTGGAGCGGCTGACGCTGACGCAGCTGGTGCAGTTCCTGCGCGTGTGCCACCACAAGTACCAGCGCAGTGTCATCGAACCGGGGACCGCTGTGGGGGCGCTGGCTGCACAGGTAATGCATCGCGAACAAGGTCCGCGCGCTTCGATGTCGGTACTCGCAGTGCGGCCCCGTGGCGAAGCAGTTGGAGCGGCTGACGCTGACGCAGCTGGTGCAGTTCCTGCGCGTGTGCCACCACAAGTACCAGCGCAGTGTCATCGAACCGGGGACCGCTGTGGGGGCGCTGGCTGCACAGGTAATGCATCGCGAACAAGGTCCGCGCGCTTCGATGTCGGTACTCGCAGTGCGGCCCCGTGGCGAAGCAGTTGGAGCGGCTGACGCTGACGCAGCTGGTGCAGTTCCTGCGCGTGTGCCACCACAAGTACCAGCGCAGTGTCATCGAACCGGGGACCGCTGTGGGGGCGCTGGCTGCACAGGTAATGCATCGCGAACAAGGTCCGCGCGCTTCGATGTCGGTACTCGCAGTGCGGCCCCGTGGCGAAGCAGTTGGAGCGGCTGACGCTGACGCAGCTGGTGCAGTTCCTGCGCGTGTGCCACCACAAGTACCAGCGCAGTGTCATCGAACCGGGGACCGCTGTGGGGGCGCTGGCTGCACAGGTAATGCATCGCGAACAAGGTCCGCGCGCTTCGATGTCGGTACTCGCAGTGCGGCCCCGTGGCGAAGCAGTTGGAGCGGCTGACGCTGACGCAGCTGGTGCAGTTCCTGCGCGTGTGCCACCACAAGTACCAGCGCAGTGTCATCGAACCGGGGACCGCTGTGGGGGCGCTGGCTGCACAGGTAATGCATCGCGAACAAGGTCCGCGCGCTTCGATGTCGGTACTCGCAGTGCGGCCCCGTGGCGAAGCAGTTGGAGCGGCTGACGCTGACGCAGCTGGTGCAGTTCCTGCGCGTGTGCCACCACAAGTACCAGCGCAGTGTCATCGAACCGGGGACCGCTGTGGGGGCGCTGGCTGCACAGGTAATGCATCGCGAACAAGGTCCGCGCGCTTCGATGTCGGTACTCGCAGTGCGGCCCCGTGGCGAAGCAGTTGGAGCGGCTGACGCTGACGCAGCTGGTGCAGTTCCTGCGCGTGTGCCACCACAAGTACCAGCGCAGTGTCATCGAACCGGGGACCGCTGTGGGGGCGCTGGCTGCACAGGTAATGCATCGCGAACAAGGTCCGCGCGCTTCGATGTCGGTACTCGCAGTGCGGCCCCGTGGCGAAGCAGTTGGAGCGGCTGACGCTGACGCAGCTGGTGCAGTTCCTGCGCGTGTGCCACCACAAGTACCAGCGCAGTGTCATCGAACCGGGGACCGCTGTGGGGGCGCTGGCTGCACAGGTAATGCATCGCGAACAAGGTCCGCGCGCTTCGATGTCGGTACTCGCAGTGCGGCCCCGTGGCGAAGCAGTTGGAGCGGCTGACGCTGACGCAGCTGGTGCAGTTCCTGCGCGTGTGCCACCACAAGTACCAGCGCAGTGTCATCGAACCGGGGACCGCTGTGGGGGCGCTGGCTGCACAGGTAATGCATCGCGAACAAGGTCCGCGCGCTTCGATGTCGGTACTCGCAGTGCGGCCCCGTGGCGAAGCAGTTGGAGCGGCTGACGCTGACGCAGCTGGTGCAGTTCCTGCGCGTGTGCCACCACAAGTACCAGCGCAGTGTCATCGAACCGGGGACCGCTGTGGGGGCGCTGGCTGCACAGGTAATGCATCGCGAACAAGGTCCGCGCGCTTCGATGTCGGTACTCGCAGTGCGGCCCCGTGGCGAAGCAGTTGGAGCGGCTGACGCTGACGCAGCTGGTGCAGTTCCTGCGCGTGTGCCACCACAAGTACCAGCGCAGTGTCATCGAACCGGGGACCGCTGTGGGGGCGCTGGCTGCACAGGTGATGCAAATCTTCAACGACTTTGTTATCAGGCCTATGTGTAAATTGGAACTGTTAGTCGAAGATTCTAGACTTGATTTCTGAGTTTTATCTTTATGCCTTCTGGTTTCGTGCGCCTGCATATTTACTACACATTTAACTGGTTTCTAAAAAGCAGATAAACTTAAAATATATTTACAGATGGTCAAACGCAAGTCAATTGCTGTAATTGACTGACTTAAGTAGCCATTAAAAATATTTGTCTTGAATTTGATTTTGACCATTGACCAGCCTTTTCAAAACCGTGTGTAAATTTCAAATTTTGTAGTTTTCATTAAATCTGAACAAGTAACTAATGGCATACTTCTTTCGTTGTTCAGAGTATAGGCGAGCCGGGCACTCAGATGACCCTAAAGACTTTCCACTTCGCCGGTGTCGCGTCGATGAACATCACGCAGGGAGTGCCGCGCGTTAAGGAGATCATCAACGCGTCGCGTAACATCTCCACGCCTATCATCACCGCCGAGCTGCAGCAGCCGCTCGACCAGGAGTTCGCCAGGAGAGTCAAGGGCAGGGTCGAGAAGACCACGCTGGGAGAGGTAACGCATCGATGGGACTATTCAGGCATATGGAATCATAATGAACATTACAGTACCACACATGATACCCAACCATATCTACATTCACATGTTTCTGACCATCTCCTGCGCTGGACTTTATAATTTTTCTTAGCATTATATGGCTATGAGACCACGCTGGTCTTGTGAAATATGTTTGCATTTATGCTTTCGACCGGGTCTCGGGTGTTTTTCCGAAATCTTTTACCGGTTATATAATTTAATATTTTGTTCTATTTTGTCAGATTACGACGTACATAGACGAGGTGTACCTGCCGAGCGAGTGCTTTCTGCTGATCCGACTGGACGCCGAGCGGATACGCCTGCTCAGCCTCGAGGTCAACGTCGAGTCCATCGTCTACTCGTGAGTCTACTTACTGACTAATATGTATTATAATTTATTTGAGAGTAGCTCTGTCTGCTTTGGTTGATAGTTGTGTTTATTTCGGGGGCAAAGAGAGGAGAGCTCTTGCGAACACTAACTGTGAGTTGGACAGTGTGTGATTGTAGAGACTCAAAAGCATTAGTGAAATAGTGCACGCTACTGAAGCTAGTGAACAGCGTCCAACAAGTACTGTGTGGAGCTGTCCAGGGGCGCAGTAGTTCCCACATTAACAAATCTGAAACTTATATTAATCACAGTTGTTATGCCAGAAAACCGTCTTCTATACGCGTTTACAAACCAAAGTTGTGTTTAGACTCGCCGTTTTCTATGGTCGCCACTGGTGAACTTGTCTGGTGGGGTGCGGGCGGGATTATTCCAAATAAATAAACAAAAGTAGTGTATAATAACTTAAGGAAGGACTCGTATCCAAGTAAACGTAATATTTCAGAATCTGCACTTCGAAATTGAAGCTGAAGCCAGGCAACGTGCAGATCGTGTCGGACTGGGCCATCAAGGTGGTGGGTGAGCCCACGAAGCAGGGCGGCTGGCTGAACATGAGCCTGCAGCAGCTGGCGCGGCAGCTGCCGTCCGTCGTGGTCAAGGGACTAGCGCAGGTCTCGCGCGCCGTCATCGCCTGCGACGACACCGCTGCCATCGTCAAGTAAGTGCGCCAATATTCATCTACTGATAGCTTGATCAATAATGACACTCGAAAATATGTAAAGAAAAAACAAAATATTAACCTCTTGACTGTCAAGTTGATCTCTTGGTGTTCCTACAATTCTGGTGTCGTTAAAACACTTACGGCAGCTTCAGAAAATTATTCTATTAGGTATGGTTTAATTGGCAAACACTTAAAGGGTAAAAAGCAACAGAGGTTTTTTTTGAATCACTGTAATCTCATATGAACTAGAAAGTCATATGCAGTGCTGTATTTTAATGTCGTAAGTTTCATTTAGTACGGGGTATGTGAGATGTTGTAGCACGACCCGCAAAGAGCGTGTCTGTTGAAGTTTACAGTGTCTTGACATTCAATTCACCGAATTCTCATTGTCAACTATCTCACCCATATGTAAATAAAAATAATAATAATCAACATAGAAACATGTTGCTATGTAATTTTATGGCAAATACTAATTAAATATTAAGATCCTTTAATACAATAAGTGAGTTATATTGAAATAAATGTATTTATTATATCGCAGATACAAGTTGTGCGTGGAGGGCGATGGTCTGCGAGATGTGATAGCGACGTACGGAGTGGATGGCACCAAGACCACCTCCAATAACATCTTGGAGGTAATCGATATCGATAGTATATTACTTATCAAACTTTAAATATACACATGATTAACATACAACATATTATTTATTTGCTAAAATGTGGTTTAAATCAGAGCTTTCCAATTTATAATTTATCATTAATTAATAATTCGTAACAACATTTATCGTCTTATGTCATCCCTAGAAAAGATACCTTTGATACCTTTGATAAAGATTGCGCATTATAATATAGTTTCAACTTAATTCTTTCTTGCCTTTATTTTGGCATTGAATGTGTTTAATTATATTAACGCTTAGATTATTGCAACTTACCCAGTCTACAATATCATAAATAGTTTAATTACCACTGCATTGTAGTTACATTTAGAGTTGTTAAAAAGTATAACTGAGATATGGCCTGCATATAAAATGCATTCATATGTTGTCACCGAGATAAGATCATTTAAATATAGAAGAATATGAAATGGACCAAGTATACTTCCCTGAGGTACACCGACTTTATTGTATTTCATGTTTGATTTAAAAGGCACATTTTCATGTTTTGTGTTGAAATTTGTAATTTGCGCAAACTGAGTTCTGTTACTTAGATAACTTATTAGCCAGTCTCGTGCAGAACTACGAATTGCATAATGATTGCATTTTTGCAGCAGTGATTCATATTATACGAAGTCGAATGCCTTACTCGTATCAAAAACATATAATTTACTATGTGGTTCATAAGTTTCAAGGCAGCTTAAGTGGTCATTGACGCACTCTTGATGCGAGAGAACGCGGCGCACCGTCATACCGCATCGCTCGTCAACCATTAGCGGAACACGCACGACAGATACCAGTGGGAATGGATCCTTAGGTTACTAGTGACCTTGTTAACCTCTCCAGTTAAGCTTATATGCTTGGGTCACAAGTTGGCTCACGTCGGTCGTGTAATGGGTGGGGATCGATCGATGTCAAGTCAATCACTACTTATATTAACTTTTGTCGGCAGGTGTACCACACGCTGGGCATCGAGGCGGCCAAGTCGACGATCATCAGCGAGATCCAGGCGGTGATGGAAGGGCACGGCATGAGCGTGGACCGGCGCCACGTAGAGTTGCTGGCGGGGCAGATGACGGCGCGCGGGGAGGTGCTCGGCATCACGCGCTACGGGCTCGCGCGCATGAAGGAGTCCGTGCTCAACCTGGCCAGCGTCAGTATCCCCTGTAGCTAGCGTCTGTCCCACTGCCTCGCTCACCCTCGCCATACCGTAGCATGAACCGGGTTCGATCCTGGGCCTTGCAAGATTCTATTCGGCTCCGTGGCGCAGCGGTAGTGAATGCGACTGCTCTGCATGAAGTCTCGGGTTCGAATCCCGGATCGGGCCAACAAAAAGTTTTTGGGTTTTCTGTTAAAAAATCTCGGTCCTGCACCTGATCTCTCTCCAGTCTTGTTGGATTACCGTCCCATCGGATGATGAGAGTTAGAGAACAGAGAGTGCACTTGTGTTTGCGCACATACTTGAACACTATAATATCTTCTGCACAAATAGCCAGTCTCCGTTAAGACTGGCCGCCGTGACCGAGACTCGGTCTGGAGGATATTGTTATTATAAGTGTTATATGACTATTTAGTGCAGCACTGAGCACTGAGCAATATGTAAACTTGCTGGTCCTCTACGGGACAATATATGGCATGGCAATGTATGGCAGGGGATGAGGCAAAACACGTGTCTATTATATAATTTGTTTATATTATTTAGGCATAGTATTACTTCTTAATTATATTATGGCCGATCCGATTGGCCCTCTATTAATCGAACTACATAAGTACTTTACATGAATCGCCTGCCAGCCGTTCCCGTCACTACCCCTCCTAATTTCTACGATATACCGCGTTAGCACGGCACAGACGCCATCTTAGTGACGTTAACCCGTGCCTCTGCGCGTGTACTGTTTGAACCCAGATATTAATGCATAGGTACTTATGCGAGCTCTTTGTGCATAAAGCCTATAGAAAAACAAAACAACAGGATCGACGGCTAACTTTTACAAATTTATTACTTTAAATTTATTTAATGTCCTAATAATGCGTTATTAATTAATACATGTCGAGTGTTACGGTTTTAGTGTATACTAAAAATGACGTATTTCATCTGCACCTCCATGCCTTCAGTTTATGTTGATGACGAGCACACAAACTATATTGGAAAGCTAAACAAAATAATTAAAAAATAAAACAGAACTTAGGTGGATTTCGCTTCATTCACTGTTAAAATCGTACTTCAGTCATTCTTTTCTGTTCTCTTTATCGGAGTTAATGATCCGGTATAGAGAAATCAGTTCCTTTCAATCTTTATTTTTTTATACATTATCGTCATGCAATGCTAATTATAACATAATTATAATTGCCATCTCTATCGACAGTTCGAGAAGACCGCTGACCATCTGTTCGATGCGGCGTACTACGGCCAGCGAGACTGCATCGAAGGTGTCTCCGAGTCCATCATCCTGGGAGTACCGGCCGCCATCGGCACCGGCGTGCTGCAGCTCATGCACTCACACCCGAGAACCGATCCCCTGCTCACCAAGCAGCTGCTCTTCGACAGACCGGAGTTCCACACCTCCATATGGGAATAGAAGAGTGACCACCGTGGGAGGCGAACTGCCTCCCACGGTGGTGTCAAGGCTACTCATTTATCTCTGCGTCGGTAGACACAGCAAGAGAAGATAGTGTGTGAAGGAAAGGAAGTCAAAGAGATGTTAAGTGAAACTTTTTACGAGTCAATGGAACGATTTAAATGATACTACCTTATTAAAGCATAAAATTAGATTTACGCTTGTGTCCAAGTAAAGTAGATAGAGACTATAGATTTGCCATTAATTACGATTCTGGTCATTTAAAACATGATATGTGCATGAATAAAATTTTATTTGTAATTAACATAATATTGTTACGTGCTGGGTTCGAGGGATACCGACTAAAACGTTCTAGCACACTAAATTTAAAGACAACAAACACTATACTACACTTTTCCACTGTAACTGCTTCAAACTCCGTAGTATTTTCGCTTCCATTCGCTTCGATGAATACTTGACCGCTTACGATTGTAAACTGACTCGACGAGCGCTGGCCTTCCCCTTTTATACGTGATTAAAGCGTTTCCCGAATTTTCTAGAAACGTCATACCCGGCATGTTAACAATACAAAGATTCGAGAATGTGTCAGCGTTCTCTCGACTCTACTCGTACCGACGAACTACGTAGTTCCGTAAGTATTCAATAGATGGCGCTGTAATAAATTATTAGACGGAACTGCCGAGTCTTCCACACAATGTCGAGAGATACCACTGGGTGTAACAATACGTTAATTTATAAAACATTGACATTTATCATTGTAGGATAATGTCTAAGGCTTATACTAATTAGTACCACAAACCACCTGGCTTGTGTGTAAAAAGCAATAAAAGATATTGAATATAAATATCTGACTGCGAGTGTCACAAGGAAGATCTCGGTGAATGTTCTCCGACCAGATCGTAGACGGTCGGGTAAAAGGATTGATCAACCTGTAAGTAGTACTAAACCTGCCACTCCAGGCTACAGCCGCAAGTCTAGGTAATTGTATACTTAGAGCAACTGTTTGTCTTTCATACAGATTTTTGTATACAAATAACACAGTGTAGTATTATTTAATATCGTTTTCATCTTTTACGAGCTGGGACTCTTACGGTTAGTGGTTCGTGTGTTTTCAAAGTTTCTTTAACAAGATCTTGAATTGAACCTGCGACGTATAGGACTGATGTGATTTTATCTTTAAGCTATTGAATTATGACATGTCTCATAAAGCATTGTTAACAATAAGACTTTTAAATAAATCTATTTATAAAAATGTTGTCTTTCATTTTACTTGAAGTTTTATTATAATTTATATTTATTCATAGGTATAATAAAAAAAAAATTGTTTGTAATCGATAAACTAAGACTACTGAGCTTAATAATTCATTCACCGTTAGAAATATACTTTACCCAGCTGTAACATAACATCACTCCACGAGCCACCGGAGCTGGCCAGTAATCATAAACGTAGGTGAAACCGCGAGGGAAAGATAGTATTATTCATAAAATAAAACATTTATCCCAAATTATTCTACAATTTATTAACAATAAGACTAATAACTAAATAACAATATAAATGCACTCAATATTCGAGACACGATTTGTTCATTCATTGTTATAAAAGCAACTGGTATAAGCTTAAATCTGAAACTGTAGACAGATTCAGTATTATCTCATCTCCATATATTATTGTACCTACGTATGCAAATTCAAAGCGGTTTTGTCATTGTTAAGAGAAGTGTATGTACTGCGGACTTAACCGCATACTGGATAAGTTATCGTCAAGACTTTCGACCTGTTTAAGGCGTTTGATTTTGTTTCGTGAATAGACTGATCACCAGCAACCCTGGACAGGATCTAACTATTCGTTAATCCGTGTATTCTTTCGGCACTAGAAGAAACATCAGCTCTGCTAATATGCCTGATTGCAGTTGATGTAAGAGGTCGCTATATTATTATGATAAACAGAAGTAGTTCCATAAAGGTGATCATCAGTTTATAGTTAATAATACCACAGGTGTACATCACAATCGCGATCTAAGGCCTGTAATATTTGATGGACAATGAATAGCGTCTCAAAATTTATTGGTCTGATGTGTACAGTTATCTTCAGTAAGTGTTAAAGCTACATCAAGCAGCGCCCGCCTTCTTCAGTGTGGCTTTGTGCTCATCGAGTCGTGTCCACTTCTCGCTGACCTTCCACAACCATTGTGCCAGTTCGTAGTCCTGGGCCGTCTTAGACGGCTCCTTCTTTTGCATGTCACTGGAAACAAAATAATAATTATGCTAAATGCTCATGTTACAAGTGAAATTACATTGGTTGTGTAGTGATTGAGAATTGAATTCACGATCGCTGGATCAAAGGCCTAATGCTTTAAAAATTGCGTAAAGTCGCATCGACATCTTTATGTTGGCAAAGCTAGGCCACATATAACTAAAACATGTTCAATCTACATCTACGAAAATTCATAGGATGGAAGTATCTATTATCTTCTGTGCTATAAGTAATATACCAAAGAGACTACTGCCTAAACTTCCACATACGTTACTCGCTCCGCCATCCTATTATATGTTGGCCCAACTAGCTATTACAACGGCAAAACCTTACACATAATAATCCCCAGCTGACTTCTCCAGCGCGGGGTCGAGCGCAGCATGGATGACAGTCTGCGCGCCGATTTTGGGCGACTTCATGAAGGGCCAGAAGATGGGGTACACGAGGTACTTGGTGATGCTCTTCATCATCGACATGTGTCGGGTGAGGTCTGTGTCTGTCAGACCTGGGTCTACGGCCACCACTGCCACGTTTGTTTCTGGGAGGAATGGAGAAATTGCGTTATAAGAAAATCTAGGTAAATCATATTTATAGGTATGGCGCATATACAGGCGGTCGAAAGTAGGGCTGAAGATGTGTATCAGTATCATTAGGTCGATCCGATGTTGTTCAATAAAAATGTCGAGTCAAATATACCGATCGGTATATTTTGTTTGCCGGTACATTTTAGGTTTGTTGGTGTGCACCATCAAACCTTATCGATAGTATCCAACAGTATATTTCTAAATAACACTATAGCTTTCTACAAATATTCTCGAGCTTGGTACAACAAAATCACATGTCAAACCAAAAGCCACAGTCTCGACGCTACAGAAGATTGCAAGTAATTATTACTGTACTGTCAGCGTAACGGGTAAAATATTTATCTGCCGATAGCGTAGAGCCTGTTCTTAAGCACTAGACATCCAGCTCAAGGCAGGAACACAAAACACTCAATTGCGAATACTGGGGCGGTCACCCCAGAAAAGCCTGATCAAGCATTTTGCAAATGCATGATAAGTATTAACTAAAAATACTAGGGTTGCGTGGGCCAGGCCCTCCTCTGTAAAAACTCTACAAACGCCAACGGCTGCATTCTTCTATAAAGTGGAAGCATTTAACGAGGAGCTGCTTACCTAATAGCCTTCTGCCGAGTTCTCTGGCGAACAGCACGTTGGCGAGCTTGCTCTGCGCGTAGGCGGCGGGCGCGTCGTACTTGCTGGTCATGTTGAGGTCGTCCTTGTGGATGCGTCCGCGGTGGTGTGCCGACGCCGCTACTACTATCACGCGGCTGGGAGCTGACTCCTGCGATTATTTTTATTTATTTTAAAACTTTATGCACTAAAAAGTACAATGGCTGACTTAATGCCAAGGGTATTATCTACCAATCGACCTTAGGGTGATGCAGAGATAAAAAGAAGTAGGTGCATACAGTAACGCGAAACATACATGTAAATATACTAAAGAATATCACAGTTTGTGGCCATCCTGACTTTGTGAGGCAGTGCATTCCATAGTATAACGGACTGGACGAGGAAGGAAGAATGCAGAAAACCAGATATATGGGAGGGACAAAGTAAGAGGAGGTTATTGGTAGAACGAAGATTTCTATCATGATTGCAACACAGGTATTGGAAAAGGCAGGTTAAATAAGTGGGGGTATTTGGTGAGGTTAGAATAGAAAATAATGTTGTAAGGGCACGCAAACTACAGCGTTGACGAATGGGTTACCATTTTAAAGTGGATCTATGAGATAAAATATGGTCATATTTACGAAGATTATAAATAAATCGAATG
Organism: Catocala nupta; assembly: GCA_963675205.1. Lineage (NCBI taxonomy): Eukaryota > Metazoa > Arthropoda > Insecta > Lepidoptera > Erebidae > Catocala > Catocala nupta. Next base: position 1,084,344 of record OY776087.1, read on the forward strand.
CAGTTATTTACAAGTCGGTCATATTTATTAAGTAGACCTGCATTCAGGTCATAGTAACACACATGACCATCTTATCTTATCTTGTGTGGGGGTCAGTCACTACAGACCGGCGACACTTCGACCCAGTAGGATCTTTTGTGTCGACTTCCCCGATACCGACTGCCATAGATATTCATGGCAGCCGGGACCGACGGCTTAACGTCCCTCTGCATTGCAGTCTGTTGGTCTCCCCACTGAGCTATCGCTGCTCTTACTCATGACCATAGTCAATTACATTAGGCAGATGTAATAATGTTAATAGGAGATTAAGTGCGATCGAAAACAGCATAATATCATGGCTGCTTACTTTTTTGGGAATATATTAATATAGGCGTGAGTTTAATTACTAGCCTTTCCTCGCGCCTTTGCTCGCGTAAAAGTACGTTATGTTATGTTAGTAAGCGGACAACTTGACGTCCCATCACATTTCACCGCTTCGTGCGCCACAACGCGCCACGGACGTCAAGTTGATTAGAGGATACCGCACAATCTCGTTCGAGGCTGAGAGCCTCCTCGCCGGGTCGATGCCATGGGACCTGGCAGCGGCGCTCCTGGCATCGCTCTACCATTAGCGTCAAGAAGCACTAGCTCGGGGCAAAGAACCAGCTCTGCCCGCTGTCGAGACGGCAAGGTCCGAGCCCCGCCAGATTCTGATGGAGAATTGGAAGGAACGACTTGTGCACCCCAGTGCCGGGCACGCCATGATCGGAGCGATGAGACCTGTTTTTGAGGAGTGGCTGGAGTGGCGGCATGGCGCCCTCACCTTCCGGCTGACACAGGTAATGATTAGCCACGGTTGCTTTGGCCAGTTCCTGAGTCGCATAGGCCGTCAAGAGACGCCCGGTTGTCATCAATGCGGCGACTGCCGCGACGTTTTCGAGGACACGGCGCTGCATACTTTGGCGGTTTGCTCCGCCTGGGTATCATAGCACCGTGATTTGATCGCAGTAGTCGGTATGCCCTCTCGCTCCCGGCCGTGGTTCAATTTATGGTCCGGAGTGAAAAGTCGTGGAACACCGTCGTCTCCTTCTGTGAGGAAGTCATTTCCATCAAGGAGGCGGCGGAGCGGGAGAGGGAGCGCTTAAACTCTCTCCCCAACCGCAGAATCGGGCGCCGAAAGGCGCGAGATGACCTCCAGCCACCTTGAGGTTTGACCTGGGGGTGGTGGGCTTCGTGGGGCTGCCCACCACCCGATCAGCACCAGGGCCGAGAGGCGGCATGCGTGTTCCTTCGCGCGCCTCTGTGTCGTGTGTCCATCTCCCCCTTTAAGGGGAGGGCTGCTAAGTAGGACTTAAATGTAGTGGTGCCCAAAGGGTAGTCTTGTTGCGTAGTGGCCTGCCGTTTCATACGGCGGCCCGAAATCTCGGCGGGGTTGCGACTGCATGTGAAAATGATTCGCGCGGCCCCGCCGATTGCGGTTTTGTCGAGGAACACCATGGTAGGTTTTATCGATATTACCGGGAGGTCCATTACCATCTTTCTTTTACCCTAGTGAGTCCGACATAACCCCTCCGCGCGCCCCCGCGAAGGGATACGGATAAAGCATTCCTTATGTAAAAAAAAAGGTTATGTTAGTAACAGAATAAAATATAGCCTATGTTACTCGATGAGAATATAGCTTTCAAATGGTGAAAGAATTTAAAAAGTCGGGTAAGTTGTTTTTGAATTAAATTGTCACAAACAAAAATCAAAACTTTCCTCTTTATAATATTAGTATAAATGATAAAAATAATAATCATTTATTACTAAAGTATAACCCATATATACACACCTTATTGACTATTAGCATACATACATAAGTATAACATATAGAACTTAAAAACTAAATTTAACACAGACACACATGTTTTTTCGGTGTAGTGTTACGCTGCGTGGCATTGCGATCCGTCGGCATCTACACTATGCACAATTTGAAGTTGGTGCTAAGACGCGACTACAACCGACCCGCAAAGTAAAAAAGATAGAATCTGAAGGGTACCTTTAATGTGTCCAACAAGAGACCAGTAAGCAGAAAGTGTCCAAGGTAGTTGACACCAAGCTGAGTCTCGAAGCCATCCTTAGTGACGCTGGCAGGAGGCTCCATGACCCCCGCGTTATTCACTAGGATATCCAGATGAGGCTCCTCGGATTTGAACCTGGTGGAACGACGAGAAACTGGTAGGTGGTTTGTCACGTAGGTAGTGGGTGGATAGACTGGTAGTTTGGCAAAAGACCAGTCCAAACACAATATAAATTGACGGCATCAAATTTTGTATACAACGCAAGTTTCAATATGGTATGCCTGTAGGCGTGCTATATGCAATGGTTAAGTGTCTATGGACGCTAGAAAGACCAACGTACCACGTGAGTATTGCCGAAACGCAGATACATATATGTAAATCTGTCACAATCTAACATCTTTCGATGGTATATTCGACAGTTAATTAATAAGAAATGAGTGGGTAGGCTGACCTCTCGACGAACTGTCGGATGGAGTCCATGCTGCTGAGATCGCAGGGGCGGCAGTACACGAACTTGTTGTTAGACTCCAGCACGATGTCGCGTCGCACCGCTTCGCACTTCTCCATGTTGCGACACGCCATGAACACCTGACATACGTACACACATATGACACATATACTTACGTTTGCATGCCAAGGGGTAAGCAGAGACGTATTACATATGCACTTTGCCAATTACGCTATAAGTATCATGAACTAGAAGCTATATTATAGACTCAATTCCAGACTACGGAGTCTGGTACTGAGAATTCTTTAACAGTAAAACCAATTTAATTTTGCCGTTTCGGGCATCGAACCCTAATATCTGACGTTCAATTGTAAACATAAGCGTACCAAAAATAATCTCTAGATATTATCACCCAGATTTGGAATAGGTACCCATCCTACATTGGTGATGTGAACAGTTCGACTACTGTACCATTCGTATAGACACGAATATTGAGTATATTACAATGAGACTATCGCGGAGATCGATCGATTCGCGAGGTTTTATTTATTTAGGCATATTTACAGAGTAAACACAGACATTCACATACAATTAACAATTATCAAACCATCGAGGTTAACCAACGTTGCCACTGTCATGCTCGTATCTGGCTCAACAAACACGAATTTACAAAAAATCTTGTTTTTTGCCTTGATAAATTAGTACTTTAGTGATAAATTGGTATTTCTATTTAGATAGTTTCGATGTTGTACCTTAGCGCCCCTGACGGCGAAGTCCCAGGCCGTCTCCTTGCCGATGCCACTGTTGGCGCCCGTCACAATCACCGTCTTGCCCTCCGCCTTCACACTGCGATCATACGGGGACCCGCAGTAGAAGTCCCTGAATCGTATTTCAAAAGTTTTAATAAGTTAAAATTAAAGACCTGCCCGTAGCAGGTACAAATAATTGCTGTGTCGTGTGTAATTTTAAAAACATTTCTACAAGAGATACAAGGAACACCACAAGAACAACACATGTGGATCATCGTAATTTTTGTTTCCCTTGGAGATCAAACCCACAACACAGCATAGTAAAGAGTTAACTAGAACATTAACTAAATCATTCCACTATCCTTATGTTAAAGTTGCCATTTACACTACAAATGTCGTGCGTCGCGGCAATTCGCGCATTTCTACTGAATGGTAATTAAAAAATCTGTATGTTTGTCTCGTATTTACATTAAGGTTTTATTTTTAGTTCTTCATGAATTGAATGGTACAGTGAAATTGCCTTTTGAGGCTGGGGTTTCGTTCATACAGCATTGAACAACTCAATTGGGGAGGTACTCCTAGCCTGCAGAAGATCATAGACTATCAGCCTGGTCTTATGTTTCTACTGTATGTTGAGCTATTTACTAGGCTCGTCAGGCAAGCCCTGTGTCAGTAGCGGACTCTGAAAGTTGCCACTTACACTGGCACTAAAACGATTAATTTATAGATTGAGTTGCAAATTGTAGAAATTGTAATTCAATGGCACCATACACCTATGTTTTGCCACGTAAGTTCATACCCGTATAATAAAGAGCGAGATAATAGCAGTCTATTAGGTACAAATACAACTATCGTTTTGGCATTACGTATTACGTCCTTAAATAAAATAAATAACACATTGAACATCTAAGTTTCTGATAGGTCATTTCTATTACACCCTTTACCTAAATCTAACAACTAACTGACATAATTAAATAATTAACATAATATAGGTACATAAATTATTTACAATATGAACTAAAGAGAAAAATAACACTTCAAAATTAAAAAGCGTCATAATATTCCTCCGCATCGTCGTCAATTGGCAACGTGCCCAGAAGACTAGCAGCATTGCCACGTCGAATGGCAATACTTATTTTTTAATAATTTATAATTAAATAATTAACATAATATAGGTACCTACATAAATTATTTACAATATGAACTAAAGAGAAAAATAACACTTCAAAATTAAAAAGCGTCTTAATATTCCTCCGCATCGTCGTCAATTGGCAATGTGTCCAGAAGACTGGTAACATTGCCACGTTGAATGGCAATACTTATTAATTGTGCAAAGAAAATACCAGCCCTCTGGTCACGCGAAGCGTCGATGAGCCGCTTAGCTAGGTCTCTATAAACGGACCTAGCACAAACAACTAACTTAAATTAAACCACAGTAAAGTCAGTAATCACTATACGTCGACGTTCATAAGTGTATTTTGTAAATAAAATTCTTTGTTCTAATACGATGGGTTGTGGTAACCGTATGGCACTGACGGGGCTGCATGCTAATAGTAATAATAGAGAACAGCTGTTCCTTTACATAGCTACTAAGTTATTTTAGTGTCTGTGTAATCATAGCTTATCCTGCCGGCGGTATCGATTGAAGGTGTGGAGTACAAGTCAGTACGTAGTTAATAACTTAAGTTAGCGTGATGGCCTGTTATTATTGTGCTCCAGTAGGTACTCGTGCATAAATTATTAGCGGACTACTACAACAGCTGCTATTGTTTTGATTTAAATATTTCTATCGTAGGTGGACGTGTCATGTTATTTGTTACCGCTTAAAATACAACTTCGTTACTGATAATCTATTATGTTTATACATACATAAACAGAATTCGGTCTGTTTAGGGTTAGTAGGTAAGTAATAAAAGGAGAAAAAAAAACAAATTTTATGGAGGTAGGTACACTCGAATCTTCTATTTATGGTACTCTTAATTTGACCATTCATCGAAATGTATATGATCTGGTCAGAAAACGTTTTAGACCTTCCTGTTTAGATTGCCACATTCAAATTTGCCAAATAGTTTTCTTGAATAGTCAAACGCGGAGCGTAGGTGCCTCTTAATAAATTTTCAGAAGATAAGCATTGTAACATTATTACCTATTGGATTTTTAGGATAGGCATATATCCAGTCTGACATAATAACCTGCTACTAGTACATCTGGGTGCTTTATTGGTCTCTCATTCCGAAGCGACACAGCTAACGACTGAGGTGCCTTAGATTGCTGAGCATTAAGAAAAATTACGGAAAGCGGCTGATGCCATTTGTACTTACTTAAATATACAAATGGCTCCGGCAGAAGCGGCGACCGCTGAGATCATCGCAACCGGAGTACTCGGGATCCACATGATGATCTGAAATAATATCTATCGGTAATTATGTATGTTTCGACAAGTACAATCGATCCAAATTATTGATAAATAGTTGTCTTTGTTAGTAGGTAGACTAATAGCGAAATGCTGCAGTTCCTACTTAATAAACTTTTGTTGAAGAACAGAATCAGGGACTTGATAAAAAGCTGCTATACATGAAAAGCATCATGAGATTATTTTCGATGCGCTTTTTGATAAAGCATATTCTCTCTGTTCACTGTTTATTTCACATGCCAATGTTTGAGGTAAGTACATGTATAGTAGGTACCAACTTCTTCGTGGAAAAGCAAATTTTAGTGCAAATCGATTCCAATACACTTGGCCATAGGACTAGGAAAATCTATATCATAGTTTTATTTATAGATGATTGTTTAGTTATATACCTACGTTTCTACTTTAAATTTTGGCACTAGAGATGGGTAATTGCAGCTGTATAGTAAAGTTTTCTAAATAATATAAATTTACTGTAGAATATAAAATTTAGTTATATTAAATAATTATATAGGTACGAAATCATTGTAGGATTTGAACCCAGATCACTCAGCGCGGTGGCGAGTCCATGCAGTCACTGTAAAGGTCCACGAACAATAGGCTGTTAGGACTACGGGGGGCAGCCGAACTTATATTATCCCTGCCTTACGTACAGACGTATTGCCGTGCTGTTGCTGGGCATTTCCTGACAGAGAAACCCAATAACAGTTTGCTTGCATCTCACCGTCGACCGCAAACATAAGCCCATACCTACTTAGATACACTTGCCTCGAAAGCAACTAAGCATATTATTATTTATTATCTAGTGATTACATATGGATGACTTAGTCATTAATCTCAGTTATCGCATCTATCATCCCTAAACTTACATTCACTTTATTATGTTGTTGAACCTTTTCCTCGGTCGATATGTTTTCTTTACATCTAAAATATGCAAATCTACAGCATTCGCTGTTTCAGGTCGGGCTACAACTCTGTAACTATGTCAGTAGGTAAAGTTGATATCGAGAATACATATACTGTGACACGTGCGTGGAAATAAAAACTAATCAATCAATATTATTTATTTCCACGCAGTACAACGGCAGATTTTCTCAGAAAGAATTTATGACTCTACGGATGACGCAATGGTTTAAGTGCCTCATCAGTCATCACAGACCTAAATATAGGACTACCCAAGATACAATCTCCGAATAAACACATAATCATGAATAATTGCCGTGTGGTCTGTTATTGCTGGTACGCTCTTTTTCCAAAATCATGATTTTTTTTACGGATAGTATAAGTTCACACGACGAGAAAAAAAACAATGTTCATCGCTCCAGTAATAGTTAAACCTACCTACTGGATCTGGATAGAAAACGATGGAATGGTGGTGGCTACAGTGATATGTGACATTTCCTTTAGAAACTCACATAATTTTAACAACTCTCAGTTGGCAATATGGGGTACGGATTACATTTATGAGCCTTTTTGCAAATGGTTAGTATTTTTAACCTCTGAAATGTGACAAGATCATCGCTTCTCGCAGTTTTAATAAATTAGTTAAATGAAAGGCAGTGATAATTTTCGTATTTATATTTATCATCTTTATATTACATCTGAGTGTAAGGCTAAACGTGACTCATTTATATTACATGTGCTGTTTACACTATTTATTCTTTATGTAGTTATGTCCCGAGGAATATGTGATAATACTGGCCTGCGTCTCCGGTAATTCTTCTCTGTGTAATAAATCGTACTTACATAATTCTTCTAGGTATTTCAAATTTACCAATATCTCTTAAAACGATATAGGAACATTTTCATAAAATGATTACGTAACCTAACTCTTACGGCATATCGTATCGACCTAGATAGTCAATTTACTCATCGTCCCCTAGGGAGACGAGTCTATATTGGCAGATTTTCCCAAAATGGCTCCATTTCCCAAAACACTTGTGTAATCACGTCAATTAGTTGTTTGGAGGCCAATGTCTAGAGTATAACTCTTCGATGTTATGAAATTTTCATAAAGTACAAAATGTATGCATGTTCAAAACTGAATTTGGCTTAGGAAGTAACAGATTGTCATCACATATTCCCAGTTGAGTAAATTATATATAATATTACCGCTATTTCAGTCTGGCTGAACGGAAGAATCGTGGTGAGACGAGATACTCGTATAAACTTTTACAACTACTCCACAGTTATAAAAAGATCGCTGATTTGTTTCGCTCTCACCTTTTATTGATTCTTATCAGAAAAGACGATCACTATATAATGTTTTCTTTACCTTGAATAGTAATCAAATAGATGGACTTACAAGTAGTACCAGCGACAAGGGAATGAGCGATTCAAAGATCTTTTTATAATCGTAACAGTAGCTGATGGTCAACTATTGACTGTTATCTTTATACAAAAATATTATTTAGGTACTACGACATTAACAGCATTACAACTCGAGGCAAGTTCTGCCGATGACAAGTAAATTCAAAATTAATTGTATAGTGTTTTGCATCGAAATGTAATGCTATTCGGATTGCTTTTACAACAAACGTAAAATTACAAACGGCAATCCAGTTACTGACATGTTAACTAACGCGGGAATGAAACACTCTAATCCCGACTCAATCAACATGTTCACAAATTAACGCCCTTTAAATGATCATATACTGATCCATAATACTTGATGCACTTAGGGTTTCTAAAGCAACGTCTTTTAACATCACTATGGGGTTAGAAGAAAGGGCATTACATATTGTAAAATTGAATATACCCATCCCATACCTGGATGATATGGTTCTAAGATGTTCGAGTTAATTAGCAAGCTAGTGTATTTAGTTTGCCTGTGTGGTTCTCAAATCTTAATAGATATAGATAGAGTACTATATAAGAAGCGATCTGCATATTCGCAAATGTTTAAAGAAAATTATTCATCCATTTTGTTTTACATGTCGAGGCTTTAGTGTTTTCTAAATAAAGGTATCCCTACATTATAAAATAATATTGCACTAATATATTATTATATTGCATTTTAAAAGTCATTTTTCGCAAATAACTTGAACATTTGTTAACGAAAAGTATTTTCCAATAGTTCGGCCGCAACAATTTGGGTGTCGTCAATCGACACGTATAGTGTAATTTTATATTCGTCCGTGATACGATTTCCGTGTTTTTTATTTAAGTGTGAATATACGATATTGGTCGAGCTTTAGTAAGGCTGCTATTCAGATAAGAGGAATGTTCATCGTAGCGTTTGAATATATTACATGACGTGACGACGTCTGTTACGCTATCTAATAGTGATTACAAAAAAAAAACGAATCCTATTATTGGTTTAAGTCTAGAAAGATTTGATAATGCTGCCTATCTGGAGTTAAGATTCAAGAGACAAAAGAATTGACTGGAGTCAATTCTTTTGTTTTAAAATGTTTTGGGGAAAATAATAAATAGCATATTTTCTAGCATCCTACGACATTTGCATTTGAATCTAAATAACGAGTACCGCGTAGTGATGTCAGTATCATCTTCGTACACAATGATACGCGTTTCCGACCCGCTGTACACTCCTCTACCCTGAACTCGCAGTCCTAACAAGAGTTTTATAATAATTTACATTTATAATGGTTGAAACACGCAATGCCTGTGTTTATATGATATATGACTGCTTCGCGTTCGTGTATAGTCCTCGGAAAAGGTTTTAAATTTATAGTGAAATGAACGCTTTTTATTATAATCACATGAAGCGGTGAATTCTCGGTTTTGATTTTAAGGTTTCTGGTAAACATCGATATGGAGAATATTTGATTTTTGATTTAGCTTACAAGCTGTGCTGGGTACCTGTCGTTAATTTACTGTTAACTTTAGATGCTAGAAGAATGGTCGGGCAAATGAAAAATACATTTAGTCTGAACGCAGCACAGATAGGGTTTAATTAACATAACGCTACTGAAACAACAATGGATCAAGAGGTACTCACACTAACATAAAAGTAACGCACCACTCAAACGCATGCTTAAAAATAGAATCAACATATTTTCGAAACATTATATTCACGATATTATTATACGATATTTGGATGTCTATCATGATTCATGCCAGTAATAAAACATCCGTACTGCATAATATTCTAAAATAAGTGTTAGCCAGAGTTTTGAAGTGGAGTAGTTTTTTTCATCATCAATCAATTCTTAATCATTAAATATAATTTTTATCGATTATGACAACGTTGACCCAAAACAAATGGCTCTAAAGCATGAGGCCAAATGCGACTTGGTAACTTGATTTTAACGCCTGAACAGCTACAGAACAGTCGACGGATGTTGGTTTATAAATTATGTATAGGAGAACTTTGGTTTCTCTTTTCGTATCTAGAATTTGAGACTCGCAAGTGAGTTATATTGAAACGTAATTCTATTGACTAGACAATGGCTGTTTTTTGTTAGAACGTTAGGCCTATGTTTATTTTTAGTCGGATTTATATCATAACATCGGCAAATTCCTATCGATAGCGGCAACAAACACTTTCCGATCGTCTATACACGAACCAGAAGCATTGAACGAGTCTTAAAATAGCCACAGCCAGTTTTGATAAATCAAAATAGAAAATTTTCCTCACAGCAGAGGAGTAACCATATACATAGTATCTTAGGAAGCTAATCTATTCGATTTGCTTAGGAGTACAATTATGCGTTGATAAATCTGATACTACCGTCATGTACATTTCATCATTAGGATTGTTTTTTTTTATTATATTAATTTGCATACACTTACTTTTATTTTGTTGAGATGATGTATTTTTAACCGTAAATGTGTGTGACTTTATTTAAATGCTGTTTTTCTAGAGCTAACTTAGGCGGTGTTTTATCTTTTTAATACGATGCGCTAATATGTAGTTACACATATTTAAATTCGTAGAGCTCGTTAATTTAAATGGTGAACATCTGAATGCCCCGTGGGATGATGAAATCTAATTTACATAAGTTTGTGTAAAAAGCTTACGTTAACTAGTGTTAATGTATTAGGTACTGTAATATTATAATATTCATATAATATATCATACAAATTGACCGAATTGTTAATGGTAAGCGAAATTTGTTGTTAATGTGCGCACACAATTAACATGTAAGTACAATGTCGGTTTATGTATGCTATGTATACTCACATATCAGTAAAAAAATCTTTACATAGCCAAGCTAGAATTAAATAAAATAACTTCTGTCGTTAGAATTAAATCGCTATGTAGATAATTATGATTTATAAATATGTAAACACTGTTAATTGTATATCTTGTAAGTATATCTCTTTCAGGACACTACCGAATTAGTCACAGCTCGAGTAAAAACGATTTTATATAATTGTGTGCATCCATTAACTTATAATAGTGATGTGTAAAATAGTTAATTATATTAGAAATACTAGAAGATTCAGTAGGGATAGTAACTGATTGTATAAATAAATGCATGTTAATACTTAAATTAATTACATTACGTATTCTGCTAAAGACATACGATTTTAATTACAATATTTTAGAAGTATTGAAGCTGTGATGTACTTGACAATGTCGGATATGACATATTTTCAACATGAGATCACGAATTATATATATTTAAAACTATAAATTTGTTTATTGCAATTATAATCGCAGGATAAATTCACTCTCGAGCAAAAATGTGATTAACTGCTCCAGGCTTCGAAACATGTTAAAAGAAGTTACACGTATCCTATTAGATGAATCTACAGACCGAAATCGTTTTTACTTCATAATTACTTTGTACATCACAGTTTCAAAACCACTAAAAATATGCCATTATAATTTAGGAGATAGCGCCACAAAACACTATAATGAGTATTATGTATGAGGGTACTTTGTAAAATTTAAACAATCTTTTTGAAGATCGATTTCTTTCCGGCCTTAATATAAACAGAAAAAGAACAGCCGTATATTGTGGTTTTTAAAACAGTCTTCTTTTAATAGTGAATATATAAACGCACAGTGAATATAATATAAGATTTAGAGCCATTTTTATTATTGAAGGCGGTCATGTGCCGGTTAGCCGGTATGTCTTGGCTTCCAGTAATTATTTATAGAAAATGTCTCAATATAAACTACAGAGTAGTATGCATCTTCGAAATATCTTCATGACACTATTTCTGAAATGCATAATTACATACAATACATTTCAATACTAGAAATGTGTAAAAACATGTCTATTGCATGCCATATTATACGAAATGTTAAGTGCGATAGGAACTGCTAAGGAATTAATTCAGGAAGGCGCATCGTCGCGCTTGTTTGGGTGTACTATAAATCTTTGTCTCTCATACACGTGTACCGCTTACCATTGGTGATATTAAATATCTTTGCCACTTTTTGGTATAACAAATCAATAGAGGGCTCTGTGCAGATTTTTTAAGAGTTTCGAGTTTGCTTGCGTTGCAAAAAAATGCTATCTGAAGTAAAATATCTTTTCACAGTTTGCATAGCGTTATTAACTAAAATAATATTGTGAATCATTTCTGTATTCAAGAAGACGCACTGAAACTGTGTATATTGAATAGCATGGATCCTAGTTTACTAGATATTTTAACCAGAAATCGATCCCTATATCCCTAAGATCTGAGGCCGCAATGAAATCCATCAACAAAATCATTGTTTTCTTAAAGCTGTGTTTATTTCTCGTAGAGTAGGTTCTATCTTACAATAAAATAATATACAGTACAGTTAATTAACTTATAGTTAACACTCATATCACATGTGCGCGCCTAAAGTTTAGTGCTATCATACAGAACGCTTATTTGCTTATTGGTTAAGTATCTAAGGACTAAAATAGGAAAATTATTACATTATTTTTATTTTACCTATGCATATGTTTTCTTATGATTTTCATGTCTACAATCAAATTTTCGTAACTACGGAGATTTTGGGTTTGTAAACTGTCGTTGCTTCATATAAATATGTACCATCAACTTGTAGCTATTTACAAATTTAATGGCGGTAGTATCTTACTCTGTTTATTATGTAAATATACGACAATATTTTCTTGCAATCACTAAATTTGATGTTCACTAGAAATAGCTACCTTACACTTATGCTGTCCTTAGATACTCGCAAAGTATTCACAAATACTTACAAAATAATAATACATGTTTTTACAAAATATATAAAAAAGGCCAGAACTCAATTCACCATCAAATCCTCATTTCTATATGTATAAGTTATTATTATGTATAAGTATGTATATTTATTCTATGCAATGCAAAGTGTAGTGAGATTCAAATATATGTATTTACATTAAATTTATTTGTTTATATAATTGCTCCCTTAGGTAAATATCTACAAGATTTGTGATTTTACAAACTAGAGTAAAAAAAATTCGATACAGGGAACATTGTTGTGTAAAATTATCGTATTTTCAACTAATATGAATGACTTGGATTTGTATAAAATACATAAAAATAAAACCATTAATCAATAAATTATCTGGCAAGAGTAGTGGTGTAAATAAATACAAAGTAATTATTATTTTATAATAATAATTAAATTTAAATAATAATTATATTTATTTGCACAAAATCCAAGACAATCTAAATGCATTACTTTTTAAAATGTGCATTTAAAATGACATGAGTGTCTTATGTAACACTATTACTAGTAAAGCGTTAATTATTATTGTATCATACGAGTTTTGAGCTCTGTCTCCAATTTTCTATGAAACTTAGTCTACCGACTTCCTAACAATCCTTGGAGAGGGTGTGACAAAGTACAATGGCATAATAAAAAAAAAAAATTGAAAAAGTAAATACCAGACAGCTCTCTGACTATAATATTTATCATATAGGTACATATCAAAAATATAGTACAACATTTGCTTTGCTTTATTAATACTTTGCATGCTGCTTTTACATAGTCATCACTGGGATCATTTGCATGTTTCCAACATGTGTTTATTTTGGATTTCTCATCATGTAAGCATTTTTGATAATTTTATTTATTTGATTTTAATGCTGACAATAAATTAATAAGAGAAATGAAATCCAAACATAATATTTAATCACATTATGAAAAATACTTTCCGGATGATAAAAGGAAAATATTAATTTGAAAAATGTCTAAGTGCTATCTAGTATTTTACCAAATCTGCTTAAAATTGTATAGACCTGCTGATTCTTTTACACATAACACATTAACTACAGTTTATTTAATTAAAGCACAATATAATGTCTAAATATATTTATGGGGTCAAATAAAAAAGAATTAATGAAAGATTGGTCTCCAAAAATATAAAATTGAAGGGGTTTCATGACATTATTAAGGAAATATAAGCATAGCACCATGCACCATATCACAGCCCCTCTGTGCCTACTCCACACTCCTCGATATGTAGACTTAACATATGGATATGACTCAACTTGACTAGTACAGTTATCAATCACATTCAACAATTAACTTGTCTTAGTATTCAGGGTTGTGCTACTTTTAGACTTAGAGTCGTGAGGGGGCAAAGGCCTGGCAACACCAACCTTCACAGTCCCCCTGGGAGCACCCTTTAAAGCTTGCACAGCCTGGTCAAGTGTCGCATTTTTAATACTGACTCCATTCACTGACATCACACGGTCACCAGGTGATATGTCACCATGTTTCTCAGCTACTCCACCTGGCACCAGGCTCCTCACCACTATCACAGTACCCTGAGGATCAACAGGATCCTGGTAGTCTAAAATAGAGAAGCCTAGGCCTTGGTCACCTTTCACCAACTCCACAATATCTTCTTTACTCTGCCACATTGCTAGTCCTGATACACACTCCAAAGACCTTGATTTTTTAGAGTGTCCTGAGTGATTTGTGAGCGTTGCAGTACTGGATGTGTTGATTGACGTATCTGACTGAGCTTTAACTAGAGTTGTCAAGTTATTTAAGCTTCCAGAGATGATCTTTCTTGCTTCAAAACCTTCCCGATCTGGTGCTAAGTTTATCAAAGGTCTCGGACCACTGTCTATGCTACTTCGTGCACACACTAATCTAACTCTATTGGGGAGATTCTTCAAGATATTTACAACTTCTGTATGAGTCAAACCGTGAAGCCTATACTCATTTGCTTCTAGTAATTCGTCACCGGCAGATAGACTGCCTTCTTGCCCAACAGGTCCTTCAGGCAGTACAGATCTAATGTAATGATGTGGTCTGACTTCCTGTCCGCCTTCTACATCCACAGTACCCTCAAGACTGATGCCCAAACCTTCAAGTTTGCTCACTTCAGCAATTAACACTTCTTTATCAGGTCCCACTTCTTCCACCCACTTTTTCTTTATATGCTCTTTGTCTATAGCCAATATTTCATCAAATCTTCTGTCTAGCTCTTCTTGAGTTGGTTCATCCTCTTTTTCACCAACTTCTAGAACACCAGAGTCTATAGTTGTGTTTGATTCAGGCTCAGGATCTATTTCTACTGTACTATTTTCAGCTTGAGAAGGCACTGGGAACCAAGACAAGGTTGTAGTTGATGGCGAAGGGGACGTGGGACGCTCCTCATTAAAAATTGCCAACTGAAGATGTTCATACTTTGGACCTCTCAAGTATCTCTCTAACACTAAGTGCACAGATATACCTGTGTTCCTCAAAGTCTCAACTGCTTGAGGGTTAGTTTTGTCCACTAAGCACACACCGTCTACTTCTATTATTCTATCGTTAACTTTAATTTTACCACTCTGCTCAGCACTGCTGCCTTCAATAATGCTCTTCACAAATATTCCAGATAGTTCCTCCTTCTCACAAACATAACCTGCCACTGTTATACCCAAACCATATACATTTTTATTTAAATCTACATGCACTATCTCAATCTCCGGCAAGCTGGGGATCTCTACAGGAACTGTGATAGTGATGGTGGGTGATATACCATCAGCTATTATAGGATGGTCAGGTATTTGCTGAGGATTGTCACCAATAACACTCACAGCAGCTGCAACAAGGCTTGCTTCAGCAACACCATTCTGACTATTGATGTAATCAGTGAAGCATTGGGACAGATCATAAACAGCACCATAGCCAGTCTCGATGAGGTGTCGGTCGAGCAATTCAGGGTCTCCGAGGATCTTCGTGGGGACGAGCGCGGTGCCGGGTAACGGAGCTCGCAGCGCAGTGGCTGGGTCGGCGGGTCTCGCAACTAGCAGTCGTACCGCGGGCCCCGCCTGGCGCAGCACTGCGGCGACCTGTTCCGAGGTGAAGCCGCGCAGGTTCACAGAGCCGACCTGCAGGACGTGGTCTCCGCTCTGCAGACGCCCGTCTTTGTCCGCTACGCCTCCAGGCAACACATACTTTATCACAACACCAGTGCTCCGCCCGCCTACAAGGTTGAACCCGAGGCCGTTGCCATCATTCGTGAGCTCAACGACTTCGACCTGCGCCCACTCGGTACTCAGCACCATCGCGGTTTGTCTCACCATCAGGTCACTCCCGTCGTTACGTGATACAGCGAGCGCGCCTCGCGCGGAGGTTATGAGCCTCCAGCGCCGACATCGCTCCGTTTACGTCACTATAACCGATACAAAACACGCCGCCGAACGTAAAAAATTCTACGCGAGACGTTGATAACGTACAGATTTTGTAATATATATTTATGACATTTACATACTTGCTGAAATCCGAGACAGTAGAATGTGGCCAGCCGCACGCAGGTGTGTCCGTCGAATAAATTGGAATTTCTACTATTTTAATACTAACTGTCACAACAAATTATCAAATATAATATTTTTTGTATGATAATAACTATTTTGTATTTATATCCTCCTATAAAGTATATTTGGCAATTTGATTTTTTTAAATTAATGTTCCTAACTTTACTTTTTATGACAATAACAAAGAAGGATTTGAATTGTCCTTGTCTCATGGGTGGTAAACGCATAATTACCTACAGAAGTTTTCTGTAGACTGTAACCTATAGCACTGTATATTCACTTTAATATTATATTATAACCAGTACATACCTTCAACCATTTTTGAACTATTTAAAGCGACTACCACTTTAGGTGCCCCGTGACTATGGCTGTTAAAACTAACCCAAAACGTTAGAGAAAGTGTAACTTAAGTACCTATAATTAAAATAAACCGTAATAAAATCCGTACATAGTAGATTAATTTCTATGTATTATACTTGCAAAATCGTAAGACAATGATCTATTATGTAGCCTATTGTAGTTATAAATATATTGAAATCCACATTAACTGAGCTGGTGACCTTTTTAGCAATACATGCTTGCTGATTATATGATTTTTCGTTCTTTCTTTCTTTCGTTAGATAAGACGATTTATATAAAGTTATTAAGCTGATTTACTTAGAACTTATTCCACCAGCTGTTGTTGAATATCGTAGGTAGGTGCTTTGACTTTGCATGGTCAAGGATGTGCATTTGTTTATAAATGCAGCACAAGTACCTAAATAAAGTGTTATTAATACTTTAGAACTTATAGAAATACATTTTAAGTTATTCGATTTATGATGGGCATTAATCGAATAACTTCAATTAATGTATTTCTAGTCGCTAACTTATTTTAAGAATTTCGTTATAATTCCTTGCATCGATATCCTTTAATGGTCATACTTCGGAAATACTCGTTTATGGTAATTTTAATATGAATAGGTGGTGCAGTTATACGTAATCTGACTCGGCTGAATAACTTGCTATATAGATATTAGAGTATAAAACATTCCAAATTAATTGGTTTTATAGAAAGAATGTCTTTGTATGAAACCAAATAATTTGGTATTTTATAAGTATACTGGTTTCGTATCAATAATAGACAAGCAGCGCTATCTGTTGAAATAACGAAATAGCTACTATAAATTGAATATGGAGAATGGGTTCGTACTCGCTAGCTCGTTGTTACTAGTATCTGTATTTATCACTAGATGGCAAAGCGACCACGTTAAGTTTGCTTTAGAGTTTCACTAGATGTCGCTAATTGGAATGAGATTATTCATGATTCGTTTCGCCATAAATATTATGGCGAAACGTGATCCCCCCGCCAAGACTAGCCAAGCGAAATGTAATAACCTACCTCTTCTCGAAACTCGTAATTTTTTTGAACCCTTATAACTTGGGTTTGTATTAGGTATACCAGATAAACAAAATTCTCGGGATATGTTGTCAATAGCGGACTTTTTAAACATATAAAGTTTTAATTGCATATAACTCTTATACTTTAAATTTTATTGATATCTAAAAAATCCTGTTTTCGTCACTGACTCACAGATGATCATCAAAATTTTTAGGATATTTCCTAGAAAGCTGAAATTTGGTATGTAGGTACGCTAGGACGCTAGTATTAAGTAGTACCGACATAAACAACAAAAAAATTATAAAACTGGTAACTTTTATCCCCCAGCCTCCTAGATTGGGGATGGAAGTTTGTATGAGACTTCCGCAATTTTGACGCTAGAGGTCTGTAAATTGATATAGGGGCTCCTTGTTATTATAAATAATAAAAAAATCTCATGTGCAAGAAATACACCCCAAAATAGAAAAAGAAAAATTTTGTCTCAAGCAACTTACAAAAAGAAATGAAATCCCACCCAAACATTTTCACGTACCTACCTAAAATGTTTTTGGTAGGATATTTATTATCTAAATACTAGGTACCATTAATACATTATACCATTTAATATACCTACATATTTTCTTCTATTTTCTTTTAGTTTTAAGTAGTTTTAGTAAGTCTTAACTTGTATTCAATACTTAGATTTATATTAATGGTTTTTCACAAACAAGATATTTTATTTTTTATTTAAGTATTTATTAATATAATCATCACTTACAACTAGTATTACAGGCAAACCCAATGCAATAGTGAAGCAAACCTAATATGTAATAACAACTTATTTTTTAAAACTTAATAAATATAATGTTATCCTTGTGAATTCACTCAGTGTACCTACATGTCCATCTCCTCTGCTACAACGTTAAGAGTGCGAGGCGCTCGCGTCAGGGGCGCCTCATTCAACAGATTAGTGCGGCCACGAGGTACAGCCAACAGCTGAGGCCGACGTCGCCGCCACACATATCTGTCCGGCACACTCAAATACATTAGGTACCTCTAATATGTTGGCGTTATGTATCTTGCCTCTAATTAATTAAAATAAATATGAGACAAGTGCGAACTCACGCCTAACTCTCAGCTTGTTGGTTGGGAACGAGGTTGGATATACAATAAGCGAGTAAAGAGGATATACTCATAAAGCCTGAAATATAAAATCTAACAAATTTATTTTGTATTTGCTCCAACATGAGACTATATTTAGCCTCATGTGGGGCCCAGATGACTGCATTATATTCTAATTGGCTTCTCATCAAAGTGTTAAATAAAGCGATAATCGCCGTAATATTTGTGAAACCACGAACCGAAAAATATTATAAGCCCTAAATTTCTGTAGGCCTTTTTACAGCACTTGACTATATGATCACGAAACGTTGAAAAGTCTCCTAATACAGATATTGTTTGTCTAAAAGGAGGTTCCAAACACAATAGGTATATTGTATGAAAACCTTTATTTTTATTCATTTCATTTCAAATGATACCCTAGCAATGCTTGCTAGCAATCATAGGTACGTAGGTACCTATTTTAACCGCTTAGGCGAGTGATATGTATATTTGCAACGTAATACAACAAATATTTAATATATATTAAGAATTTTTTAACGGTTAGTTCTAAAATCTTTTTGTTGCCCATTGGGAATCGAACTCGAGACCTAATGCATAGCTGTTCCATTTACCTACTCTCGCTGCGCTACCGGGACAGTCTTAAGAACGATAACATAATCGTAAATTAATTACCGCTTCATCGGCCCCATAGCACAAGATAGCTTCTATATTTGCAGATCATCCCGGATTCGATTGCTGGGTTGCGTCGGGGCAAGAGTTGTAAAGTTTCTTAGTTGCAGCACGCTGTCAAAAAATTAGTATAAGCTCGCCTATTTCGTGGGATCTAAAGTAGGTGGCCGATGGCAAAATATAGGTACCTAATATTTGTCTACACCTTCGTGGATAATAATATGTCGTGAGGCTCAGCACGTATATAAATCAAGCTATTACCACAAATGTATACAAATAATAATAAATTGGATCGCACTAAATATATAAATATTATTGGTAATTATCAAAAATAAACACTTAGGTAGGTAGGTACAACATTTTTTGTATCTACAAATTACAGTTATACGAATATTCGGTTAGCTTGTTACAATTCAAATATGATTAGTTTGTCAACAGGGTTATACGGTTGGTTAGCAAATATTCAAAAATATGTTTTATTAATTCTAAAATTTTGTTGTTGGTTAGGTTAAAAATTTTAAGAAAATGTAATTTTCAGCGCCTCACATTACCTATGTAGACTCGTAGGCGCAGCGATAGTGAATGTCACTGCTGTGAATGAGATCTTGGGTTCGAGTCTCGGGTTGGGCATAATGTTACTGGATTTTTTTGACCAGAAATTCTCAATGATAGCTTGGAGTCTAAGGCTGTGCTCGGTAGAGGTGTTACCAACGTAGGACCTTAACCTCTCAACCGACGCTAGGACGCCGGCATCCGAGCTTAACCAGACTATTAGTTATGATAGTCTTATTTGTTTAAATAGCTTTTTTGTATTTTTGATAACTGGATTGGGTGAGAGTTTAAATAAGTAGCAGAATGTGGGTGTAAAACACTTTCAATGATATAGGCGTGCGACTAATGCCAAGTCGTATATAATTACGAGCCGACCCGCGCAACTTCGTCTGCTTCACATAAGACAATTTTCCTCGTTTTCGCAACATTTTTCATTGTTGCTCCGCTCCTATTGGTTGTAGCGTGATGTTATATAGCCTATAGCCTTCCTCGATAAATGGGCTATCCAACACTAAAATAATTTTTCAATTTGAACCAGTAGTTCCTGAGATTAGCGCGTTCAATCAAACAAACAAACAAACTCTTCAGCTTTCTAATATTAGTATAGATATTAAATCGTAGTAGGTACGTATATTAAATTGTCTATAACCGAGGCTACAATGAGTTTCCATACCTAATACCACTCGACGCATTTGACCGACTGCATACCTCTCCATTCTATACATTTTCTAATAGGTCCTCTGGGGAAAATGTTTACCTAATCAAAATACCAAAGCAGGCAGCGTTATAATACCTATAATTGCTTACATTTGCTGAAACTTTTTATTTTACATTATGTAACGTCTACTTTACAAAGATTTGACTAGACGATGGCGTACCACGCACACTGCACCGAGTCTTGCGTTAAATTTGAAAATAGACGTATTGTCACACCAATTCTTACCTTTTAACAAAGTATAACGTACTTACCTACCTTAAACTGCAACTAGGTTTGGGTTCACGTCGGCGGCTGTGCAATGGCTAGGGTTCAAACCTACTACTTGGCTACTATATTATAATACCTAACATGGTTCAACGTCTTATCCATTGAACTACCGTCTCTGTTTATTATATTATGCCCCTGTGTAGCATTGGTATTACTGTAGTGTTTATGTAACTTTTATTTAGTCTCCGGCTCTAATCCTAGTTTGTGGATGGGGTTCTTACATATTTTTATCATTTAGGTCGCGTGAAAATGCAATGATTTAAAGATCAGGAGCCACAATAGTGGCAAGGTCAATAATCCTTTTACTAGTTTGTTGTTTTCTTTGCATTGTTATTGATTGAGCAAAAATGAGATAGCGAGTTAGATACAGTAGATATATGTATGTTAACCGGTGCTTGAAAAGGATAGGTATATACAGCTATATTTATGCTTAAATGTACAATTATTAGATACATGTAGTAACGCAATGTCAATATACAAATTTAACCTAATAAAAAAGTTGCTTATTAGGAGATCGCTAACTGGATGTCAGATACGCAGTGTTGTTGTAAATAAACTGATAGGTAACTCCACGTAGCAGCACCGGGAAGAGAAATATCAAATCTCTATTCCTCGGAGAGCACGTAGAGCTTCGTCTACTCCAGATCAATTATGACAGTCGATATAAGAAGTTCTTTCCTTCCTTTTTGCCCACCTCCCTTTTCTCGGCGTACCTTTCACATAATTTACGATACCTGCTTATCTATCGATAGGCAGCAAACCGTGTGTATGTTTGCGATCTATGTATGTGGTTTACGGTAGGTGGCGGCTAGGTTTGATTCCTTGGCATCGCTTCTGTGATGCCAGGAAAATAGCACGAAAACATTGGTAGTTATCGTCCAGAGCGGCACTTATAACTTACCATCAGGTAGGCCGCTGGCATGTCAGCTACCAGCAGCAATAAAAATAACTTATTTGAAGCTATTCCCGAGTGCAACCACGCCGTTGCTTGGGGTCCGTGTTGTCCGCTGAGCGCGTTGACAAATGTTTTATTGCAAATATTGGGCTTTTCGCCTGATAACGAAGAGCAGAAGACTAACGTTGATGTCGAACATCCAATTCTTTATATTTATGATTTGCTGATTAGATATTATAATAATTTTGTTGAACTGTTTGATCGGATAGCGAAGTAGTATAGGTAAGTGGTCGCCTCGTAACTGTATGCCGAGTACTACGGGTTCGAAACCCCCACGTGACAAAAAGTTGCGACTGGTTGTTCCGAGTCTGTGTGGACCTTGTGTCTGTTTGAATGTTCTTAAGTCGCTCAAGGTCGCATTAGAGGGACTGTTACTAGTGCAGGAGTAGTCTTTTGAAAATAAATACAATGAAACAAAAGATCTCACACAAAGCTACAAAGTGTTAAGACTTGTGGATATGTGCAAATTAGGTAAATAAATACAACTGAAATTGCAGTCTGTGGCCTACAATCTGAATTTTGCAGCTGGCAAAATAGTCAGAAAATAATTTTATCTCATAAACAACACGGGTAAATTGAATAATAACACAAAGTTGTTTTGATTCATATATTACAAATTTTGAAAATACATTCAACATCATAATAATAATAATAATCTTTATTTCAGACTTCCGTCCATAAAAATTGTACAAAGAAAGTTAGTAGTAGGCATTGTACACACATAAAAATAATAACAAAAAAGAAACAAAAAGAACAGGGTGTTAGTAATTTGTTAGTAAACAAAACAAGAACGAACGATGAATAAAAAACGATGAAACAATAATGAACGTTTATGTGAACATTGTGGACACATATGTATGTACGTACCAAAACTTAATAAAAGCATACGTACCTATGTAACAGGTTTTTAGTATCTATGTGTTTGTATGTCACGGTAATCGCCGCAACGCATAACTGAAAATACAACCATCCAAATATAAGCTATAATTTTCATAAGTAGATGTATTTGAGATTAGCTTTAGATAATAAATAGTGTTTGTCGCATTTTATTAATGACTAGATTTTGCCGTTAATGTTAGTTAGGTTAAGTTACTTTTTTCTGGATTAAAGGTGATTGTAGCCCTGTCGCATGTTTACGTACCGCGTGGCTGTAGGCATTTATTTCAAAGATACGGCCGAGTTACAATACTGTTAGATAGTATTACCGCGCCGGCGCCGAGGCGCGTAGGTATGACTCGAGTTCCGACCGTTTGTATGAAGATAGGTTACTGTATATTTATGTACTGTGCTGCTGCGTAAAAATGTGTGAATAAAGGAAATGCAGACTTCAAAACCGAAAGATTTCTAGAATAAATCGGTTACTGCACGAATGACGAAGTGGTTTAACTGGTCGCCTCGTCACTGACACTGCGTCAAGTGAAGCAGGTTCTGATGCCACACGGGACCATATATCTACCTACTTAGGTATATGAAATTAGTGAGTGGTGAGTATTCTTTATGTCCGTTGTTCTAATGTTTGTAAAGTAACCCGCGACACAGGAATTGTTTCTAGTGCGGGAGCTGTTTTATAAAAGTAAATAAAAATAGTATAGGTACCTAGTAGATATTCAGACGCGAATCTTTGAAATGGATGAGATACAAAATTTTTCTTGACAAGGCTCATAACTTGTTGGCGTGCCTAATTAGCATAGTTTTACTATTAAGTATAATTATACCTATAACATTTTTACAACAAAGTACCTACCTACTGCGTCTGAAGTCTTTACATTGGAAATATTTTTAACCTGTGACTGTCTGTTGCTTATTGCAGTACCATGCCAAACCACCCAGGTGAGGTCTACTTCACTGCTGGACACCAGGCTTCTGTCAGATGGAAACATATTACTACAGCAGTTAATGACTACACGCTGGTTAATGTTGACTTCAAAATTAAACTACACAGGTATATGAACATTAGTATCTACGTTTAAATTAATTTCGAATTACTTTTAACGGCTTATTCCCGCTGGCTCCGATATTTTGCGCCCGCGCGCTCCAAGACTAAAATAAAATATAATTATTGTTTTGTAAAATCGTTCCCAAGGGCTATTCCTAGAAGCTCCAAATTATATTACAAATAATTAAATAACGACCTACTTACTAGTGTGTTCCCGACAGCTCCAAAACCAACTGTATGGGTAGCAGAATTAAATCATGTAATAATATAATATTAGATTTTGATAAGAAATAAAATCTCAAAGTACCTAGAGACTGTTTTGGAGCTGTAGGGAATGAAATTGGTAAATGTGGCTTAATTTATTATTTTCATATAAAAATCTTTGGAGCTCCTGGTAACTAATGCATGGAGAAATTAATTTTAGACAACAATAGATTTGGTGCGCACGGGAGTAAGCCGTTTTAACGTATAGGTACCTATACCTACTAACGTTACAATATATATCATAAGGTGTAATGTTCACTTATAAGTAGGTGTGTATATTTAGGCATTGTCACAAACGAAGTACATAGATTTAAATATTATATAATAGCTACTAATCATCTAGTGACTCGGCGTGTCACCGTTTGCCGTTCCGACTTTGTACTGACACAGTATATCTGGCAGACGGCTTTTTACCCATAGTTTACCTTAAAACAGCCATCCTCATAGCCCAGAGTTATTAGATTCCATATGTGGGAAACCGTTGGACTGCCACGCAGAGGTCTCGAGTTCGGACCAAAGGCGCGCATCTCTGACTTTTCGAAGTTATATGCGTATTAAATAGTTAATTATCGGTTGCTTTAACGGTGAAGGAAAACATAAGGCGGAAACCTGCATGTCTGAGAGTTTTCCATAATGTTCTCGAAGATATGTGAAGTCTGCCAACCCGCACTGGGCCAGCATGGTGGACTACGGCCTAACCCTTTTCACACTGAGAAGAGGCCCGTGCCCAGCAGAGCGGGACAGTTTAATACAGGGCTAATATTATTATTAACTCTTTATTTAAATCTTTACAATATATTTTCCATTTTTAAATATAGGTACATATATAAAAATTAATGGTACCCCACCAGCATCGGGAACAGAGTCCAAGCTTTCGGTGGTTAGGATTCCAGAGATGGGAAGAATGATATTATATGAAGTAATAGTCGATGACGGTGATGATGAAGATGACGTCAAGGTTTAAGTGGACGGCTCGCCACGTCCGCCGCGTCGTGTGTTCACACACCCACACGGAATAAAAGTTTGTGTGATACACAAATGGTTGTTCTGAGTCTGGATGTTCTTTGTGTCTGTTGTTTGTAAAGTCCCCCGCGACACATGAATTACTCCTAGTGCAGAAGTTATCTTTTAAAGAAATGTTTTCTATGTTTAAACTCTTGAAGGGTCTCTAGGACTCTTCTAACGGGCCGGGTGTTTTCCTAAAGGTACTAAGGAAATACCCGTGAAGGGAAACGTATTATATGATAATAGTAGGTATTATAGGTTAATTGTAATATAGGTAAACAATTTTATATAAACTAAGACATTTATTCAACAATAATGCAAGCTATATATTGACCGTGTATTCTGCAAGGAGTAGGTAGGTTAGTAGCTTTGTAGGTACTTTATATAATATTAAACACGGTAATTTGGTACCTATATTTAAATTTAATAGACGACAGGTCTAAACACGACGTATATAATACAAGAATCCCTAAAACATAGGTAGGTATGTTTAAATTGAAATGCTAAAGATATCTACTGCATTGACACTTCACATGGCTGTTTGTTCTGAAAATCGCGAATTCGGGTACCTAATCCATGTTAAATTGAATTAAATGTTGCACTATAGGAGTAGAATACAACTACAGATTAATCAAAAACAGCTAACAACTGCCCACTCAAAAATAAACACCTATTTCACACAATAATAAAGTCAAATATTTCTCGTACTCAGGCAATATTTCTTAACAAA
Source organism: Catocala nupta (assembly GCA_963675205.1). Taxonomy (NCBI): domain Eukaryota; kingdom Metazoa; phylum Arthropoda; class Insecta; order Lepidoptera; family Erebidae; genus Catocala; species Catocala nupta. Next base: position 1,110,227 of record OY776087.1, read on the forward strand.
CCGACAACCGTTTTATTATTTTACAATGCAGACCATTAGTAACACAGCTTACACAACTAAATAATAATTGTTTTATCTAATTAAATAAACAAGTTATGTAAGGAGCACGATTTTGATGTTTTTACCACTAAAGCGTCATTGGCAAGGAATAGCTTAAGCCTCAACTTCTTTGGTCAGTTAAAAACAAACCATTGTGCATTGTAGTACCAGTAAATGAATATAACAGACCGTTATATGGTCACTATTGCTTTCATATTGTACTGTTCTTTTATTCTGTCTTTGTGTTTATTATTATTATTGATTCTCTACCGAGACTGTTCACACTTTTCTTCTAGAATGTCATCTAAAAGTGAAAACTTGTAATTGGCTGTCTGGATACTAGAATGATCACTGTTATGTTAAATTAGCTGTAAGTTTTCCATGCATAAAAAAAAATAAAATAACAACAATATTATTTGCACATTACCAACATTGTCCCAATAGCTAAGCTAAGGAAATCCACTACTTTCACTCACTATCTACAATGATAAGATACCGGGAGATACTTACCGGGGTATCGCGTGTGAAAACAATCTTGTATAATAGGTATCATTTATTTACATGTGTTTGTAACGAAACCATAGCTTGGATTGTAATCCAAGCTATGGTTTCGATTAATCAATTCAATCGATAAACACCATCTATTAAAGTTATAATAAACCACAAATCTATATATTAATACGTGAAACAAAAACTTTGTACTTACCCCTTTTTACGAAAATCGTCCGGATGGAGGAGTATGAAATTTGGCAAAGTTAAAGTGTATATGGAGAAGGAGTGGCGAATCCTAATATTTTTATAAAATATGCATTAGAAATACATTAAATTAATGAAACAACACTACACGCACACAAACATGCATTTGACACACGCAGTTGAATCGCGTTCGTAGTACCTACTTATTTCGGCATTGTTTGTTTGACGTCGTACAATTACTTGTAACTATGGTTACCTATACCTTATTTAGGTATATGTAATAAAGAAAAAAAACTAAGTAGCTACCTTAGGAATATCGTCAATGAAACAGTATAGTCAAGTAAATAATAATTTGTTTGAAAAAGATAGGTAAATTTAACCTATATCTATAGCCTTGGCGAAAACTAAATGAAATGTGATTATAAGGGTAAAGTTATAGACAGTAAAACTTAAAGTTTATATCAATTATGGTCGAATTTTGACCACTACGCGGTCGCTAGTAGGTATGTATAAATCTGCCTTAACAAACATAAATGTAAAATTATATAAGATACCCAAATCTAGATATCTTATAAATCCTCTTCGTTACAGGCAATACTTACAATGTAAAAACAGACTTCATAAACAAGTATTTTTGTGTCCTATATTTAAATTGTAAATGTTTTCCTTTTAGATTAAATGTAGTTTTAATTTGAAATTAATACAATAAGTAGCCTGAAATGTTTTTTGTAAGGACTATTATTTATTAAATAAAAATATTACCTATTATTATTATAAATTTAATAACTTAATTTACATGACATACTTTAACCATTAAGACAATTTCCATAACACATTACTTTCAAGCAGAAAATCAAGAAGATCTTTGTCTATAAGCACGTAGATATTTCTTGTGTCTGTCATAAATACCTACAAGTGCCAAAAACAGATAGGTAGGTATATCCACAAAATGTATGTTCCGATTAACTTAAAACTACCGGGATCTTTTTTTTTGTCAAACCAGGTATTTTATAATTATTATCTCGATATCTACTGACATTATTATTAACACAATCAGGAATAAAATATCGCTATACCTAGCTATAACTATCAAAGTATATCAGCAAATTACTTACTTAGGTACTACTATTCTGATAGACAACGGTTGTATAAGTAGGTATTTAAAAGTGTAGCTAGAAATACATAACAAATTTCCGACATTTCATACGTAAAACATCGGCTTACACAAGCAATTAGAAAAGACAGGGTTCAAACTTATCTAAACTGCACATAACATTTTCATAGATTTTCCAATAATTGTCAACAAAATAATTAAACACATTACCTAAAGTACCTACTCGCTATCGTTCGAAAGAGATCATAGTTATAATAGAGTTCCTATAAAATGATATCTACCTACTTTGCTATTAAAAATCTTTATACGCCTTTTATCGATATAAAATCCATAAAAAGTAATTTAATTTCAATGTACTTATAACATTCGCGGAAACGTAAGACAGTACTGTTTACCTACTTGTCGGCACATTAGCCATTAGATAGATAATAATCTATATTTATAAATTCTTTATATTTATTATATTTAACAGGTAATATAAGCATTATCTTAATACATAGTTTATTTTTAAACTAAAAACGACACTGACTTGATGAATTACAAAAGCAACTGATACCTAGCAGTAAAATAATCATTAGGTGTAAGTAGATATACCTAGTCAAATTAGTGATTAGATAGGCACTTCATTATTATCTACAAATATCTAAATAGCTTAGACATAGTCTGCAGACTACAACGCAAAGAAGTAACCTTTTAAAAGAAAGAATACTCTACAATTAGGTGTAAATGAGTAATTAATAATTATACAACCTTATCCTTAATCATCAGATTGAAGATCAATTATTCTGTGTAATGCAATGTCACTGATTTTTGTAAAATCATTATAATTGTGTAGCGTAATAGTAATGGTGAAACTTGAAATATAGGTATTTATGGTAGCGTATCTTCAATCTTGCTTTCAGATTTAGTTGATTGTTAAACAGTTAAATTAAACACATTAGAAATATAGTTACCTATTATTACCTAGGTACTTAAATAATTACTTATTTGAAATATTCGATACGTATTGCACCAATTACACTGCAAGCTTCGGAAGTAACTGACACTAGTTAACTTAAATAATCGGCGACATAACATTAAATACCTACTTGTGAGGTATTTTCATTGAGTACAGTGAGTTAGTAAGGTTTGATTCGGAGCACATGAGAGCACGTACCTAACAATGGTACAAACAACGAACGACATAAACAATGTGGATACATAGCGGTGTTGTGACATGTGAGTGATGTGGCGCGGGCGCGGGCGCTGCGGTGGCACACGGGCGGCACACGGGCGCGCGCCCCCCCCACGCGCGAGGCGACTGGCGCGGCGCGGCCGGAGCGCGCGCCGGGCCGGCCTCAGCCTCCCGGCGCCCGCCGCCCCTCGGCGCGCCAATCAGCGGCGCCGGCCCGCGCAATAGGCCCTCGGCCGGGCCGCGGGGCGGGGCTCCTTGAGTGCCGTAACCCGCGCCGGGGGCTCCGGCCGCCACTCTCGCCCCGAGAGCCACTAGAGGCTGAGCCGTGGAGTGGCGTCGAGTGTCGGCCGGTCGGATGTCCGCGGAGGGCGGCGACTACTCGCCGTGTCCGGCGGAGGCGCTGCCGGAGCTGAGCGCCGCCGAGCTGGCGATGAGCCTGTCGCCCAAGTCGGCGCTGCTGCAGCAGAACCTGTCCCAGCTGCAGCTCCAGCACTCCACGCCCTTCTCTGTCACGGATATCCTGTCGCCCATAGAGGAGTACCGCAAGCTGGAGTTGGCCAACAACCCGCCGTCGCCGTACAGGTGCGTGGATCGATCGCCGGGAGGGGGGGCGGCGCCCTCCACCCGCTGATTTTTCGAGTGGCGAAGGTCCCGAGGAGAGTGCTTGAGCGTCGCTCGTAGTCGAAGGATATAGTTCTGTGACGTTTGTTTGTGCAGGTATGTTGTGATTAGCGGTCAAGTGGTGGTGTGTGCGCGGTCAACCATGTGGAGCAGGCGCTCGCTCCGTCCGCGTCTCAGCGGCCCCGCGGCCACCGCTCGGTCTGACGTCGCCGCTATCGATTCCTTACTATGCTCCGAATGAATGATAGTGGACTTAAAGTAACACCCTGAGGGACGCCATCGTTGAGCATCGCGGTTAACAGTCATGCCGGTGGAAGACCAGTACTATATGTAGGTATACTAGTACATACTGTGGCCGCGGTTAATTCAACTCTAGTGATTTACAAATAACACCATAAGAACATCCTTAGGTACTTTACGGGTCGACATTGTCAAAGATTAAATAAAAATATATATTTTGGAAGTCTAACATGAATTAAAATAAATATTTAAATAATAAATTATATCTTACCGGGTATAAAGATTAATTTTTAGAATTTAAAACATTATTTTAAATAAAATATTTTGTTAGGCCTAAATTAATTTAATTTTGCCAACACGTGAAGTGCTTATTCGAAAGATTTTTGAATTGTAATTAATATAACTTACCTATTTGTTATTTTTCTTTTTTAAATAAACCTACTAAGAGGAAACCTAAAAAAAATGTGAGAATTTACACTCTTTTTGGTATATTACTTACAAATTCAAAAAATATCGAGCCTCTGCCTAATAAAAGTAAATTTGAATTAAACATTTAATAACGTATGCATTATTTTAAAATAAATTATAAAGGCATTCAAATTTAATAACATTAAGTGCAACTTTAAATTATATAAAGACAGAAATAAACTGATCTACACAGAAATAGAGACGGCATCCATTCGTGAATTATAAATTAAATAAATCCAACATAAGAGATACCTACCTTGTTTTTGCATTGTTTTTAAATATACCAGCGAAGCTGTAAGACCTGAAGTGACATAAGTACTAAATATAATATCAAGCAATTGCGTCTTATACACGATACGTGAGACACATTCAAATAAGATGACGTTGAAACAAAAGTGTTATTTAAATAAAACTAACAATAAAATTATAATTGCAAATAAATATACACATAAACTTAATAACGTTAATAAAATAACGCATATTATGCATTATTACTATTATTAGTAGAATCGGTTGAATATTTTGCTAGTAACGCATTCGTTTACATAATCATATATACCTATCATCTAACTATCTGCTAATATTTTTTGGTAAAATCATATAATTATTAAAATGTTTGAAAATATGTATTTTACGGTCACGCCATTCTGTATTAGTTCACTAGTACCTAAGTTCATTATTATAATGGTATCAAAACCTTCCAGATAATTAAAAATAAAATTCTAAGCTACGACAATTGCAACTTAATAGCGATTTAAAATATGTTTCCGTGAGTCTTTATCTCGCATATCTACCCTTTATAAATTACAAGTCCCTAAATTAAGTACTAATTTAGGGACTTGTAATTATTAAACACATTGGCAAACTGTGAACTTCTAATTTTAGTGTACTTCAACTGTGGCCTAATGATATAAATGTTCTTTAATCTGACTTTAATAATTGCGATCGAAAAATATACACACACTCTTAAACTGTATATTTTTATCTCTTGCACACAATCCACTATTCTAAGCTAAATACTTATTTAAAACCAGGTCGATATATAAACGCGAGAAATAAGACGATATTATCGATTTCGTATTTCGTATTATTGTTACTCTAAAAATAAATTCTCAATAGTGGCAATACTGAAAGTATACCAAGATAGGTACTTGCATCTTATTCTGTGCAGCCTGAATATACGCGATACCAATAACTTTGCTAAATTCCATTAAAATGAATAGTCCAATACAGATTTAAACTAATATTATAAATACGAAAGTAACTTCGTCTGATTTTTAATTTTTAACAGCTTAAACGCTGAGCAAATTATATCTAATGCAATTTGGTGAAACAGCTAAAAGCGTAAAGAAAGACGGTGGCACAAGGGAGATATTGTATGCTTGCTTCAAAAGACACACAGTCTGTAAATATAGATGCGTCACTAACTATAAATTATTCCACAAATTAACGCTGATATAACTGACTGATGTTGACTGTTTTTTTCTAATGTAAACGAACATCCTTCTCAATATTTGCGATCGTGACTTCGTACACAATATGACGTCAGTATTTCTAAAACCAGAAATAAAAGAAGATGTATTTATGCCATTATGAACTTTTGCGGTTGAATAGATATATAAAAATATTGAGGTATAAGTTTACTTGAAGTAGGTAGGTGTATACGGTATTAAATAATTTTTTTCGTGACCTAAGTAATACGATACTTATTTCCTGAGTTACTAAAATTAACGCTACAGGAGCTAAACTGACTTTGTCTACTAGGTCTGTTTTTAGGTATACCAATATGAATGAGATTATTCAAAAAGCCAGCTTAAAACATAGGCTATTTTAAATATAAACGCCGGAACAAACTTGTGTTTTATAAATAATAACATTTAAAACAATGATTGCCGTCATGCTAGACGCCACTTACGTTGCATGTCATTAAAGCAAACATATCTAGCTTATTAGTATTTGGTTTCATTTGTGAAATAATTTATAGAATTTGTTTAGTAGTAGGTACCCCTAGATACAATTCAATTTTATATTTTTATAACATTCCATTGAGCGGAAAGAAATATTCATCATGTGTTGTCAACCGGGGTAGTCAAGTGTAGGTTGAATCTGCGCATTGTTTGAACGATTGCATTGTGGAGAAATATTAGATTTTCTAACGATGTTTTCGTTTGTCATTAATATGCTCCGACTAGAGACATATTAGAGATACGTCGACTGAAGATTCGGGCTCTATCAGATACCGCGCTTCTCTGTTTTAAATATAATTATATCAGCTCCTTTTTAACACGCTTTTATTAGCTTGGTTTGTATGTATCTATGTAACGAAATCTTTGAATGTGATTTTCACCTCTTTGAAACCGACGGATTGATTTGAAACTTTGCACACTTATCGAGGACCGATGACAATACAATAATTTAGAAAATATATAAATAAAATATAAAAATAAATAATAGTTAAAAAAAACTAAAAAACATGCTTTATTAAAAATACCAAACTGAAAGAAGTAGAAAATAATTTAATAATTTTAATGTAAACAAGCGTGAGGTGAGGGTTATCAAAATATCTTAGAAAGCAGTTAGTTTTTTAAACTATTATTTATATAATTTACGGTACTCATCTCAATATAAGAAGAGTTGGGTTCGAGAATATTATGGTTTGCTGTGAGATATGCAGGTTTTCATACGGGGTACCTATTCTTTCAACTTTAAAACGAGCAATAGTTAACTATTTTATATTTTACGAATACTTTGTTAATACATCTCTTAGAATTTAAATCAGGTCTTAAAAGTTATTTCTACCATTGGAACTATACATTTTGATTTCTTTTCATAATAAGTAGTAAGCGCCGCATATTGGTATTTAATTTCACTCTATTATCAAGTGATGGTGTTAGTTAAATGCTACTTCTTTCCGGTTAGGTAACAGGCCGGCAATTTTCTCTTTTTACAACAGAATAACAGATATGATGCTCATAGTTATAGATAACATCGACGAAAACATTTATCTTTTGGGTAATAACATATTTTACTCCCTTGTTAAATCAGATGCATAAGTTTGCGTTTACGTTTGTTGCCGCTTATGACGTTGAAGTTTCATCCGCGGCTTTGATAATTTGTATTGTGTGTTTTCTATAAAAGTCAGCAACAGTATATGTAACAATACTCTTGCTCTCTCTCACGTAGGATCTAAACATTTCATGATCAAAAGGCATTATAGTCTGAGTAAGATACGAGACATACTTATTTTTAACATTAAAATAATATTTATCGTTTGTAAATATCGTCGTGCTATTTCGAGATTACTTGTAATAAACATGTTTAATGCGTACATAAATACTACCTAATATTTTTTATATATTACGCATAGGTATAGGTCGATATTCGTACTTAAGTAGTTTGTAAAATCAATATTGTCCAACCGCGGCTTGAAGTCTGTCTCGGTTTGATGCACGATAATAAAAGCTATGTGACCTCTAGTGTATGCGCCTGTAAATACTAAAAGTTTATAAAAGTACTTACTGTATGCACTAATTGTGCGACTAAACAGATTAGCTCTGACATTATTTCAGTATTTGCTGTCCCACTTAGGTGTTTGTTTAAATAATATAAATAATAAGTATACGGGTGTTATACATCTCTTCTAGTCTGTGGAGGCTGTCCCTTCAGGAATATAATATAATCTTGAGTGTATGTGTGCATGTAAGCTATGTCCAATAACTTCTTCGTTTTTTGGGTTGGTTCCGAATTCGCCCCTACATTACGTCCTACATTCCAAAATGTACCTCAATCGCCCCTCTTTTTTAATTATTCCTACATTTTTGAGCATATGGTTAGCAAAACAAAACATGTTTAAAAATTATTTTAAGTCTATTCAATTCCGAGCTCGTGATGTCATGCAATTATGGTATTTTAATATATTTTTCGGCTGACGGTACATAAAATATACTATACAAAAAAAACAGGGTCATAAAAGGAACATCATTCGGGGCGAAATAGGAATTACATTAAGAAATTATTATTTACCTATTTAAATTTTGGGGCTTATGAGGAACATTTTTTGGAACGAATGCGTATTTTTACATTTGGGACGAAAAATGAGGGTCGAATGCGGAATAAACCGTTTTTTGTTCGCGTGGAATTAGTAACTATAAATATTAATAAGCTATTTTGCAACATTTCGTTTTTTGACCGGGGCTAACCTATAATTGACACAACGGGTGATTAAAAATATAGGCTATGATGTTATTTTCATGGTTCAACATATTACATCACTGTATTGTAACAAATTTAGACGGATTATTTTTGCGATTCCTTTATAATTATATTCCCAGTCCTACCGCTGTCCATTTCCTGATTTAACCAGGTCCTAATTAGTCTTTACAGACCTAGTTGTTTCAGCGCCGCAATAATTTTTATAATCTGTAGGCATATATTACGTTATACCGATTTAGTCAGAATTATTTGTTGGGACTTACTTTTTATACCAAAATTCATAGCCAAATACATTATATTAGTAATATATACATATATATATATAATACCTAAAATTTGTTACACGATATTTTTATTTAATGACTATAATCTAGAATATTAGTTTTATTAACAATGTAAGTATAGGTACATAAATTCATTTTTATTAATTTTTGTTCAAAGTTGGGTCGTTTAGTATCTACCCGGATACGTGGCTTTACTTCTTCATAATCACATGATGAAAATTAAAACAAGCTATACTAGGACTAAAGCCAAGTAACTATATATGTAAAAAGAAATCGGATTCGCCATTAAAATAACTTTCATGAAATACACTGGACCGCAAAGAAAAAGGGTCGGTTAGAAAATCTTCAATATCTCCAAAAGTAGGTACCTACTTGACGTAGCTTTATGAAATAAAGACTAAATTAAAGAATATTTATTGCCACATAAAATAATATACAATACCTTTTTCTATAATTGTATAAATAACTGAAAATGTAAAATAGGTAATGGTCGTTTTTTAATTTAGTACCAAAAAATTCAAATCAATTGTTACGCTTTTGTTTTAGTTTTGCAATAAAAACTATTATAACTATAACAGTTATAACTATGGTGTCTCTGCCTTAGGTATATATTTTTTTATTCTGAAGTCTACATGCCATTAACACCTGAAGAATGTACCAGGGTCCTGACAATGATTGAAGATGGGCGCAGTAAGCGAAATACAGCGAGAACTGTTGGTGTTAACTATTTCTACAAGAGCAGCGATAGCTCAGTGGGAAGACCAACAGACTGCAATGCAGAGGGTCCCGGGTTCGAACCCATGTCGCGCACCTCTGACTTTCGGAAATTATATGACTTTTCGAAATTATGTGCGTATTGAATGACAATTATCGCCTGCTCCGTGCCTCGGAGAGCACGTTAAGCCGTCGGTCCCGACTGCCATGAACATCTATGGCAGTCGTTATTGGGGAAGTCGACACAAAAGATCCCACTGGGTCGAAGTGTCGCCGGTCTGTACTGACTGGCTCCCACACATGATAAGATAACTATTTCTTCAGTTCAGCGAGTACTCCAGCTTTACCATGAAACTGGATCCAATCTTCGAAGACCAGAAACAGGCCGAACAAGGTGCATGACGTCGCGGAAGGATCGCTATATGGTGTCAACAATTTTGAGAAATCGCTTTATAACGGCTGTTGAAGTAAATAATCATCATTTACGAGCTAGAGGAAACAACCTGAGTACGGACACAGTAAATCTACGTCTAGCTGAAGCAAATTTAAAGCCATTATAACCTGCAAATGGTCCAAAACTAGAAAGATACCACAGAAACTCAAGGTTGAGTTATGGTACAGAACACTAGAAATGGACTCTGAATGACTGGTCAAGAGTTATGTTTTCAGACGAGTCTAGATTCTGTTTATACAAGCACGACGGTAGGAAAAGAGTGTACAGAAGACCGGAAGAGCGCTATAACCAAGCCTGTATAGAAGAAAAAGTACCATACGGCGGAGGCTCTGTTCACGTGTGGGCTGGGATTTCTTCCGAAAGCCGTACTGAGCTAGTGGTGATAGAAAATGGAACTTTAACTGCAGAAAGATATGTCACTGAAATTCTGAATGACTACGTTGGTCCATTTTTAGTGGACATGAGCGGGAATGCCGTTTTTATGCAAGACAATGCCCGCCCGCATGTAGCACAGAAAGTGTCTGCCAATTTTCAAAAAGTCGGTATCACACACATGGAGTCGCCAGCACGCAGCCCCGACTTAAACCCCATTGAGCATGCATGGGACGAACTGGGACGACGTGTACGTCAGCGGAATCCGCCGCTAATCACGCTACGTGAAATGAAAGAAGTTCTAATCTAATAGAGGAATGGCAGTATATTACGCAGCATCGCCTCAAAAACCTAGTATAAAGTATGCCAAATCGCATAATAGCAGTATTGCGAGCTCGCGGAGGCAACACAAAGTACTAAAATGCGTGAAAACGGTACATCTGTAACCAATCTACATTTACTGGGAAAACAACGCATTTTTATTTATTTTACATTTATTTGAAATAAAAAGCTTAATTTTTTTTTTATTTTCTTTTAAGCTCATTAAAATATTCTTTAATTTAGTCTTTATTTCATAAAGCTAGATCAGGTACTTTTGAAGATATTGAAGATTTTCTAACCGACCCTTTTTCATTGTAGTTCAGTGTAGTTTGTATGAAAAACAAAACATAACCTGGCCTTATTATATATATTGGCCTGTACCTACGCAATTACCGATTTGTATAAAGAATATCTTTATCCAAATTGGTAATTGAGTAGGTACAGGCCCAATATTAAATGCAATTTCTTGATGTTCATAGAGTATAAGACCGACGGGAGCGCCTCGTTCGAGGATCGCACGCCGAATTTTTGTATACGTTCACCTATTTAAGAAATTGACTAAGCCTACACAGCCTTTTAGAGTTCTTTTTAAAAACGTATTCAGCTAACCACGTAAACTGGAAAAAAAAATTGTGTAATTAACAGTTAGGCACAAATGACTCCCATGCATTGTAAGCTTTTTAAGCTGCAGTGACCGTTTATCACTAATTCTATATGTCTCTTTACTACCTTTATTATCAACATTATAATATACTCCAGACCAAATTCGGTCACAGCGATCAGCTATTTGTGTAGAGGATTATACTTAGTGTACAATTGCATCATTTATTTCATCACTTTTAAAGTCCGATGGGAAGGCATTCCGCTCTGCCGTTGGATCATCAGTCTTACGTGCTTTTACTACACCGCCAACTTCGTAACTCCGCTCTGCTATTGGACAGTTCTTGACAGAAAACCTACCTTCTGTTATTGCAGAGCCTGAATCTTAGATTTCCAACTACTTTCTGTTGAACGACTACAGCCACTGCCCGTGTATCATCAATATTACTTTGTGTTTGCGTTCAACAAAATCAGTTCAACAATTTTATTTGTAAACGAATTACTTAGCTAGTTCAGTAATAAGAAAAAGTAGAGAACACTCTCTCTTATTTCGTAAGTAGATCCACACCCAGTAATAACACAAGTGGCACATTTGTGGTCGTATCTAAGTGCACAGTTGCACATACATGCCACACTATAATGTTGAACACTTCCGAAGTACCGAGGCGATTGTTTAACTTGGGGCGTTACCCAAGCGTTAGATATAGCTTTTTTAAATTAAACATTGCAAGAGCGTCTATTTGGTTTGACCACAGACAAGTGCATGTTCACACCTACGGACTTTTCCGCTACTGGTAAATAAACAGTGATTTACATGACGACAAACATACGATCATTATGTTATTTTATGCACCTTGGAAAGTTTGGTGGGAAGAAGAAAGTGATAGTGATTCTGTAGGTAGTACGAGATGTGAATGGAGAAAATTAGCTTCGTTTGGCTTGAATTAACAGTTATTTATTTATATATTATAAGAAGTGAGAAAAAGAGTGTCCGATATATTTTCCAGATCCTAAACTAAAGCTACTTCCAGTGATTTGAAATTGAAAATATAACAAACAGAGTTACTTTCGTAAATCTATTTACTACCTTTAACAAAAGTGTGGATAATAATCGTTAGCTAATTAAATCAAAGTGAGTTAAGTTTAATACAAATATATCGCTAAGTAAATATTTTGTGTAGAGGTTCAAATTAGGCGTTACCAATCGATTTAGTATGATTCAGAGTGCTCGTTTGCTTTTCGTTGTGATCCAGTCAGCATGTAAAGCCGTAATCAAAGTTAAAGTAAGAAATAATTTGTTAATTGAGGTCAGAAAGTAACATTTATCAACGTTAGAGTTCGGTGAGTTGGTCGGTGAACTAACTGAAGCCACATTTGGGTTACTCGTAAGCTTCAGATAGGCCTATGAGAAGAAACTTGCGGCAAAGTTACGGTAATTATTTTTGAATCACCATTAAATTACAAATTAATCAAATTTAAAAAACGTATATAGATGTTTGAGTGGTAAATAAAGGTGTTGCAGCCATTATAGATATACAATGTCTCCATTCATGGACTAGCGATATTCTAAATACTTATAGGTACATATACGTACGTGAGAACTTAAAATTTACTCGCGGTTTGTATTGCGAAAGTCAGATGGCAGTCGCTATAATCTGTAATCAAATAACGTTAGCAATACTGCTCACTACTCAATTTGCTTTATTTTATTACGAACCTACTTTAAAACTTTGTAGAAAATTATGTAAGTTCAACGTGCCGACAATGATACTACAGACATGAACATTATATTACACTCATCGTCTTTATTAACGATTTGGTATCCCAATTTATAATTAAATTACAATCAAATCAATTAAAACTTAAAACACGTTAAATTAAAAGATAACAATCTTAAAATCAAATTAAAATTACAGCAATTATAACGCTACCAACTAAAACGATTCGCGCCATCATTTCCCGCCCTGTCAAAACTCAATTTGTCAAACCAAACATCGTAATGGCGGCTCTGGGGTGTATCATAGACAAGGATATATTTACAGATTAAAATATTTGTTAGACACGTTATTTTGATGAAGTTAAGGTTTAAAGTCGGTGGTAAAATGTTTTCTCACAACCAGTGATGGTTCGATAGGGAGATTAAATTGTGTAAATAAGGATTAGGCAGATAAGCCCGGTATTGTTTGACAGTGACGTGTTGGCGCCTCTTCGGTTAACGGTTTAAAGAGCTGTGTGTGGCAGATTTGGGTCACATTTATTTTAAATACGAATTTCGAGTTACATATTATTGTAGAAAATTCTAGATCCAAAAAAATTGGTGCATCTGGAAGAAAATTATGTTTGCTAGTCATGTCTTAAAATATTTATCGTCATGATTTTATAGATAAGACAGTCCTAAATACGGCATAAGTACAAAATATGATTGATGTATAGGCGTGTCTAGTTTCATTTATGCAATAGTGCGTGTAGCTTTATGTGTGATCATATAATTTAAGGCTCGTAAGTAGGTACTCGTAGCAGGGAATTCTATTCACTTAAACCAATAAAAATCCAAAGATTTTCGCCTAAAATCATTTAATTACTAGTTTGTATGGACTAAAATAATTACGGATACTGTTAAATATATACTGACGTAAGATTAATTGTCATAAATTCTCTATAAATTATAAACCAGAAGATACGAGATTTATGGGGTGTATAGTTGTATCAAAGAATCCGTGTAATAAAATACCGGCGGCAACTATCTCTAACTGATATAACACTTCCTGGTATTATATTAGTATATTGTTAGCAATATAAGGACTAATAGGTTTCGTAAGACGTTCGCTGACCTGTCATAGACATCATAGAAACTCTATTGTTATGTGTCACATGCGTTTCATCGGACATAAAATCTGTTAAAAACTTAACTTTTTACTCGAACTGTATGTCTCTATCACATACTTTACTACGTGTGTACGAGGATTCGGGTTCGAATCCAGGGTTAGGCCACCAAAATAGTATTGTGTTTTCCTGCCAAGATGTTCTCAATTGCAGCTCTGAGTTAGGTAGTTGACGGTGTTAGACACCCCCGTCCCTCGGTCTTGCGCCTGATCTCTCTCCGGTTGTATCCGATTGCCATCTCATCAGATTATGAAAAAGAGGGAAAACAGAGAACACTTTTGCTTGCGCATACACTTGTGCAATTAAATATATTCTGTGCAGATGGCCAGTCTCCGTTCAAATTGGCCACCGTGACCAAATTTCGGTTTGGCGAACATATGATGGTCACAGCTATTGATCACAAGTTGTTTCAAGCTAGGAGACTATTTTTGCCTGTTTCTTACAATTGCACAAATTTAGTTAATTTGTATTTAAGCAGTGCGGAACCAGGTTTCATAACGTATGTCATGTTTTTACTGAACCGGACAATCAGATTCATATGAATAATCTTTTACAATAGGTATCAGCATACAGAGAAATCTACATAGGATCTAAGAATTAACTTCAGTGTCATGATCGAATATCAATTGCCACTGTTCGTTCCTTGCTGTGATAACATTTGACTGAAACGTCACAGAAATATATTCTTTGCTACCAGACTCTGTCATGTTATATATCTCTACCCGCCTTAAAGTCTTTACATTTCCATCAGCTAACTCTCTTTTTCTTTCCAGATCGAATTCGTCAGGCAGCAGTATTAATTCCCCACTGGGGCCCTCCTGCGGGATGGCGGCGAACCCATATGCGGTGCCGCTGTACGGCGGAGCCCCCGTCCAGGGGTACGGCTGTGCCCCCGCAGACCTACCGCACTATGGAGACATGAGAGGCGCTGGCTGGTACCCCGCCTCGAACGACCCCAGGTTTGCCAGTGAGTCGGCGAAATTCTTTATCGATGATTTTTGATTCTTATGATGGTTTTGGTATTGATGCATACTTAATAGAAGCACTCAGTGATAGCCATAGGAATATAGGGTCTCAAATCTAGTAGGTATATTGATGAATAAGCTATTAGACTTACTACTTGATAACATCGACAAGCTTGTCGATATTAAAATTCGCTTAGTCGGTCAGTTAGGCGGTGTTAAGTCGGATAAAATGCTTTTCTTTTGCCAGAGATAGTTTGAAAGGAAAATCATGTTAGTAGGATGAGGCGTTCTTTGACAATAACTTTGCTTTTAATGTTGGTATTTGTGCTTGTTGTCACTGTGATCATACTCGTAAATATACCGGCTAACGCAAGATATTTTGTTAGTACTAAATAGATTTATATGTCATTCCTAGATCGTTCTGCCTCGTCCTTGAACAGCAACGTAACGTCACATTACCGAACAGACTAGTTTCGAGAAAGCTCTAATTTTGTCCATTATTTAAAGCGTTAGGTATTTGTAATATAGCTTAACTTTTATCTTAGCTTATATTGAATCCCTTCAGTTAAAATATTTTTATTATCCAGTTTAAATTATGATTAATGTTACGGACATTACCTATCTGTTGTCGTCAGTTACAAAACAGTAAAGCAAAATAACACAACTTTTTGAGAGACCAAATTGACTTTAACGTGTGCTTTTCTTTTAATGTTGTTCAGCACATTTGAAACTCAACTCACACGGTTCCATTTTCCAATATTCAAACAACTTTCCACGTTCTGCAACGAAGAACGCTGCAAAATATAAATGTTGGTTTTACTGAAATTGCAATTTGAGTAAATATTTGCTCGAAAATACATGGCGAGGACGAATCTCTATCTATTGAAATGTTTGAAACGGAACGTCCAAAGAGTTAATATATCTTTATACAGATATATGATTCTTTATTTACTATTACTCTCTATGATTGATTATAATTTAAATACGTAAATAGGTCCGATAGCATATTGCTAATGATTGCGGCTGACAGTGTGGTCCCGGTTTTTGTTCTTAAGATCGACAGAACACTATCAAGGTTTCTTTTAAATAGCCTAATAATTTAGATCGTGGTCTAGGTTATTATATTGTTATTTTAAAACTCCATACATTGGATAATCCTCGAGTCATCGACACATTTTTAGAATTCACGGTGCTACTGGAATTTATATTGACGACAAAATTAAAGAAAACTTTCCTGACTCGGAAAGCGAACCCGGGATGTCTTTCCCAGTAGTAGCACTCACTAGTGGTCCACCACCGAGGCATCAATTATTAATATTTCACCAACTATGCTAAATGCCAATTTATCATGCGGAATTGTCAACAACTAGTCGAATAATTCGAAAATTTTACGGCTCCGCATTCGGATGGTGACTGAATTAAATGTAGGTGTCTCTTGATTATATTTTGAATTAGTTGGAATATCCGGCATATATAATAATAATTCATTGATGATAAAGTTTCTATTTAGTAATCGAGAAGTGGACGAATTTATTTTTGTTTTAGTTTGTTCTTCTTGGATTCTTAATGATATGCGGCTTATAATAATAACAATTAATGTATTTGAATACCTTATAATTATTCGTATACATTTCGAGCATTTCATGAACCGAATGAGAGGCACCGCTTATTTAACGTACTTAGTTAATAAAAATCGGGCTTATTAGTTATAATCTTAAAACAGGCCTCATCATTTCCACAAATTATGCAGCTACTCTGTTGTAACTATGGATCGAAAGTCTGTACTATTAGGTACTGGCAATTTCCTTACTGGCAATCCTTTTATTATTATAAAGATCTAGTTACACTTACATAAGACGACAGACCAATCGAACCGAGGACTGCTTGTGATAAATATAAGCGCGACAATCTAAATGCTTAATCATATTAACATATCATTGCTCGATTTCTTGCCGAACATCGCGCGCCATTTTAAATTACATAACATTAAAATAATTAATATAATATACAGATAATAAAATGAACATATCTAAAGGTAACAGTGGCGGGACAAGATGGCGGGCGTATCCGCGCAAGCGCGTTACAGCCCCCGCGTGCACGTGGGCGCGTCGGGTAACAAACGCCAATTTGATGTAACACGATCCCCGCACGGCTAATTCGGAATTTATTGGTTAAGTGATACGGTTTCTGCACACACCCTTACTACGTACTATTGTGCGTAAAGGTGTTCATAGTAAAAACTGCTAGAATCGCGTTGTTTTTGTAGGTAATAGGCAAAGTTAAATCTTGTTGAGACTATGGCCTCTATTATCTAAAGCTTTTTAAATTTATTTAGTATTTTCTAACTAGGCGGCAATCACTTAAGCACCTTGCATCAATCGGCTGCAGGTACTAATATTATAAATGCTAAAGCTTTACGGTAGGTATGAAGCTACTAATTTTCACGAATTTCAATACGGAGGAAATTTGAACTTTGATTTGAGAGAAATACTCTTGATATCTTACTTATAGGCAACTTTTATAAGAAACTGTTCAACATTGACACGAATGACAACTAGCAAGTATCGGAATCACAAATATTATAGAAAAGTACTGATTAAGTACCTATCTCGAAGAGTTAAACCGTCAATAATGTTGTTAGTATGTGATGATGGCGTGTTCCCATTGTATTTACTGATTATCGTAAAGGTTTAAAAGGCAATAAGTCTTTGAACTATCCCGGTAGAAGTCAATAAGGCTACGCACTATTAAGTCGGCAATGTATCTTAGTTTTCAAATCGTTGTGCTATGATATATTAACGATCTTTTGTATTATAATTAGGCTTGTTTGTTGGACTTAATTGGACTATTGTAGGTGCGTATGATTACAACCGGATGATATTAATAAACATTAATTCGTTCTAATAAATAGGTACCTACCTAAATATTTCGGCAAGTAACAAAAAAAAAAACCTGATGAAAATATTCAAATAAATAGCAGCTCATTTGGCGCATAATTTCCAAAACAGAAGTGTCTCAGATTGCGAACATGAAACATTCCCGGCAGAGCAAACACCATTAACCGGCTATAACAAAAAAGTGGATATCTACGTGCCGCGCTACCAAGCCACCATCTTAACCACAGACTAATAAAAGCATTATTTGTGACAGATGCGACGAAACGTTTAAATATCGGCCTACTTTCATGGTGCAGATTGTAGACGCATAATTTTGAATTTATGAGTGAAAATTGTACATCTACAGACTGTGAGGGAATTTTCAATAGCAAGACTAAGTCTGGCACTATGTGCGGTTAAGTGTGATCTACTTATAAATGCAAAATATACATTACAACGTGAAGTCATGTTCTATATTATACTCTCAATTTCTTGAAGGATATATAGAACAGATATTTATATTCAACGATAAACAAAACCAATTCAAATGTGGTAGTTTAAATTCATGCTGCTACTTACAATTTTCTTATAGAAGAGCTAATAACACTTATTCGATCCGAGCATCAAACATGATCTATTGGCAATAGCGCTTTCGTAAACGACAATATTAAACATGCACCTACAAGTACCGCATTGTTTAAATCAATAGACAATCGTATCTGCTCTATAATCTTTGATGGTAATCCGATATGTAGTACGGGAGCGTTATTAACGCAGGTGCATAGAGTATCACTTGATATGAACACAGACACGCTATTTGTTTATGCCTACGCTTTCGATGAAATGGACTTATTCTCGGGATTCCGTCATGTTGAGTTTACGCTTCATGTTTGTTAACGGTTATGTAGATTATAAATGCTGCTGTCTTATTAATTTTATGTTTGATTTATTGTACTTCATTGTGTTCTGTGTACCTATTGGACAAAGGCAAAGCTTTGTCGAATCTTTTAAATGTTATATTGGCAAAACAGTTTATTTCATATAGGTATGTAGATGATATATTTATTATATTGTCAATTAATACAGTATTACCAATTAAAGCAGACAAGAAATTTAAATCATGTGTATATGAGTAAAGTTTATTTAAAAAAATATATTTGCGGTTTAATATACGTATATGCTGGTAATTTTTGTGTTCTTTGGGGATAGTGAGAAAAAGGTAATATAAATAATGTATATATTAAGGATAGTTCTTATAAATCCATAGAGTAAGTACATGTTTACGCGTTCGATTGTAAAGTCTTGTACTAAACTGGTCGACGGCATAAAACACTTGCATTAGAGTCATCAATTCTCAATCAGGAATTATAAATAATTAAAGTTAGACCTAAATAGTTGTAATTCTTTCGTAGCCATCTATTAAAATAACATTGTCTATAATTTACACTAAGAACCTTTGTATAGGTATATTAAATATATTCAAAGCATATATTTTTGAAGATAGTAAACGTAATAAAAGGTTAGCTTTTTTATTATTAGGTATATGATAATATACTTATGTATAACATATAACTTAATTAAGCCGTATTTATTAAGTTAATTACAGCTTATTTCGTTGACCACCTTTTATTTTTTTATAGGGCCTAAATGTGCAAAAGTTTAAGTTATTAATACATTATTCAAGATATTAATTACCCTAACAGTAAAAAACATACACTGTCGTTAAAAATTTAATATTGATAAAATCTTCTTTTTACTTGGTGCATCATCTATAGTCCCTCAGTTCTAAAATCTTCAAACTAATATTAATAACTCTACACTAAAGGTGATCGCAATTAGACACCACTTGAATATTGAACAATACGGAGCAAAGACAATCAGTAATTTAATCTAAACTCCGAAGAAAACCCAGTAGTTGAAGAGAAAGTATAAACACTTCTGTTTGTTGTGGACTAACTTCATGATGGGGCTCTAATTTAAATACAATGCTTTGTACTAGATAAACCGCTTCTGAACTTTTAGTTTAATAGGTAATATAGAAGTTTTAGGTTACTTGCCTATGTTAGAAGGCGGACGTTTCAGACATTAAAACTTAGGTAGAATTTTTGTTTTATATTGCGGTTATGATCTGTTAGTTATACGTTTTCCTTAATTTTGCCATCTGTGATGCATAAGATACCGAGTAGGCGCATTGCACTAGTATTTCTAACGCTATTGGTTGCTTGGTAAGGTATTATTTAAGCAAATAGAACTGATTAGTAGGTATAATCCAAACAGTTCGCACGTCGGTAATAAATAATAAAATTATGGTTAGCAATCGTTTGTCATTTCAATAAAACCAAATCGAAAACGATTAATTAAATATAAGAGGTACTTGATTATGTGTTTATTATTACGGTTAATGAAAAGAGTAAATCAGTTTTTTGGACTAAAACATAAAGTTAGATTAAAAAACTTATAGAGTTAACGAGATATTATAGATGTTTTTGCAAGTCTAAATAATAACAGTTATCCGGCATGTCCAGCTGAGTCCTTTTAAAAGCCAACGATAAGTAATTTACAAACGTAATACACCGTTGTATTGAACTTACTTAATAACCCTCTTACTTAACAAAGAGTCACAATACAATCGAAACCAAACCAACAACTCGTTGAAAACAATTTACAAATAATTTAACACAATAATACACCACGCTTCCGCACATACGAGTATCTTTGAGCAAAGATTAAAACAGTAAACTGTCGAGTGATGTACGGTGGACAAAAAACATCACGAATGCCCACAGAATTATTTGACAAAAAAATGTTAGTGACCCAAGGAGCGAGCCCTGCGGCACGCTCATCGTCTATACCTGTTGTACTAGGGAGCCTCTGTAGACAGACAAAATAAGCAATTCCATTTGATCGGGCCCATATTTGCCCACCACTAGAGACTTGACTGAGTAAACATTAGGCATCACGTCCGCAAATAACGCGATGTCGATGCATTCGAAGGCACTGCTCGAGTCAGGAGAAATTATTTTAGTTTATGGTAATGAATATGGTAATTGGTGTTCGATACTTGTGTTCTTACAGTGTGAAAGGTATTGTAAATGTCATATTATTACAGCAGACCTGCTTATTTGCTTAACACTGGCAGTAGCTTGTCTCAAGTCGTAACTATACAACATTTACTCTAGCGGTATATTACTAGGAATTTCTGTAAATATAGACAAGCCAAAATGCTATGGTAAACAGTACTGCATTTTACCAAATAATCATTATTTGCAATACATTTGAATATTTTCGGACTGTGTTAATTTGTCGTGATATTTCAAATAGTGGCAACGGGTAGACAGATATTAAATATTACATACTACTTATTTTAGGCAACTCTAAAATTAGCAGCGATTCTCGTAACTCTTATAATGGAATATTTCATGTCACGTACCTATATACTATACACGTACTATATAAAATATTATTGTTTCACCAATATTATTTGTAAGTGTATCATCAACCGCTAGAGGGCGTCGTTCAGTAAACACACATTCGTATGTGCTCATTATTTAATAAATTATTAAAATAAAATCAATGTAATTTAAGTTATTAAAAGTGTATAAAAGTGACAAATATAAACTAATGTGACAGTGAGAGAGTTATCTTCATCGAAACGAACTTACAAATCGTTTTAAACTCGACAGTTCAGTGACAATTTTTATTCCACAAACATTCCAAAAACCTGGACTCCATATGAAGTTTCTACACGTCATTTATCAGGAACTCCGCAGAACTACAGTATGTACAAACTAAACATGCACTCCAATTAATTAGAATGAATAAACAAAGAAAAAGTATTTATTTCTTTGTAAACGCTCGATACGCCCCTTGTGTCAAGTAGTGAAAACATACAGATTCAAAACAAAAATCGTTACAAAAACATTTATATTATCGACGCCAAAAGATGGCATTTGTTTCTTTGACTCTTTATCTATAAACTAAAAGCGACATCTACGGGCTAATAGCAACACTACATCATATACGACGCCACTACCCATATTTGTAGCTCCAAAAAAAAAGAGGGCAGCACTTTCTATACGAATAATTGAAAATCAATTATACGCCATCTAGTTGCAAGTAGTAGTACCAGTAGATAATATGAACTACAGAAAATAAACAGTCGATAAAGCAGTACTCATTATACATGCATTGTTGGACCCATAAGAACAACTATTTTAACGACATCTGTAACTACACAGTGGCTGAGTGGTATAAGTAAGCTGCTCATACATACCTGTAGAGTGGGCTCGAGATCGAGCCTTGGTCAAGACTTGTCTTTTTGAGAATTAATTTGCATGCACACTATATTAGTTCAAAAATTGAGCGAAGCTTATAACAACGAGGTGTAAAAGAAATATCAAAATATTTATTTAACAAATTTCGACGAAGTAATTCATAAAACAACGCTACAGAATGGACTCAGAATATAACAACATTACTCAGCGGAAACCCAAGAGAACAAGTTCATTAGGAGATCTTATCAACTTAAAAAACACAAATGATGAAACCATGTTTGATAGTACGATGCTTAGCATACCTGACAGCCTACACGAAAACAGTGATGCAATAAGTGACCTACATGACCGGATAAAAGTACTTACAATGCAATTACAGAGCGCACATCAAGAAATAGAAAATTTGAATTGTGAAAATTTCTGCCTTAAACGTGATCTTGAAAATATGAATAAGACAATTGATAAATACAAAAAAATCTGTTCAACACCAGAAAGGAAAAGCAAATCTTCGTCACAATCCGCACGTAAAACCAAAATACAAGCAAACAGAAATATGACACAATGTTATGATGATTGTACCGGAAGTCCAGTCATAATGCACAATAAGGAGACCCAAACCTGTGGCACTTCGGAAGCAGGAAAGGAAACAATGACACAAGAATCATATCCTCAACATCCTTTACAAAATAATATTGGGCCGACATGTTCTGAAAATCAAACTAAAACGAAAAATAAATTATGCATTCTAAGTAACAGTAATTATAAAAACTCACTATCTATTATCGACGACGTATTTTCTGATTACTTCGATTATTGCCATTACAAAAAACCAAACAGCACTGTGAATGAACTTTTGAAGAACATAGAGAACAAATTAAAAGATTTCACCTTAAACGACTACTGTTTATTATTGATTGGAGAAAATGATGTTAAGGATGATAGAAACCACATAAAAACTATAAATATTCTGAAAGATACCTTGACAAAACTAACTCATACAAATGTAATTATCTGTGGCCCTGTATATGTGACTGGTGCGCCTATATATAATTTCAAAGTTGACATGTTTAATAATCTCTTATACATTGACATTCAAAACAATAAATATGCTTATCTATTTGATAGTAATACTGATCTGTCATTAGAAATGTTTTCATATTCTACTGGAAAACTCAATAAACATGGAATGAAAAATATATATGGACGCATAATGGATAACATTTTGATTGATTTTAGCATATATCATGATAATTATAAAATAACAAATAATAGTAACTCCCATATTCACTATAAACCTGCCAACGTTTTAACAACCTCGATTGTACCGAACAATGAAAAATATAATACTTCCCAGTTTTTTCTCTGAAGGACATATATATGTACTACACCAGAATATTGCAGGATTACTTAATAAATTAGAAGTTTTATGTGTAAATTTGGAAGAACTCAAAGATAATGATAAGTGTATTGACGTTGTATGTATTAGCGAACATTTCATGTCATTGGCAAATAATGTGTACTTAGATTTACCAAATTATACTTTGGCTGCATCTTACTATCGACATAACAGTAAAAGAGGAGGAACATGCATTCTATTAAATAAAAAACATAAATATAAGGAAATAAATGACATTAGGCAATTTTGCGTTGACCATGTATTTGAGTGTTGTGCAATTGAGCTTCTTTCTTATAAAACTTTAATTATCTGCATATACAGAGTACCCAAACAAAATAATTTGTATACGTTTTTCAACAGGCTAGAAAAACTGTTAATTTACATAAATAAATATAAATATAATAACATTTTAATTGCTGGTGATTTTAATATAGACATTTTAAAGCGTAATAATAGTACTTTAGATTTTGAATGCCTTTTATTAAATTATAATTTTAATTTGACATTAAATAAACCGACGAGACTATCTAGTCGAAGCTGTATTGACAATTTTGCACATAATTTAAAAAAGAAATGTAAGACCGAGATTTTAGAATTAGGTTTATCGGATCATACAGCCCAATTAATAAAACTGCCCGTTAAACTAGTGTTCGCATTAAAATCTTGGCGCATCACGAAACGAGATTATAGCTTAGAAAACATTAAAAAATTTAAAGAATGTATCAAGAACATGTCTTTTTCGAATATTTACCAAACCGATAATCCGAATACAGCATACCAATACTTTATAGATGACTTCAAACTTTTTTATGATTTATGTTTCCCCAAAATACATATTTTTATGAAAGTCAACTGTAAGCCAAAATGGGTATCTCGTGGAGTGAAAGCTTGCAGCAGAAAGAAAAGAGATTTACTTTGGCAATTTAGACTAAAACCCACACAAGAAAATAAATCAAAGTATCAAAGTTATTGTAGTCTATTTAAAAAGATCATAATGCTAACTAAACGTGCTCAAAATAATTTCAAAGTAAAAAGTGCATATAATAAATGTAAAGCAGCGTGGCAAATTATAAATAGTGCCAGACCTAACATACCCAAAGAAGACATTTCCAGCATCAAAATTAACGAGAAACTTACAAATAATCCCATAGAAATAGCGAATGCATTTAATGACTATTTTATCAATAAAGTTAAACCAGTTCCAGGTTCAAATAAAAATGTAACTGCATTAATAAATACAAGATTAAAATCAATGTTTCTTGCTCCAAGCACGCCGCATCATATTTACAAAATAATCAATAATTTAAAAAATACAAATACTGTAGGACACGATGGCATATCATCAAATATTATTAAAGCGGTTAATGAGTACATATGTCACCATTTGAGCCACATAATTAACTTATGTATATCGACTGGCGTCTTTCCGGAAAATCTTAAATTAACAATAATAAAGCCATTATATAAAAAGGAAAATAAAGAGTTAATGCAAAATTACAGGCCTATTGCTTTACTTTCCGTATTTTCAAAAATATTTGAAAAATATCTATATCAGGAAATTAATGCGTATCTCGAAAGAAATAAAATATTATGCAGTGAGCAAAATGGTTTTCGGAAAAACAAAACCATCAATATGGCTATCTATAATTTTATTAAAAATGTTTTAACGCACATGGATAAAAAATCCCCTGTATGTGCTATCTATTGTGACATGTCCTCCGCTTTTGATTGTGTGAGTCATAATATTCTGCTAAATAAACTTCATGCTTATGGTGTCAGAGGCAATGTTCTAAACTTAATTAGATCCTATTTAACAAACCGACAACAAATAACAGAAATCAATAAAATTAATTTTAACACAAAACGCCAAGAAACCTACACTTCAAAAAGGCGTTATGTACCACATGGTGTACCCCAGGGTAGTGTTCTGGGGCCACTCTTATTTATACTATATATTAATGACTTACCAAATGCTACCAACCAACCCTTGATATTATTTGCTGATGATAGCACGGTCACCATACCATGCAAGGACATAAATCAATATAAATCTGACATTAATGACTCACTGACATCCATAATCTCTTGGTTAAACAATAATAATTTGAAAATTAATTTAATGAAGACGAACATTATGCATTTTGGTCAACGACTACAAAATTCGTTAAATTTAAATGTAGTATATGAAAATTTTACCATTAAGGAAGCTACTGCTGCTCGGTTTCTAGGTGTAAATATTGATAATCAATTTAATTGGAAGGAACACATTGACATTGTATGTAAAAAAATCAGCAGTCTATCTTACGCCTTACATAAATTAGCTGCTATTATTAACACAGATGCGTTACTTTCGGCATATTACGGACTTGTGGAATCCATCCTTAGATATGGTGTAATTTTTTGGGCAAATTCTACCAATAAGGATATGGTGTTTAAAATGCAAAAGCGATGCATTCGCGCTATGTTCGGGCTTAAAAGTACTGATAGTTGTAGGCCTTTTTTCATAAAATACAACATTCTTACACTTCCATCACTTTACATTATTGAAACAGCTCTATTTGTCAGGAACAATCCTGATCTATTTCCCAAACTCTCTGATTATGTAAGCCGAAATCGCCGTGATAATAATAGACTTCGTGCTCATCCCGCTAAAACAGCTTTACTCTATAAAAGTATAGTATGCAAAGCTCCACAAATCTATAATAAAATTCCACTAGCTATTAGGCATATGAATACTACACAATTTAAAAAATCGCTTAGAAAACTACTAATACAAAAAAGCTATTATAATATTGATGATTTTCTTAATGATAAAACTATAAAGGCACAATAAGTACTATGTTATTTTTATTATTAACATAAAGCGGACTATTACTTATTTTAAATTATAATTACCGACTTGTGATTTTATAATGCATGCATGACATTTTAATATTATTCTGACATGATTTCTTATTTATTATTTGACATTTTTTATTGCTTTATTTTAATTTTATTATCTTTTTCAAATTGTTAAACATATTCTAACATGGCCATTAATTTTAAATTATTTCATTATTAAATATTCTAATTGGACCTCAACTATATTTATACATGTGATAATAATTTTAGAAACTAATGGTGTAATTGTATTTAGCTGTTAAGTATATTAATTAATGTTTATTATTTAAATTTTGCACGCCACATGTGGCAGAATATGCTGTACTATCTAAATCTGACAAACTGTAAAATGTAACCATATTCTAAGCAAATAAAGGATTGATTGATTGATTGATTGATTGATTGTACGAAATTGTAATTTTTTTGGTAAATAAATTTTATTATTATTATTATATACATACATAATATGCATGTCTGTATAATCTTAAAGGGTTGGCAGAGGTACTTTACGGTTACATAGTGCCGGCGATGTTTTTGTTCGCATAACATTTCCATATTTTACATATTCTATTAGAATTGAAAATTAGGTCACAAAAGTCATATCTCTAAGTTAGAATAACTTGAAAGCTCTTTATCTCACTGCAATCAACGTTAGTGGAAGCAAAAAACACACGGACTCAGTTTAAATCTGGCCGATAGCATTTTTCAAGTGTTGCGACATCAAACGTACCCACGGTCAGCGGTAAATTAAAATTGCTGCGGGGAAAAAATAAGAGTGTGTGACACACTTAGTTTCCGAGCAGGCGCGTCTAATGCGAGCGAGTGGCCGCGTCACCCACAGCCTGCCCGTTTATCTTCCTTAGTGTGGCCACACTGAAATAGCCGCGGAAATGTTTGCTATTTCATTTCCTGCCATCTTTGTTGGTTTGTTTACGTTAAGGAATGGTAGCAGTTCCGTTTTTGTGTCCGCCGGTGGATGCTGTAGTTGAGATGGTAATTGTTCGGTTAGTATTAGTGTGTGCGCACGTTTGACATATTTAAACGGTTGTTCTTAAATCTTTCGCGTGTTTAAAATGATAAAATTAAAAATGCCGAGTTTAGAAATATCTTTTATACAAAAGCCTTAATTTTTCTTGAGAGCTTGAAGTTATCGTCGTTTCATATTTCTTTTTTGTTTATATAAAACATCGTAATGTTAAGATAGTCTTTACCGCTAAAGTGCTATCGTGGTCACAGATGACCGTGAATTTATATCATATCTGCTGCACGGTAGCCGATGTGTTAATTATTTTGGTGTTTGTTTTTCGTCTATACAACATACAATAATACATTTCTAAACAAGTTTAGATTCTGAACAAGTAGCTATGATACAAATATACATATATATATATTACCTATGTCCTGTTGGGTATTATTCACGCAATACTTAGTGTTTTTAATTGTAGCAGTACTTTGGCGTATAAACTAATACATCAGCGGTATAGTCAAAGCTTAAATAATTATTCGAACCCAGATAACCTACTTCATAAATCTTCAAAACGATCTAAATACGTACCTTATAAACGATCTTCCTCTGACAGTTCACAAAACAATAAACTCTAACACAATTCATCTCATTTTCCGATCGTCGATAAGATCCGCTGTTTTCACAGCACACCCGGCTGGGGTTGCAACAATGCGAGTATTATTGTCAATGTTTATTCACGCACAATTTGCCGGAGTTTATTCAGCGTTGGCAACATTCGCGAGGGGGCGACCCAATGCGTACGTCGTTCGAATTTTAATGCGATTATTATGAACTGTTATGGACAGCTCATTGGGATTATCTGAATTTAATGTTCTAGTTTTTCTATTATGTTGCTATAATAGTAATATCACACGCCATCATATCTTATTTAAGATAGGTACAGGCTGTTAGTATTAGATTTACTTAACAAAAAAACTGAGTTTAATTTATGCGCATTTTATATTCAGTTTAGGCAGAGGTTTAATTTATTATTTTATATTTTTAGATTGAGTTTAATAAGTCAACCGACGATATTATCAATCAATTTCACCTCGTTTAGTAGCCTTACTACGTAGATAGTATATTTACATTCGAGTTCTACTAAGATTATTAATCTATTGTGTTAGCGTCGTCATTAGATAGACTTTACTTTAAGTCACCGTTTAGCAATTGCAAATAAATCTCGTGTTAAAAACAGGTTACATAATATAAAATTTTACTTTCAAATTCACACATAGAGGGTCCCTTCGCAAAATCCATTAGTAGCGAACAAATATTGACGCGGCGTGTGACGCGGGCGCAGAGTCGACAGCGGCCGACGATAGTCGAAGTGTTCCGATCACGTACGAGCTCATTATGTACGCCGACTTCGTCTCTTAGTGCTTTGACAAATATCACTATTTTTCTGATTCATTTGTTAAACATTATAGCCATTAGTTTGTATATTTACTACTTTTGACTATAACAATCTTACTAGATACAAAGAGATATCTAAATTTACCACCATAAACCGCCGAAAAGTTAACACCATGCGTCTTTTTTAATATAGTAACACATTATTTCCAAATTAAGATTAAGATCACAAGTTAGAATCCTATCATCTTCATAACGTCCACGATGGCATAATTTTAAACCCCAACTCAAGAAGTGGACTGTGATTAATAGCCGTCTGTGTCATCATAGGTCCTGAACACTTTAATCTATTTAAATACAAATATTTACTCGCCTAGAAGCTAGTATAACCTAAATCGTTTAGCCCCACCTGGAGTTCGATTCAAGTCCATCAGATCTTTTCACAGTTGGTGTAGAAAGATACACAACACTCAAACAAGCAGTTCTTATTCTTGTAATACCAGTTAGGGTAATTATTAATCTAAATGGCATAGGTACACCTTGTTAAAATCCAACACATCTATTGTGCAGGCTTTCAACCATGTAATAGATGCAATATTTTTCACCCAACATGGAAAATACATAGCAATTAGTAGGTAAACAATTATTGACATTCATCTTCGTAATGTTTTACATCACACTAAACCGGCGTGGCTACTTGAAAGTCGAAGGCAACGCGACTCAAACATATAAAATAAATAAACAAAAATGTCGTCTATACTAATAAAGAAGTACTAGTTGCTTAATTTAAAAGGTCAATCTGCTAGATCCGGTAGTAAAATAAACTTTGTTGCGTTGATACCAACTTTAAAAATATACGCATATCAACTGTGTTTTTTTAGTTAGTTTATGTGTACGGCCTACTTTCAAAAGCGGTCTTTTGAATTGAAAGACACTCGGAAAAAGATATAGTGACCTTAGTTTAAATTTCCATTATTGGCTGCACGGATGACGCAATGATTTAAGTGGTCGCAACACCACTGCCGCCGCGACGACTGTTGTGGGCTCGATCATCTAAAAATGGTTGTTCCGAGTCTGGGTTTATGTACTTTGTGTCCATCGTTCAAGTAAAGTCCTCCGCGACACGGGAATTATCCTAAACAGCGAGGGGGAGAGAGATATGTCTTTAAAAATTGTATCGTCTGTGACAAGCCCAAAGAGCTAATATAGCTCTGGTTCAGTGTCTATGTCCTAATGGTGCAATTTAAAAGTAATTATATTGTGTTGCTAGTAATTATATTTTATTTTATAATCATAGGCAAATGTTTCTGTTATGTAATGTGGCTGTATGATGCCTTTCTTAAAAATATAATTAAAATAAAAAAGGATCAGTCTATGATTATAAAATAAAATATAATTACTAGCAAATACGATATAATTAGTTTTAAATTGCACTGCTCAGAGCTAGGTTAAATAATGTAGATGTGAATGTTGTGTAAACAAAAAGAAATAGAGGGAGAGAAAGAAATGGTAGAGATAAATCTTCTTATTACATTTTATATTGGAATACGAGACGTAATTAAAAACCTATTGTGTCTGGCCTCCGTCGCCGGTGTGCCACCGCCGCGACTCAATAGGTTAATAAATTAATTGAGAAATGTAGATATACAGAAGAAAATGCTATTTTAACATTTTATGTGGTAATAGAAAAGAAGACGCTCTAATTACTAAAGTATCAAATACATAAATTATAACAAGGACTATTTATCTCCAATATTCTAACTACTTTACCTTTTAATATAACTTATAGCACATTTCATATAATTATGTTCCAAGATATTTCATTTGAGTTCTGCATAACATCAAGGTAAACTGGTAGATTTATAATAGCTCAGCCATTAAGCCTTGCTTTTCATAAAATCGTAGATAAATTATACATACAGACGAGTATATTAAATCAATAACATAAATAAATAAAGAAGTCAAAACAATAAATTATATTCATATTAATTAAAAGGTAAACATGCAGTCAATGTTTTTTTAAAGATTACGAGTTATTTACATTGCAAATTACCAGTATCCTTGTAACACCTCCAGTTAAGCTAAATTGCGTTAAGAGTGGACAGAGTAAAAAATAAAAATAAAAATTTTCTTCTGACAAAAAAAGAAAATAAACTATTTTTTTTATACTATATGTCCAGTGACAGTCCAATGGCTTATTAAAAACGAAACAAAGCCACGAATCTCTAGATATTAATAATATGTGTATCGTAGGTATAACATCAATGGATTTATGGTTGAGTTGCATTGAATCAATGTTAATTCGCTCTATAGACAAATATTAACATATACCTATTGCTTATATTATAAATTTATAATCGACAGTATACAAATTAAAATTAACTAAAGCTAGCGATCCGCCCTAACTTCGCATGGGTAGTATACAACCTTAACATATTGGTGAAAACCGCATGAAAATCCTTTCAGTAGTGTTTGAGTTTATCGTGAACAGACAGACGCAGCGGGGACTTTGTTTTAAAATATTTAGTGATAGTGATGCTAGTTATGAAAACCTTCCAAATTAAAGAAAATTTTAATGAAGGCAGGAATTAATGCAATAATTTAGGGTTTGCAATATTAGATATAAAACGCACAAAACAAAACATATACAATCCATCTCGAAGCTCCTTCTCTTCTTCAAAGTTGTTAAAAATACCTGCGTGTAGACGGGACGGGACAGACATCCCATCATTAAAAGTTAGCTTAACTTTTGAACTAGCTTTGTCTAGTCAGTAATTACGGACGGTCAGCGGCCGTCAGTTGCAGGCTCACCCCTCGCTTGGTCCCTCATTGAGCCCCTGTGGCCCCTCGGTAGCCAAGTCCTGGCCAATTTCACGCCAATCGCGTCATCAAACGCACGCGTCGGTGCTAAGTGACCGTTAGGTTGTGCAACTACTTATTATATGCGGGTAGAATGATAATTGTTGGGTATTCTGTTCGTAATGTTGGCTAATGTTATTGGATATGCGTTATGTTGGTAAGCTGATTAGTCGAACGCTGCCGTTAAGATATTTCAAAATAAAGATAATTATATGTTTGAAGTGATATGGTTATTATACCAAATATGTGGCATACGAGGATGTCCTCGTGATTGGTCAACTTGGTTCGAATCGTCGGACAGAATAGTATAGGGTTTTACAATTAGGGAGATACACGCGGTGTCTAAAAGTACTAATAAATGGCAATTGGCTTGCTACCTTTTACGTGGGACTACAACTGGCGAAATGTAGGTAACGATATACATCTGGTTAGTACTTCGGCGATATATTGAATAGAGTCTGTGTTTGTATGTATGATACGGTTTGCAACGATACGGTATTTATACCTGTCTATAAATTACCCATTGACCCTTATAGAAAGACAAGCAATTTATTAAAATTCAAGAAGTAGTCTAGACAACCAATACTTGAATTAAGTACAAAGAAAATGTGCGTACAAAGAGAACAAGAATCAAATATCGTCAATGTTGTCTTATGTTTCACGGGGAGACCGTGATCATGGCTGCTGAAAAGCAACTGAAACATCGGGGAAAGTGTAAAATTAAATCTAAATAGTTCTATAATTTAAATAGCTTAAATTGAAGTAAACAGTAACTAGTAACAGTGTTTAACAATAGTAGTTTAAAGTTTCAACATTATGTAATAATAGTGTTTTTTTTTTAAATAAACAACGCGTTAAATCCCTATAAAGCTTGTTTAATTTCAACAAATATTATCAAACTAGAGTTTAATAATATTTAATAAAAATAAATTTATCACCTAAACACAACACCATCTAGCCCAAACTAAGCAGAGCTTGTACTATGGGTACTAGACAATGGATAAACATACATATATACTTTTTTTGTAAATACATACATATTATACATTGAAACACCCAGACGGAGACAAACATCCATGTTCATGCACACAAACGTTTGACTAGTGCGGGAATCGAACCCGCGACCTCAGGCGTGGCAGTCGGTTACACTAACCACTACGCCATCGCCATGCTGTTACAAAAAAACGGACACAAGGAACATCTAGACTTAGAACTATATATCACACAAATCTTGTACGCGATCAACCCGCTGTACCTAGAGCATTGCTAGTAACGATATCACTCTAGGTAGGTACTTAGTTAAACTACTGCGTCATTAGCACGAGCAATAGGTATTAAGAAGAATTTATTCAGCTTTGATTTAGAAATCAGATATGTGTACTACACATGTTTGATTGTCTGAGTGAGTGATCTGTGTGCCTGATTGTAGACTCCTTGACATTTTTCTTACGATGATAAAGTAATTCAAGTTAATGTTTTATACTTTTAAGACTGCGCCGAGCGAAATGTGCCAAAAGAGGCGGTCACAGTTAAGCTGATAAAATCAACACTTTTTGTTTAATACAAATATAAAATATACATATACCATAACAATGAATGTGTTTACAATTACTCCGTGTAAAAAACTTAAAATAATTAATATCTTCGCCTACAAAATTACGTAAATATGCACGAAAAATGCTCGTGTTAAGTGATTTTTAGATTAAACAATAGAAATCTATCCTATTTTACACCTTAAACGAAACATAAATAGTTATATTACAATTTGTCCGTCCCAAATATTTAAGTTATTGGTTGACAATAAAGATACATATTTATCAAAAAACCATTTCAAATCCTCCACACAATTTTAGGTGCTATGGCGGCCGCGCGCTGATTTGTATATCGAGCTCTGTCATTCAGTCTTACGCTCGGCACATTCTTAAGTGATGTTTTACAAAAAACAACGCAACGTATCATGACACTATAGCTAGTTTTACAATACCCCAATAATATTTTGGCATAGCAACTCGACCATGAAAATAGTTTCGCTTGCACTACATGTTTTGACGCCCAGCGTCCCTCGTCCACCCCGGTTCAATTACGATGGTATTTGTTGTCAAAATATATGCGCCTCTGTCCGACCCCCGTCAACTTAGGGACAGCCAGTAAGTGCACGTGTATTTTTACAGAATTGTACGATCTACATCATACCTACTCCGTAAGTGGCGGAGGAACGTTTAGAATTTTGAGGTTTTCTTACTACAGTATTACTACATTGCGTGTTGTAATATAAATATTATTACAGTGGCTACGAACGAAATGGATTAGCTTCTGATTTCAATATACACGAAAATAGTCACACTGGTATATTCCTAAAACAAAGTATTGCCTAGATTTTCGCACGCTATTTTTAGGTCTCAAGAAATAGACCTTTTGCCGTCTCTGCCAAGCATATTGCCAGACTACGTGTTGCTAATGATAAATTTTCATCAGTACCACCCATTAATCCTTTGCATGATTTGGGTATCGAGCTTTTCTTTTAGAATTTAGAAAAGAAAGCGTTACACTATTAGCGTAAAGTCCTCATTGTATCTTTATGTGGATTTCACGCCACTGTAACGATTTATTATCATCATCAGGCGAATAGTTTTATCTAAAATACTGCTAGTAATCTGGCAAGAGTGTTATAATAATAATAATAATGTCCTCCTGACCAAATTTCTGTCATGGCGGCCAATCTTAACGGAGACTGGCCATCGGCGCAGGAGATATTATAGTGCACAAGTGTGTGCGCAAACACAAGTGCACTCTCTGTTCCCTAACTCTCATGATCCGATGCGACGAGTAATGTGACACGACCGGAGAGAGACCAGGCGCAGGACCAACGGCTTTACGTGCTATCCGAGGCACGTGGGTGTCAAACACCACCAACTTCCTAACTCCGGGCTCGTATTGAGATTTCTTAACAGAAAAACTTAATAACTCTTTGTTGGCCCGACCCGGGATTCGAATGCGAGACCTCATGCACAGCAGTCGCATTCACTACCGCTGCGCCACGGAGGCAGTTATAATAATACGAAGACAATGACAATAAAAAAACATTAACAACAAAATAACGTTTACAAAAAATTCAAAACATCTTTAAAAATAGAATATCAACTACACTATTTAAAGTAAAAACGTCATCAATTATAAGAAAATCGAACTTCTATAGAACTATTATTAGAAATCTATTGAGTGTGTTTGTAAACATCCTTTTACGTGTCATTAAACGATTCGATAGAGATCTACGCTCTTGATCCGCCATTACACAGCCATGAACCGTCATGGAACACTGCTACGTTCTACATTTAAATTAAATCGAGATGCACAGATAATAAAATGTCCGGTGGTCCATTGACAACACAAAGAACATTCGAATTTCGAAACGAATGTGCTGGCAGTTTTTTAGGGTTCAGTTTAAAAGATCTTCTTTTGAATCACCTTTTTCCCTAAGAGTTCTTGAATATTATTGAATTTAGTTTACGTTATATGGTACCTACTTATATTATTTTACCGATTTCTACACAAAAGCACATTATAAGTAATTCATTATTGAATTACTTATAATGTGCTTTTGTGATTGATTGACTTCTTTGGATGACAAATTCTGCATCATAAAATTTAAATTTTGGTATTTATTTGTTAATCACAGACAATTAAGTAACAGTTTAAAGTATGCTATGTATCCTCGTAGGAAAACATGACTCTAGTATTCTAATTATTTACTGGACTGTTCGAAAAGCTCCGTATAGACTATCAATGGCTTTAACGTGCTCTTTCGTCATCAGGACGGTTTCATATTCTGTGCCCGACAAAGTTCATTGAGTTTGGAACTATGACCCGTATATAATTATGATATGATAGTAACGCCGGCTTTGTGTCAAAGATATACCTTTGACCAGTCTTTCGTAGAGACACTAAATATATATTATGCAACGTACAACTTATGATAATTTAACGTAATTTCTTCTGAATAAAACATAAAGAACCCAGAATGTTCAACATGCATCATTTTTGTCGATAAAACAGAGACACAGCACAATATAACCACACGCACAATGGAGTAAGACAGAATGGGGAGTAATATTTTATTGAAAGACCCTTTCGGTCGAGTGTTGTGTAAATAGGAGGCGGACAGACGCGTGTAATGTGCGGGATATTGCCGCTGTTGCCGAATTCACCATCCGAGCTCTGTGTGTAAAGCATATTTTAATATGCCGTGTCGACGGTATTTGGCTGGTGGAAAATTAAATTGAATTACTGCGAAATATGAATAAGCTGAAAATACCAAATTACGACTGATGTCGACAGTTTCTATAGCCCTATAGGCTAAGTAAAGTGTAAACCGCTTACCTTCAGGGGAATTCTGTTCTGTTTTTGCCTTCTTAGTGGTGTAAAGATATGAAAAGAGGTAGAAGAGATATGGATCTTGGAGGAGCCTCTGTACTGTCAAGCAAGTCAGCAAAGGGCGAGTAATCCTTGTTGCTTTTGTACTGGCGGCACAGTGATTTCTTTTTGGAGTGTCGGGTACGCGCGAATATCATCCCAAGTGTTTCAAATTATTGCAATATTCTAATATTTTTATAGGGCCAAAATTATTATTTTACAGTAACATTAATAAATGATTTTGTAGGTAGCTGAAATGTTTTCTGAAACTAGATTCTAATAAACTCAATATACGAGTATAAGCGATATTATCTCCAAGAGATCTCCAAGCACATACTTGTTTTCAACAAGGGAAGTCGAGCTGACTAGTACTACAATAAAAACGTTTCGCAGGGGAGTGTAAGAAGGTCATCGACCTTTGACCATAGATACCTATTATTTGCAATTGGAACATGTAGTGGAAGTACCGAATGATCATAATTGGTGCTTCGCGGCCTCGATTTGCGGCTGTCATGAATTTGAGAGGGCTGTCGGGAAACGGACAACACACAAAACGATTAGTTTGGCAGATTTGTATCCGAGCTCGGCGTTTAACTTCGGTGGCGTTTAATGTATATAGGTACCTAATATATACGTTAATATAACAAATATATTATATGATTGAGCAGAAGTACCTCTAAAACTGTAAAGACTCTTGAATAAATATAAATTTGTCTTTCACTTATCTTTGCCTGTATCTTACCCTAGCTTCAAATTGGATAGAATGAAGATAAATACGTAAATTTATCAACAAAGTCATACGGCTAAGTCCCACCGTCGCCGCGTCGTGCGGATCATATGCTTATTTGCCACCTTGGTTGTATAATAATAATCTATGCCTTGAAAGTGGGATGTCAAATATTTGTATATTAATCCGTCAAGTCTTGAATTACCAGACGTAATAAAAATTCTATTGTGTCGCAGCGGCACTCCGGCGGTCAGATTGGTTAATAATGTTAATATACCTACTCTCCAAAACGCAGTTAAGCCGTGACGATTTTATTCATACTTATATGCTGATACTGAAAGTTTTCAGATAGAATTGAATAATGTTATTAGATTGTATAACTACATACATTTCACCGATATAAGTAGTGTTATCATTATCATCTATAATTGCAAAATCCGTAGTACTTCACCTAAAGTGTCCTGCAGTAGGTACTGTGTCCTACGAGAAAGAGGGTAATGGCATAGGTAAATATAATACAAGATTTATAAAGAGATAAACATAATAGTAAGGTTT
Source organism: Catocala nupta (assembly GCA_963675205.1). Taxonomy (NCBI): domain Eukaryota; kingdom Metazoa; phylum Arthropoda; class Insecta; order Lepidoptera; family Erebidae; genus Catocala; species Catocala nupta. Next base: position 1,147,720 of record OY776087.1, read on the forward strand.
AAAAGTAACTAAATACGTCGCAAAGTAGCGCGGGAAGCCATCTCGTCTAGTGTCATTAGGAAAATGGCGGGTGGCTTAAATGTTGCCAGCACGAAGAGATTAATTTCTACCGAGGGAAAAGTATTAATTTTAATTTTCTCGCTACTCTCCTTTTATATTTCGCTAGGATGGATAAAAATGTAATTAAAGTAATGTGGTTATAATGCTAGTATATTTTATAGTTGAGGATTTTCTGCTTTGCCGTTTTATTACATATCGCAATTTTATAAAGCTTTGTCTTTTATTTTTCTACGTTTATAGTATTAACCTTAAAACTGTTGTTCTACTTTGGAATCAAGATACACTATAGAATCAGCTATCATCTAGAATTTGTCCTCCACGGGGATATCGACCTACCCACATACCTACATATCTACGTTACTATATTTTATGTCTTTGTGTTGTATGGTCATCTCTATCAATTGCGAAAGAGCTTACATGCACTTAAATTTGCTTAGTATGAGAACTAAAAGAAGAGTTTTTAATAAGTAAATTGCTGTACATATACCTAATAGTAATAATAACGGGACGAAAATATTAATATCGCGATTAAGGCTGTTAAGGACGCCGTCGTTGATTTGTCTTATAGTGTCATTTAAGTTTTCTTTATTTCTACTCAAAAGTAGTATTAATTAATAAGTATTGAGGTACAACATTTAATGCCATATTTCAACATATCGCTAGTATATTATGTATCTTTAGACGTTGCCATAGAAGCGAAAGATTCAGAGATCACGCATCATACTCTTGTTTTCTTAGGTAGTAAGTGAGTGTAGTGAAGTGTGCGTATCTGAGCGGCTGCTTTAGTTTCCAGGCTGATGACGTCGACTTCTGGCGGGATGGGCCACGTGAACAACATGGGCGGTCTGGCAGCGTGTGCTGGCCCTGACACCAAACCCATGCAGTTCCCCCTGGCGCAGAGGCGGAAGAGAAGGGTACTCTTCACGCAAGCACAGGTGAGACTAAAAATGATGTGCAGTACCTTCGACTTAAACCTGTGAATAAGTTAGTCCGACTGTAAATATTTATACTTAAAAAGTTATACAATTATTGGCCTTCATTGGATGGTGTGTTAAGTTGAAAAACTTAATGCACTTGAGGTCGAGTTTTAATAACTGAAATCTTAATTAAAACTAGAAAAATGCGATTTTTACAAGAAGAATTCTACTATTATGCGTGAGTAAACAGCACCATACTCGCTAGTTTGAAAACGTGGCTATCTAACGCTTGATGGCAATTAATACTCCGGCTGCTCTATGAGACTTCAACACAGCGGATTCGTATTGCCGACTATTACCCTATTAGAAGAAAGAGATTATCTCGTGTTAAGATGTCGGATAACTTAGCAGATTTATCCGAGCTCGTATACCGTGGCACTGGTCACCATGGCACCGCCCTACGGCTCGTATAACTCGGATACTCATCACGGTTCACGCGGTAAAGACGAACCACCCTAGTAAGGCGGTCTGTTCATTGTGCGACGAGACATAAAGTACATGGAAAGATAATGAGGCATGATTTTAATTAGCAATTATTGAACATCTAACATATTTAATGAATGCAATAGCGTCAAGTCTCTCTTCGTCAAGTAGACGCGATAGTTATTCCGATTTGTGGTGGAGTGTAGACGGTTCTATTACAATTTTGCTGTTTATATAAAGGTGATTATTTTTATTGCAACACTTACCGACTACCAGTTTGTTAAGAGTAGATATCCGTCTGGTAGATTCTAATAAGTATAAAATCTATAATATTTCTCTGAAGTTTAAGCCGATTTAAATTGATGTAATCCTATCGATGTAATAAATTCACTTAGAGTAAGTCGCTATTGTCTCAATACAACGCTGACATTAATTAACATTTTCTCTTCTTTAACTTGATTAAACATTCTAATTATTCGATCGTTTCATAGTTTTCATTGCATATCTCTAATTCTAGAAAATTGTGTTTTTTAAACAGAAATTGTCTATTAATATGTAGGATTATATAGCTCTGTTTAACATGACGAGGAACGAGTTCACACAGGTTTGAGAGTGGTAGGTAGGCATGGCAGCGTTACACATTTAAATTAAACTACTTTAAAGTGATTTTATGGCTTGTTTTATCAATAGTTTATTAAATAAGTACATTATTTTATTTTTAATAGAGCTATATTCAATTAGCTTCGATGTAAGAGTTCATAGTTCGTTTTCATGAGTACCTACTATTGCGCGTAGAAATATTTTCTAGAAGTATTTCATTTTTATATAACCCATATCCAATCCCATACATCAATTGCAGTGAGACAGAAAATTTAATTTCGTTTTTATATAATGTCGAATGTCGTAAATTATGTAATATACATGTCTAGCTTTATCTCGCGAATTAAGGCAGGTAGGGCCCCCTACGCAGTATTTATTTGTAAAATGATCGGCAAATAAAACTCCCCTCCGCGGAGGGCAAATACGAGTTTGTGCAGCGAGGATGCCGGAGGTACTTCGTGTGTACCTACCGGGGAAGGGAACTGAGAACCAGCTGAAGTTGGGCGGAATTAGTTTTGTAGCTTTCTTTGTTTTGTTGGAAGCCTCAACTTGCGTTTAATTTAGGTCGTTGGTATAGAGGCGTAAGCTTGTACTTGTACCGATCGTTAAATTATTTTGGGTTCGACTTCCGAATATGCGCGATAGGAGGCGATAGCTTCTTGTTTCATTTGTTATCTATGCAAAATTCAGGTGTGGTACTTCTATGTATACCTATCCCGAAGAAAACATATCGCATGCTTAATAAAACAGCGACTCATCTCGAAATTTGGGAGTATGGCAATTCGAACTCTAATCTTGTGACTATAAATTCTAATAATATATTCGTGTTAAATTATTGCAACAGAGTTCAAATTAGTTTGATCCAAAATACAAAGAAAAAGAAAGGTCTCTGTTTTATTAAGAATGCGATATATCGTGACCATTACAAAGCGATACTTTTCTGGCTGTCACTAACAGCTAAGCAGTTGATGAGGAGAGTAAGTACACTCAGTGACTACCCTTAAATATTCTTATATCTGTCTTACAAATGTAGTCTAAAACCTGTATGTCTGAAGAGGCAGGCAGTGGTGTATTACACCCAAATTTAGCCAGCTATAATTTTGCCGTGCCTTCTATCGGGCAGAGCTCTAGATTTGCTCCTTAAAAAAAATCCAATAACATTGCCCGACCGAGAATCGAACGTGGAGCGAATTGCGGAGTAGGTAGTAGGGCATCGCTGATTTCAGCATGAATGGGCTCGACCGGGGAAGGACTACCCTCTCACAGAATATCGGCGTGAAATAGCAGTATTCCTACCGTTGTGTTTCGTTCGGTGAATGAAAGTGCCGGAGGCTCAATCACCCTCTTTCCCCCTTCCCGCTCCTTCTCCTGCCCACTTCTTTTCCTAAAAGGTCGGCAACGCGCAAGTGATGACTCTGGTGTTGCAGGCGTCCATAGGCTACGGTGACCACTTACCATCAAGTGGGCCGTAGGTATGCTTGATTGCCAACATTGCCGCATAAAAAAAAGAACTTGTGACCTCATGCCGAGCAGTCGGGCTAAATTATTACATATATTTTGATAAAATATCAGTTGCAGCATAATATCTGAAACTGTACTCGATATAGAGCAATAGCCTCGCCTCCTTTTACGTGGTCCTTAAACAATATCTAGCAAAATCTGAATTCTGAATATACACCTTTACTTACTCCCTCGAAGATACAGGCGTGAAACTATGTGTACATACATTATGAGAATAACCAAACTTTAGTAAGTTTCTTCCCAAGAGAGCATAGTTGTGCCGCATCTTGTTATATACAAGTATCGAGTGCATGGCAACACTGCCGAAAGTTTCTCCTAAGTCATTGTTCAAAGAACTTTGTTATCGCTCAAAGCTTTGTAGGAAAAGGACTCAGTTATACTTGCTTTTGTACATTGTTTTATGTACTAGCTGACCCGTTGTACGGTCTTAATTTTATGTATAAGTCACTTTCAGATTTGCCTACTTTCCATTCTAATAAAATAATTAACGAAATGGGCCCGTTATCAAGTGATGCGCTTAACTAACTAATAACGTTTAATGCCTATAGATATTTCTGGGAATTATTACGCCGGTAAAATAGCAAGTTTTGTCTACTTGTCTATAAGATCACAATAATACTTTGCCCTACCTGAAATCCAACCAGAAATCTCATGAGTTGCAGGAAGTAAAAACTTACGCGTGTAGACCGTTCGTCTACTAGGCATGTTGTCAGACTTCGTGCTGCTACCGAGAAGGTTTAAACAGGCACCCGAATAAAATACTTCACTTGATCGATTCGGACCTCTAGGACTTCACGATCGCATGCAAACATAATTGTAAACTTATGGCACGAAATCGCCGAGGCGACATTATAAATACATGTTTTGCCAGCTTAGGGTCAATGTTATAAGTTGTTAAGTATTTGCGATATTTTCAATTGTTTTATGATTCTACCAATATTATAAATGTAAGAATTTGTAAAGAGGTTTGGATATTTTTAAAACCGTTGCAGTTTTGTGCTATTTACGCGGTGCGAAACTAGTATAAAAGATGTACATTATCAATTGCTAAGAGTAGTAGAAGCTAAGCAACAAGGAGATGATTATAAAACAAAGCTTGTAAAGTCTGCTTAACGCAATGATTTTATATTTTTGGCAAAATAACAAATCATACGCCATATAAACAGGATACCAAAAAAAGGGAACCTAATTTACAATCCGAATCAAAATTAAACATAGCATTAAAACGTCAAACGTCTCCGCAAACAAGCATCACCACGCTCCAAAGCTAACTAAAGTCAAAATTACGTTAGCGAGGCAGGGCGGCGCCCGCCCACGGCCCCGCCCAGCCGCCCAACCGCCCATCACGCCGTGTAATTAATTCTATTTCTCTGGAATTTTCCGACTCGCACACAGTGTGATTCCGACGTTACTATGTGTGTGTGCAATCTGTGCTGACTTTATGTGTGTGTTCAATCTGTGCTCAGTTTATGTGTGTGCTTTTTGCGCAATGGTGACGAAAGGGTTGGGTATGAGTTTAATCGTGTAACGTTGGTAACGTTAATAAATTAAGCGTGTAAATGGGGTAGCATTAAGTAGGATAAGGGTAGCTATCTCAAATTCAACTAACGCCTAATGTTACGTTATAAGTTTCTAGCATTATACTAGGTATTATTACAAAGGGTATTAGACTGCCTTATTGATCACGTGCTATAAATTTATGGTTATAGGACTTAAAACATAACTGCCAATTGGTGGGTACATTATAAGTATATCTGTGTTTCCTATGGCGATATAGATATCGTCCTAAGTCAATGTATCGTATTAGAGAGAGATAATGCTTATGCACTGCGTCGATAGGCCAAGAGGCCTCGAATACAATGTCCGGGTCGAAGTCATATGTTTTTCTAGGCATGCTTTCTCAGTATCAAGCAGGGGCTTGATACTTACTTAGTAATTTTATCGGTAGAAGTAAATATCAAATTTTTAATCAATTGTTACTTCGGTTCCAAGGTTTCACGTTCGATTACCGGATCGGGATAATTGTTATCGTATTTTATGTCAAAATATGGAAATGTGGTCGGTGGAAAGCAATAGGCTCGATTTCTATTATGTGGCACTGACACCATAGCAAGCTAAATGTAGTTATAATACTCCTTCGTCCGTCGCTTTGGAATATATTCGGGAGACTATATATTATACTAGATATGCCCGCGGTTTTACTCGCGTTTGTGATTACTGCGTCGCTCCCGTGGGTTATAACGTGCTGTTATAACCTTCCTCGAGAAATAGGCTAGCCAACACTAAAACAATTTTTCAATTCGGACCAGGTGTTCCTGAGATTAGCGCGTTCAAGCAAACAAACAAACAAACTCTTCAGCTTTATAATATTAGTAAGTATAGATGTAATATTACTGCAAAAGTAACGGTTCGTTTGGTACAGTTCTAAAGTTTACCTACGATTTTACTGTAATTTGATATAAAGACATCTTGATCAAATCGAATTATATTATAGAATAATTAAAATATAATTCTATGATTTTGGGCACCCGGGCTTTTACTCAAATTACATAAACAGGCGCTGTGATAAGTCGCACGTGCTGACGGCAAATGATCTCTTTGAAAATTGGCAACGTGTAAATATAGTGTCAGAGTTTGAAGCCTATAAACGCTTGCTATCGTAATAATAGTATATTGGCACTTGACAGTTTCGCTTTACGGCCGGCGAGCACAGTCTGAACGTTTATTGCGAATTCCGTCGGTCACCATCGAACGGATCAAAGGGAAATTCTTCCAATACCGCGTTAAGCTCGTCAGATAGATACTCTTGTCATGAAAACATTTATGAACATGTACTGGTTATATACCTAATACTAGTTTTAATTCGTGACTTCTGTTACACTTCTATAAAATACCTACAGCCTATATTCAGCTTTAATTCGTCTGTTATATGCAAACAAAATATTTGTCAAGCTTAATTGGTGTTATTTTATTTGTGACATCGTTATCTATACTTAATATTATAAAGCTGAAGAGTTTGTTTGTTTGCTTGAAAGGGCTAATCTCAGGAACTACTGGTTCGAATTGAAAAATTATTTTAGTGTAAGATAGCCCATTTACCGAGGAAGGCTATAGGCTATATAACATCACGCTACAACCAATAGGAGCGGAGCAGCAATGAAAAATGTTGCATGAACGAGAAAATTCTCTTATGTGAAGCAGACGAAGTTGCGCGAGTCAGCTAGTTAGGTACCTACTTTATAAAATTGCTTTATGCTCGATGCTTTTATTATTTGTTTAATATATGTACCTAGGAAGGTAAGGTTGGCGTTTATAATAGAGATATGGAATTAACTAAAGGAAATAATAAGATTGATATATATTAAAAAATCCGATTTGAACTCGACCCGTCGGGCTTTTGCATTCCATCGTCCCATGTTGCTGCCGAGAATATAATGATAAATAATATATTATTACTAGCTGATCCGGCAAACGTTGTTTTGCCATAAAAAAATGTTTTGACCAAAAGATTAAAAAAAAATGTTAGTGGTGGACAACCCTTATCACTAAGGGGTATGAAAAATAGATAGCAGCCGATTCACAGACCTACTAAATATGCATATAAAATTTCATAAAAATCGGTTAAGCCGTTTCGGAGGAGTATGGTAACTAACATTGTGACTCGAGAATTTTATATTTAAGATAGCGTAACCGTATTCCGTAACATGGTATTGTAGTGACTTACCTACATAATATGTCGATTTTATTTTGCGGCTATTATTTTTACAAAGATTTTTCGGCCATTCTATATATTATTTACATGGAGCAGTCACGTTAAAGTGCTGGTAGGCCAATTGATAAGGCATCGGACTTTCGATTAAGAAGTTGTGGTTTCGAAATCCACAGACTGTACTACTACTTTAAACATTTTATCTTTGTTGGAAGAGTTAAAAATACAATTAGTTTGCAACTCAAGTTACTAATTATATTAAACTTCATAGAAAAAAGTATTTTCGTCATTGACCATGTAAAGTAGTTATCGTGTTGTGCACAATAATAATTGTGTTCCGATATCAGTCAAATGTATTTATGTGCATCACTGTCCTACTCGTGTCTCTTTCTAACTTGATGTAGGCAGTATATAAATGTAAACTGTGTTTGTTTGTCCAGGTGTACGAGTTGGAGAGGCGGTTCAAACAGCAGAAGTACCTGTCGGCGCCAGAGAGGGAGCACCTCGCGTCGCTCATACACCTCACGCCCACGCAGGTCAGAATTACTTAACTACTATTACTATAAGTTATATCCTACTGTTCTTCTTATTATTTTATGGATATCTAGTCAGGACAGCCCAATTCTAAAAACGGTATGTATGTTGCAAGTAAAAATTACAAATTTATTGTAACACTTAAAATAGCCGCACGCTGTAACCCCTTCGCAATACCTTTACGCAGCCAAGTATAGCAGCTGCTTCTCATAACCAATTGCTAAAACTTACTCTGCGATACTACTAACAAGTAACCCATAACATACTTCAAATAACAGCCACCACAGCCGATGATAGCACAAAATTTTACAGACAATCTGCAGTGCACGTCCCTTGAATTACACAATAATGTGTAGGTAATACATTATTGACAATCTATTTGGTGTCAGACAAATTACACCTGAACCTTGGATATAAATGAAGAATAATAATATTTTTAAATAACTACGTTTATGCACACACACAACACGAGTACACTTGTATGTAATGTATGAGGTCTCTTACCTAACCTCTTACCTACCTTGCTTTTGAAGAAATGTCTGCCAACCGTGCTGATTTAAAATGGTGGACTATGGTCCAAAATGGCCTTAAAATTTAGGAAGGCTGGTGACCAACATTGAGGCAATTTTTAAACAGGGCTAAGATTAAAACTACAGTCTAAATCATAACAAAAATTAAACGAGTAGTATTCGCCAAACGCTATTTCTGATACGGCATTATGTCCAATATTTCTCTATAAAACATAACCGCTTAAAATAGCGGTGCTCGATTCTCACTTCGACAACAATACAATTGATTTAGCAATTGATTACATCAAAAAGATTCCCCCAATCTAAGCAATACGAGATAGTGTCTGCGGGGCATTCCGCACGCATTTGTAGCGAGCTTGTGGGCGTTTAGTGTAATTGACTCCGGTCACCGCCGGAGGCGCGTAGGCGTCGCGGACGCGTTCAGCGCGTGATTTACGATCGCGTGCCTGTGGCGTGTGACGCCCCCGGCGACGACACACGTTGTGGACACGCGTTTGTTACTTGTAATGTGTTCCCGGCTGCACACAGAACAAATCACCGCATTGTTCCACTTGATTGATCTTTTTATAAACGTTTACAGTTGCGTCGAAGGTCTTGTTACTAGACTTGTACTAACTATTGAAGGGCTTAATTTTTATTTTTATGGTATTATGTATTGACAGTTTCTGACTTTAAGCTAAGTTAGGTACGATTTTAAACTGCTATGAAAGTTAAATAGTCACCATGCATGGTGAAGAATTATTAACGTAGTTAACCGTGAGCCAATAGCTATTTGGAGATTTATATAAAGGCAAAGAGCCATGTATATCTAGTATTCACAATGAAACAATTGTCTTTTGTAATGATAAAAGGAAAATGTAAAGTTAATTTATGTAACGAAATAAAAAATAGGTGCTTCAGACAGGGTAATAAACACATTTTAATTTACGGAAGCAATTTATCTATGGCATTATTTTACGCCACTCGTATAGCTATTCTCCCGGACAATCACCGCCAAGACAATTCAAATCAATAAACCTAATTAACCTGCACTCGCAAACAATACACAAACTACGCCCCAATTATAATAACAACGCATTATCTGTGGATTAGCGCGCACCGCCATTGTGAGCGTTTGACGTTTGTTTTGGCGCCAAACGACTGGTGTTGACAGCATCAAAATGGAGATTATTCATGGACCTAACCTATTGTTGGGGTCGCACCGAGTTTATGAAATTTATATCGACACGGGCGAAGATTATCGACGCATTGTTGTAAAGGATTTGAATTTTGCGAATGTGGGAAATAGGGCGCGTGCCTCTGACAGTTATATTAATAGTGGTGACGAATTTTTGTAATGTAAATATTTGGAATATTTCACGGAGTGTTTGTGTAAGTCTAACTGGAGCGTTATGATTTAAAATAGCGTTTCTAATTTGTATTATATTTCATTTCATTTATTAGGACAACCAGTAGGTAGTTGTAACATTAATACATCCACATATAAAAATACTTTATGAAAAAGTTATAAATGGACAACATTTTAGGTCACAACATGCATAATGACTTAATGAGATAACACTGATATTACATTAAATTTAAAGTTATACAAACATGTTTAAAATTGCGCTATTACATCATAGCTGGAGCGACAGTCTCGTCTGGTTCTCGATGGCCAGTCACGTGAAACGCACCTTAGCTGTCTCAAAGGTGAAGTGCGTTACTGCTAAGTGCATTTATGCTATAACCCGACTATACTGACTATACTGAACAACACGTTATATATGTTATGTTTGTTCTAGGACAGTTGATAGTAAAACTGCAATAAGTAACAGTTTGTCACTAAAAAGAATATCTATACTTAACTTCTAAACTATAAAAGTCAGCTATAATTAAACACTCGATTCTTTTATTACCTACCTATTTGTTTTCAGAATTCTTTAAGTTCTTTTGCAAGTATCTTTGGTTTATCATGTTTCAAATATAGATAGATCAACGGCCATTTCATAATAAGATTCCTAAATGAAAGAGGGAAAAGTTAACCATTTTAATCGCGATACCTGTAGAATTTCAAATTCAAAATAACTGCATGACACTCAAGAGCGGCAGTGTGCCTTCACACATTACATAGTATGATATTATTACATATTATTACTGAAGGAAAAATGTCTGTTAATCCTTAATACAGATTATTTAATAATCTAGCTAGGAGAACAGTGCAGGTCACTCATTTGATTGTAAAATATTATGTTTCTTAAAATATGTCATTTAATAATTTAATGTTTGATAATTTAATCTTTTTCCATATAAAATATACTTATATTCATCGGACACGAGCAAGTGAAAGACAGTGCCTTGGGTACTTTAAAAGTACATATACCAAAATATCCCTGGGATCTAGGTAGATTCCAAGAATATTTTCCCATGTATGGCCTCCAAAATGAACTACCTTGCAGCGTTAATTCCTGAAGGCTAAGATGTGTCTTTAAACACGGTTTGGTTATAGAAAGAACTATTTTAATGGCAGACAGCGGTTTGGCTGTCTATATTCTTGAAATTGCTAACTTGATATTGACTGTCAAGTGGGTCGCTAGAAAGTCTGCTACTACGGTAAATATAACAAAATATCTCGTACGCGATGTCCATAATAAAAAGAAATAAAATTTTTCAGAACTTTTCTAAATTTTATCTATACCTTATAATAATTTTCTTTACCATATTATCCTAATAATGTGAATATGAGTTTGTTTGTTACGCTTTCACGCCTTAACTACTTGACCGATCATCATAAAACTTCGCATACACGTTGGCAGGGGTACAGAAAAGATCATAAGGTACCTTTCATCCAGAAAAAGTACTGTTCCCTGGTGAGCGAAGCCGCGGGTAAAATCTAGTTATTTATAAAGCAGAGATATAGGCAGAAGTATATCACGCATCCAAAATTGCCATGTGCCAGATACCGTGGTGCTACCGAATGTTAGGATATAGAATACTCAATAACTCTTTGTTGAACCCGATAATTGAATCCGAGACAACACGAACCTTAAGCGCAAACTTGTGCTACATCACCATAAAGTCCTCATAAATATTAATAGGTATTTTATAGCACTTCATCGCAGATATCTTGCCAAAAGTATAATATTTAAAATAAACAAAATTTTAACAAAAAAAGAAAACCGACTTCCATAATGAATATTCTAAAATAAAAAATGCACTAAAATGTTAAAAAATAATTGCGTATTCTTGTGAATAATTAAATTATTGTTATTAATGGAGTCGGTGTCAGCCAAGGTAGGTTTATAACTACTTAAATATAAGATGTCTTATTATAGGTAATCATAGCATTACATTGGCATGCACAATTACACACATAGACGCAGCACGCGGTGCGAGCGGCTGACACCGACACTAAAAATAACAATAATTTAATTATTCACAATAATACGCAATTATTTTTAACTTTTTAGTGCATTTTTTGTTTTAGTATATTAATTTTTGAAGTTGGTTTTCCATTTGTTAAAATTTTGTTTATTTCTCGGTTTTTAGTGAATCTGAAGTTCGATAACTGATTTTATTTGTCTAAATATGGGTAGACCTACTAAACGCGCTGTTCATAATAATATGAGACAGCGCCGTTTAAATGAGACAAACGAGGAAAGGCAGAAACGCCTCTATCAAAATAGGAAATCTGCCTCCAAGGCCATTTCAAAAGAGACTTGTGAAGAGCGCAAAAATAGGCTTTCGAAAATGCGAGCTTACATAAAAAATGTTTTGGACAGGAAAAATCGGGGTATACAGTTTAAAATATTTTTGGTCATAGTGCATCTCATGATAATTCCAAATACGGTTGGGATGATATGTTTTATTCCGGGGTTCCGGTGCCTAATGGCTTCAGCGTCATATTAAAAGTTGTATTATAGAAATAATTTTGTTATTAGCTTTTTTGTGTATACCTTGTTGAGTTTAACACTTGCACATAACTCTATGCTATTAAATGCTATCAAAAACTAATTTGGAATTGTGTAAACAATACATATACATATATGTATGTGATTGTAGCAATCGCGGCAGATTTGCTGTAATTTATTAAAGAATTCCGTTGTATAAAACCGAAGATCTTTATCAGAACATCACCAAATTAGAATGGGGCTTCCTCGAAATACTAGGAGAGGCTTCCAAAACATCCTACACAGTTGTTTACTTTATACTTGCCAAAAATAAGAACATCATCAATGTAGCCGAAGTCAACCAAATACGCATTATTAAGGATAACTCGATAAAGAATGGTCAGATCTTCATCAAAATTAAATGGGATCAAAAAGAAAGCACTAGCTTTCAAATAAAAAAGAATCATCAAAATCGGTTCACTTAGAAAAAAGTTATGAGTTAACAACACACATAAAAAAAAAGAAATCACGTACAGTCGAATTGAGAACCTCCTCCTTTTTTTGAAGTCGGTTAAAAAGACCTATGATACTGCCGCGTAGTAAATTTTCAACTTAATGCCCTGTCATTTACTATTAAAGATCAGGGTCACGCATAAGTATAGAACTAAAATAAAAAGTATTTGACGTTGATTTGCTCATGCTCTCCCTCGGCCGGCGCGCACATTGGCTGCGCGTGCATTCGCCGACACTCGCTGTATTATACATATCAAGTTACAGCACTGGGAAAACTATCTGCTACTAGTGAAGTTTTGCAGTATTTAGTTCATGCAAAACATGATGGCTCCGATGCTAAGATTAAATGTCAAATTACATAATTGGGCACAGCGTAATAATAATAATAGAGCTGGTTATTTTTTAGGATTGTTACACCTCTGCCTATTTGTTTGGTATAATAGAGATAATAGAGAGTGAAAATTTCGATACTGGCAAGCCCACAAATTGATAAAGGTGGCTTGGTGATTAAAGAGAGTGGCCATGAGTTTCTTGCCCGTTCTTCTCATGAGCCCTACACACTTGCTTTGCTGAACGTGGCAGTAAATGTAAATTCACAGAAAAAAATTAGTGTAACTTTGACATTCATAAGTGTTACCTTGTAACCTAACTTGAATAAATTTATATTTGGTTTGATTTTAAATCGTCGCGCGTCGCCAAGTGCGTCTTAACTAACAAAATTACATTGTGGTATCCAATTCTACAAACTCAAACTCAGCTATAGTTAACATTTAAACGATGGTATAAACTAACTGAACACATATAAGAGGAAATGTATCTACTTAGTTCACAATTCTACAATATTAGATAGCTAAACAACATCAAAATCCCATTTAGAAAGGAAAACGTTAAATCCGTGCATATTCATACAGTTTAAATAGCACTGCAATAAAGCGGAGACGGCCACAATATCCGTCTGTTTGACGTTCGAAGGCAAACAGAGGGCGCGTTTCGTTATTTAACTTAAGTAAATTTCGATGTTCGCGACTTGCTACCATCATACCGCCCGAGCTCCGGACTCTGGCAACACCGACCCGTTCGAAATACGAAATAAATTTTATTTCATAATGACAGATTTTATTTCAATATTGGTAGAAAGTTACCGTCTTATTTTATTTTATATTAAGTAAGAAATTATATACAAAGACTTACATTACATCTGCTTTAACGCTTCTAAAGGTTATGCAGAAATGTATTAGTTACAATAATTACGTCTAGAGAGAGACCGATCTGGCATGGATCTGGCTCTCATTGACAATAGTGCCGGTACTCATGAAATCTCGGTAGAATTATTTCTTGACCAGATTTCATTCACATCTTCTATTACGGCGTTCTAAAATAAAATATCTATCACACAGGGCCCGGATTATTTAGGAATGATTTTATAAGTTCTATATTTATAAAATCTCTGTTATTTTAAATCAATGCACTCCGCAAGCCGCCATCAAAACGCGACATTAGAGGGGTGCACAAAATCTAAATTTCATCATCTTTCAAACACCGTGAGAGCTGCCGAAAAAACTAAAAAACAAAAGCTTACTCCTTTGTCTATGGTCACGAACTGTGGCCGCGCGTCTCCGGCGGATGCTGGATGCGGGCGTTCGTATCACGTAATGAGACCAATGAGATAATGGTGCTTCATGAGACAATGAGCTGTCAGCGATCATCGCCGATGTTCGTTCACTGGCCGACGTCAAGTAGCACCAAACATTCACATAGCTTTTATGTTAAGGTTTATATTATTGGACTTATTATTAAATATAGTAATCGCATTGCGATGTGGGATTCACAGTATTTTTCTTCTTCTTTTCTCCCTACCTGCCATATTATATTAATATCTAATCGGAAAGAAATAAGCATTAGCCGACTGCGGCTCACCAAATGCTTTCCATACTTAACCGACAAAGCTTTTAATAAAATAATATTTACTTACGCATCATAATTATTTAAGTTAACCAGACCGAAGACCGACTCTTCGATATCCATGTGATTTACTAATAATCTCATCAGATACTGATCTATCCTAAATACGAATTATGGAATATAATGCCCATAAAAGTAAGTTAGGCTGGATGTAAATCAATTTACAGGTTTGTATTATTTGTAAGCTGTGTAGGTACTCTTTTTATTCAAACTCGGTTGAAATATAGAAGTATTTTGCAAACTATATTTTCTGCAACCGCCATTCATTCAATTCGAAACGCAAAAATAACCTAATTATACGTAGATATCTATTGCGGTTTACCAAAAGGATTTTTTTATATCTGCAAACCATTTTAATAAAATAATATTTACCTCAACATCATAATTATTTAAGCTAACCCGGCTGAACACCGCGTCGGATGATCCCTCAGAGATCCCTATGATTTACCAATAATTCCACTTGAAGTTTTTTTAAGCCCGTAATCGTCGTGGGATTTCAATGAGCTCCCTGTCATCCGCCCGCCGAAATCATCTGCGCTATTTTACTTCATAAAAATGCAGTGTAAGGCAATTTTAGTTATGGTACCGTACATATTTTGTTACATATACGGTATGTATCTGTAATTAAGTTACGATATGGTTATACAAAACTTCGTTTTCAAAAAGTTATAACTATAATTTGCCTTATTTTGTAACTAGAGCTTTTGCCCACGGCTTCTCTTGCGTGAAAGTAAGTTAGGTTATGATAGTAAGAGTAATTTTAAAAAAATATAGCCATTGTCCTTGGTGATAATATAGCTTTCTAATGGTGAAATAATTTCTAAAATCGGTTATGTAATTTTTGAGTTAAATCTTTACAAACAAAAATCAAATCTTTCTTTTTTATAAATTTAGTATACTTAGATACAGTTGTTTGAAATCTGTTGGTTTTCTATTCGTAAATGTGGCTGTTTACATGGAAGCTTTGCTAAAATACATCATTTGCTTTATTAACTGTTTTTCATGTACGCTCATTTTTTATTTTTGTCAGAAGCCACGAAAATGCCATACGACTCGCCAAAGATTAATTGCAATTGGATAAATGGTACCAATTTGATCGCATACATTACAAACAGATATTTTAACAAACTGATATCATGATAGTCTATTGTTTACTTACGTTTGAAAATGCTTATTATACCTAATGTTCACTTACGGAACTCTAAACCAACGCTATCATTACACTGAAAGACCGGCGGCCTCAATTCAGCCAACATGTCAAAACAAATTTTGAAAAAAGTTTTGATTCGTTTCTCGCGTTTAATAACCGCGAAAATTATTGCCCAGCTCTTCGCTTGGGTAGCTAGCACAAAGTAATATATTTGAGATTAAATTTTTATGAATGGCAACGTTTTTGCAAGGTATTGTGAAGGATTAATAGTATCTTAAGCGGATAATGCACCTGACACAGCCTTTTGTGGCACAGGTAAGGGCTATTATTCGAATTGTAATGTAGGTACCTACTACTGATAATACTGCGGTGTTTGCGTAGGATGTTAAGGGATTTCATAAGCTTTTTTCTGTTTATTATAGATTCGGACAGTAAGCTTTTTATATCGTAAAATTTTGCAGACTCGCGGTCTGGTGGTGAAAGAGCATGTACTTTATAAAAGGATATATTTTTAATAACTTATATCGAACATTCAAATTATGATATAAAAATATCCGTGAATAACATAACAAAGCTATAGGCAGCTGTATCATCGAAAGCTTATCACACCCACATATCACTCCGAATATTTAGGTACATCTTAATTCTGAGCCACACGGATGGTGTAGAGATAATTACTTAAATTCGATTTGCACAAAGAGTAAAATTATGTTTTCTGGGTCCGCTACTTCAATGTAACTTTTAATGTCCTGGCCACATAAGGATAGTGCCACAGTTAATTATTTTGAAGTAAACGAACATTCTGTTACTGTCGACCGAAGACATTCACTAATTTCAAACAGCAGGTACGATTCAGAGCTGCGTGCAGTAGGTAAAATTCACAACTACATCCCGGAGGCATAACAAAAAAAAAGTGAGGATTTGCATTATAGACTGCGATCCTGAAATATCGTTGTTCTATTTCAATATATTTTTGATAGTCGCTGGTCAGTTTACAGTGCTCTTCACATGGCCCGTCTAAACATTCCGAAGATACCTAGTCACTTATTAAAACTAAAGATTATTTTATAGAATAATATCAGATTTATTCATGTTTTGTTTATATATGCGCAAATGTTTACAAATGTACTAAAATCTGTTTGTACAAGACTCCGGCCGACACAAGTAACGCTTTAAAAACTCTTTTAATAAACATACAATTTACAATTAATTTGTTGGATTGGTTTGTCAATATTTGTGAGTGTTCACGGTCGACGGACAGGGGTGGCAGACATGTAGCTCCGTTATTTACAAATGTAATGTACCTATATGGTAATTTGTTTGCGTTTTGATTTATGTACTTATATATAGAAAGAATGGGGTAGTTAAGGTTTTAAAGATATTAGTCTCATCTAAATATTGTGATAAAAGAACGTCTGGGAACTTACAAAAAATTTAGTGATCAATAATCATATCAAATTTAATAAATCACAATTTATGAACTTTGTTATGATTATTGATGTTGGTTTTAATCAATGTTCTGTAGGTTTTCCGTGTTATCCACAAAACATTCGCAACAGACGCATCGCAAGGCACGTTACTTTATGAGCGATATAAACATTCATTAATTAGTATAATAGAAAATATATGGTGTTCTGTATTGATAAAACCGTAACATATACATCGAGCTACTCAAAAATGTACTCGTTATGTAAATAGTGTACGGTCAATTAGAATTTATATTTACTTAGAAAATACGCCACAGGATTTTTTGACACCATCCCTCCTGTAACAAAAACACCGTCGCCTCAGGGAACCTGGACACTGTACTTAACAAAGGTAATTTCTACATACATATATGTAAGTAGGATTTCGGTGAAGGATCATCGTCCTACAGTTTCTAGTTAGAGGGCCTCAGTGGGGATTCCGCTCTATCTTACCTACCCCTTACGTCTTTTAATTAATTCTTTTGTGTTAGTATATCTAGCAATTATTTTCACCTCGTTAGTCGATGTAGATATCGAGGCCATAAAGATAGCTCAATAAAATCATGTTCTAATATCAACTGTTTAGAGCTATGTATTCGGCCTGTTTAAATAAAACTTTTAGAATTAATCATTGTCTTTTAATATTACATGAACTTACAATATAGATAAAATTACATTAGATATGTAACTGACATTTTGTGTAAAAACACAAAAAAGATCATCAAAAGATTACTACACCTGTAAAAACATTAACATTCACTCACCATTTTAATTTTGCATCTCACGTCACTGTCTAGCAGAAATTTCAAATTTTTATTCTAGAATACGATTCAAAATTGTACGTAGAATAAGTTGTAAGTCTTTTGCTCAATATTTTTATAAGTTACTAAATAAATGAACGGTATTGATGCGCTGTCATGGCGTGCATCTGTGTTTACTCAGCGTTTCGTCGACGCAGAGCCTTCGGTACTACATTGTGCGACAATCAGCCATTGTGGTCCCTCTCTCGTGATGGGGAATGACAAATCAGTGGCACAGTTCTTAATGAATCGATGACGGGATAGTTTAGTTGATATTTGTAACGGTACTTAGATGCTGTTACAGAATAACCAAGTCATTTATACCAACTTATGTTAAATAAGCCATCAGAAAGGAGTTATCGCTCATGTTGTCAATTTTATGTCCGATGATTTGCCGCAATTTTGTGTACTTTTCAATAGCTAAATTACTGTAACAATATGATTTAGGAGTTGATGATTTGCTGATGCGCACAATTACGCTCTAGAACCAATAACGAAATCATGTCCCAAATGATTGTTTCAAGAATATATTACTCCTGAGGTAATACTATCAGTCCGAAATTGTTCCACTGTTGAGCAGAAGATGACGGGTCTCTTCTTTATTTAAAAAGGGTTAGGCTAAAGATTAGGTCTACCACCCTGGCTCTGTGCGGATAAACAGACTTATATACATATCTCCGCCAATATAATGGAGATCTCTTAGACATGCCTAAGGTCTCCTAAAAATAGTTCACCACGAGGCTACCGCAGCGTCAATGTTGGATTCGAATGTTTTTGCAACCATATCCATTACAGTCCAGCATACTCTGTAGAATATACGTATTAACAAAGAATGAGCACTTATTGCCAAACATCACAGTGCTTATTTTACACTCAAAGTGAGTGTTATTGAGCATCTAAACACTTAAAGTAGTTAATATATTTGTGTAAATGCAACATTCTAAGAATTTATTTCTTAAGACACATAATGCCTCCGTAAGCACGCATCTAAGACCCAAACACACACGATTAAAACGTCAAACTCATCGGTGGAAAAAATCACTGCAGCAAATGAAGAGTTAAACAAACAAGAGTGCAGCTTTATTTATTATAATTGTCGCTCGATATTCCAAGTCATGGTTCAAAGAAACGGAACACCTACGCGTGGACTCATAACACATACTATTTTAGTCAAACATTATACAAATGTGATCTTTATCGCCAGTTATTAAGGTTTTAATTCGGTTGAACAGAATTTCCTGTGATAGAAAGGCATTGGCGCCAAAATTGACTTGTATTGTCAAGATGACAGCTAACTGGGTGGGCGCCATTTTAGTTTTAATGAACGTACATTTTTGACGTTCAAAATGTAAAATGTGGCTGTCTGTGTTATGAGATTCAAAAAAAGGTTCAAATAATTACGTAGAACAAAAAATCCAATACGGATTCCAGTAGCTAGTTCATAGTTAACACAACATAATAGAAAAACATCACGCTCGGCGGCTAAGTGGGTGTAAACTCAAGCACGAAAGCCCTCGGACACACCCAAAATGTCTCATCACTCGACGAGTAACAACAGTCGTTTAGATGTAAAACAAATAAGTGAATGGCGCACTCGGAGTGGAGTGCGTGCGAGCCAACACCGAGCATTATGCACAAGGAGATTGAAAGAAAGTACTCCACACGAGAGCGTCCAAGCCTCGCCGGAGTGCAATAAGCGACGCCCGCCGACGGGACCCGTTCATTAACTCTCACCTCCTCCATAAATAACCTAGCGAGCATCATTCCTGAACGGACAAAAGCGCGCGTCAGCGCTGCCAACGTTCCCACAACGAAGCAGCACAGAGTAAACAGAAAAAAATAACCAATAAGTCTAGTGGGCAGTGCGCGATAGTAGCCATGTAACGTTTTTCGTTTTTATAACGGATCTATGAACAAGAATGGCGGGTATTTATCGTAAGTGAGGAGAATCTCGGTACGGGGGAGCACACATCCATTTCAAAGAATAAACACGAGGAAACGCTCTCGATGTATAAATAATAAATAAAGTGTATATTTCTGCGTCGGGAGCGCGCGGAGACAAAGGCCGGCCGCTCGGTGGGGCAAACATCGCATGTTGATTCTTCCGTCATTAAGGCTGAGTGTTGACGGGGCTCTGCCTAGCGCTAATTTCAGGGAGGTCTTAGTGACTTCGCCTGTTGACTTGTCACGCCGTTTAGGATAGGATTAACTCGCATGCTCCTATCGTTTCCTATATCACTAAAGGTCCTTGGCTCTTGTAAAACATTGAATGATGTCAAAGGACAAAACCGAGTAAGTTTTTAATTGCTTTAGTTAATTGTTTAGCTCGTTGAGATGTGCATTTGAAAGTGTCCTATCCTTTGTGAATTACTCACTCTGATGTAGTAGGTGTTCGTCTATAATTATCTCACGATGCAGCGCAGCTTTAGCGCGACAAAGTTTACCATATACAACGACGCCTCAACATCGCTTACTAAAGTGATGATAGTCTAGACAAGACACAAGGAATTTTAATATCACGCCTAATTTCTTTATAAACAACTAGCTGACCCGTGCAACTTCGTCTGCTTCACTTAAAAGAATTTGCTCCGTTTTTGCAATATTTTACATTTATGCTCTTCTCCTATTGGTCTTAGCGTAATGTTATATAACCTATAGCCTTCCTTGATAAATGGACTATCCAACACTGAAAGAATTTTTCAATTCGAACTAGTAGTTCCTGAGATTAGCGCGTTCAACCAAACAAACAAACTCTTCAGCTTTATAATATTAGTATAGATAAGAAGCTGGGCGCATGCAATTTAGATTTTTGATATGCCTAATATACAGCATGTAACAGAAACGATGTCAAGCGGAAGTCTGGGCATAAAGACGCCCTTAGGGACCTACTTGAGGATTTTTTACCGCACGAATAGCGCAGCAGGCAAGCGGTGGTCTTGCTGTTGCAGACTTGCTGAGTGTTATGTCTTCAAATCCCATACGGGACCATTATTAGCGTGAAGGACAAATTATCGTTATGAATCTAGGGCCGTCTGTTGTATGTTTGCAAAATGTTAATATTACCTAGGAACCTTGCTTAACATCGAAATGGCAATTAAACATTAAATCGTATTTATGAACTGTCTCTTGGGACGGCTCTTCACTCAATATGAGTAGGTTTAGGTCATAGGCCACCACAGTAGGTAGAAATCACGAAGTCTGAGGTACCTGCTATGGTATCTCAAGACTTCTGCGCGACACATCCACGATCTCCTAGAAGTACACCATGTTGTACATCCATTTATATACGAAACAAAGCTTCGAAAATAAATTTGAATATCAATATTACTAATACTGTAACCAAGCCCCTGGAATCGAGCTAAATACTTGTGTTTAAAGTGGGTTCAGTGGTGCAATAATAGGGTCGAACATAAACACGTCGGTGGCCATTTCTTTATACGCTTATAACTTATAGCGGATAACTTTTAACTTATAAGTTAAAAGTTATCTGCCGCCTTTAAGTTTTCCACTGCAAAACAATGATTTTAGTTGCTATGACATTACATAAGTTGTAATTCTGTGTATGCAAATGCAAACATTGTGACGTGATGCAGACGAGACAGAAATGCTACTGATCCCAAGGCAACACACACAATTTGTTCTTCTTGAAAAAGCAGGTTATAAAAACATTTGAAAAGTAGATAATAATTTATATTTTGTTTCAGGTCAAAATATGGTTTCAAAACCACCGTTACAAATGTAAGAGACAAGCGAAGGAGAAAGCGATGGCGGAACAGAACCAACACAATCAGGTCAGTTTATCATAACATTATGTTCTCTCACTTCAATATACTGCTTATAAATTATTAGACATGTTTGTGCATATATAACAGAACTATGTTTGGATAAATTACTGTGTTTGTGAAGAGTACACATATTCTACATCATACCTGCGTGTCACTGGAGACCCTGTAGACCCTGTAGACCTATGTCATACACTGTTTTAGACAGTTGCTTTTATACGACGCTCAAATTCTGCCGCCTAGATTTTGAGAAAGAAACCCAATAATAATAGTATTACACTTCATCTTGAAATCCTTCACGTTTACTATACTGGATCAAGCAGATAGGCTACTTCTATTATCAATATTTCCATGCTAAATGCCCATCACTTGGTCAGCTTCATCAATAACAGAAATATGTTTTCATTTAGGTCACAAACTAATACTTATTAACGTAAAATCATCAAACTCAAATTTCACCTTTCGACCTTTTGCCTTTTTTACAAGATATTAACATAATTATTTGCGTACAGTAAAATTTTAAAAACACTCACCTCGTTCTCACAAAATCACCCGCCATTATTAATTCTAAATTTTACACAATGCTAATGAATAATGAATATTAACGCGTAAGCGATAAAAATCGTCGCTGACGTTGGCGAGGGTCTGGCCGGTCCCCTGTTTGCAGAGGCGATAGACTTTACCCACTTGATAGCAATCTCCTGCTGGGCTCCTCAATGGGTAACAAAATACGGGACCCGCACTTCTCAAATCTGGCAACCCCGTGGCAATTAGAATTATGTTTCGCGGGAACGTAGGGCTGCGTCGCGAAATCGTTGACCTGAAAGATTTTATCTTATTTCTTTTGCAAATCGGAGACGCATATAAAGCTCATTCGTTTGTATTTCACCTATAGGCAGCCATGCTCTAAGCAGCAGTGTAAGTCTAGGTGTAAAAAACATTTAATTAAATTTCTTTCTATGGTCATGATTAAAACCAAAATATACAATTTATACTACTTATAGATAAATAATTATTAAAACTTTTAAGAGAGTCGAATTATAATCCGTAAATAAGTTACAATTTCGGGTTTTCTGCGAATTCGTCCGAATAGATAGATAGGTAAAGATGGCAGGATAGGTAGACTTTTAACAACGAAATCTTTATATCGCAAATCCGCCTACTTTAGTTCCCAAGACGTTTACTCTTTAAATTTTCATTCATGTCTATATACCTACAGCTTTCACACGTTTCACAAGTTAGTACATTGCGGTCTATGTTGGTAGCATTGGCTCAATTTGTCAGGATGGCGGGCGGTGGCGCGCGACTCGCATCGCCATGGTTCACGATTGTTAGTCAGTAACTCGCACCGCGCAGCCACCCGCCCCTTATTACGACGTACCTACCAATTTTCATTTATTACAAAACATATCTAATAATTTACAGCATACTAAAAGCTGCTCATATTATTGTTACATCGAAATATGATATTTTGATTCACATTCTTAATGTTGACGCAAATATGTATGTATATGTTAATAGACGCATTGAGTTAAAGTATCAAATGTATTGTATAAACATTATTTATCGGTTTCTCGATTGGTCTTATATTAGAAAAATAACTATATCCTTTTTTATAACATATTTTACAAGAGCTTCAAATATGTATTGGTAAGACACCTACGTCTGTTTTCATAAAAATATAAGTTGTTTAAAGATAACTAAATAAAGTGTCATCTTATGTTGTTGTTAGATAGATAAATAGTATGAAAATAAATATATTACGTGAATATCAGTACTGCAAACATATACATATTGAGAGAGATGTTGATGTTATTATAGAAAAGGTAAATAATTGAAAAAGACAATTGTACACCCAAACTGTCCGTTAACCATTGTTATTTACTGTGAGTAACTATGACCATCGTGTTTTGAAAGCCTCATTTATTTATTAAGAGGGTTTTAATTTAATTGTAATTTAAGATGCTATGCTATGACCTCTGCTTATGTTTTCAAAACGATATGGTTGGTGGCTCTTAAATAGCTTAACCGCTGCGCAGTCGATAATGAATGATACTTGTCGTTGTGTCGTTCGGAGCGAACTTGCAGGCGTTATTTATAAGCTAACACGTAATCTTGTTACCAGTCATCGTCATCGCCCCGACGAGTGGCAGTCCCCGTCCTGGTGAAGGACGGGAAGCCTTGCGGCTCTGGAGAGTCGTCGTCCCCGGCGCACAGCCACTGCGCCACCCCCACGTCAGGGTACTCCGCCCCGCAGCCCTCGCAGGCAGCCTGCAGCAACCCCCTGGTCTCCTCGTACCGTCAGCCGGCGGCATACCAGCAGCAGTGCTCAGGCTATCTGCCGCTCCAGGGCCGCGCCTGGTAGAAGTTCCCACAGCTTTACCACGAGACAATGTTCAAGGAAGAGATGTACTTCGATTAGGATTGACGAGTTGTGGTTTGACTTTTTATAGGCTGAATGTTATTTTTGTCTTAGCGAGGAAGGATAAGTTAAGTAGATACCGCACGTTGATCCATTTTTAATTTGTATTGGTTTTTATAATGTGTGGTTCATTTCAACCAAACTAATGTTAGTCAGGTCATGAAGATATATATTTCCTGATGCTATGAATAGTTTTGAGCAGCCATAGTCACATGACGAGGGTTCTGTTAAGTACGTTCTCGAACAATCTATCGTAGATATTCACAGAAAATACAAATTTTCTTATTGGACTACAATATTATGAACATTTATTAAAAGCATTTTTATAATATTTTATAATATTTTATCTTTATTTATTTATTTGCGGTATCTACTTAATTTAAAACTTTTATACGTACTGCTTTGACAGGCAAATGTTGCAAGTATCAATAATTAACGGGTGTAATTAAATCAACCCTTTGTAACAAATATTTACCACAAAACACTGGAAATTTTATTATTTCCAGTGTTTTGTGGTAAATATTTGTTACAAAGGGTTGATTTAATTACACCCGTTAATTATTGATCCTTGTCTTAGTTTAATTGTGTGATGTTTATTTATAAGCTAAATCAAACCACGAGTCTCCTTCAAGAACCTTGTCTTGGGTGAAGCGACGCTGGATGCAGCTACCAAACGAACTCTTATTAGAAAAATAGTGAATTTCAAGTGTTGTATGTGAAAGTGGACATTATGGTGATCGTGTACGGTCGGGAGGAGGGTAAAGTGTAAATAATTAGTTATAGCTTTAGTTAAGCACACGTGAGGATTTGAATTGATTCTTTGTGATATTTTTTTTACTGACAATCAAACCTGAAGAAAAAAATATTTTATCCTTTTTTCAAGTTTCACAATAACATTATGAAGTCGTATTCACAAATAGCTTTATTGATATTTTCTTAGACAAATATTTTTCTGTTCAGGTTTCAAATGTAAATGTGCCAAACTTGCAATTTATGAAGTCTCCGTTATATACGATGAAGCACTAAGTAATGTTTCGATTAATATTTAAGAGCATTTCGCCACCTTAGCTTTGATTGTCGCCAAAACCTATGGAAAAGTATCAAGATATTAAAAAAGAATTTAAATTCCATAGATAACACGGTATTTATTTTGATTTAACTTACAAAACGCATTTAGTTGGTGTTAAAAGTAGGTATGCTACGAAATAGGTGTTTAATTCGCGTCAAGTAAAACTCTGCGCTCAATTTTATGCTCCAATACCAAGCAATAATCAATAGCCAAATAAATAAATAAAATCGGTGGTGAAAATCTCTGTAGGTGCATAATTGTAAATAACTGATAATGAGTAGATAATTGTTGTGTGAATAGAAGATAATTTAACAAGAGTCAGTGTTTTGCGTGTGTAGATACTAATGTACATAAATAGTGCTCATATCGCTCCCAACACGAGCGGGCTCGGGAGACATCCCTAGTGCAATGTTCTGTCTGTTTTAATATACTTGGCTGATTGAATTAAATACGAATGTGCTTTAAATATTAAATGCAATATGTAACAGAAAGGTATGGTCATATTTTAAGAACTTTTGTTAATTACATCACATATAATAAATCTTC
This sequence comes from Catocala nupta, assembly GCA_963675205.1. Classification (NCBI taxonomy): domain Eukaryota; kingdom Metazoa; phylum Arthropoda; class Insecta; order Lepidoptera; family Erebidae; genus Catocala; species Catocala nupta. Next base: position 1,173,650 of record OY776087.1, read on the forward strand.
TTATATAAAATAAATGTTAAAATCGAATCAAAGCGTGCAGATTTTAATAAATACAATGCTACATTACTTCGATAACCGCGAATAACATAAATGAGACCAAACTTTTCAACATTAAAAATCAGGAAGTTTAAAAAGTCCAGTCAAATAATATATTCAGGCAAAAAGTACCTAATCGATCATATTCTGTAAAGTAAAATACATTTTAGTAATAAATATAAGCATTCCTTTCCGTTACCAATTATAAGCAACCACTTTGAATATTTTACGTTACATTCCATCTATTTATATTTTCATAAATTATGATACTATGATGATTTTATTTTTGCCAATTATAACCGATATCTTTATTTTTATTTTGTATACCTATTATAACGATGTTTCATTTGCCTAATTTCTAAAACTGTAACCTTATAATATTTTCTTCAATTTTACAAAATAACTTTATTAAACAACGAATTTATAGTTATAAAGTCCCATGCATCGCTTAATCTGAGTGCGAAACGATAAATAGAAATTTTAATTGTTTCATATTATATACTTGAGTAGCAAAAAAGTTTATAGCAACGTGTTTTCATTTATTTATTCAATTTCATCTCACTATTTAGAATTTTATCATGTACTTAAATCATCTTTTTATTTTTTACTATAGAAAATCTGCGTATGCTGCGATGTAAATAATAATTATTAAAAGAGGATGTTTTATCTACAACACCGCTACAAAATAACGCAATTTTCTGCGCACACCGACAATGAAATAATAGCAATAAGATTTTAATTAAAATTAGATTAATGCGTCACTTGTAACAAAATGGAGTTGTAATTAATGTTTTTCATCTTAATTTATATGTTCTGAGATTTTAGGTCGATGTATTATTTGTAGGTTTAGGGGAAGTTAATAATTATTATATAATAATTATAAATAATAGTATTAATGAGAAGGAATTTGTAACTATAATGAAGAAGAAGGGTGTAATGAATTTCGATTTATAAAATTAATAAAATTAATGAGTTTTATTTTGGGTTTTATTTGAAGTTTGAGCGTTTGATCGTGGAGTGGGTCCTCTAAGCATGGGGTCAAGTCGTACGAGAATAGACAGTTATATGTAGGTAGGACACTCGTCACTCGAGTATTCGCTTCAAAGAGAAGATGCTTACATCGATTTTAAGAAATTTGCATTCAAAGGAATACCTATCATTTTAATCAACCTTTGTCCGTGCGAAGGGAATATTATGAAGTGACTACTTCATCAATATTTTCAAAATAAATTTCTTCATTGAAAATTATAATCCAGTTGACTGCAGTGACAGCGAAATGGTTTATTGCTAAACCTAGCAAAACAATAGATTCGATTCCGAAATTCTGTTTCGATTAGGTAATCTAAATAACAACTAAAAAAAATTGCTTCCACCAAAGTAAGGAGCTAGGAAGTTTTTTATTAATTTGCTTTAATGAAATTTAGCTGCCTGTTGTTCATAAAAACTATCCAGATTAAGTACAAGAGATTTATTCCACATGATTCGAGTCACAAGTAACCTGCAACTGTCTGACGCAAGTCAATCGTCCCCTCAACAATAAAGTATCAAACGTGTACACAACCCCTGCTAAACGTAAGCTCATTCTTATTGTCTTCAATATTCCCAGATTACGCTATAATCTCTCATAACTCGTATTACAGTTTATTTCGCATGGCAACACCGACTTTGAACGTCAGTCACGGCCCGCCAAAACGAAATAATAACATGGCTGCCGTGATCTGTTAAATGGCGCAAGTATTCATTATTTGCCTGAATTTTCGACTCTAAAACTTGCTTGATAGGGTGGTATTTCGCTCGCAGATGGTTTGTGTATATTTCTTTTTGATATTGTGAAGTAAATTTGGTAGAACAAAGGTAAAGCGGGCACACGTGCGGCTCGTTACGCCGCCACGCTAATAAAATGTTGGATTGAGTCTGACGGACAGGTGAGGGTTGAAATTGAAAACTATTGGCCACTCGACGCACTTGCCGTGTATCGCTGAGGATTTGTGACAGTAATTGGTGTGATGGAAATTCTTGGCGGAATTAATTGTAGAGCTTCGTGAATATTATTGTTTATGTACAAGTCTATCTGATATATCTACCAGTCATTAGTGACGCAAATAAACCGGCCTTATATCGGTGATATCGATCAGATTTCTGAAAATGCAGTTTAATAATTACGTTTCAGAAATATTATTAAAAATATCTGGTAAGTAAGAGTATTAATCTGTCAAGTCTTAGAATACGAGACATAATTAAAAATCTATTGTTTCTGGCCGCCGGTGTACCGCTGCGACTCAATAGCTTAAACATCTGCCGTAATTACTTTGACTTACTGGAACAGAGCCTTATGTGGGCTACTTACTTGACATTTATGAGAGTTAATTAGGCTAAATAAGTATTTAAGTTTGTAACAACAAAAAAGGTCCGTTGTTTACCTATAAGTTTGTATAACCACCAGCGACGTATGATTAATTCCTAGAGCGGGAGTTGTCTATATAAAAACAAAAAGAACGCAGATCAGGCACAAAAAAATTTTATTTCGCTGTGCAACAGTAATTAGTAAACTTTATGATACATCTTATCTTTTCTCCAGCGATCGTCATCAGCGTTCAAGTTTAATAATAACTTTATTGTCTTTCCACTGTTACAGATTTACATAAATTAATGATAGGAGTCATCTTTTACGCAAGTGCCTGTAGCAGGAGACTCCGCTCTTCCGCAACATTTACTACGTAACAATATGTATTACTCAATTATTATTTAATAAAAATACAGGAAGATAAAAAGAGAACAACAAATAAAAATAAAAATTGGAATACAAATTAAAATATATATAAATACATAAAATTATAATTTGCATGCGTTGGGGGTGTAGGTATGTGTGTGGTGTGTGTCTGTGTGTGGAAGTATGTATGTGCGTGTGTGTTTTCGTGTGTGTGTCTGTGTGTGAAAATGTTATATTATTTGGTGCAGCAATACCTCTGTGTCCTCATATGTGAGAAGGTTTATCTGTGTATATAAATCTCAAAAACATTGTTCTAGTTGTAGGGATTAGGGCTATTCAACATTTTTGCCTCCTAGTCAGAATATTCGCATTCGCAAGTTTACAACCTTACTTATCTGATTTTGATAACATAAGTATATAACATTTTATCAGAACGGTTTTGGTAAAATGTAGCAAACAGTATCTAAGTATGCTTTTTAGCCATTATTTAAAAACAATTTGATCTGCAGAGCCTGTGGTGAACAGGACGAGTCCATATCGCAACCTACTATGTGACGCGTTGGCTGGATTGAGGATAGGTCTGATGGGATTGGCATACCCAAGCCGTGAAGACTTCAGGCTTCTCCTTCTGAAGTGTACGCTGCGGCTGATGCAGTACATTCATAAGGAGATAGCTAAAGGATAGATCTTGGGGCTGACACAAAAGATCCCATTGGGTCGAAGTGTCGCCGGTCTGCACTGACTGGCCCCCACATAAGATAAGATAGCCATTTATTATGTATACAACGTCAATCAATCAATCGTATCATAACGGCTTGGCCTTATTTTAGGCTAATAAAGATTTCCGGATGAACAGCATCGTGACTATATACTATTTTGTATTTCTAGTTTCGATAATTTCATACAATTTTTGCTTTTTATGCACATGCACAATTTTAAACCTGTTGTTTGCATGATAAAATATCAGTAATTTAACTACTTAATATATTCTCAAGCATATTTGGCAAATTCTAACATTCAACATCAGGGTGTTGAATGTGTTGATGCCACAATCAGTAATTAATCAGCCTATTGATAAGCAATTCATCAAATCAACATTTTTGAAGTTGCCTTTCTCTGATTTTCGAAATATGTTGTCATATATAATATATGCAAAATTATAATAATTGATAAAATGTTGACAGTTTTACGATAGTCACATGGCACAATAAACTGTATAGATAAACTGACTTACTGTTACAGCAATAAGTCATAAAATGTAAAAAAACACCTTACTCAATATTACCCATTTTTGTAAGTTATATCTGAGTTATTGATTATCCGGTATTTGTCCGACGTGTGGTTGACAAAGCTGGTTGTCCTTTGTGCGGCGGCAGCGATCGATCGCTAGATAGGGCACGCGTACACCGCCGCCCATTGTACAAGGGAAAGGGTAGATCGAGATACGACGCTAGATTTAGTTCTCAAAAATCAGAAATAAATGTGTTGGCAATGAATATAAGGTGCGCTGCAACTGAAGCTGCGGAAACCGCTTAACATTGCAAATAGTGCAACAAGATCATTTTTTAAAACAGACGTCGGGCACAGACATCCACTATAAAAGTTCCTCCACGTTTAAGAAGATCGAAGAAACATAACCTTAAGTTGTGGTCTTCTTATTTATCTTTAAAAAAGATTACAAGCAATTTGGGTTGCAAATTACTAGTATTGTTGTTAACCCATCCAGCTAAGCTAGAATACTTGTATTAGCAGTGGTTTACGCCAGTAGTGCAATAGGTGGGATTCGAACCCGCGACCTCTCGATCGCAAGTCCAATACCTTATCCATTGGACTACCGATGCTTAAAAGCTTATCTTCTTTACTAGATTTAAATACGACAACATCACAATGGCCGTGTATCTCTATGATTACGCTGCTTAATAAGGAAGATTATACACACATGCATAGTCGCAAGCTTTGAGGTATATAACAGTCACATTTCGACATAAATGTTTAATGTCCCACGTTTACTACGTTCCAGGCTCCATGCTGTTAATGACAATTCTTTGACAAAAATAGTCAATAATACTTTGCCCGATTCAGATATCCAACTCGAGAACATGGCAGTAGCATTATCTATCACGCACCGACATAGATTTATAGAATTTAGGGATAAAAGTAATATATAATATAAAATAATAATGTCTTCCAGACAGAATGTCGGTCACGGCATTCAAGGAGAGTGTACTCATTTGCGTAGGAGACATACTGCACGAACACAAATGCACTTTTTGTTCCATTAATTCTTACATTTCAATAGGATAGCAATACGGCACGCTTGGAAAGAGTTTAGGTGGAAGAACAACGGCTATACGCATTGTCCAATGTAAGGCAAAGAATGCACAATACCACCAACTTCCCGGGCTGCGCACTGTTACTTTGTTGGTCCGGAATAAAATCCCATGACCAGCAGTTGCAGAGATTACTGCTGCGCCACCAAGGCAGCTTAAAGTAGAAATGTGGCAGGACAAAATGCAGCACAGCGCCTGCTTCCGAAACTCTAAAAATCCTGCTCACCACTAGAACACAATACAACTTTATTTGTCTGAAATCTTCTGTAGAGTAAAGTACTTACACAATCCTCGTGTCTCATGTTAATAGCTTTGTTAATTAGGCCTGGTTCTTATACCAAGACGTGAGTCGTCTTAGCTACTGTCAGTTTAATTTTGACATATTTTTCATTTAATAGAATATGCGTCAATAATTATTTAACTATCTACAGAAAAAACAACTCGTTTCTTGATATAGGAACCGGACCTTAGTCACTCAGTCGGTTTCTAAAAGGTTTAGTCAATGTCGTGTCGATATTTTTATTTTCATGGATAGTGTAGTGGTTTAAATGATCGTCTCGCCATTACCACAGCGCTGAATGTTACTGGTTCGATCCCTACACGAGACAACAATTTGTATGATACAAAACTAGTTGATCCGAGTCTAGGCGTTTATTGTGTCCGTTTGAATGTTTGTAATGTCCTTAGCGATGCAAGAATTATTCCTGGAGCGAAAGAAGTCTATTTAAAAGAAATAATTAATCTAATATCGATTGGCAGCCCCTAATTCAGTGAGCTAATCATAGCAGGAAACATGCATTTAATTGGCTGTTAACTTTTAAATTATGTGTTCCGTCTAAAGCCAGAAATTAATAATGCAACTCTAGAGGATAATATAATTAAATCGTTCATAACGACGACCAGTTTTAGAAAGTATTTAGAAAACGCAACGTAGGGCCTGAGACCATAGCTGAGTACTTTTCTCAAGGTACTCGACGCGATGCTTACCTACATCTGTTGATAATGTTAAAGTACTAGCGGAGATGACGGCGAACTATTTAGCTGAGATGAGAGGAGTGGACATCGACGATATGGAGAAAACAATTTGTAACTTAGAAAATGTGTTTGGATATAATTATGATTTGTAGTATTTTATAGAATATAATTAAATTAAATATTGCTCTCCCGCGCAGTTTCATCCACGCTTATGATTACTTTGCTGGTGCCTTGGCTAACAGCGTGATGTATACAGCGTATAAACTTCTCCAAGAAATGAGCTATCAAATTGAAACTAATTCTACATACCCGACGGGTAGTTCCAGAGATTAGCGAGTTAAAACAAAATACATACAAACTCGTTAGCTTTATTATATTAGTAACTACCTAAAGATGTTACTTAAGTACCTAATCGCTATTAAAGTTAATACCAAAATCATCATTTTTGATAATCTCTATACCACACGGCGTATCAGTAACGCGTGGTTATAATTATTAAAACTATTAGTTTCTTAGTGCACACGATATATGGTGATATATGGTCGGCCTAAAAGTCTAATATTATCTGGAGCTTTTATATACCCAAAGGATAGGCATCAAGCACATTTGCAAACTTCCTAACGTATTGCTAAGATTTTCGTAAGGGAAAATCACACAAACTTTTGTTCGACTCGGAAATCAATAACCCTGGACTTTAATCAAACGTATACATAACAGGAACTAACAAGGCAGTCTAAGCGTAAAACATACCTAAGTACTAAATAGATAAAAATGCCTACCCCGCGAAAACACTTTATAAAAACAAGACTTCCCCTATTTCCCCTTCTGAAATTCTACGCTTGCATTGTGCGGTACAATCTGTAAACAAATTTGTGAATATTATTCGTATTTATGGCCCCGGGGCCCCATGAATACGGGAAGGGGTGAGACACCATTACGACTTAAGATTTCTCATTCATGGGGTTAAGAAGGCCTTCTTACTTTAAATGCATAGGGGTTGTAATCGGTGTAATTATTGTTCAGGGCTTAGAATAAGGATGTGCCATTCACTTAGGTACATACGCGTCTAGGAATACGATTTTTTATAGGCCAGATCTGAAACGGATTTTAGAGTTGTGATTCACTCTCTCACGTATTTGGTTTTTTTCTTCTGGAAGCGTCTGATGGTTTTTTATTCGTTTAAAAAAGATACCTTCCGCACTAGGATCATATCCTATGCTACAGGGGACTTTATAAACATACGTACACGAAGAACATTAAAAAGAGCGAAAAAAGAAAGAAAAGAGCTGTACCCGTCGCTCACGGAGATGACTTTTTGCAATCACAGAAGCCTAACCAAGGCAGTGCCTACCATAAACTCCATATGTATATGGTATACACGCGTTCAGTGTGCTGCCTGATGGCAAGCTGTTATTGTTATCTGTGTGAAGGAGACAGGGAAAAGACTTTCGTTGTTGAGGTTCCTCGACTCTCCGAAGTATTAAATTGTTCTATCTATAGAGATAGATAAATGTGCATGTGTGCTATGCATGTGTGAATAAAATTTGTATAGACAAATTTTATTCTTTTATCTAAATTAGCTTTAATGTTTAACTGTTTGACGGCTTATCTATTCAGTAAAGTAATATATCATTATGCTATCACCTAGGGGCGAAGCAAGAACCACCTAAATACCACGTAGTACTTTTTTATGCGGTTGAAACCACGGGGTAGGTACAGCTACTCATTACTAAGAGGTAAACTATGGCTCATCTAAGCAAGCAATTGTCATAGCCGATGAACACAACACTAATCATAAGTCGTCAATCCTATCATAAGGACACGTAGCACTGTTGTTCCCTTGTTCAGAGTTCAGTGTGTTCTGAAAACCCTATTTACCGCAGAAATACCTTATAAGGTTATTTAGCTATGATCTTTGGTAGGATGGAGTTACTTTCTTAGTTAGGCTGCTCCAAGCTTGGTAGAGGCTTCCATTGTGGCCAGTTTTTAGAGGATGGGGTTTCCATTCTGTCTATATTTCTAATTAGGTTTAAGATGCAATAATGAAAAACGGACATAACGTATTGAAGTTGGTGGCTTATAGCAAACCTGGGAAGCGATGGGATAAAAAAAGTTATGTTGGGAGTATACATATTTAGATAGAAGCTCCGTAATACGAAAATTCTTAAGTCGAACGGTATGATAAGTAGATAACGTAACATTTAGCGCGGCGTCCGTGATCTGCATCCATTCCTTTTATTACAATTTAAAGCTAATGGTAAGAAAGGTATAAATTATAAAAAATACTGAGTTTGTAACTAAAACAATTCGCGCATCGATATAAAACGTGCCAAAGAGATTGCTACTTTTTATAGCTTTAGTTTAATCTTTTGTAACAAATTTCAAGGTTTTTGTTACAAAAGATTTAAATTTCAGAGCTCCACATATTAAGTACATTTTGCCAGGCAACGTGAATAAAAAAACCTCTTCTTCGTGTTTTTCTATCTTTTATCTATAAGATAAAAAAAGAAACTTCACAGAAGTTTTCACATTTTGTAACATGTAAATAAATCTGGCATCACAGGCAATAACCGAAGTCGCAGTCACAATACCCGCTAACCATCATGCGGTCGTATGCTTATTTACTGTCTTAGTATAAACGATTGAACAAAATAAAAACTACGACTATACAGACTATATTAATATGACGTACTTATCTATTTCTAAATGAAGTGGAACGTAAGCCTTGATATCAAGTGGAAATTACGTAATTTAAACTGATGAAGGTTATATTTACTTATATAGACGACTATCGACGGTCAATAACTGATCACTTCGCCGTCATGAAGAGTAGTAGAGTAGTAGCAAGTAGCTCCTGATTTTAATACTGCTTATGCATGAGCAGACCAGCGTACACTACCAATTTAAAAACAGATATAATTATATATTTTCCAGTAATTTTTATCTATTCTGATCTTTTGTGGCCATCAACCAAGTTCTTCCGCGTTTCGGTAATATATAACTAGATTTATGAGAATTCAAAAGCCCAAATCACTTTCCGCAATGATTTTGACCTGTTCGTATATACTAATCACATCGACAAAAATGGCGGACCGATTTTAATATCAGGCATATATTTTTTCGATATTACAGACAAACAATCCTTTTACTGTTTCTGTCTTTTAAAATTATTAAGTTCTGCCCTATGTTTGGTGCTACGAAGCAGTTAGCATATAAGTTACGCCAGTAATTCATTAAATAATTAATTCCACGAGTAACTAATATTAAATCTGGCATATCCTCTTTGGTTAAAAAAACAAAAAAAAATTAAAACAAGGAATAAGTATGCACACAACCTTATACAATGTCTTTGAACACAACATGCCCTCGTGCAACTTTAAAGTACCTACCTAAGATCAACGAAAAAATGCAATGGAACATGAAAGGCTTAAAGAAAATATGGATATTAGATTTAAAAATTAGAAAAGTGGTATTTCATGATAGTTGCTAGAGGCGACCCGTAACCTCTTTGAGTTAATATAATATCTATGCTTGTAACTAGTACATTACCAGGGGCGGGTGCATATGATTGGAATTGCCCACTTCATGCTACTCCTGAAAGAGATGGTGTCTACCATCATACATTTCAGTTACAGTTAAGGCACTCTCTGTTGTCGGCGGCTGGTACGTCTACTATCAAATAAAAAAGGCATACTTATAGGACAAATTATGAACTCGTAATATAATATAAATATATTGCCTGTCAAACACACATTTTAGAAGAACATGGCGCGTGCTTAATTAAGACCATTCCATTAAACTAGACAGTTTTTTGACATAGAACATTTCCTTACGTAGGCAACAAAATAATCTCAAAATTAGCGCCAGTTCTGAGATTGTTTTGTCACATAACTATTTTAACTTTTATCAATAATGAAGACAATTTCCTTTGTACAGTGGCTAAAGATTCCGCTTACTGCCAGTTGTAACTAAGTTCGATTACTGGTAGAGATATAAAATTTTTCTTGAATGAAATTTTCTTTAAAAATGGTGTATGCAAGTTTCATACTAGGCTATAGTTATATAATTTTTGTAAACTGGAGTAACATATTCGTCTTGGTCTCTAATAGATATACAGGATTAATTAATGCATAAGTGTATAAAATTATACTTAATTTATTTACATATTAGTGACATTAGCATCCCTATACTACTACTAAGTAACGTAGGTTACGTTAATAGTTAGTAACAATTGTCTATAGAATTATGCAAACACGCTAAGTTTCGCACATAAAAAAGAGTAATAATTTTCAGACATCCAATAAACCCATGAGCTGTGTACTTTTTTGTTATATCTCGACAAAACACTGGCGACGTTTTCGTCGGCGGCTCCGCGCCCCGAGGTCGAGGGTCGGACTGACTAATTAGAACAAAAAACGCGGGAAACACAAGTACGCTTGACAGTGAGTCAGAGACAAAGAGCGCGCACTTTTATTACAAAAAGATCCTATACGATAACTAACAAACCATACAAATATAGCTTCTGTCCTTAACATATTAGAGTTCAAAATTATAGTGACGCCAAAATATTGACCGAAACATTTATTTTTTGAAGGCTTTGAATTTAGAATGGTGTATCTATTTGAAACGTTCAACTGAAAACTAACTTTTGGTGGTAGCGGTAGGATTCAAATTTGGCTAAAGGTGTTGTGTTAATATGGCGTGTGTGATTGTCTACGGCTGCGTAGAGAAGCGCCATCGCGTCGATTGTCTCTGGCACGTTCGGGTAAAGAGGCCACAATCGATAGAGCACGGGCGTGCGTTGTAATGAATTTATTAGAGAACCTAGTATTTTGACGAGCTTTTTACGTTGTTTTATTTTTATACGAATGCCTAACTAAACAAAAATAAGTCGAGAGCACTGTGAGGATTTGTCAACATAGCGAAGAACTGTTTTGTTGTTAGTTTTGTATTGTAGTAGTAATTAAATAGCGTATAACAGAAAACTGTCTCTCTATGTAAGAGGAGAGGTTATTAATAGTTAATAATAAATAATAATAAAGTATTACAATTTATTTCAGTTATTAAATTATATTATATGAATATTGCACTGATTATTAATATTATTTGTACCTACTTGCTTACCGAAATACATGCACGGGTACAGTTTCCGCTTCTGGTTTACTAATGAGAATTTATCTACAGAAAATTACAATAGCTCCTTTGCTCACCCGGGAATCAAACCCAAGTTGCATGTTCATGCAACGTTTTACTCTTTAGGAGTTGATTATTAATAATTTGACGGTTTTTAAGCCGTTACTCATCATTGAGACCTGGTGCAAAAACTTGCAATTTCGAGTTTGGGCTATTTGATATTGGATTTTCTTTGAGAAGATACTTAGGGGGAGCGCGAAATTTGAAGAAGTGATGCATTAGACGGCGTTATGCTCGCTCTCTTTTACATTGGACCGAAAACATAAGTGTAATACGTCACTGCTACAACATATAGAAGCGTGAGGATATTTCCGAGCACACCACGATAGTGACTGTTTGAGGAGTGGCTGGAGAGGCGGTATGGCGCCCTCACCTTCCGGCTGACACAGGTAATGACTGGCCACGGTTGCTTTGGCCAGTTCCTGTGTCGCATAGGCCGGCAGGAGACGCCCGGTTGTCACCACTGCGGCGACTGCCGCGACGTTGTTGTGGACACGGTGCTGCACACTTTGGCGGAATGCCCCGCCTGGGCATCGCAGCGCCGTGAGTTGATCGCGGCAGTCGGATTGGATGCCATCTCGCTCCTGGCTGTAGTTTAGTCTATGGTCTGGAGTGAGAGGTCGTGGAAAGCCGTCGCCTCCTTCTGTGAGGAAGTCATTTCCATCATGGAGGCAGCGGAGCGAGAAAAGGAGCGCTTAAATCCCCTCTCCCCAACCGCAGAGCCGGGCGCTGGAGGGCGTGAGATGACCTCCAGCGACTCTGCGGTTTGACCTGGAGGTGGTGGGCTTCGTGGGCCTGCTTGATACCCAATCAGCACCAGGTCCGAGAGGCGGCGTGCGTGTTCCCACGCGCTCCTCTGTATCGTGTCCGTTTCCCTTCTAGAGGGGAATAGTAGGGCTTTTAAAGGTGAGAAGTGCCTAAGGGGCGGGTCTTGTGTAGTGGCCTGCCGTTTCATACGCCGGGCCGAAACATCGGCGGGGTCGCGACCGCATGTGAAAGTAATTCGCGTGGCCCCGCCGATTGCGGTTTTGTCAAGGAACACCGTGGTAGGTTTAGTCAGTATTACCGGGAGGTCCATTATTATCATCAATACCATCTTACCCTGGTGAGTCCGACATAATCCCTCCGCCCGCCCCCGCGGAGGGGTATGTGTCAATGCATTCTCCCAAGTTAAAAAGAAAAAGCCTATGTTATCAAATCAAATCAAATTGTTATAACATATTGACAAAGTATCACTATGCTGGGCGTTCAAATTTATTATAGGTAAATAAATTTTAATATTTGTTGAAATTTAATTTTAAATAAATTTTAAAATATTAATGTCATAATAAAATTATCAAATTAATTATTAATATCATAGTATAAACATCATTATATTAGCTATTTAAATAATAATCATTAATATTATTAATACCTCTATTTATATCTATGCTACATAAATACTATAGACAACCGGTCTACAATTCTGAGAGGCGTGCTAGGTCATAGCTGTAAAGTTGTAATGTTTCACACGCGGCGCGGCCCGGGCCCCGGAGGAGGGAGTGACAGTGGCTCGTTAGTTCTGACTGTCTGGCCGACCACCGCAGCGACCACCGCGCTGCCGCGGTTCCGTACAGACTAGATGATTTCTCTGTTAGAAAAAGCCAGTTAGAAATATCGGTGTATTCTTGTATATTTGGGTCAAGTTAATCTTAACTAATATAAATGTGAAAGTTAGTTTGAGCTTTATGCTTTTACGCCATAATTGCTCGACCGATCGTTGTCGAATTTCGCATATATGTTTTACAGGGGTACAGAAAAGGATATAGGGTATTTCGCACTCAGAAAAATGTACTGTCCCCGAGCGAGCAAAGCAGCTCGCTAAAGTTATAATTATATATGCAAAAGTGTTTATGTTATTTAATAGTGCGCACAGCCGCAGGTCCATACATCGGGTTCATGTTACATTTTGAGTTTTGGTGTGATGCAGAGGACTAATTCTTGTAAAAAGGCTTGTTATAGTTCCGATCTAGTCGAATAAAAATCAAATGTCGATTTACATATAAATAAAGTTAACATTTGACGTTCATTTTAATTTAGAAGCAATCTATCTTCTTGTTATTTTTGACAAGACTAGATCGGAACTATATTTTGTTCAGTGATAATTAAACCTCTTTAATAATTACGTTTGCGTTTGCTTCAGTTATGTTTGAGTGCCTTAAAAATTGTACATTTATATTTTATTTCATAATATCAAAGTTACTTTTGATTTCACTTGGTAAGATTCGAAAACTCGAATACGTTTGATAGGAACAAGAATTTTATTTGTTACAAGTATTCAGGACAGTCATTTTATCATATTGACCGCAAGGTTGGACGAGCTTTTTAAATAAAGCCGTAGTCGGTTTTATTTTTTTAAGATACATTTGTCTTTTGGTTCCGCTAACAATCAATAAGATATATCGATTATCCGAAAAATGTTTAAGTAGGTAGGTACCTATAGTCAATAATAGGCTAACGGCCAACTACAATAATTACACTAGCAGCACGAAAACCTAAAACCACAGGTAAACTGACCTTAGTAAGTAAAGCCTACAACGTAGGTGTAAAACATGGCTGCCTATCCTCTTTTTGGATATCCAACGATAACTATGTATTATACCTTACCAGGGATTTAGCTGAGCTTGGCGGATCTCTAGCGACGTTCATATGTGTCGAGATGACTCGACAAATAGTCAGTGTTCAATAAACCATCTTTTATTTTAGTCCGTCGTGTTGCGAGTATTTTGACAACCCTCCACACGATGACAGGTGGCGTTAATATAATAAATTAAGACATATACATATTGGTTAGTTCTATCATTAACATTTTTAAATGCAGAGACATATTTGCTTGATTGTAATATGTTAAATGGAAAGAATTAGCGTAGTTGTAAAACGTGTCAAATATAATACTAATTTAGTTATATTGGGAATACTAATTTAGTTATATTAGAAATACTAATTTAGTTATATTGGAAATAATGATTTAGTTATATTGGAAATACTAATTTAGTTATATCGGAAATAATAATTTAAAATACGGAAATACCTACCAAATACAATGTGAAGAGGCTAAATAGCACATCTAAACTTCTCACCATTGAAATGAGGATGTTTCTGTATTACAATAATCTATGTGTATGTTATTGTACAATAAATAAATTTGACAAGCTGCTTAAAAAGATACTATCTTCTACGCTGCTATCAGCTAAGGTAAAGTGTGGCCGCAGATTTTTTGAATTATATAAATTTCTCAACCCCTCCTGCTCCAGAAGCTGCATCCAAAAATTTGGTTATTGCCACCAATCAGGCGAGCTGTATTCTTGTTGCCTATATTATAACAATAAAAAATAAATGTTGTTATTTGCTTGATATGTGCTTAGGATGCATGGACTTTGCATTCGCATAGACATAGGTACTCCGCTACCGAAGCGTTGATTACCGAGTCATCCAGTGTTATTGGGTTTGTCTGTTCAGTAATTATAATTAGAGACGCGAAGATCGGTACTGTGCCCGAACCCTAAAAAAAAGTTGGTTAAACCTCTACTGCTCTCAGGGACACAGCAGTGAGCCTATGTAAGTTTGTATAAAATCCTCATAATAATTTATACAAGACGATATGTGTGAGTAGAGCCTTAGTTGATCTTAGCGCTCATTATAACAATGCATATCATCGCGTTGTTCTAATGAGTCTAATGACGAGCGGACCTCTTGTTTGTTTTCATTTTATTTATATCAAGCACTTGCCATTCAACAGAGTGTGTGATAGACGCAGTATTATGAATAAATGCAGCCATCTTCACGTTTCTGCGCTTGTTTTTTCATTAGGAATCTTGTGTGGTTACAGAACAATGTTACTGAACGTATATGATACCATTGTTATTTTAATTTATCGCAGTTTATTTTAATTGGTGCGTTATATTTGCTTGTTCTTATTTGATTGTCTCGTTAGGCTAGTGGGTTTTTCCATGGACCTATCCCCAGACCAGACAAGTTTTTTTATCACCTACATTGGTAGAAGTGTCAGTGATCCACCTGGTGGTACCTAATAGCTCATGGACATGCAACACAGCAAGCATTGCTCCCTTAGTGCTTCAGAAGCAATACTTTGGTTGTGAACTATGTAATGCTGCCGCATCATTAATTTCCTGGAGGTATTTATTGGCGTTACCCATTTTCCACCACTATTTTGTCTATTTCGTCAGTAAAGCAGGTTTGCAGAATAGTCACAACTTTTTACCGTGCTATAACGGTATCAGTCCTTTCTATCTTCACTACAGGCAGCAGCTTAACTTTGTTTAGGTATTTGGAATTAATCTCCTTATGGCTCGGGTTGAAATAGAATCATGTTCATGAGCCGCGGTTATCAATTACCATCATCAAATGCTTGTAATGTATTTGTTTAGCAAGGGATAAGTGAAAGAAAGAAAGAAAACGAAAAGTAAATGTGTAGGTATTTATTCATAGTGAAACACATGAAATGTATGTATATAATACAATAATAAAATCTTGCCAACCTACAAAACAGTTTGTTGGCAGACGGAGCTCCCATGTCATAAATGTATAATTTGACTGTCTAAGTATTTAATATAGGTATACTTATACAGTCAAAAGTTGCAGGACGCTTAGATGTCTGTTCTAAATTATTTATAGGTAAATACGTTACGAGAGTAACACACAACATTTATTATTTACAACATATATAACGTTTATTAAATGTCGAAATGCCATCCTCCAAACACTCGTACTTTACTCTTTGATACACAAAGAGAACGGACATAAAGGATTACTTTTAAAGGCAAAGGCACGTCGACTTTCATCCTCTCGAGTAAAATGGCGCGCGCGATCTGACAGCTGAGAGGTTTGGCGCACTTTCATTTGCGCGATTGTTGCCCGCTAATGGTGCTGTACGAAACAATAGGGAAAATATCGCGATCTTTGTACACAAAGGATATTCACGTTTGATGTTGAATTGCGGTTTTGTAGCTGTGGAGCCGATTGGAGGCTTATTTCTTTAAATACATATCTACCGTTGTGTGGGTTACTGTGTTGAACTCAATTAGTAAATAAAGACTGCCTTATTGAGGCCGTGGCTATCTTGGCGATGTGTCGTGAGGTCTCGGATCAATTCTCGTTCCGTGCAAAACATTATTGCACTTGCCGGTTAGTTTTTTCAGCTGCTACATCATGATATTTGAAAACGTGGACGGTAAATCTGACAATAATATTCTCGTCTACCTATTACAAAAGACCTAACGGCATAACTAGATAAATGTAGATGTTATAATATGCCTCTACCATTCAGGGATATTCATATGTACTTATTACTTATTTAAATCTTATTTTATTGTTTGGTAACAATAAAATAAGTATTAAAATACATTCTAAGTAAGTATACTAAAATCAACAACTGTTTAAAAGGGGCATTGAATGACAGAGTTTATAAAATATAAGAGTGTACTCTCACACTTACAGGCCAGGGCGAGTTGTGAAAAGCTTCCTGAGGAGGAGTATTATCATGGTGGATGGCACTCGTCAATAACGACTTGTCAAACGACTAGATGGACTGTTGAGACTGGTGCCTTAATAACTGCGATTGGGTCTTCAGTCGAGCGATCAACGTGCGAGCGTATTAAGAAATTAATTTACAATGTTTATAAAAATATTTCCTAATTTTCTTTCTTAATGTGTAAGTCAAAATAACTCTGTCTATTTGTTACGTATTTACGGCTCAATAATTGAACCGAGTTTGAAAATCGTAAATTAATAATTTTTAAACCGAAGGCATATTTATAATGTGCTTGGAAATTTAACAGTATTACGCCTAACTTTACAAAAACTACAACCATATATAGGTACTGGTTGTAATTAAAAATATTTGATAAATAAAATAAATACGAGCAAATATGGTATCAAGCGAATTTGATTCAGATTTCAATTTTTCCATACAGTTCTATGTTACATTCCATTTTATTAGACAATCTACGACATTTAATTAAACAGACGATTGACAGATATTTTATTTACATCAATTATTAGAACTAGTTATGTTGAATTGAATTATTATTATTTTGATTTATCGATACACATTCCCGACCTCATTTCTATATTTGAATTATATTTAATTACTTTCTTGCTTATAAGTGTAATGCAAACATCTTAGCATTATTGAAATTAAACACTTTATACGGATTTTATCGCGTTGTTTATTTATATATTTATATAATAGTAGTGTTAGAGTTTTCAAAATTATGTAATAACAGTGTTTAAAGTAAAATAAACAACGCGATAAAATCCGTATAAAGTGTTAAATTCAATGTATAACATTCGCGTAAACATAAGACAATATTATCTTAGCATTAATTACGTTTTTTTTGTAATTGAAGCTTTTATTATAACCCTTAGGTATACGTCTAAAGTCTTTTTGGGTATCTAGTTATTTTTCACTGTATTCCTTATTCAATAAATTATAAATATTATATAATTATATATAAAAACGACTGGTGTTATGCCAAGAAATATTTTTGAAATATCCATATGCGGTAACTCTCGCATAAAATAAAACATAGTGCATATGTCGTAGCCTTACACCTAAATCTACTATGGGGAAGCAGAGGTATTACACCCATATTGCGCTATTTCAATTTTAGGTTCCAAGTAATTGAAGTCGAACTTTTTGCTGCCACTGGTTACATTTTCAGACTCCGTTGGGTTACTAAGACTTACGTTACTTCTTTACAGAAAACCCTAATAAAATGTTCACCTAGCCGGGATTTCAACCCCAAACCTTATGCCCAATAATCACATTTATCTACTAACGCTGCGCCAGTACGGCAGTCAGTAAATGAAATAATAAAGATAGGAAAGCTCAGATTTTACCAACAAGTACTGAGTACATATATAATAGATATTAGCTTTTCTTCACGTTTATTTAAAAAGAGTAGGGGTATTTAGGATCTTAGAAATCCTGTGTTTTCTTATAGTCTTATCTACAGAACTTCTTAGGGATAAATTAATCTCTGTAGGATAGGCAGACTGTATTAAATGCTCTATACAATACAATCCCACGTTATAGATGACTAGGTTATGAGTTATGAGTCTATAACAGGTTTATTTATAGGTATACACGACTAGATCATCAATGTCAGTGTTGTAGGTTCGATTGCCCCAAAACCGACCCATGTCCTAATATTCTTCCTAACCTCGTTTTTTTAAATATTTATAAGACCCACAAAACACATACACTTAAAAATGTATGATTGCTGTGGTTTAGAATCTTCTAGCACATTTATTCTAATAGAAGTCGTAACTTCCCGTTACCCGTTGTCTACCCCACCAGCTAAGCTCAATGCTTGTGCATGTGTGATCAGGAGTGGGTTCACGTCAGTAGTAA
Organism: Catocala nupta; assembly: GCA_963675205.1. Taxonomy (NCBI): domain Eukaryota; kingdom Metazoa; phylum Arthropoda; class Insecta; order Lepidoptera; family Erebidae; genus Catocala; species Catocala nupta. The sequence goes on from OY776087.1 coordinate 1,192,308, forward strand.
ATGAAACAGGGAATGATGCAACAACCAGGCTGCGGTTTTCACTAAATCAAAAAGACATAATCATATAAAAGCTGTTAATAAAGTAAGATATTAATCGGTCCAGCTCATAATTATTCATAACGCTCGCTATAATCGTAACGGTTTGTCGGTGGCTAAGCTGCCATGTTATATTTTACAGACGACCTCACATTGGAGGGTCATATATTTTTTATTTTTGTACTTTTTAATAATTCGCGCGGCGCAGCGGTCGTGGCTCAAGCACCTCACTTGAGCACGGACCCAAAAAAAATCTCAAAAATCCACCCATGTGTTGCCGTAGTTTTGACACAATCGGTCATGGTTCTGTATACATTTATATAGTTATATTTATTTCATATCGCATCGAACGTTAAACAAACTTTGAATTTAACGTTAATTTACAGTACGTTCTGGAAAATGTATCACGAAAGAAAGTTATAGGTTTGTATCGTAAAGCAATAGTACTTAGGCCGTAGTCGTCAGAAATAATACGTTGAGGTCAAAGACTAAAGAGCCGCTTCATGTGCCTCTTATTATAAATAATTGCCATTGAGGTAGTCTGTAGTCTGTAGCCTTAAGAAGTTCAGAGAACTTGCCCTGAACTGAGGAGCGAGTATAATAAGATTCACTTGAATCACTCACTGCCTAATCACTGCCTACCACTTCAGGAGAAGGCTTATGTAATTATGATTTCCAGTTAATAAATTTAGCAATGCCTTACTAAGTATTTCAATACTAATCCTTCATGTATACCTACGAAGTAATTGAAAATTATAAATAAAAAAAACAAAGCTTATTACTTAGCGAAAATATCTTAACAAATAAAACAAGGTAAAAATAGAATTAGCTGGACACGGTAGACAGCGATGCTGTCGAATTCTACGACGCTTAAAGCATTTTTGTAAATATTAAGTGTAAGCATTATTAGTATTTTAATATTACTTTGTTTTAGTTAATACCTAGGTAAAAACAGATGATATTCAAGGCTATCTAGATTTCTATCTCGTCTATACAAAATAAGCAATGCCATATAATTTTGTAACAATACCAATATAATATATAACCACCTATTGAATAAATTCTAATTATGTATAATAAGTAATAGTAATCAATTCCATAACTTATAATTTAAATTCGGTTGATGTTACAATGATAGTAGCTGCGTTCTCCAATACACTAGTTGAAAGAAGTGGAGGTGCTAACAGCATGAATAGACCAACTGAACCGAAGCAGTACAACGCTCACAAAAAATATTGTTAAGTTTTGTTCGATGACTGAGCACGGAGATACAAACTTTCTTCTTCTTCCCCCTTGCCCAATCAGGCAGACTATGCTTGCTTGATTACCATATATATAGATTACGGTAGGCTGCAGCTTGGCTGTGCTTCTCTCGAATTACTTCTGGGTTGCTAAGAGCCTGCCATGTTAGCACTTATCCACCATCAGGTGGATTGCTGACTAGTCTGCCACCAGCTTTCAGTCAGTTGCAGTCTCGCATATAATTATAACAGTACTAGTGCCAACATACGGTGGAGGCAAGTTTAACATGTTACTAAAACTCCTAAATCTTCTTAAACCCATCACCATTCACATTTTTAAGTTAGCTTACAGAGATTAGAGCGCACTAGGAGCATTACCGTTATTCACAGACCCCACAGATCCCTAATGGCACACAAAGAGCTGCCTCATTTGACGCTGTGAATTATTATGTATTTTGGAAAAAACCCCATTGTTTCGTAATCTCCCCCGTGCTTGTCTCGAGTGGCCGCCGAGCTCGCATTGAGCCGACTACAATTATGGCATGTGAAGGTGCCAGCCAGTGACGTTATGTAATGAGCTAGTCGAACACCGCACCGACATTTTACTATGTGTTACTCCAGGCGACAATGTAACGGTTGTTTTGTGACGCGGAAACAAAAGTTTATAGGCAATTTGAATGCTAAGTATAACTCCAGCTTTACTTTACACTTTTGTGTGAAACATCACAACAGAAGCAAACATTTAGAACTGCCTTGTAGCGCAGCGGTAGAGAATGCGACAGCTGTGTATAAGGTCTAGACTCCGTTTGAAGGGACGTTATTTGGTTTTCCTCTCAAAAAATGTTCAGTAGCAGTTCGGAGGTTGTATGATGCTCCGTTCCCTCTTATAGGTTGCTGCCTCAAAGGCAATAGGTTCGCCCTGTAGGACGTAGGATCTAAAAGACAGCAGGCGAAATGTGCACACATTTGCCTATCGCTTCGTGGATGAAGACATGAGACTATGTATGATAAATTGGCATTAATATTAGCCGTAAGCCTTTAGGGTGTACCTAAATGAATGGATACTGATATAAGTTATTAGTTGTACTTATTACTTGTAAGGTGAAATGGTACCTAACCTTGCAATTGTGAGATGTTAATTACTGTAATTGATCTTAAAAGATTATCTAGTCGTATTTTGGTATTTACTACTGCTAGCTGTTACTAATGAATAAAAATATACCTTACGGGCTTTAATTAAACTCATAACGATACGTCCATTTATAAAGTAGGTTTTACCCGCAGTCAAAGTTAATGTATATTTCTATTTTTAACGTATATTAGGATCGGTTCAGTATTTCTAAAGATAAATAAATAAATAGATAAATTACGTTTACGAATATTTTTTATCGGATCATCATGAAGCAATGACGACGCAATATGCCTGTGCCTGAATAGTTTTCTATTATGTTGGCCAACGTAGTGGACTATGGCTGTTCATGCCGAGATATGGTCCGTGTCCAACAGTGGACAAATCTACGATATAAATAATTTTATTTTGTTACTGAGACTGATACTTGATATAGGGTATTATTTGGCTCTCTTTTATAGATAGATGTTAGAAGGGTTACATGGCAGGACCTACAGCTTTCGACAAAGTTACTCTGAGCTACAGAGTGAGGTAAACCTCACAAATATTGCGAATATGTCCGCCAGATCAAACGCCAATTTTGGCAGCAAACGCAAGTACACTCTCTTTTCACCCATTCTCATATTCCGATGGGATGGCTATCCGACCGAAAGTGATCAGGCACAAAACTTTATGAGATTTCCGAAATACAGGAATGTGCAACACTGTCAAGTTTCTCACTCCGAGCCACTATTAAGAATTTCCTGATAGAAAATCTCAATAACTTTTTGCTGGACCTACCCGGGATTCAAAACCGATCCTTAATAATAATAATAATAATAATATTCTACACATATACACAACACCATCTAGCCCAAACTAAGCAGAGCTTGTGCTATGGGTTCTAGACAATGGATAAACATACATATATACTATTTTTTTTTTGTAAATACATACATAGAAACACCCAGACCAAGTCAAACATCCATGTTCATGCACACAAATGTTTGACTTGTGCGGGAATCGAACAGTCTATTACTTACAAATTGCTTGGCAGAAAACCGGTTAAACATTCTACCCTCCAAAACCAATCCTGGCACCATTATAGGCCATCATACACCTAGGCCTGCACTAAAATATTAAAGGTTGTCATTATCAAAAATGTTGAGAGGTTCAAAACGTGAAAATTGTAATTATATACCTATTTAATGGTGAGCTATGGCCTCCTTTAGGGCACTGACGTGCTGAATAGTGATACGACGCCAATAAATCTAAACAGTAATAATCTAGTGGTAAACCGTTGGACTTTCGCACGGTGGTCCCGTGTTCGATCCCAAACTTCTGAGTCTTTGAAGTTATGTGTGTATTGATCTATTGGCGAAGACTTACAGAACTTTTATCAATGTGTGTTGTTGCCGGCTGATACTTTAAACAGGTAATTAGGGCTCGCTTTAATTCTTACACTAAGAAAAGCCCGTATCCAACAGTGGGATGACTTATAAACAGGGCTTATCTTTATAAATACTTGTATTTAAAGCATGCCATTACTTATATAAGTACTGTATCCCGTTACATTTTAAAATACTTTTATATCCAGTAGTACCAAAATAAAAGCAATAAATATTCCTTTCAGCAGTATAAAAATCAAAATACTCGAAAGCCTAAAAAAACACCATTAATCATGATATCTTTACTGAAACAACATTTAAAAAACCGGTAGTCACAAACAAAAAACTCCAAATGAGTAATGTCTCCCCTCCATGTCTAACCGACCGCACGACAAATGAATTAGGCGAAATAATACAAAAAAAATTGTACATAGCCTTTCAAAGCGGTTGTGGGCAAATTTGTTACTAAAATGTAGCAACATCTGTCTAGAGGGGAGTTACTCACATCTCTTGCAACACACAACTAGTGTACAAATCACACAATAATCAACTTTACCTCCTACGCTCAAGTTTCAAATTCTATAAAACTCGTGTAAAAGATATGATGTATTGAATGCAAAAGGTTCGAGTTAACGCCATTACTGTCAAATAGTTGGCCAATCAGCGTCGAGTAGCGCCGACCAATCAGCGCGTCGCGTGGTGCGTGTTCCGAATATAAAATTTAGGGGAAATCAAGTTTGTAACTTTTTGTTGGTTCAATTGAAACTAGGACTGAGATTAATTTGTTTTTGCGTGAATGGATGCGATCATGTTAAATAGTTTGTACTTACCCCCGTAATATTTATGCCTATGTACAGTTTAAGATAGGTTAGGATGACGTGCTACACACTCACATTTCATCAGCTACGTTTTGTTCCCACGAGATACTTGCTTTTGATTTATGGCAGATTGCCATATAGATGCTTGTGTTTTCATATAGAAGTCAAATTGTAGGCTTTTAGTAAAGATATTATAAGCAGGTCATTTCAGATCTACCTACATACATTAAATATTTTATAAACGTAACTTATTACAATTTTGCATCAACAAAAGTAGTAGGTATACCTACCTAAAATTTACTTTTCTAACCTAGGAAAAAAAGTTTAGAAACCATAACCCGACTACGTAAATTAGGGGTCTAAAAAAGACGAATTTAAAATTTATATAGCCTATGTCACCCGGGCCATTATTACGAGTCTATTGACATTTCATTCATTAAAATCGGTTCAGTAGTTTAGGCGCTACGGTGGAACATACAAACATACATACCCAGACTGCCAAAATCATTAATTATCCTTCCTTTTGGGTTCGGCGTAGTCGGGTAATAAGCATCACATTTTACATGATTTTGAATATAATAAGAATATTTAACGTCCTTAAGACATAGGACAAGACAAGATATGTAGCAACACCTGCGCTAAAGATATTATAGAGCATAGAAGTGTGTGCACAAACACAAGTGTAGTCTCTTTGTCATGTTGACAATCTCTGACGCAACCGGCTCGACAGGCGAGAGATCCTTCGGGCTGCTACCGAGAATTCCTTGTTAGAAATACCTTATTACTTTTCGTTGCCACCGGGTATTCGAACTAGGGGCCTCTTGGTCCATAACTGTATACCTACCCGTGTACCTAGGGGACGGCACCGGCGGGGTGTGTTGGACTCCTAGCAAGTGCTGGTATACCCACTAAAAAACCTGGGGTGTTCCCTCTCTCACCCAATGGGGGACCACCCGTGTACCTACCCTAGCTACTAAACCAATTAGCCACTTAAAAAGGAAAACAATTATGACTATGCATGCAAAATAAAGTGTAAGTAGTAATAGTAAGTCGCTGATTTCAGCATGAATGTGCCGGCTCGACCGGAGAAGGACCTCTCACAGAATATCGACGTGAAATTGCAGTATTCCTACTGTTGTGTTTCGTTCGGTGAGTGAGAATGCCGAAGGCCCAATCACCCTCTTTCCCCCTTTCCGCTCCTTCTCCTTCCCACTTCCTTTTTCCTTTCCTAAAGGGTCGGCAACGCGCAAGTGATGCCTCGGGTATTGCAGGCGTCCATAGGCTACGGTGACCACTTACCCTTAGGTGGGCCGTATGCTTGTTTGCCACCTCAGATGTATAAAAAAATGTAGGTACCTATGTGTTAAACTGTAGTTTTGTTGTTCATAGAGAATGTACGATCAAACTAAAATAGTTTAGTTTTGAATATAGAGTATATAGGGTACAGGTATTATAGATCTAAAACTATGTTTTGTGTTGGGACACACAGAAAATTTTCTGTTGTATAATTAGATACATTAGGCGTCAAGAATTTTTGACCAGTGAGCCAAATACTAGCTGATTATGTAGAGATAACCAGTTTCAGGCGAGCGTTTGTGCTTAGGTATAAGATACTTGCTAGATACTCACCGTTACAATACAAATTAAGTAGTTACTTACTTACGAAATTTCCTTTTGAACTCCCCTACTAATCTAAATTAATTATGTCGGCATCGATGGCGTAGTGGTAAGTGTAACCGACTGCCAAGCCTGAAGTCGCGGGTTCGATTCCCGCACAAGTCAAACATTTGTGTGCATGAACAATGGATGTTTGTCTTAGTCTGGGTGTTTCTATGTATAATGTGTATGTATTTACAAAAAAAGTATAAATGTATGTTAATCCATTGTCTAGTACCCATAGTACAAGCGCTGCTTAGTTTGGGCTAGATGGTGTTGTGTGTATGTGGTAGAATATTATTATTATTATTATTATTATTATTGTGTGGGTATCGCGATCGTGAGTCCCATGCCTGAACTATTGCTATATTCAAATTTAAGAACCCGCCGTAGTCAACAATTATTTTTAGGACAACTTCCGCCATAGGAATTATACCTTGAACATTCAAACAACGGACATAAAACACTCAGATAAGGTACGGCTATTTGTAGAACGATCAAATTTTTTCGCGTGTCGAGATAGAACCTACTACCCTCACGACGACAGTGGCGAGAGGATCACTTAAGCCACTGTACCATCGCTGTAATCAAAGTACCTAATACAAGTAACAGTACAAAATGTGCCTGATAGATTGAATCGATCGCAAGTATGATTCTCTTAGCATAGTACCACAACGTAACATTCTGCTCAACCCAGGAATGAACTCGGGATCTCACGATTGTATGCCACGATTTATTGTACTAGTATTTGCTGCTATTTAGAATACGTTGACTGCAGTTAGATCACACTTTAATTCTACAACGTGGCATTTGATGAAACATGTCTAAGTCAAATCAAAATTAAATAAACCTCTAAGCTAACAAATAAAACCACATCAAAAACCATTTTAAGAAAAAGGTTAATTGCACGCTCATCCTATTTAATGTAATAGATAATTAAATAGGTAATCAGCAGTAAAACATAAAACTCTTTTTAGCCATAGGTACCTACATATCTATAACTATTTAAATGAAATAATTACAATTAAGTAGGTATACGCTAATCGTGTATTACCAGCATTACTAATCTTACATAGGTAGGTACTCCGGTATATAATACCTAGTATAAAAGAAAGTAGGTGAGATTGCCCTGAGAACGTTAATGCTTATTCTCACGCAAAAAGCAAATGCACCGCAAAAATACATTTATAGATTTTGACAAGACGTATGACTTTGAAAGAACGAATTTACAATCGCGAGTGGCCACTTGACCTCGCGTTTCTCACAAGTCAATCAAATTCCCATCAAAATTGGAATTGCTCATTCACACTCCGACGACTAAGAAAGACATTTCTTAATGTACGAAGAAAGAGTCATTGCACACAAGTCAAATGTCCCATCGTATGAATTCGGCAATGATCGGCGCCGTGCTGCGCGGGCGCAGCGTGAGTCGATTCACAGTCACGCGAGCGCAGGACGGCGGCGGGCGTCACACTGGGCCCGCCAGTCCCCCGCCCGTCATTAGGATGAATGACAAAAGCATACATACCTTTGACATATTAGTTTATGGTAAAGTGCACATTCTAGATCTTGGCGTTTATGGGAAATGAGCATAGGTGAGGTTTATGGTTGACGAGTAATGTGTATGAGAATGAGAGAAAGGTGGTCGGGCTGATTTGTTACATTTTGCATTTCAATTGCTGTGAACAATTGTCCATGTCTAGACTAGCGTTACAATTGCTTTGGTGACGTGATAACTACGAAGGGGCTGCTAATTATCAAGTCGGCGTGTAGTTACACGAATAAGAATTAACTTTTTTGATAAAATATTCTAATTAGTTTAAGTGGGTGCTTGTAGTAAGTAATTAACTCTTAGAATGTCACGGCGCACAGCGTTTGCAATCATTAAGCCAAATTCAACGTAGATCTTTTCAAACAAATTAATATTAAAATAAGATGTTTTCATTAGCAAATGTACCTGAAGTAGAAGTCCGATCAGGTGACAACCCTGAATTGGGATAATTTCAACTAATTTTAATAGGAGGTTGCAGGCAGAAAAACTAGTAGGTACCTATTATAAAAATTTAGAGCAAATTTGGAGAAGCTCGTGTCTGATAGTGGAGTACAACAGGCTGATTAAGTGATTAACTATAGTCATCAACTTTTTCTCATGCCAGTTTCAAGTTAGTAGTTCAAGGAATATGATTCAAGCCGGTAATTCTTTTCGCAAGTTACACTCAGCTAATAATAATATAAGCGTTCGTAGGGTCATGAATGTATAACCAACTGATACCGACCTAATCATACAGGTAATTATGTATACGATATAGATAATTAGCTGCATGAATAGATATGTAGTGAACGCAGGATTAAACTGGGTGAGTTAGACAGCATGCACTCTAGCGCATGTTACTAACAGTCTAAGTGGGAAACGTGCGCCAGAATGCCCTAGTACCTGCATTGTACCTATATGTTATTAATTTAATGAAAAACTGAGGGTTTTATATAATATCTATGTAGGTATTCCTTTAACAAACATTATAACACATATTGCCTCTCGTCCTAGGATCTTTTCGTAGAAGAAGTATAATATACTTAGGTATATTTAGGATTTTCATTTAACAAATGACTGTGTTTGCGGACGTAAAGTGGATTGCAATAGAGCAGGCTCCTAGAACGTGTGTATAATGTAAGCGTGCATCACGTATACACTTAGTTTTGCCATATTGTTTTGTAAATATTGTTACAAGAAAAATCTTTTTTTTCTATTGCATAAAACATTGATTACTGTAATGTGTGTTACGTTATACATCAATATAATAATATTAAAAATATACGACGCTCATTCAAATGATCTCCATTAGCTTTAAAACAGTCCTTTAAACGTTGAGGCCAGTTATCAGTAGAAACACGCACTCTCTCCATGGGATAATTCTTTACTTCCAGACTTATTAATTTATGTTAGGGCCTCCAAATTATCATGGCCTTTACAGCATGCTACTACTACCTACTCTCTAAAACTGACCATAAATTATAATCCAGCGGATTAATCGGGACTAGATGACGGCCAGTCTTCAACTCTGATGAAGTCCGAAACCTATGTTTCCAACCTCGGTTGGATGGATCGACCACTATGACCCAATGTTGAGTCTTGCCGAAAAAACCACTCTTGGTTACGGAACATGGTGTAGTTAAGAGGCTTAACAACTTTCTCAAAAATCTTATCTTGATACACTTGTACCAATGCTTTGACACTTTTTCACAAAAGTACGGCTCCAACACCTCACCAAACTATCACTGAAGTCGGATAATGTCTACGTTGTACTCTGCTGAGTAATTGGGAAGCTACTTTTTTGACCATAAACTTGGTTATTCTGCTTGTACAAACTTGAATAGGGTGGTAAGTATGGAAACCTCATTTATTTATAAATTATCAGTTAAATAATGACCAGTGCGTCTCTTATAGGCTGCAAGTCCATGGTTCTAGGTGCGACATTCATTTCCCGAGATAAAATCTTTTGATTTCGGACAGGATTTCTTCGAATTTTTTCCTTTACTGCTTTGATCGCCTTTTTCGTACTAATGTTATGTGTACGGCCAGATCTTTCCTTGTATAGATACATATGTTTCATTGTTTACATACCTGTGTGCCATGTAAAACGTCCTCGGGCTTACGTAATTGAAATTTACAGCATAAGTACAGAATCTGAAACTGTAACCAGTAAGCGGTATCCGACCCCCTCCCCCTCCCCCCCAATATTTAAGACGTAAGAAATTATATCAAGCCTATATTAAACTGTCCAACTGCTGGGCACGGGCTTCTCAGTTTAAAAAGGGTTAGGCCATAGCTTACCACGCTAGCCCGGTGCGGGTTGGCTTGGTCATGTCTTCCAGAACACTATGGAGAACTCCTTAAACATACTGGTTGCCTCACGATGTTTTCTTTCACGAAAGAGCGAGAGATAAATAACTAAGTAGTATTTAAAACACACATAACTTTGAAAAATCAGGGATGCGCGCCTTGGAATCGAACTCAGGATCTCTGCGTGGCAGTTCAATGGTCTCTCACTAGGCTATGTAACTATTCCTATTATCCAAGCAACAGTAAGTAGATGTTTACAACACTGCATAACCCTCTGAGAGAATACATGTGTGACCCTAAATAACATAAAATGCATAAAAGTAGCAATTAGGTATATAAATTCACGACAATCTCAAAATCTAATAAATTTCCTAACCATGATTGACATATGATTAATCTTAACCCTACCATAGACATTCCCGCCTTATTATAAACATTGGCTCCATATGTCAAAACGTTTTCCAATATGGCTGACAAAGGCGTTCTGAAGTGGCTCACGTTTGTGAACGATCAATAGTTTTTTCTCTTTTAATTTCTTTCACAATCGGAGGTTTATTGAAAGGGAGCCACTTGAGCTTGAATGAAGTTAACGGCGAAATTTAAAGATTATTTTTTTGTCCAGGTAAGCATGTAATGGTGTGTTAATAATTCATTGCGCTTTCAATTTGCTAATGCTGTTTTATGTGTTTTAGGATTTCGAGACTACTGTAGGTACGAATAAAGCTACCGAATGTTATTGTTTTTAAGCAAGATTCTTTTTATCAGCAATAGTTATCGTAATCTAGAGACGCTTGTAACACAGCATCATTAATAACTCTCCCACGTTGTTGCAATTAAAACAATGAGGCTTCTGTGTTGCATATCGCAAGTGACAAAATCGATATCTTGTTAAATGTTTGCCGGTAGTGAGTACAGATTTTGACGACGCTGTTTTATCAAAAGGGGAACCAGAAGTGGCTACCTTATATTAGGAGCTCCAAAGTCTTAGATACGTTAGTCGCTTTAACTTTACGACTCAAATAAAATGCGCCAAGTCTCAGATAAATAATATAGAAAATAATAATTTGATCAAAAACGATACTCATTAAAACGAAAACAAATAGCGAAGTCTTTTCTACTACAGCTGTCTGTTGTACCTATATTATTACTAGCTGTCCCGACAGACGTTGCACTGTAAAGGAGAAAATAAAAATATATAAAGAAAACCATATTTGTCGACCTCGATGGCGTAATGGTTAGTTTAACCGACTGCCACGCCTGAGGTCGCGGGTTCGATTCCCGCACAAGACAAATGTTTGTGTGCATGAACATGGATATTTGTCTTGATCTGGGTGTTTCTATGTATAATATATATGTATTTACAAAAAAAAAAGTATATATGTATGTTTATCCATTGTCTAGTACCCATAGGACAAGCTCTGCTTAGTTTGGGCTAGATTGTGTTGTGTGTATGTGGTAGAATATTATTATATTATTAATAATATTAAAAAAAACCTTCGTCGAATGTTTTTTTTTTGGAAATTCATTCGAATCGGTGCAGCCGTTTAGGAGTTTAATAACAACGAAAAGTGACATTGATTTTTATATATATATAGATGTTAGTCGATATTACTGCTTAACACAAAAAAAAATAATACTTACAGTAGGAATGACCCTCAACAACATATGTATAACAATATTCTGTGGATCACACGTATTGTTGTGGAGAATTAGCATCGTATCCACAACTCTCTGTATTGCCGCTGATTATGTAGTTTCTGCCAGGCACTACTTGATAGCAGCCCGAAGTCTAAAATTGTACTTGTTGGACGATGTTAGGGTCACCGTCAATTACGTGAGACAAAACATACATACCTTTTTCTTTTTTTTAATCTTCAAAATGACCACCCTCCGCCTGATGGTAAGCAGTCGTGTGGTCTACGAGCAATGGCCTCCACATCGTAATCATAGCAGCCGAGGCGATATTTAGGTCTCTACTTTGACGGCCTGAGAAGGTGCTTTCTCACGCCCCGCTTAAAGGACCCAGGATTGAAGAAAGAAACCTATCTATGTATATTATGTAGGAATAGATAGATGTCTATACATGACATCTGTATTTCTCGATTCCTCTAGGCACATGTGTATTATACCCACATTTCAGCAGCCATGTATTACAGCAAATATTATAGGGATACTTAGTTTCGTACAGTGGAGATATTCACTAGGTTCCTTAAAGTACAGGTCCAGGACACAAAGTAGAACAATAATTTTGTGGATCACACAAATAGTTATCCCGTGTGGAATTCGAACCCACAACATCCGGCAAGCTGGTAGTGGTTGCGACCGCTTGCTCGCTACGTCCGTCCGTACATACCACGAAGTCGTTGCTAATGACAATTCCTTAAAAGAAAATCCAATGTCTCGGTACCACGCCCTGGATCACTCAAACGCCGAGCAAATATAGCAGGAATTTTGTGTATAGTGGTGCATTGTATAAAACACCACTGTCTAACCCTTTTAACAACATACGTGATGTTATTAACAGATTCAGAAACAACCCTGCCTGTTTCTTACCTTTTTAGGGTTCATCCGCCAAACCTATTTGGATGATATTTTATCTGAAGATAAATCGAACTTTGAGAAAGGATATAGACATCATTAAAATGCGAGAAAGCCTACAGGAACAGTCAGTATTAAAATAAAACAAATAGATAAGTGTGTTCTTGATTTTATTGGTGCCAAATTGTATCTTAATATAAAATGTCGTAATATTGCATCAATAATTAATAAACAAAACAAACTATAATTTTCATTCATTATTATTTTTACTAGAAATAGGTACATACAGGCAAATAAAAATATTAATTATTTTTATAAACATATGTTTACGGCAGTGCACAGTTCAATTTCATAGATAGTATGCATATAACAATATTTAGTATTAACCGGGCAGTAGCTAAGAAGTGTGGTCATATGTTAGGATCATTGGCATGGTTTTCTCTTGTGGGAATTGAACCTGCAACACTCGGGGCGACGTCAGTGGCGAGACGATCTCTTAAACCACTACGACATCCGTGCTTAACCTAAAATTTTCTTTGAACTCAATTCTAAACACAATTTTACCTACAGATAATTAAAATCAGATAATCTATCTACTCAAATTCACTATTAATTTTTTTTAAATCCACATTCCCGTCTATACTAATATTATAAAGCTGAAGAGTTTGTTTGTTTGGTTGAACGCGTTAATCTCATAAAATACTGGTTCGAATTGAAAAATTATTTTAGTGTTGGATAGCCAATTTAACTAGGAAGGTTATAGGCTATATAACATCACGCTACGACCCACGGGGGCGGCGCAGTAATCATGAACGCGGGTGAAAGCGCGGGCATAGCTAGTTTTATATAAAATTGTCAGTTAAACTCAAGGTCCATAATACTACGTTAAAATATGACCACACTTCTATGCTACACATGAATATTGGATAATTAGAACAAAAGCTGTACAGAACGAAGACCTGGAACCGTACCACCGTCTGAATGACATAAAGCATCAGCATAACACGCTGTCTCTCTGTCCCCCTCTGTCTTCCTCGCGCATACACTAACGGTGTCATACGAGTATAAATATAACAAATTACATTTATGGTATACAGCTCATATTCCAAAGTCCCTTATCCGTAATCCATATGTCCAGTTTGTAATCTTACACATTTTTGTGTATCTAGTATTTATAACAAAAACAGATTCAAGTTATCATGTTGTTCGGTTGTTATAAACCCAAATAGGGTTCTTAGCCATGAGAACGGTGTCCTGGCGTGTCAGCAATACATATAAAAGTACTTTTCTTTTAAACTACATTACCGTAATATATATGTTTAAGTTATAAACCAAAAGATTTAGCATGTTTGAACGTGCTAACCTCAGGACTACCAAATCAATTAAATATCTTTTTGGCTTTTGTAATCCGTTTTTTGAGGCCAACGCTACGACCCAAAGCGGCAAAGCACTAACCAAAAACGAAATTCCCCGCAGGTGAAACCGCAGTGCACTGTAAGTATTATACAGAAGTGGTCAACTTATATACATATTTGAAAAATATTATGCTGTTCATGAAAAAATTTTTATTTTAATATTTGTTTAAAACAAATAATTTATAATTTTATTGCCGTCTAAAGCGGTGTGATGTTGTTTCAGACTGCGACACCCTCCACATTGTAAAACAATTATTGCTGAAACTTTCGAGACTGTATTAATTATATACTAGCGAAATGTGAATGTAATAACTACTATCTCTAATATCTAATACCAGTCTTGGGTAATTTGTGAAATATGTCTATTTTGAAGTCTCTATCTATTTCAATGGCTTATGGGCTACCTAACATTACAAGTAACGCGCTGGGAGTCATTTAGCTTTATTATACAGAAAAAGTCAAGACGCAGGATTCCTTGGAAATATTACAATAAAAGGATATCCAAAAAAATCACCAGGATCCTGAAAGGCTAATTTATAATAAAGACATTACAAAATTAACCTCATGTTAAATGATTTGATTGGCTTTTGCTAATGTAGGTATTCAGCTTATTACAGTTGTAGCATCAACGTATGTCACGTTTGACGGTCTGGTAAATTCTCTTGTATTGACTTGCCTTTCAAAAACTGTGGACTGTAACTTAAGACAAACAAGAAACTCAAATTCAAATTGAATTAACAAATGTTGCAAACAATTTGAATTTATGCGGTTTTGCTGAGGAGTTTATAGAATCTGTATCTTGGGATTTCATAAATAATTTTCAATCAACTTAATAACTAATACTGTCGTAAAAATATAAATAAAAAATATAAGGGCCGTGGTACGACATTTTTATTCCATTAAAAGTATATTGAATATTAATTATGATCAGTTTAGGTACTGTTACTTATTAAATATTTGATTAATTAATCAATCTTCTTCCGATTGGGTACCTACTTGGTTATTGTTTTCAACAAAATATTCTATAAAATAGGTGCGTGTAATGAAACGTATGGATAATATATTAAAGTGCCGTGATCTTAATCCCTTCATTTAGATAAATGCCTGATAGTCATTAAAGTTATTTACTATACCAACTTCAAATTTGTCGATACTGTGTATCTCTTTTTTAAGTAATTGTTTAGAATTGACATTTATTATAACACTTAGATAATGTTGACAGGACAACTGAAGATGTAAAATTTATTTGCTTGTATATAGGGAATAATCTCTGGAACACCTAATCCGAACCTGAAATTATATTAGTATATCTACACTTGCTACTCTTGCTCATGTTTTAATGACATACACCAAGCGAACGCAACCGCTGACTGAACCTAGTATATGATAAAAATAGTAATCGAAATAATTAAGCCTTACGTTACATGAGGTAAGGTGACACTTCATGACAAATATCAAAATAGAATTTGAAATAATATCTTCATATATATGAATCTTCTGTGCGTGTGTTTGTAATTAAACTCCTCCCTAAACGGCTGGACCGATTTTGATGAAATTTATTGTGTGTGTTCAAGTGGATTCGAGAATGGTTTAGATTTGGTCTTCCTTTAAATATTGTTTTTTTTGTGTTCAGGCCAACGTCTTTCGGGTCCGCTAGTATTTTTATAAATATTATGTAATATATGTACATATATGTTTGTCTGACATGGCTATTTATCATAATGTAATTACGACCCCTAAATATAACCACACCATTTTATTACACGTTATATATGAGCAATTGAAGTCTATGAATGAGTCCAATACACTCTTCTCTTTTTTCCACATATAATCAATAAAATATTCACTTTTATTCAAAAGTTTCAATCTCCATTTTTGTTGGTTTAAGTTTATTTATAAAAAAATCATTTGCCTACTTTATTTACATTTAACGCCATGAGCCGCCCTGGTTGCCCTGATATCTCCTGTTAGAGCCTGATTCGGGTTGGTCACTATTGAACCTTTGCCTTGGACCCTGGGTATTGTACCCTTGACTCTGTTGTGAACTGTGGCTGGAACTCGAGGTGCTGTACCCGTGACTGGTCTGATGTCCACCATATTTACTGCTGCTGCTCTGATAACTATGTCCTTGGGAGTACCCTGATTGACCTTGACTTTGACTCCTGTCATGACCGTGGCCAGGGTTCGAGCCGAATCTGCTCGAGTTGCTCTGGCCGTAGCCTGATCGATTGCCTTGATTGTAGCCTTGGCTGCCTTGGCTATTGTAACCCTGGTTGCCTTGGTTGTACCCTCGGTTGTTTTGGTTGTAGCTTCGTCCGCCCTGATCGTGATTTTGACCGTATGGTACATACCCACCAGGCCGAGGTCCGTACGATTGTGAGCGACCTGTAACAAAGAAACGAAGATATAAATTTAAGAAATAAAACTACTTTTCCAATATTGGTGGCAAGGAAACATGTTGTCAGTTTGACGACAAACGGTTACTTTAGTCAATGGACACCTGCTTTACCAAAACTTGACAAGTTATTAAAATATTAGCTGCGCTAGTAGAGCTCTGAATAATCACCCACGTCTCCCTTTAAGAAAAGACAATTTTCGGGTCTTTAAACTATTGAAACCACGGACAAAGAGAACACCCAGTACCAGAACAACTATCATAATGTATTCCCTTATGTGAGGATCAAAGCCGCTGCGCCACCCGTGGAAACTACTTGCTGCTTAAGCTTTAGACGTAAATTTCTTAGTGCCTTGTCTCTTACAAATTTAAATTGTTTCGTAAATCCAGATACACATGTCTGCTGCTGGACTACCTAGCTCTTATCTATCCTAAAATCTTTGTCGTGTATATTAGAAGGTAGTAGTGGAGTGCACGTTCATTCCGGCACGTGCATGAATACAAACGCGGCTCTTTGTGTCGATGTGTCGCGACACTCGACTGAGACTCGGTGCGACGCGGCGCGGATCGCGCGACGAGTGTTTAATCGTTCACTTTGTCGACAAGTAATCACCACGATTCTGATTTACTAGAAGAGACGTTTGTATAAATGAAATAGCATGAAGCCACGTTCTAAAAAAAGGACTAAGACTCGTTTATATATAGCAGACTCTAGTGGCAGACGAACCAGCGGCCCACCAGGTGGTAGGTGATAACCGCCGTCTATGAACTTATGCAAGGACAAGAGTCTACAACTAAGCCACTGCCTATCATGATAGTGTAACAATATAATTGGTCAATCTAGGGACTTTAGGGACTAGATTGACCAGGGTAGTAAAGTAATGATTTGGTAGGGATAACAACTATATGTTAAATAAAAGAACAGGGCCTGGTTCAGAAGGCTCGCTATGTGGTCTGGATAGCTCCAAAGACCACTTAACTTAGACGCGGCAGCACAGCACAGCACAACCAGGACGCAATCGGCTTATATCTAAGCTACCGCCGGGCAGGAGGGAGAGGGGCGCCATCCACCACTCCGACTCGCGCGCAGCCGTCATGGCGCGAGCGGTCCGCGTACAATACAATAGTACTCTCTTTAAACCTCGTTTGAAGGACAAGTCTTTGGTCAGGTAGGTTATTCTAAAGCTGTAAGCTTTAGAATAAGGTAGGTGGAAGAAATGATCGCTAAAAGCGCCCCGTGATGGACATTGTGCTGATCACCGGCTCATTGCGTTAAAATCAGGACAAATTAAAGAAACTAAATTGGGTGTGATCTTCTTTAGGGTAGACATATTTTTTCGTCTGAGGTGCTTCAGGTATTATGTGCATACTAATTTTGAGATTTAGAAATTTCTATAAAAATTGTCAGTGGCAACTCGGCGTCTGGAACTGTGTCCGGGAAACAGGAAGAGACTTACTTCGTAGAACCAAAACATAGCCAATGAAATAGGGGTAATATAAATCAGCATTTCTGTTGGATGATATAAGCCTATTTGTTGTGAGACGAGGGATGTACAACTTCAAACCCCATTAAAATTTTCTTATATCTAAGATACATCCAGCATCCGCGCCCTTTAACATCTGTGGTCTACAAATCTAAGCAACGATAAGCTGCTTGGTACATTAAAATTTCGGCGTTTAACCGATTGAGCCGCGACGAGCATGCTCACAGCGGCTCAGCGATTAAACACACAGATTACGAGCCGCAGTGCAAATATAGTAACACGTTTGAATCCATTGAATTTGCCGTCAAGTGTCGGACTTTAAACAGTGTTATACGAACTGAAGTTACGGATTAAAATGGTATAAATATAGACCTAATGACATCCCATTGTAGCACAGCTGTAGTCACAGCCCCCCATTGTAGGGCTGGATTGTTGCGGTCGCCAATCAACGCTCAGTATAGCGTGTGCGGTTCTAGTAAGGTAGAACATTATTTATATTTGCTGTTGTGTTTTAAGTAGTTGCCTCACTTCTCGTGTCCATTGCTTAAATGTTTGTTAAGTGTCCCGTGACACAGAAATTATTCCAAGTGCAGGAAGTGCCTTTAAAAAAAGCAGATATGGTATAGTGAGGGACCGTTGGCCTGTAAAACAGTCTTGATTTAGAAAGCACCACACGCACCTCTTACTTTTTGTAATAATGTATAACATTTAATTATTACTCGATTTAACAGAAAAGCTTCGAGAAAATACCTGCACATCTGAGAGGTTTTGGAATATACGTAAAATGAAGCTCTACTACCAATGATATATAAGCTATAGATACGATGCCCGCGCTCCGTGGTGGCAACATGAATGCAAGGTAATTACCAGAAGTCCATTTAGTCACGTACCAACCAGTGCCGCGGGTGTTCGTGACATTAAAATAACTTCTTCAAACAACAAAAAAAAGCCACCTGTGTTTTTAGGAAATGTAAAAATTATACTGCAACTGTGTAAGATAAAAAAGAATCATTTCATGCGTAAGTATGAAGAAAAATGGATTTTATTGTTTTTTTCGATGCCTTCTAATGGCGGCTGGCGCCAAAGGTAAGTCACGTGTTCGCACTCAGCCAATGAGCTGAACCACAAAATGACAACGTAATTAAAGAAATATATTTATCTCTCTCTAACAACAGGAATTCCGTAGATGATAGATTAATTTTCTTTCTCTTTCTTCATGCGACTAAGTAGCTGTCTAGCTACCGATAGTATATACGCTGTTTTCGAGTGCCGTGATGTTCATGCATGACGCGTCTATATATATTACGTCATTGTCTACTACACAATGTTTACAGGCCATTGCCAGGGCGTCCAACCTAAATATAGGGCTAGTCTATCACTATGCAATATCACGAAATCTACAAAATGTGTAGGCCTTACTATATCGTATGTACCGTACCGTAAGTAGTGATAAAATAATAAAATAGTTTAATCGCATACGAATATCAATTCATTCGATATTGCTGCATCACATTCGAATAACAATCGAATATTCGAATGACACTGCGCGCAACACGATTATTTCTGCCATAGTAAAAGATACAGCATGCCTAGAATAAACGACCATCACTCAAAGAACAGCGATATTCGAATAGTATGTATTCATATGGACATCTTATTCGAATGGTTTAAATAAAAATCGCGTATATCGCAGTACAGTAAGCAGCGTAGCTGTCGTGGCTGTCACGTTAATAACAGCGCGTGTCGAGTGCGTAACGACGCACCGCCATTAGCCGCCATTGTTGGCGCCCGACGTGGGGCCGACACACCTACCAATGCACAACTACCCGACGTGTTCCAATTATGTGGATTACGTATTTTAGCACTCTTTCTAACTGTTGTTTCATATGCAGTACATATGTATATGCCTGAAGAGGTAGGCAAAGATGTATTTTATCCACATTTCACTAGCCATGTCTTCATTTTGTCGTAATATGATATGCTGTTGCTGTCTTTTGGACAAATGGACAATGATGACAGTGCCCAATCAAATGACGTCTCCATAAGGACCACGGTAAAACTGATGTTTATTTGGCACCGGTCATCTAAAGAAGCTTGAAGACCTAATTCGAGCTGTTCCGGTTTTAATGAAATCTCAGGTTTAAGTGTGACAAAGAGTTAAAAGAGGAGTCTTTTAACTCTTTGTAATGGTATAGAATGTATAAATCGAAATAATTGAGACCCTTTATAGACTTGTGCAGCAGTCGTCTTAATAATATAATGAGAACTGCTTTTTAATTCAGAAAATAATATCTAACGTTTTAACTACTTTAGTTTGGTATTACTACAATTTTTAATGAACAGTTTTGAGCAAGGCGAACATTTGCTAAACCCGCGGCGCTTTCACGTCAGATCGTGGAGGCACCGAAACTGTCAAAAATCCTCTCCTTTCACTTTGCCTAAAGTCTTTTCATACACCCGAAACTTGCTCTTAACACTGCTATTCACTATGACGGTAAAGAAATATTTTGGTCAATTAGCGAAATGGCTTGGATTATATATCCTTAATCCATGAGCGTGTAAAGCACATGTGATAGGAGTTAATAAAGCGAGAAGGATAAACTACGAGCAAGTAAATTTATAGTCCCAACCCCTCCGAAGAAATAGCCGAAATTTATATATTTTGTCTTCGTCTCTGTATGTCAAAAAGTATGTAATAACATTAAAATAATACTACTTTATACGAATTTCCTACGATATAAAATCAATATAAAGTAGTTTAATTTCAATGACTAAGATTGGCGTAAACGTAAGACAATATTATATGTAATAGTATGTTAAATCCTCTAATTTTGTTATCAGCCTGACATGTGTGCACATTACAAATTACAATTATTGTTTAAATAGCATTTAGCTTTGCCAAGGTGGCTGGGATATTTCTTATGCAAAAATATTATAATTATTAGCAAATTAATAATATTTCACTAGGACTACCGACTAAGCGATTACCGTAACCTTCACCACTTCCCATGGCTAAATTATGTTACCGAAAGTCGTAGTTGTAACATCTAAAAACGAGCGTATTTGTCCGCGTTTTTCAACAGTGTGAAAATATATGCACTGTCGCACAGTTATTGTAGGGAGAAGTAAGAAACTACCGACCAATACATAAACAACATAACATTTTTAAGTTACACGCTAGTTGTCGACATCCCTTATGCAGTGCAGTTGTAAAAAGTATAAGAGTGAAGGTGGGAGGCAGACATAATAGGCAGCTAATGGGCGCGCCGCGACACATTCACGTCAAAGCGACGCGACGGGCGACGCCGCGCGATGGAATTATAACGCGACGTTTGTACCACTCACTCTTGGCTTGTGTCTTTCACTCCTACACTTGCTTCTGAATCTATTCATTGTTTTGCATTAAAACAATATATTACCTTGAACATATAATATATAAATGCATAGTCTCACGTCTATTTTTCAGATAATCGCTGGTAGTAACGTCTAACGAGCACAATTCCAGACTCCAAAACTGCCAGGACTTTGCTAATGCGAATCCGTTATGCTATGCACATTATGGACTCCGACAATAGCAAAGTGAACAGGCCGATTTATTCGGAACAAATTAGACAAAAGTGTAGAACACAGACATTTATTTAGCACGTTTAGGTCGTCCGTGATTCAGATCAATCGTATTGCCGTTTATCCACTGCTATTTTGGATTCAATGCTGCTACAGAGACTTGCTTTATAGTCCTCGACCGGTACCCGAAATTGCGGAATTTTTTCCCAATCCTAATAATCGGTAGAAAACACACCTAAATGCAAACAAGAATGAGGTAGTTAAGTAACATACTGAAAGGTACGAATAAGATTGTATGTTCGTCTACTTCAGAATATGTATGATTAATGTTCCTTTACTTTATTACTATTAAGTAATACATAGTCTCACGCTTGATTATCCTAGAAGAGGTGAGAACACTTGTATTAACATACACATTTCGCATGCTTTCATTTAGCGAGCGGTCAACGTACTCTAGAACCTAACCAAAGATTTGCCCTTAAGTTTAATACATACATACATAGATTCACGCCTGGTTCCCAGAGGGGTAGGCAGAGACTACGGATTTCAATTTTCTTCGGTTTAAGCACCAATGTATCCTACGAAACCAATTAGTAACAGTTAAAGTAAAAAATGTATAGATTTTTCTATTACGCATGATTCTTTTACACAGTCAACGAGACGTATTGCCACCGGCCACAATATCGTTACATCTTTCAATCTCTCTTCTTCAGATGTTTGAGGAAAACGAGACGAAGTCTCAAGGGGTTTGCCCCTGGTCACGATACGAAGACTCCTCCTTGAAGATGAAAATAAAAATAATAATGTCGGTATTTCAAGGATTCCAGATAAGCGAGTTTTGGTTTTTGAGTTATCCTATTGATACATAAACTTAAAGAACATGTTTATGCTGCAGGATTAAAATATAACAGTATTTTCATCTTACACTTGTCCTTGTAAGGTACAATGACAATCACATTGTTACTTATGAATAAAGGTGTATCAGCAGTCTTTACAGATGGTGTTTCGTTCAAATTTACCGAATTTCCAAATTTTCTTGCTGCTTTTACATATGTATTTCTCTATGTTGAAACTTAGCAGGACTATTTCGAGAAATAAAATTCACGTTTACCAAGGAATAGCATTTCATTTATAGAGTTCGTAAAACTCTTATTCAACAGCTTTGTCCGTCCGTCCGTCTGTCTGTTATACAACTTTCAACTCAAGAACCGTAAGAGCTAAAGAGTCACGGTCAACGCCATTCGACTCAGCATAGACGATATACCGAAATGATTATGACCTTTGACCTCTGACCAAGGTCACGTGATACCATTTTTTCGAACTCTAAGATTTACTGCAATCCATTGCTCTTTCTCACTTGTTATTTATAAACATCAAGACGGCAAACAAACATGCAGTCGTGAAAAGCAGTTCCATAACCTTAAATCAAATAAGGTGACAGAACGAGTAGAATCTGCGGTGCTCTGTTCCCTATAGCGTAAAGGATTTAAGACGTTCGGAAAAGAGAGGAATTGGAAGTTTCCCAGGGTGAGCCAGCTAATTAGTTCCACAACCGAATAATTGGTAGTTACATTGGTAGCTTATCTAATACTATTGTTAGCTTATCTAATAGACACACACATACATGTAAATTATCACCAACAGATTGATTTTTGAGACATTTCCTCTCACGCACACAAGTTGTGAAAAGTGAGATACCAAGACCTACTTCTTCAAGAAGGTCAAGCAGGGTCGGTAACGCGCAAATTATTTGCTTATTTGCCAAGTTTTACACACGTCTGCAGGCTACGGTAACCGCTTACCACCAGGTTCGGTTGTATAAAACCAAAGCCTGATACCTAGTTTCTTAGAAAATATTAACTAGGTACATACAAAATGTTATATATACCTATATGATATATTTAACGCTGGACGCTAAAAAAGCATCATCGCATCATCGACAGTTTTTAGATACATGACACGATAATATGAGCAATTTTCGTTTCCTGAATTACAGTAAACGAAAATTGCTTATATTGTTGTTTACTAAACATATTGCAGACAATTATAATACCGATTCTTAGAATGCCTTGGTAGTCAGGCAAAATAACAGATTGCTAGACACGACTATCGTATCCAAAGTCCACACTCGGCAAATACACAAGCGCCCACTAACAAAACCAACGAACCAGTCTATAAGAAAATCCACTATAAATTTCCAGAATGGAAAAAACAACATGAAGCCATTATATTTCGCGGCAAATGCGAAGGAAGATGGCATCACACATCACGCATAACGAACCTTCATCTTGACTCCCTCTCTATAGCACAGATAAAAAATAAACGAGCCGCCACTCGACATTGTCGCAGCGGGCGCGGGAGCGGTAGCGGTGGCGGGGGCGGGCGCGGCGTAATTAGAGGCACGGCGACGCGTGCTCAAGCACGTACAACGGGCCGACGGTTCCGTCGGGGTTCTGTTAGATACCTGCGACTTCCAATACCTCCCAACACTTCAAGGTTTCCGATTAGAATACCTTACTGAATAGGGAAATGGTGAAAATGTTATTTTTACGTACTACAATAACAGATTATTGTTGTGCCGCGATATTTTGCTTTAGACTACATAGTTGGTCTTTGTCTAGGACAAATACGGGTCGAATGAGTAATTTTAATATTGACTTATAAGCCTTTTTGCCTGCAATATTTCCTCGATGAAAAGTAACCTATATGTTAGTCAAGGCTTAAAATCATCCAAAGTTTAATCGATTCACGTGATGTCAACTAACTAATGAAAATCATGTAATTTTACTACATTTATATACTTCAATCCCTATTTAACCCATTTATAGTTAAAGCATTATTAAAACCAATAAATTAAATCTTGTTTTCTAATTTTCTATAGTATTTTAAGTATTTTCGATTTCATACGACCATACTTGTATCTTGTCTACATAAATTTTAAACAGAAATCCATCACCTGAGGAATGGAATTTGGAAAACCTTCTTCAAAAGTGGTAAGAGATATTTTATGTTATATGCAGTGATGTATCCTGTTTTGTTTGTC
The DNA here is from genome assembly GCA_963675205.1 of Catocala nupta. Classification (NCBI taxonomy): domain Eukaryota; kingdom Metazoa; phylum Arthropoda; class Insecta; order Lepidoptera; family Erebidae; genus Catocala; species Catocala nupta. Next base: position 1,216,835 of record OY776087.1, read on the forward strand.
AGGATGTAAACTCTTTCCACAACCAAAATAATTAAATTCAGATCAGCAAATTAGCCGTGAAACGTATATATGTATAATAATAATAATAATATCAGCCCTGTATTAAACTGTACCACTGCTGGGCACGGGCCTCTTCTCACTGAGTTTAGGGTTAGGCCATAGTCCACCACGCTAGCCTAGTGCGGGTTGGCAGACTTCACATATCTTCGAGAACATTATGGAGAACACTCAGACATGCAGGTTTCCTCACGATGTTTTCTTCACCGTTAAAGCAAGCGATAATTAATTATTTAATACGCATATAACTTCGAAAAGTCAGAGATGCGCGCCTTGGGTTCGAACTCGAGACCTCTGCGCGGCAGTCCAACGGTTTCCCACTAGGCTATCGCTATAAACGTATATACTTAACAAATATTATCTTAAATCTCTGTATTCTCTCAAAATCTGATTAACACACATTTGGCAGCTGAATTTAGATATAATACCACATTTACCTGAATAAACTTGTTTATTTACATATGACTATTAAAATTTATCAAACCTACGAAACCACTGCAATTTCAGAAGTCGGTTCGCGCTTCGCCATTTTCTTTTTGTGTAACAACTATTTTTGTTTTCTTGTGTCTGTTATTATAAAGTTGCTCTTGGAGGTCTGAGTTTTATTTTCTAGATAAAAATATAGGAATAGACAAAATCTCTTATGGTGGGTGAAATATGATTTAGTTGGTGCAGAAAACTCCATATTATAATAGTTGCGATAGCGTATTGGACGGACTGCTGGAATGCCATGCGGTTCTATGACAAGGCACGTAGGTTCTGACTTGATGAAGTTGATTTATTGAATTATTACTCACGAAATAAATAATATTGTTATTTATTATTATGTCACTAAAATAAACGAACTAGTTTATTATTATTGAAAGAAAACATTGTGACTGAACATAACGATTGTGTTTTAACTCGCTATAAGCACGTTTGATTGATGAATTTCAAAGGATGAGGCATTGGACTATCAATCGACAGGTCGTGAGTTCGCATCCCATCCATTACATAACCGATATGAACCCACTCCTGACACAACCTAATTAGCTGCAGAGGTTTCCTAAAAGAATTAATCGATTTCAATGCGAGCTTTTTGTTATGCGGGAAAAAGTACAATGTAAATATTTTAAAAACATGAATCGGCTCGGCCTATTGCGAATAAGCTTGTAACATAGCTGACTAAAAATGGGTTAAATACATACATCTATGCTTAACCTTTCGGTCATAAAAGCCTATCCCTATAAACCCACGATAGCCTGTATTTATGTGAACATGATTTGTAGTCAATTCCATTATTTCTTACTAAGTATTGTTAAAAGGGGTTACCGGTACTTATGAAATATTGCAATAGCAATTAACCTTTTATATTATGTAACCTTTCAAGTTATTGTGCTGCCAATGCAAGGGAAAATAACCCGACCTCAAATATATAATATATATAATATTCTACCACATACACACAACACCATCTAGCCTAAACTAAGCAGAGCTTGTACTATGGGTACTAGACAATGGATAAACATATATATATTCTTTTTTTTTTGTAAATACATACATATTATACATAGAAACACCCAGATCAAGATAAACATCCATGTTCATGCACACAAATATTTGACTTGTGCGGGAATAGAACCCGCGACCTCAGGCGTGGCAGTCGGTTACACTAACCACTACGTTATCGAGGCCGACAGCACAGAGCCTTCATAAGGAGCCTAAGACACTCCCTAGAACACAAAACAAGAGCAGCCAAGCAGATTGAGCATATTTAAGCTAATATAGTTTTGAAAATTGACAGCAAGGATGGCGCAGTTGAAAGCGTTCAACTCACTGGCTACGGCTGAGTATTGTGAATTCACACAAACAATTAGGTATTTGTGTTAATTACAAAAGAATTGCGGAGTTTAGGTGGCCCTAAGAACTGAAACGAGTGCAACTTTCGTACTTTTCATAAAGAAATACAAGACTAAATTAAACAGTACTCTACATTTTGTTTTCTATACGAGTACTTACTATTTAAATAGTTAATATTTCTTAGCCCCATGGATATATCAACGTGGAGTTAGGTGGAGGTGTATGTATAACAACCATATTTCGCTAAGTATGGTTCTGATTCCCACGGAATAAGGAGCAAGCGAATATACGCCTTCTAAGTACAGGACCAGACTCTGTATTGCTACCAAGAATTTCTGATCAAAAACCTCAATAGAAGTTTACCCAACCCTCATGCATTCGTATTATTTATGTATGATTTCTCGTCAATAAACAAATTATTATTAATTATTATTATTACAATATTTGCGCCCTGAGGCAGGGCTACGTTGAAATTAACTTACAAGTTAATTATAATATATTAATCCAGTTTAATATTGATCGATTACTAAGTTCACTAGTTGGTGATTTTTCGATAATCCCAGCTTACATCCATAAAGAACACATAAAAATAAATACCATATACAAACACGTCAATCTTAAAATAAAATAAGCGTGTTCAATTAAAATCCACCCTTGTAAGGGTGGAAACTCATAATTGGGCCGTGTGCCGGCAGCCCCTGCCTTGTTGCAACTATTGTCACACAAAACTCACCCTTGTTACAAAGGCATAAGAGCTACTCTCATACTATTTTTTATATTCAATTAATTTAATTATAATTGGAAGTCGTTTTAAAGTGACTTTTGATGGATTGTCAGAGGATATTCAAACATTCCAGTGGTGTATTCGACGCATTCGGTGGAAATTACAATTTTGAGATAAAACAGGAATGTTGTTAACTAGCTGTTGAGCGTGACTTTTCTTACATTTCATTAATATATAGTCTATATTGATCCCGGTCGATCAAGCTATAAGAATAAAATCAAAATATTCTAACTAATATTATAAATGCGAACGTGAGTCTGTTTGTAACGCTTTCAAGCCTTAACTACTCGACCGATCATCATAAAATTTCGCATACATGTTGTCAGGGGAACAGAAAAGGATATAGGATTCATCCAAAACAAAGTACTATAACTAAGCTAAGCTACATTTACGCGAGCGAAGCCGCGGGCAAAATCTAAATCACTAATGAACGTCTAAGTTACACTTATTAATGTGACTTTACAATATGTAATTTACAACGAAGAAAGTTTCGTTAGATAGGCAAACTTTATTATTATTTCATGCTGACCCGACGAGCATGCATGAAGAATGTGATATATACAGGATGTCCGGTAATTAATGGATAACCTTGAAATGTCTTATAGTAGAACTGAGGGACTTTGAGAAAAAAGTTGAATGAAAATCCAATGAAGCAATGGACATTACGCCTAGATCGTTGCAATGGTACTCCCAGAGATATTGGAAATGGATGACTGTCTTTTTCGTATTTCTGTGCAACCACCAGTCAGTCTACCTATCCATGAAACAGATATTTGTATATGATTTTATTGCATATTTCTTATTTATAAAGTACGTAGGCATTGCCTGCGGTTGCCCTCGCGAAAAAATAGGTAAAGTTAGTAAAAATCCTATTTTCTGGATGAAAAGTACCCCATGTCCCTTTCTATTCCCCTGACAACGTGCAGCCAAATTTCATGATGATCGGTCGAAGGCGTAAAATTATAAAAAACAAACAAAGTCACTTCCGTATTTATATTTTTTCTTTTTGTGTTTCTCGTCAAAATGACCACACTCCACCTGATGGCAAACAGTCATGTGGTCTAAGAGTAGTGCCCTCCACACCGTCCTTATAGCAGGCGAGGCGATGTTGAGGTCTCTACTTTGACGGCCGGAGAAGGTGCTTTTTCACGCCCCGCTTAAAGGACTCAGGATTGAAGGAAGAAGGAAACACATGCCTTGGCAGAGAATTCCATGCCTTGATCGTTCGGCAGAGGTATGAGGACGCAAACTTGTTGGTGCGCGCTCTAATCGACTCCACTGTATAAGGATGGCATCTGAGCCCAGCACGCGTTGTTCTGCATAGAAAAGGGGAGGGCGGGATAACTCTTCAGATCACTCCCCGTGGTATATTCTGCAGAAACACGCCAATGAGGCAATGTCCCTACGGAGTTGCAGAGGTTCCAGTGAACTCGTGCCCTCTAGATCTCCGATGATACGAACAGCCCGCAGCTGTAACATGTCTGTAATATTAGTTATGTTTTACGTATTCCACAATATAAGTGTACCTACTTATTCACGAGCACTGAAATTCGAAATGGTAACCTTTCGTACGCACGCTCTATTCTAAAAGTAGTACCAAAAGTAAAACGGAAGTGGATGTAAGATCTTCTGCCTCGTTGCTTCGGTAACATAAGCGAACATGGAGGTGATGAGATCAATTCTTGAGTCGAACACAATATTTTATAAAAAGAATTTCTTTAGCAGCACTAGGATAGAAACTGTGCCAAGATGAATTACAATTCTTGAATGACATTTAAGCATAGCTAGCAAAAAATGTGGGTGTGAAACATCTCTAGCCAACCCTCAAAGGATATGTCGTGTTGAGATAAGACTCCATATAAAACCTTTTAAAACTTATCAAAAAGTATTTTATCCTTTATTTCGAGTGGACGACTCATCTTTTTATTAAAACTCGTAATACTACTCAACACTGCAAAATAACCCACAATTAAAGATCACAGATAACTTTATCCTATTATAAAAACTCCCAAAGCCCGTATTAAAACACCTGGTTAAAAGTAACAAAATAAAAAACTTACTGAAAAAAGGTTCCGACATTGTATCCGTAATCCTCTATAGGAAGCACTTGAGCTACGATATTTAAAAAAAAGCCGCCCATTGTTGGCAACCCTCTATAATTATTATTTTCGTAGCTGGCAACACACAATGGCGCGTCCCTACGCACTTCCTGTTTGCTCTCGCGCGCTATTTAACGTGAATGCGAGCGATTGGCCAATTTGAATTTCGAATGGAATACATTTGTCGGCTATTGGTTTGTAATTTTGCTTCTTTTAATAGTAATGCGCTGTGATTATCTGTTTAATGTGGATTAGTCGATTTGTTGATGGATGTTGTCGTCCGGCACATTGTTTGTTAATTGAGGAAGTAAACATACCTAGTTTTCTTTTATGTGGGAGTAAAATATTGTGACAATAGCGACTTAACTTAATTACATGTATGGCTCAGTGGTTAAGTTGTCAGGTTACTAGTGTTTAGAGTTGTGGACATGTTCTTTTTTTCCAACAACCTTGTAACCATGTTTCGTGCGAATAAATGTTTCTTTCTTTCTTTCTAGTAGTAATGTTATGATACACTAGATGTGCCCGCGGTTTTACTCGCGTTTATGATTACTGCGCCGCTCCCGTGGGTTATAGCGTGGTGTTGTATAGCCTATAACCTTCCTCGATAAATAGGCTAGCCAACACTAAAAGAATTTTTCAATGCGAACCAGTAGTTCCTGGGATTAGCGCGTTCACGCAAATAAACAAACAAACTCTTCAGCTTTATAATATTAGTATAGATTTACGTTAAGTCTCTCATAGAGCAAATATTTACGTAATCCGTAGATAGCAATTCTGAGACCAGGTAGTAATTTTGATGATTTATATGAGATCCCGGATTGGATTCATGAGCGACATATTTTTAAGTATTTCGGTTAACAATATTTCGATAGCAATAGCTTGTAGTCAAGAAACGTACTCAGTAAACAGCACCAGGCTCACCCCGATGGACGTGCAACCTACAACATATCTGGTGATATTTAGGTGTCATACAACTCTGCCTTTAGCGATATATAGGTTATACATAGTGTATCACTGCCTCAGTAGCGCAGCAGTAGTGAATGCGATTGCTGTTCAAGTGGCCACGGGTTGGATTCCCGGGTCGGGCTAAGTGCTATTGGATATGTCTATCACGAAGTCTTGTTAGTAGCAGTACAGCGTCTGGTACTGTAGACTTGAAATATGGGACCTTAAATATATGATGATTTGCGAAATATGGTTGCAATACATCTCTGTTTACTTCTAGTTATCGTGTCGATGGCGATAGTTTTTAAATGATTATTCTACTAATATTATAAATGCGAAAGTTTGTGAGGATGAATGTATGTATGTATGTATGTTTGTTATTCTTTCACGCAAAAACTATTAGACCGATTGCGATAAAACTTGGTATAGATAGCTGGAGACCTGGATTCACACATAGGCTACTTTTTATCTCGGTATTCCCATGGGAACGGGACTTACGCAGGTGAAACCGCGGGGAAAAATTAGTAGACTATAATTATGCTCGACAACGCGAATCGCATTAGGCATTGCTTTGTATATTTCATCAAGCGTGCACAATTCTGGGCTCGTGGGGCACGTCAGCAAATGACCCATCGTCTGTGGGGATGCACCGCAGTCGCACTGTCTACTACGCATTTCGGTATATAAGGTTCAAACATAAGGAAGATAGGATTTTCTCATAGAGTGAACCCTTCACCTGAACCTAGCAACTAATAAATGTAGCCTAACTTAATATAACAATTAACTGAGTTTGACATTCATAACTCGATGACGTAACCACTACGTCATAGACTGCCACGTGTAACAGACTGCCACGCCTGAGATCGCGGGTTCGATTCCCGCTCTAGTCAAACATTTGTGTACATGAACATGGATGTTTGTCTTGGTTTGGGTGTTTCTATGTATAATATGTATATATTTACAAAAAAAAAGTGTATTTGTATGTTTATCCATTGTCTAGTATCCATAGTACAAGCTCTACTTAGTTTGGGCTAGATGGTGTTGTGTGTAGGTGATAGAAGAATATATTATTATTATATATTTTATTTTATGACCGAAAATTAATACATGATATTTGACAAAATTTTGTTCCGGGGTAGGGATTATATGTGAAAAATAACCTATGGTGCAAAGGTTATTTCTCACATATAATTACTAAAATATGACCATACATCTGTTACACGCTATATATTGTACAACTTTGGTTTATTAGCCTCTGAGTCTTCTTCGAAGAGGTTAATGAAAACACTATGTGGGTCTCTGTTCTCTGGTCTCTGGTCTGTTAGTGACAGTTTGTTAGTGACAGGCATAACTCCGGAACCACTGGACCGATTGACTTGTAACTTGGTGTGCAGACACCTTGGGGTCATAGCTTGGTCGAGTTTGAATTGGCCCTGTGGGTCAAAAGACCTCCGAGATATAGAGGTCATTTCTTTTCATTACTTTTACATTTAAGACGAAGAGGTTGAATCCTGGGTTTTTACACCCAACTCATTTTCTCTCAATATTCCTCTGTATTAACACCCTATAAACTCAAGCACTTGTCACCCATCCTACCAGGCCTCTAACATCAATAAATTGGCGACCGCACATAGCCCGAGGCGCCATGTAACACAACGCTGTTCACAATGGTACCGACAGAGATCGTGCATCGGTAGACAACCCCTTGTGTAGGGGTGACGATTGTCTTATTAAAGTATACCATCATGTTTTCATTTGAGTATGCCTTTAAGCTACAATTCTTTGCTACGGATGGTGAACTGGGTTAAGTGGTCGACTAAGCTCTGTCATTGAGATGTTTTGGGTTCGTTCCCCTCATGGGATAAAAATTTGTGTGATCCGCTACTAGTTGTTTGAAATCTCGATGTTCTTTACGTCCGTTGTTTGAACGTTTGCAAAGATCCCGGGACACAAACATTATTACTAATGCGGCAGTTGTATTTTTATTCAAATAAGTAAAAATTAAATCTTGTCAAAAATATAATTTGTTTTTTTATAAAACGTGGACTACAGAAGGATTTTATTGCCTGAAATTTTATTGTTTTTCGTATTATATTTTTGCTTGTGGGATGTATACACAGCGACGCATCAAACTAGACTGTTTGGACTTTGAACTATTACAAGTTGAACGTTGCGAATCGTGCGAGAATTCGTTATATTTTTGTTATGCTCTATCCTAACCATTACATCGACACCACTATGTACTGTCTCTTTCCGACAATTCTCTATTTTGTATGTAGCGTATTTATGCGTATATAGGGTGTCTAACTTGATGTGTAGTCGTGTGTACCGAACTCAAAAATTGAGTAATTAATATAACCTGCTTCTTCCAAGTAAAGTTAAAGCAATTATCGATGATAGAGTCTATTGTCATGTATTGTGACCATTTTCAGATGGTTTAGAGTGCGATTATTAGGAGACCTAAAGCTAAGCAACGTGTCTAAGGTATTTAGCAAGCAATGAAATAGCATGTCAATAATTTCTAAAAAATCAATTCATATTTTATATATTCTATATCGATCTTCAATTAATTGATACGAATCTGAGATTGAGTGAGCGTGGATGACTAAAAAGACAAGAAGCATAAGTGTGACTTAAAACAAAAGGTTGTTGTTCTCGCGTGAAGACTAAGATTTAAGATCTTCCTAGATTTCGCCTAAATTCGCGTTAACATGATCGATGGGTGTTCAGATCGATCGCGTGCTTCAAATCGATGCTTTAACTTCTAATAATCAATTTTCAATGAATCCATCTTAATTGACATCTTTACGCAGCTAAATAGGTTCGGTTCATCTGAGCGACAATAACTATTAACTTATCATATAAGAAGTAACCATTAATATTAACAACATCTAAATTTAATCAACAGGCTCAAAACGCATGCTAACAAAAAACATCAAATCAATAAAAAATCAAACGTCAATCATCAATGAATTAAGTCTTTATCACGTGCGACCCCTCCTTCGGCCAATTACCGACTGGCTTCCTACGCGTCCCCGCGACGCGGAGGGGTGCAGTGCAGGGTGAGGGGTGAGGGTGTGTGCGGAGGGGCGAGTCACGTGACTCAATTACGTGTCGCACACGGCGCGCCATTGTTGGCGGAAGTGACGCGCGCGACAATTAATTTTTAATAAACTTTGCCCCGTCCTGTTGTGTAGACGGTTATTAGTTTGTCGTTTGTATGTGATTTTATTATTTGTTGATTTTATTGTTTGATGTCATTGAACTTGAGATTGGCAACGTTGTGGTTTCATACCTAAGCATTCAATTGACGAATTAAGCCCTTTGCTAGCACAAGTAATATACTTATTTGGAACGGTTATCTTATCTTATCTTGATCCAGGGGCCAGTCATTGTAGACCGGCGACACTTCGACCCAGTGGGATCTTTTGTGTCGGCCCCGAGGTTTATCCCTGAGCTATCTCCCTATGAATGTACTGCATCAATCGCAGCGTACACTTCAGAGGGAGAAGCCTGAAGTCTTCAGGGTTCGGATATGCCAATCCCGTCAGACCCATCCTTAGTCCGGCCAACGCGTCACATTCACACAGTAGGTGTGATATGGACTCGTCCTGTTCACCACAGGCTCTGCAGATCGAATTGTTTGACAATCTCTTTGGAACGGTTAATAAGAATACCAGGCATATGCAATCTACATTAATAGGTATTTTCCTTTTTAATAAACAAACTGAAACGATACGCAGACAGTGTAGTACACGCTGGATATATTTCAAGACTCGCTTAGTAGAGGCTAACCTATTCCTGTTTACCGGAAATATTGCGGGACTACGAAACTTCAGTGGCACGTAGCACGATCCGGGAAACTAATCAGGGACATGGTGGTAGGCCGCCGGTAAGTTTTACGCACACACCTAATTTGTTTTTTAAATTCCTCTTCATTAGCAATAACTAAACCGCAAATGATATATTGGATAACATTTTACAATCTCGACGTCCGATGCATCTCCTATCAGAAGACCATCCGTTTCTTGTCAAATAACGTTTGTCGCCTGTCAAAAGAAAGTTGAATTCCTGTCAAATTAACGTTAGATTCTTGTCAAAGAATATTCGTTTACTGTCAATAAAATGTTTTATGCCGGTCAAATAACGTTTAATTCTTATCAAACAAACGTTCAATTATTGTCAATGGAATGTTCAATTCCTGATTTAAAAACGTTTGACTCCTATCAATAGAACGTTCGTCTCCTGTCAAAAGAACGTTCGACTCCTGACATAAGAACGTTCGTCTCCTATCAGAAGAACGCTCGTCTCTTGTCAAAAGAACGCTCGACTCCTGTCCAAAGAACGTTCGACTTCTGTCAAAATAACTTTTTGATACCTGTCAAAATATCGTACGACTTGTGTCAAAAGAACATTCAATTCCTATCAAAAGAGCGTTCTGTTCCTGTCAAAAGAACGATCGACTCCTGTCAAAAGAACGATGGAATCCCGTCAAAAGAACGATGGAATCCCGTCAAAAGAACGATGAAATCCTGTCAAAAGACGTTCTTCTCCTGTGCATGTCCAAAAGCCATTATAAACCGGTACTCACCGTGCTGCTGGTGCCTGTGCGGCGGCGGCACGGCCCCGTACGCGTTGTCCCGCGGCAGGTGGTGGCCCAGCATGCGCCGCCCGGCCGCCTCCATCGACGCTATAGTGTTGGACCTCACCATACCTGTCACAACACATGTTATATTGTACTCATACATATATCATAAGACAGATACATATTGTTACGTGCTTGGGTTCGAGGGATAAGAATGTAAAACAATATTACCGACAAACGTTTTATTCTAGCACACAATTAAATTTAAAACACAACAAACATTATACTACACTTTTCCACTGTAACTGCTTCAAACTCTGTAGTATTTTCGCTTCCATTCGCTTTGATGAATACTTGACTGCTTACGATTGTAAACTGACTCGGCGAGCACTGGCCTTCTCCTTTTTTACGCGGTTAAAGCGTTTCCGGAGTTTTCTAGAAACGTCATACGTAACAGTACGAAGATTTGAGAATGTGTCAGCGTTCTCTCTACCCTTGTCGTACCGACGAAGTAGTTTCGTAAGACGTAAACAGATGGCGCTGTAATAAATTATTAGACGGAACTGCCGAGTCTTCCCCACAATGCCGAGAGATGCCACTGGGTGTAACAATATCTATATTAATATTATAAAGCTGAAGAGTTTGTTTGTTTGATTGAACGGGCTAATCTCAGGAACTACAAATTCGAATTGAAACATTATTTCACAGCTATATCCCTAAAGGGATAGACAGATGTGTGGAGGAATGTGGTGATGTGATTTGACTGCACAGACGGCGTAGTCGTTTAAATGATCGTCTCGCACCGAGTGCTGTGGGTTCGAATCCCACACGGGACAAAAATTTGTGTGATCCACAAATGGTTGTTGCGATTCTGGATGTTCTTTGTCTGTTGTTTGAATGTTTGTAAAGTCCGCCGCGACACAGGATTTATTTCTAGTGCATGAGTTGTCTTTTTAGAGTTCGAAAATCTCTTATACAACAGCTTTGTCCGTCCGTCCGTCTGTCTGTTATACAACTTTCAACTCAAGAACCGTAAGAGCTAGAGACTCGCGGTCAACGCCATTCGACTCAGCATAGTAGATATACCCCGAAATGACTATGACCTTTGACCTTAGACCTCAAGGTCACGTGATACCATTTTTTTGAACGATTTACGGCAATTCCTTGCCGTTTCTCACTTTTTAAAATGATGTGTCCATCTCTTGTCGTGTGTCGTAACCTGTTCCTGCTTATTTCTGTGTGGCGTCGCAACAGATATATTCACATCACGCCAGCATTGATTTCAGGTCCTACGTAATAAGAGGCGAGCTTATCTGTCGCTTATCGAGCAAAGATCCAGATTCCGGGTTGCTACTGATATCTTAAAAGAAATACCTACCTTACCACCGCATTACTCGAATCGGGTATCTAACCGTAAACCTCACACACTGTAGCCGCCGCAATCACGACCACTGCGAGGCACCGAGATAGCAACACCATAAACAAGGTTTGTAAAATTGATGATGTACTCACCAATCTGTGGCCTCCAATTCCTGTTCTCTTCGTGCGACAGGTTCCCTGGCTTCAGCACCCTGGGCGGCTGCACGGCGCCCTCTAGCCGGCGCGCCGGGAACTCCTTGTCGTACGAGGGGTCGAGGAACCTTACACACACCACGTAGTTACCGACCACGGGTTTCAAGCCGATCACCGGTGATGGTAACTGCCTGTGCGGACAAGAATATTACAATGAAACAAAGCCTCCTTTTGTCTAAATATACGTTCACCTCACAAAAAAAAACAACAATTGTAGAGCGACTACTGCGTATAGTTTGATGGGACGATAATACAAGATGATTAATGAGAGTTCAGGTTTATAGCCAACAGCTTTACGTACTTTCCAACGGACATACATATATACAAACAGATGGACAATTTAACTAATTTAGTTTTAAAGTATAACAATAAACTTATTTTAATTGTTTTTACTTTAGTTTACCATAAAAGTTATTGTAAAGTAAATTTATTAAACTGAAAATAGTATGTTAGTACTTTTTCACTCGAAACACAAGTATAACCTAGTTCGAATAAATATCAATAAGTGTATATGTAATTGTAAAAATGAGGATATTCACGAAATAAATAAATTATAAAATAAAATATAGATAAACGATATCAAATACTTACCATTAACTGCCTAACTCAGGAACTTACAGTCTTATATTTACATATTTAAAATAATAATCCACTTTAGAGAGAATGCTGCTGTCCTTCTGTGAAGCCAATTCTACAATATCAGCCTAGATAAAAAATTGTCTGATTAAGATCCTTCTCTACTGCAAAATTTCTATATCTTCTCTTCTCTCTAGCCTTTATTATTCCCAAGTCACTTGGGGTCGGGTTTTCTGGTCTAACCGGATTTGACTGGATATCAGTTTTTATATAAAAAGACTGTTACTTGACTTCCGCAACCTAAAGGCTAACGATACCCTAAAGGTAGACCAGTGTCAGGATATTATAGGGTACTAGGGTACGGTGACTTCCCAATAACGAGTGCCATAGATGTCCATGGCAGTCGGGACCGACGGCTTAACGTGGTCTCCGGGGCATGGAGCAGGCGATAATTGTCAATCAATACGCACATCATTTCGAAAAGTCATATAACTTCCGAAAGTCAGAGGTGCATTGCATTGCAGTCTGTTGGTCTCCCCACTGAGCTATCGCTGCAAAATTCCTACATCATGGTGGACAATTTAAACCGTATGGGAATCGACCCTTTTGTCAGTGTAACATCAATTAACCTAGCAGTAGTCAACTGCGGGTAGTCGGACAGGTCTCTACATTCACGGGCAGGTCCAGCACGCTGGTGAGGTGTACTCACCCGCCGATGATGACGTTGTCTGCGCTGAGCAGGACTTCGCCGGTGACGCCCTCGGAGCGGTAGGGCTCCCGCTGCAGCGCGTCCACGAGCGCGCGCACCCTGTGGCCCGCACTCGTGTACAGCCCCAGCAGGAACTCGTAGCTCTTGTTCCCTGTACCCACGTATAGGCGGTCGTGTCCGCGGATGTTGCGTTTTTCTGTAAGAATACTGTGTGTAATAATTGCGTCGGGATCACCACTGAGGAGGAAGAAGGTCTGATGTCCCTCCAACATAAAGGGAGGATCCTCCGACCAGACTGAGTGATCGTGCCTGGTGTGCCGTGGCCCGACGGTTGATGTTGGGAACTTGTATATATACTTAGTCGCTTTGTAAATATTATTTGTACGATTCAGCATCGTATGACGTCATTTTAAACGCTTATTGTATATAGCGCCATCTGTTGGATGTAGTTTGAACTTCTCCATCTGTGCGGAGTCGCAACAATACAGTCATTAAAATAGGTATTGAGGTAACTCTATATATTTAGATTTCAATAGCGCAGCAATAGTGTATGTGACTGCTGTGTATGGTCTCAGATATCCAAATTTTTTAGTAGTAGCACGAATTCTGGAACTGTGCTCATAGACAGCAATAGACTCTTCGTCTAATACTTAGGCTTAAAACCATACCTGTTATTTTTAAGTATATTTTATATACAATCAGTCATAAACTGTGTCCAAATAAGATAAGTGTATCATAAGATTGAGTGTATCTCCTTTCGGAGTCAGCTACTAATTGTGAAGTTTTTATATTCGTTCCAATTATTATAAGGTACAAGACCTCTCTGTCGTGTTGCAAGCTTTGATCGCAACAGCTGGATATTCTAATGTTTGGCTAACCTCTTATTGTAATTAGCAGATTTGTATTTATTTCAGAATTAGTAAGTAATCATGGCATGTCTTATAAAGTTGTAGGGTGTATAAATATAGGGCGAAGAATTGACCCCTGAGGTACGCCTGCTTTAGCCTCACGGTGAGATGATGTGATATTACCACCAATACAACCGGTAACATCGATTTGATAGGTTTGATGCTAGGAGCGCTTAAAATATAATAGTTGTGCGAAACATACTATTTTATCTTACAGAGTAAACCTGTGTTCGAGACTATCAAAAGCCTGTTGGAAGTCTAAGAATGCCGCAATATTGTTTTAGTTCAAATGTATTTTTTATTATGTTACAAACTCGTTTTTTTTTGTCATCAACTCCCGCACTAGAAATAAATCGTGTGTCGCGGGGGACTTTACAAACATTCAAACAACGAACACAAAGAACATCCAGACTCGGAACAACCATTTATGGATCACACACATTTTTGTTCCGTGTGGGATTCGAACCCACAACATTCGGCGCAGTGCCAGTGGCGAGGTGAGCACTTAAACAACTACGTCATCAGTGCAGTTAAAAGAAAAAATATGGACTTGTTCTATAGTCAAGTGTAGGCGAAATCTAATTTCAAGGTCGGGGAATCACGTTGCTTTCTTTTAACATGATTTTATGCAATTTCTCGGCATATAAGTGAAGTATGTGTACATACTCTCGGCCTCAGTGAGCTCTTCGTAGTAGGGCTCGAGCGCGCGGAACAGGCGCTCCTCGTCGACGAAGGGCAGTAACGCGACGCCCTGCCACGCGAACTTCTTGCCGTTCAGGTCGATCTTGAAGTCCGTCGGGTAGAAGTCGATTATCTGCGAGAACTGAACAACAACATAGATACACTTAGTATATTATTACTAGCTTTAGCCGCTTCAATACATTTTACAAATAAAATAAAGCCTATGTTACTCGGTGATAATAGAGATTAAAATGGTAAAATAATTTGTGAAATCGGTGGAGTAGTATTTGAGTAAAATCATTACAAACAAACAAACAAAACATCAAATCTTTACTCTTTATAATATTAGTATAAATTGCAGACAATCCTTATGGTAAACCGTACAACAATAAAAACCACCATCGTAATCAGTACCAGCCTATATTTGACGGTTAAAAGTGGTATACTATTTACAACTTGCGTAATGTGACGTGCAAGCGTGAGATTTATAAAAAGCAATATATTTGGTTTTCCTAAACTTTAGTGTCAGTAAGTTTGTGTACAACAGCGACAATATTTTACCCTGAATGTTTCCTATGAATTTTCTTGAAAAGTATAGCATAGCAAACAATTTTGGCATTTGGTATAGATAGCTCTTGTACGTCATTGTTGCTACAAGAACACGCCCTTGTGGAACTCCAACGTTAATTTCAAGTGGTTTGCTGATATTTGGAAGTACTTTCACAAATTGGTGACGATTTGAAAGATAACTACGGAACCAATCTAGAGCAACTCCTCTCACTTCTTTTTATTCAAGTTTGTGTAGTAGTATTAGTATAGACACAGTATCAAACGCCTTGGCAAGATAGAGGAAAATTCCAAAGCAGCAATCGTTAAAATAATTTTAAAGTATACTTACTGGATCGCTCATGAGCTTGGCCCAGGGCTTGGGCACGTGCTGTGAGCTGGCAGCCGGGAACACACCCATCAGCTGCTCCAAGGGACGGAACTGGTGCAACAAACATACATTCATATTATAACATTTATAAGCATAGTTGTAGCTTGTGGCCGATCATGAGGATTTAAATTGCCAATGATTCTGACAGTATCATTAAGAATACAGCTTCTGCAAAAGCTGTGTTATAAGAAAACATGTAACTTTAAAATTTTGTAGGCAATCTCTGAAGATCAAACAAACAAATTTTCAAAATAATGTCCAAGGCACTGACCGGTTGCGTCCCCTCCTCGAACTTGGTGGAGAGACCACAGATGTTGACGAAGTCGGAGGCGAAGGGCGCGTAATGGTATGGGAAGTACCACTTCCAGCTGGCGCAGCCCTGGTAGTAGTAGCGCAGCACCCAGCACAGGCCCCGCACGTACTGCAGCGCCACGCGGTACCTGGGTACATACGCATATTATACAACTGTGAGGTGCTACATCTTGCGTCTTCACTCGTGGAGGTTAGGTTAGGTTAAATTAGTAACAGTACTTTTTTCAAGATGAATTTTTGAAATTTCATAATTATCGATCGAGTATTTAAGGCGTAGAAAGGCAACAAATAAACAAACTCACATTCGCATTTATAATATTAGATAAGATATCAGACCTGTATAAAACAAACTGATCTATTGTTGGTATAGATCTATTCTAAGTACGGGAACGGCTTGAAGACAGAATAATCTAGAATCGCTATCATTATTTTAATATATTTTTATTTTCTCTGTAATCGTAACATAGATTTATTACAAGTATTATACTTACCAAACATAATTGTTTCTGCCAAAATTATTGAATATATTATGTCATCGATACTTTGACGGCCCTAAAATTACGTTTCGTTTCATTCATAATTTATTCTAAATTCTTTTCCAAAAACCTAAGGATAGTTTAGTAGCTTTCTATAAATGCCATTTATAACAGTAATTAAAAGTCAACTTGACACGCGCATAGTAACACTTGCCCGTGGAAAACGATCACAAATCCTCCCTAGTTGTTATGCTTAGACTCATAGTTGACCATGTTAACCCATGGCAATGGGGCGGGTTAGCAAAGTTTCCTTGCAATGTTTTCTAGCTATAGACTCAAATACTTGTGTAGTGTGTGGTTACCTGAACTCAAGGTTATCCCTGGCGACCTCGAACTTGCTCTCGTAGTAGCGCTCCTTGAACCCGTCCTCCCACAGCCGCACCTCGTCGTGCGCGTCCTCATCTTCGTCCAGCCGCGCCGCCTCCGCGGACCGCTTGTGGCCGCGAGGACCTGACTGCTCGTCTTGCTGGAACACATTATAATAATATTTATTTATTATTTATTATACAAACATGTGATCAATAGTAATACATTAGTAATTATTCTATTTCTTATGAAAACTCATCTGTACTTCGAACGACAGCGCTCATCCCAAATAATATGACTCTATGCTTTAGGAGATTACAAACACTATGATGTACATAAAAATAATTAATTAACATGAGAAAATTAAAAAGAAAATAATGATAATATAAAACTTTGTGCTGCTATATATTCAAATATAATACTAGATATATATTCTGCTTTCGATTCCGTAATACGGGTTTGTGCTTGTAGCGTTTCCACACAGAGCAAGAAAATACGATACATGATAAGAGATGGCGCTATAGTCAATTACATATGCTGTAAAATCCTGAATCTCGCAAACGAAGTTTACACAGCTATTTAGTATATATACAAGTTCTCGACATCAACCGTCTAGTTGCGGCTCGACGTTTACAATCACACAGTCTAGTACGAGATCCCCTTTAGAGGGACTTCAGACCACGTAACTGCCAGTGCTTATACGGAATTAGTATTTTAAATGCATTTAAGAATCTCAGAGCCGATTATAATAAAACTCCAAAAAAATATCGTTGCAGTTCCAACGCGTACTTAGAACATTCACCTAGTATACGCACCTAACCGAACAGTGTTATTATGCTCTCTGTAAGATAAATCATAATAGCCAGAGTCTGGAACAATGCCGGGAGACAGAAATATATCCAACATAATTATAGTATACCTTTCGATAGTTGTTTTACATCTCTGTTCCACCATTAGAGGAAGGTTTTTCGTGAAAATATTAAGTTACACAACACGCGAATTAAACCTGCCGTCTTTAGAATAATAATAAGCAAATTTTAAACTATAGTCATAGGTAAAAAACGAGTAATTACCGCAGGTACACTGTTCATTCCAGCGAGGCGAATGTTCGCGGCCTCCCGCCGGACATTCTCTAATGGACGCGACTGTTGTTGTTGACCCACCGCCTGTATGAAACAAAAAACATATTAAGACATTAGTATATTATTAATGCAAATAAAAGTTTAAAACTATAACCCGATTACGTTAAAAAGGGATCTAAAACGGAAGAATTTAAAATTTATGTAGCCTATGTCACCCGGGCCATTATTACGAATCTATTGACACCTCATTCATTAAAATCGGTTCAGTAGTTTAGGCGCTACGGTGGAACATACAAACATACATACCCAGACTGCCAAAATCATTACCCTTCCTTTTGGCTTCGCCGTAGTTGGGTAAAAAAGAGAAGAAAGGAAAGCAGGAAATCTCTCTATATTTGTTAAGTTTGCATAGTTCTGGCAACGGTTTTGATAAACATTAATGTCGTTCCCAATTGTAAATAAGTTACCAGTTGGCGACTGGCGATAACACTAGTGTAGTTCAGATAGTTTTGGCGCTAAAGTTTGAGCAGGAAGCAAATAGGTCGGGCGATTACTCACACCACCAATCGCACTGCTTTCGAATTATACTTAAACTAGTATTTCGCGTGGTTGCGGGGTCGCGAGGATCTTTCCCGTTTGCTGTACACCCCGTACAGCGAAGGGGAAAGGTCAGACAGTTTGATTTAATAATTTAATTTAGTTATAGAAGTAGTGACCCCCGGTGGCCTTGAAAATGACCTTTTCTGGAAAGATATCGTCGACCTCAATGACATTTATTTGAACACACCCCGCCTATTTCTAACCATTTCGGAGATATTAGAGGTCAAAGTTTGTATGGCATCCATGTTTTTTTGTATGGAAAGCAAATTTGTTTTTCGCCACTCCTAAAAGTTGCCAGGGTTTTGTGAAGATTTTGTTCGAGAACGACTCGCGTAGATATCAACGTTTCCGAGATACGGTCGGGTACCACCACCAAGAGCTGACCTTCCGAAGATCAGGCATTTTTCCCGGGCTTTTGGAACGATTCTCTATACGACGCTATATTTACTTTTTCCTACGACTCCCCCTTGTATGACTTCTATTTCTCTAAGTGAGTGAGTGAGTGGTAAATTAAGTTTATATATGAATACTAGCTGTCTCGACAGACGTTGTCCTGTACAGGCGAAAAAAAAAAACAAATCTAAACCATCCCCGAATCCACTTGAACAGACACAAAAAAATCGGTCCAGCCGTTTAGGAGTTCACTGTCAATACACGTACAGAAGAATTATATATATATATAAAGAAAAGATGAATGAATGAATATTACAAAAGTATGAGTAAACTTCACTACGTGTACAGTCGCTGCGTACATGATCATAGATCATACAATGTTCAATGTACTAAGATCAATTCCCGTGTCGCGGGGACTTTACAAACATTCAAACAACGGACACAAAGAACATCCAGATGTAGAACAACCAATTTGTAGATCATACAAATTTTTGTCCCGCCTGAGATTCGAACCTACAACACTCAGCGCATTAGCAGTGATGAGGCGACCACTTATCCAGGCCATCAAAAGTAGCGATAGCTCAGTGGGGAGACCAACAGACTGCAATGCGAGGGTCTCGGGTTCGAACCCACGTCGCGCACCTCTGACTGGCGGAAGTTATATGACGTTTCGAAATGATGTGCGTATTTGTTTATTTTTTTTTCCTCGTCAAAATGACCACACTCCGCCTAATGGAGCAGTCGTGTGGTCTAAGAGCAGTGGCCTCCACATCGTCCTCATAGCAGCCGAGGCGATGTTGAGGTCTCTACTTTGACGGCCTGAAAAGGTGCTTTTTCACGCCCCGCTTAAAGGACCCAGGATTGAACGAAAAAGGAAACACGTGCCTTGTCAGAGAATTCCATGCCTTGATCGTTCGGCAGAGGTATGAGGACCCAAACTTGTCGGTACGCACTCTAGTCGACCCTCGATCGACGAGTCGACGATTGACAAATATCGCCTGCTCCGTGCCTCGGAGAGCACGTTAAGCCGTAGGTCCCGGCCTGTACTGACTGGCCCCCACACAAGATAAGATAAGATACCCAGGCCATCTGTGCAATTATGCGCATACAGTTCCAAAGCTAATATTTTTGGTGAATATCTATATATTAATACGTGAAACAAAAACTTTATACCCCTTTTTACGAAAATTGCGCGGACGGAGGAGTATGATATTTGGCACAGTTAAAGTTTATATGAAGAAGTAGTGACGAATCCTAATATTTATATAAAATATGCATTCGAAATACATTCAATTAATTAAAAAACACTACACGCACACAACCATGCATTTGACACACGCAGTCGAAGCGCGTAACTATGGTTACATATATCAATTATAATGACATATATCAGCAATATCTTACAGGCAAACTTTGGTCGAATTTCGAGCACTAGGCGACCGCTAATTCTAGACAAATGAGCAAGTTTTCTTTTTGTTGTTGACATCCAAGTGGTACAGCTGCGATAGTGGGAAACCGTTGGACTGCCACGCAGAGGTCTCGAGATCGAACCCAAGGCGCGCATCTCTGACTTTTCGAAGTTATGTGCGTTTTAAAATAGTTAATTATCGCTCGCTTTAACGGTGAAGGAAAACATCGTGAGGAAACCTGCATGTCTACAAGTTCTTAATAATGTTCTCAAAGATACGTGAAGTCTGCACTGGGCCAATGTGGTGGACTACGGCTTAACCCTTCTCAAACTGAGAAGAGGCCCGTGCCCAGCAGTGGGACAGTTTAGTACAGGGCTGGTATTTTTATTATAAGTAGTAAAGAAAATTCTTGTCGAATAAATCTTTGCAAAATATAGTCACCTGCGGCGCAAACTGTGTCTTCTCTAGGAGTCCAAAGTTAGGTCTCTGCTGTTGTCTCCGCTTGGCCTTGTCGCGCGCCTTGAAGTTGAGCTCGTTCTGGTGGCGGCGCTTGAAGATCTCGTCTTCCATGTGGCCCAGCTCCGTCATTATCACCTGCACGCGCTCCAGCTTCACATCACCCGAGTCCGTGATCCAACCCTGGACGCAAACCGACATGTATTAAGTTTATGACCATATGACCATGTTAGTACAAATACGTCAATTTGGCAGCTACGGAACCGGTAATGGTTATGAGCAAATCCCGGATCCGATTCTCGCAGGTTAGTTAAAATATTATACAGCTTTCTAGTTAGGAAATGTTCAGTATCAGTAAACAATCTGGTAATGTGCCCAGCAGTCGGCAATAGACTCGCCTCCTAGCCTCCTACTAAGTGGGTACTAAAATCATTACTAGCGAAATGGTTATCATTCACTAATGGTTTGTCTTTCTTTTCGTGTGGTTAGTGGCTAACCTGTTGTCAAGAGTTAGTTATTCAAGCCGGCCGTAGGCCTCTGCCATGGCTTAACGCCTGCTGGCAATTTGGCAATAACCGAGACCGACTTTTTATGTGCCCTCCGAAGCACGGAGACGCTCAGATGAAATACCACTAAGCGGTCACCCAACTATAAACTGTCCGCACCCAACGTTGCTTAACTTCGCTAATCGTTTACCAATCAGTGAGTGCACACAACACAACTTTTTTTTTTTTTTTTGATTCCCAGGAAAAAATGCTTGATGCACTACCCGCCGGCTAGGGGACGGCACCGGCGGGGCGTGTGGGACTCACCAGCCTAGTGCTGGTATACCCACTAAAAAAACCTGGGGTGTTCCTTCTCTCACCCAATGGGGGGGGCCTGTTGGGAGTCTAAAAAGATTCATCCATAGCAGGCCCCCCCGTGTGGGTGCCGGCCGGGTCAATGGGACCCGACCTCCTCTCGTCCCCGGGGGAGAGCATTTCACAGCTCTCCCCTTTCGACGTTAGAAGGCGCGCGGGAACACCGCGCGCGCCCTCTATGGGTTCTTACTCACGGGTGGCAGGGCCCCCTGAGGCCTTGCCACCCAGAACCCTTAGGTGGGGGGCAGGAGAGCGACATAAGCGCGTCTCCTGCGCCCCCTCCTCCGGCGGCGGATGTCCGGGGCGTAAGGATCTTCCTCACGCCCCCGCTCCGCCGCCTCATTGCGCCCCAGCACCTGTCGTCGCCGACCACCATGGATACGACGGTCGGCAACGTGAGGTCGGGGCCAATCACGGCGACCAGGGCACAGCGCTCCTCGGCCCACGCCGGACACTCCTCCAGCTGCGCCGTGTCCCGGTCGCACGCACAAAACACAACTAGCTCAAGCTCTGCTTAGTTTGGGCTAGATGGTGTTGTATGTATGTGGTAAAATGGAATATTATTATTATTATATATTTACTCTTGAAGTAGGCAACAGTGGCGTAGAAAATAATATAGCACAGTTTTTAGATTTTTTTACACATTGTCCACATTCGTATTCTTACCGAATCGGGGGACTTTAAAAATATAGAAACAACTGATACCACAAATTTCTTAAAAGACACAATCTCAATGATACTCTAGAATCGCACCCTCACAGTCAACCAAAAAAAGAGTCACTGTTAAATCACAACACTAAAAACGCAGTAAAAATAAATAGGTACTATTACAAAACTCTCACCTTAGTCCTATAAACACACTTTTTATACAAATTCACGAGCCTATCCACAGCTCCTTCCCGAATCTCAAGACTGGGCAAATGTGGCAAGAAGTCATTGCCCACAAAGAAGCACATAAACACCCAGTCGTCTAGCGCCCTCTCGAAGTCATAAGGGAACGGCAGGTCAGGCATCTGCAGTTCCTTCTCCAAGTACTCCCGGAGGACGGTTAGCCTCACGAAGATGAAGCTGTCCTGGTTGCCGAAGGCTGGGTCAGCACGCACTAGGGCGGCGTCTGGAGTCGTGCCTGTGCATTCCTTCATCTCGTGACCTGGGGAAGAAATGTAAATAGATATTAAGTGTATGCAATACTCAGTGTATAATCAACGGAAGAACTCTGAACAAAAAATGTTTTACATAATTTATAATATTACTAGCTTTTGCCCGCGGCTTCGTTTGGGAACAGCAATTTTTCTCTGGATGAAAAGTACCCTACATACTTTTCTGTACCCCTGACAACGTGTATGTGGAATTTCATGATGATCGGTCGAGTAGTTAAGGCGTAAGTAACAAACAAAATCAGATTCATTTTGTTATATTAGGATTTAAAAAGAACAATTTCTTTGTTTGTAATCCATAATATTTGAAATTTCTGAATCAATTTGATAAGATCAATAATAATTATTAGTATAAAGATTGATAATTGAGTTATCATTACATTCTGAATTGTACTGCTGGTTAATCCTAATATACTTAGAAAGATATACCCTGCAATACACATATATGCAGCCAAAACAGATTCTCTTAAAAAGAAAATGGTGTCTACTTACCCAACTGCCCACAAACATCACAGGGCCTGGGTTTGTTTGGCTTGAACTCCTCACGGATGATGGTGAAGTTCGGCTCGTGGGTGGCGAGCCCCAGCATGATCAGGTCAGCGTCGGCTCCACACAGCACGTGCTGAGTGTTCGGGTCATGGTCGGGCTGCACTGAAATGGTAACGCAAATTGTAAGGAACACTGTTGAAAGTCAATGTTAGGTGGCAAACAGTAACTATTGCCTAGTGGGATACCATTGGACTGGAGCTCTTGAATCTGATCCTATTGCACGCACCTCTAACTTTTCGAAGTTATGTGCGTATTAAATAATGGCTCGCTTAACGATGTATTTCCCATCGCGAGGAAACC
Source organism: Catocala nupta (assembly GCA_963675205.1). Lineage (NCBI taxonomy): Eukaryota > Metazoa > Arthropoda > Insecta > Lepidoptera > Erebidae > Catocala > Catocala nupta. The sequence goes on from OY776087.1 coordinate 1,240,490, forward strand.
TGCATGTCTGAGAGTTTGCCAAAATATTTTCGAGTATATGTGAAGCCGCCAACCCGCACTGAGCCAGCGTGGTGGACTGTGGCTTAATTTCTCATACTGAGAAGACGTCCGTTCCCAGCAGTGGGTGTGTTTATATATCTACTAGATATTATTATATAGCAGACACAAATATATCTTTTTTGTTCAGGCCATGAATGGCGCAATGGTTCATGTCAACATTGCCACTAGGGGTTGTGGATCCGATCATCTCATAAAAAATAAATATTGGTTCCGAATCTGGTTACTCTTGGTGTCTGTTGTTTAAATGTTGATAAAGAGAAAAAGAAAATAATATGTTACCTCTCTGTCGTCGGATGTAGTCCATAATCTTATGTTCCCCCTCACCGGGCACGTTGGCGTCAGACAATATCACCTTGATGCCTTTCCATCCAGGGTCGTTGTTTAATCTGTACATATAAAGCAACATATTTCAGAGTGGAAGAAATTGTTGTTGCCCAACATTTGATGACGATATAAACCTAACTCGCCAAGGAGAGTACTACCTGTTTAAATCTTGTCCAACCTCTTCTAAAATTAGACTAGATAATTTTGACTATCACCATGACTCATGCAGGTGAGACGACAGTCTTTACGCGGCAAAACTGATATTATGGCGAATCTGACAAGACTGATAGCCGGTTTCTAAAATATAATGAACGACATGACAAAATGATACTGATAATTCAGTCAGCCAATCACAAAACTTGACATGTATTAAATATTTTATGTAGTGATTTGCCTTTCTGATACCGCGTGTTAGAAATGATGATAAAAGATTGGATTGAAGTCACAAACCTGTCATGTATATAATAATGCAGGCACTTGCTGAGCCTGTCCATGAACGGTGTCCCAGGAGTGATGCAGTTGGAGTCGAAGTGAGCTTCCTTCGGCCTCTCAGGGGGCAGGTACGCGCCCTTAACCTGCAGCTCTGAGCGGATACGGGCCACCTCCTCAATCTTCTCCTGAGTCTCCTTGGACGCACGGAAGCGACGGGAACGCTGCTGGTTCATCTTTGCTCTTGGAGCCTGATGGAAAAAAGCTAATGAAAGACCATTCTAACAAGGCATATAAATCTACCTACTTACCATTCTCATGTAGATACTCAGAGATCTGCGACGAAGCCTCGATCGTGCTGCAAGAGGGCAGAAAAGCACCAGAACGAGGAACGCAGGGCTGGTCGACACGACGAAATTGGTCACGCAGCCAAGTGCAACGTATATTGCTTGCATTTTATTATTTCTCCATACCAAATTATTGCCTGACATAAAGTTTCGAGCGTATGTTAGGTTAAATTATTTACGCTCAATAAGATCCTGGATGACAAAAGGGACTACAATTGCGGGCGAATGGTCTAAGATATGATCAGTATTTATAGTGTATAGTGCGAAGCACAGTGCGTAAAATTTTTATTTTATCTATTTTTCATGCTATGCATGTTATAATAAAATTAAATCATATCAGTTTATGTCTGTAAAAGCTAATCACCATAATTGCAGAATTAATTTGAATATGCATTTCATTGATCTATTGAGATAAGCTGGGCTTAAAATTTAGTATCTGTTTAATTTTAGACTTAGACTTCAAAAAGGCATTCGACACAGTGGATAACGATGTCTTACTGGGAAAGCTAGCAGATGTGGGTTGTACGCCACACTTATTACAATTCTTTTTCAGCTATATGCAGGACCGTCAGCAGTATGTTGATTACAATGGGTACGTGTCTGAGCCATACTTCACTAGATCCGGCGTGAGTCAGGGTAGCAAGGGTGACATTGATAGAGTGGTGAAGTGGAGCCATGACAATAAGCTATACTTCAATGTATCCAAATGCTCGATAATATCCTTCACTCGTGCGCGCAACCCTGTCTGCTATGAGTACAAAGTAGAGGCGACAGTATTACAGCGAGTTACAAAAGTACGTGATCCAGGGGTACATCTTACTCCAAATCTTACGTTTCGCGAACATATCGTAAACATATGCAAAAAGGCGTACAGAAACCTCGGGTTCGTACTTAGGCATTATACGGTGCACTAGTCAGGAGTCATCTGGAGTATGGTAGCGTTATATGGGCTCCATACGAAGCCAAGTACTCTGTCATGCTGGAACGTGTACAGAACAAGTTCACGCGCCACTTGTACTGGAGACTGTATGGGGTATACCCGTTATACCCGTTGATGTACCCCACACTTTTTGTACTCGGTATGGTGGGGTACAATAAATTGAGGGTGCGGCGACAGTTCACACTAGTCGTCTATCTAATTAAATTACTCCACGGAAGGAACACAATCCTGAAGTACTGCAGCGCTTGAGATTTTGTGTTCCGGACCGCTACGTATGGAGGCGCCGGCTTCCGCCACTGCTAGCCGTGCCAGCTGGCAGGACCAACCTACTGGCCAAAACGCCTCTGACGCGAGCAATTAGTACGATTAACGAAATCCAGAACATTATAGATATATTTGCGTGTCAGTTTAGAGAACTCGCAAAGATTATTTTACACATATTATGTTATAGGATAGAGTCGTTTTAGGTTAAGTGAAAATGTTATGTGCCATATTACTGTATTGTTATTTTCTTAATGTTAAATTTTTGTTGTGTCTATAGTGTTTAAGTTATTTGTTTTGTAAATATATTATGTTATATTTAAAATGCCTCACTAACGCATTAGGATAAGTGTCCTGTAATGTTAGTAGTAAGAGTTTGAGAGAATAAATAAATAAATAAATAAAAATAAATTTCAATTGCCTGAAAAATAAATAGGTATCTAAATTTTTTTATTCATATGTGCACTCTTCATGCATTTGCAACCACCAACACAGCTAGTTGTTATCCAAGTAAAACAAAAATAATGGAGTAAGTCATAAACAAATTTTTAAATTAAGTTGTCTTTCCTGCAATCCATCTCTTTTTATGTAATTGTCTGGCATTTCCTCACTCCTTTGCATAGTAAAATAGATCCTCGCAATTCGTTTTGCTCTTAGTATACATAATTATACCTGCAGAAAAACCAGATGTCATAAATAATATAAAACTCTTACCACGCCATCAATGGCCATATACAACAGCTTCCTGGGCCTCACGATACGGAACAGTCGGTCAATGCACTCAAAGATAGCCACCATCATCTCATCCTCATCCTTGGGCGGCGGCTTGTCCTCAGGATGCGTGCAAGGGTGAATGATGCCGTTCATATCCAGGTACAGATTGTCGAACTCCACTCCATTGGGGTTGGGGAGGGAGGAGTCTATGAAGACCAGCTGGCCGTCTACATCTGTCGGCTGGAATGAATGTTTGAGAGTTAGTATTTTTTTATAAGTACTACTTTTCAGAGACATGCCTTTATAGAAATCGATAGCCCCTACCAACTACTCCAGAAAACAAGTGTAATTCTATGTATGTAAGTTCACTACAATGATTGCAAATAAGTTTATGGTCAGTCAGATGGTTACCGTAAAGCATTTACATCTTAACAACCTTTTAAAACAAGAGTTATTGCCCATCCAAAATTCTATGGATGAAGTAAAGGTATCTTATCTGTAGGCTATGTTATTAACAGGATTATATTTTTAAACAAAACACCCTATGTTACTCGGTGATAATATAGATTTCTAACAGCAAAAGAATTTTTAAATTAAGTCCTTTGAGTAGTTTTTTAGTTAAATCCTTACAAACAAACAAAAATCTAATCTTTCCTCTTTATAATATTAGTATAGAAGTATAGATAAATAATAAATCAGTTTATTTATAATGTGGACATAATTAATTATTTTTATAATAAAATTATTGGTACCATGGACAACAAAGAATCATTTATTTTATGTTCCAAATTATATCATTAGTATAATTATTTAAAATAGCTTAATCAAAGAGCTATTTCAACCAAAAAATGTGAAATCTTTAATTATTGTATATACTTAGTAAAAGGCAAATTTGAATAAACCATTTCTATAAAGTACTATCAAATAAAATTTTAGTAATTTTCATAAAACTAAACATATAATGTTAGAATATTGAAAAAAAACGTAATTTAAAGTATAGAGTCTAATGGACACTCTTTTCTATTGCCAGTTTTATTATTATTTCACCTGTATTGTCCCACTGCAGGGCATAAACCTCCCTCTCACTATTACACATCTCTCTTTTATGCACTAGTTTACACTTGTTTCTCTTAAAGCTTTATCAATATTGTAATGCTTGAATAAGGCCCTAAGTTATAAACACTTGTTATATCATTATAACACCTTATGTACACTTAGTTGACAATAAATGCTTTGAATTTGAATACTGCCCAAATAATCGCAATATTTTCACCATAGTCTGTCAGTCGCCATTTTAATACAATATACTATGTCATATGTGATGAGGTACCAAATCGTATCATAAGTTGGTCAAGTCTTATTAGGATTTTCTTTTAGTTTAGTTCTGGTAATCCGTCCCTTCAATGATAAATTGCTCATTATTTTACAGAATCTTAAAGCATAAATAACAGACAAAATGTGGGTATAACACACTTCCGCCAACTCAGAGGATGAGTTTAGGATGTATTTTATAGTTTTTTATCATGAATGCCAAGAATGATTGCATTACCTTTATGTTTATACAGTAAACTCAGTGCAATGACTGATAAACTTATCTCTTATTAGACAAGTTGAACAAGTTGCTCTATTCATATATTTAAGAAACAAATCCATTGATAACTAAACAGGTTAAATATTCAATCTGGAAAATTATTAAATACACCACTGCACTCTATGTATAATACACTCTGGGCTGGCTATCACACCTAAAGAAATAATTTCTTACAATTCAGACTTTATCATGTAAATTGCTGTAATAAATCTTAAATTCAGTTATAATATGGTAAGAATACAGTCAGGTTTGACTGGAAGGGACAGAGATACTGTATGGAGTTATTTTGATTGAAAACTCTGCTTGCCAACGTTTAACAAAGCAGTGTGTAAAACTAGTAACTAGTTTTGTAAGAATTTAAACATCAAAATATGGTAAGTGACTGTGATTGTAGCAATGTCCAAATTACTTTTATCAATTTTATGTTGTTACTTAATTATCTTAATAATTATTGTTACCATTGTTGATTCTTTTTTTATTTTATAATTAATATAAACATAAGGACAAGTTTATTAGGCTTTCAAATAAATGTGATCACATTAATCCTTTTTTTATTAAATCATGATTTTTATCATCACTGAATACAATACATTTATAATTTTAAAGTAATATAAGTCCTAAATCTTTAAGTAATATATAGCAGTTGGCTTTAGAAAGTGACCCTAATTACAACACTTTTGGTAAAGTATTTTACAAAATATTCATGCTCACATATTAAAACAACAATCTGAGCAAGAATGATAAAATTATAAAATTGATATCAAGACACATGATCATAAGGCTTTGTTTTTTAAATCCATTGTATGAAACACTAATAAGACAAATATCATCTTGCCACTTTTTGTCATACATCTCTATTGTAACATCTCCCCTGGGTTGTGTGCCGGTCAACAAATCCTAAATGATAACTGAGAGTTCTTACAACTCATGAAAACTCATAAAGATTGACCTTTTATGAAGAATCAGTAACTTCAAACTATGCAAGCTATTCAAATTTATTAAATCTTCAAGCGGCTTACAATACATTCGGTTGGTCACTAAGTATATGTACCTAAATTTAAAACCCTATGACAGAACTAACAATGGGGTCAATCATTGCATACTATGTTTTTATAGAAAACGTAAACCCCAACAGCGTAATATATACCAATGATTGTCTTATCAGAACTTTAATCATAACTATTATAAATACATTTTGGCGGGGTTCATCACCGCGGTAAATTAAATTCAATTGGTTTAGAAACCATAACAATACAAAAAAAAAATATGACCTTGGAACCATCGTATCGCAAAGGAATCAGTCGCTGCTCACTAGACCTATCATCTTCATTGTTGAGCTACAATTTCATTCAACAATAGAGCCAAAAATGCAATACCGAAAGCATCTATGAAAGACAACATTAAATTTATAGGTTATGTTTTACCCTCTGTTCCACACATTCTACGATGACACTCGGATATTTTTTACTCAACCAGCGGAAAAATGCTGGTACACCCATCTTGTTAAACACTTATAATACACAAATTGATTATTTCACTATTAATATTATATTATTTTGTCACGTATTCAATACAAACAAATTGACGCAGGTGCCATTTCAAGAGTGAGAGAGAGTAGGAAAAACAAATTGAGATAGCAACATAGAAAACTATAATAAAGAAAGAGATAAAAATCGTATACGTTTTGAAATTAATGTCTGAAATGCATGATATCTGGTTAGTATTGTGGTTGCTAAATACGTTTTCTACGAGAGTGAATGTTACGATGTGATTTCAAATTTTAATTCGCTTACAACACATATTATGTAACTTCTGTTCAAATCGATTCGGGATTGGATTTTCATGTTAGGAAAATCGTAATAGGCGTACGAAGTTTAAAAATGTAGTCGGTTTACAGGGGATGTAAAAACTATAGCTAGAGAAATGTCGATGTATACAGCTCTGGCTATCTCTTCGGGGATAAAGATGTGAGACTATACGGCTTTATTAAATAGGATAAGATTCTGCACCCGACAGAGCCGGTTTATCTATGTTTACAGCGAATTATGTAAGCGAAGCTTGTATTGTCATGCTACATTTTGATCAATATACTGTCATATTATAATGATACATCGAACTATAGAGGAAATAACAAAATAAATGTTACGGCTTTGAATGACGGATCCATCTTTCATCATCATCATCTCAGCCGAAATATCCATCTTTAAATGACATAAATATAAAAAGAATTTTAAGTTATTTAAATACTATCTACCTAACTAACAGGAAAGACAAGCGGGACCTTAAGTTTTACATTACCTATATGTGGCTTAATCCGGCCCTGGCACCAGAGCAACGTATTTATTTGAAATAAAAATTATTGAAAGCTAAGGTAAGTACAGATAAAGGTATGTACAGATTTTTATTTATTTAATTTTTATTATCATACAACATGACCAATAACATCAATTAAAGACAAAGCTAAAATATTAATTTAAATATTACATAAGATCGTCAGTGATTACTGAACATAATATCGGTTGTCAAATGTGACGGTTGACTGATAGTGATATCAGTGTTAGATGACTTAGATGTCAATGTCATGCCTTTGGTTGAAAGATTTTGCTGTTTTTATGGATAATGTACATAAAAATGAGAACATTTTGTTATATAAACTATTATAGAAAATTGTTTAAAAATGCCGGTTTGCGTCGATGCTACTCGAGTAGTGACGGAAGCGGCAAAAGTAATGTGGACAACATTCGAAATATTGGGATTTTAGCTCACATAGATGCAGGTTATGATTGTTCAACTTTAATTTATAATTATTTAACTGTATAATGCTTTGAAGCAGCAATAAAAATAACACTGCTCGCCCGGCCTGCCTGCCCTTTACTTAACAAAACAAAGAATACTAATATAGTATTATTTTATTCATTTTAATTTAATATATTATTTTTATATACAGTTTAAAATATTGAAATTTCAGGTAAAACGACGACAACAGAGCGCATGCTATTCTACTCAGGGACCATTAGATCTATGGGAGAGGTGCACCATGGTAACACAGTCACAGACTACATGGAGCAAGAGCGGCAGAGAGGAATTACTATCACATGTGAGTGTTTACAGTACAAATAAAATAGAAATTACGTGGAATATCCTAAACCCATTGAAGCAAAAGTGATTAATTATATTTAATTTAATTATATGGGTTTAGATATTTATTCTCATTAAGAATTTTATTATTATTTATTTACTTAACATGAGAACGTAATTATTACTAATACACAACAATATTACTTGAGAGTATACATATGAGAAGTATAGTTTCAAAACCCACTAAAATGATATCAGAACAAAAATAATGTTCCAATTGAATATGAAGCTCCTTTGTTGCTTCTATCGCATTGCACTGAGAGTTTTCAACAAAACCTACTAAAATTCTTAAATCAACTTACAAAAGTAGCTGTTTGTTGCAAACTACTAAAAGAGTCCATTTATATTATGTCTTTAAATGGGATTTATCTTATTTGGAATGGAATTTCGGATTTAGAAATTTTTTGAGATTTACCATTATTTGTAAATAGTAAAATAATAATGTGTTATATATAAATCAGGCAAGTAAATATATGTATATAAAACAAAAATATCAGTGCTATATGTATAATTCCCTGTCCCACTGCTGGGAAGAAATATTAAGAAAAGAATCATAAATAATAAAGTGGGACGGAGTGTTTGGAAATATCTTCTCCTAGACTTTTTTTTAAAATTAAACTACTGTATACGGATTTTACTGCGTTGTTTATTTAGCACTGTATTACAAAATTTTGAAAATATTACACTACTACTCATTTTATTTTACTAATTTATAAGCTAATAAAATAATTTAAACTATTAAATCTATTTATTTTTGGTTTACCCGACGTTTCGGTTGCTTTTCAGCAGCCATGGTCACGGGGAGACTAAGATGGTAGTTGTCTCAATGTTCCAGTGTAGTTATTTCAAAGTACCCGAACATAATTTAATTATTGGTGTTTCTATTTACTTAGAATGAGCTCAAAGTATCATGAAGTCTAGCTGTGGTTTGTTTCTTCTTTGGTTTGACTATTTGAAGTACTGGATCCCAAGCTGGTGGTACATTCCAACCATCTTCTCTATTGAAATTGGGATGTTTTTTGATTTCAATAGCCTCGCGAAGCATCCTTGGTAGGAATCGGTGTTCTTTAGTGAGAATCTGTGGTTTGTCAAATCCCAGGTAGTGGTTGGTCCCGTCCTAGACTCTTTGTATGGATCTAGAAAATAAACTAAATGTAACTTCAATAAACTACTACAAAAATCTAACATCCATGAAAAATCAATGATTTTGATTTAGACTTGCCAAACTTATTTTCAAGCCCTTCTTAATAAAACATTTTCATTGACTCCATACAGCCGCTGCAGTATCATTTCCCTGGAGAGATAGTCAGATAAATTTGATAGACACACCGGGACATATAGACTTCACCATGGAGGTAGAACAAAGCTTGGCTGTGCTAGATGGAGCTGTGATTGTATTAGATGCATCAGCAGGTAAGATGTTCTTTTTATTCAGGTTAAGCATATGAGTGTGTTGAATGAGAAAAAGCAGCATCTCCATACCACAGGCTGGTTCAACACAATGCAGACACATATGCATTTATAGATATGACCATATTTACAGATATTTTAGACCAAGTTTTCTGAAGGAATCTAACTAATATTTAACAAAGTTTTTCCCTATGCATATTCCATATTTTATTTAAAAATTCTAATTTTGAACTATTCATAATTAGGCTTATACCGTTAAGGTGTCTACACACACCTAATGGTAAGCTGTTACTGTGGGCTAAGGATGCATACAACGCCAAGTGTCACTCGGGTGTTCCTGAACCTACAAAAATGGAGTCATACTGCCAGTATAAGTGGATAAGACCTTTGAATGCGTTCACAGTAACTTCTCACGGATCCTGGAGATACTACTCACTTCAGAAACACAAACAAAGTTGGCACTGATCCTCAGTAAAGTGAGACTACTACCTTAAACAGCTGCTTCATTTTGACCGTTTTTTTTTCTGTAGGTCCTGTTCTCTTCTTCTGTTAAATTCTTCGATCTTAACATTTTTTTTTTATGCTTTATGTCGCAATGTGTTATGTCTTAATCTAGTAATTTTTCAGGTGTCGAAGCCCAAACACTGACCGTATGGCGTCAAGCCAGCGGCTACCGTGTCCCTCGGATCCTGTACCTTAATAAGATGGACCGAGGAGATGCCTCCGCTGCAGCCTGCGCCAAGTCTGTCAGGGACAAGCTGCAGGCTGAACCTCTACTCTTGCATACCGACCTTAGGCATGAAGACAGGCTTATAGGTAACTGCTACCCGCGGTTTTGCTCGGGACCAATACTTTATTCTGGATGCAAGGCACTCTATGTCCATTTGCGTACTCCTGACAACGTGCTTGCGTAAAGTTCATGACAATCGGTTGAATAGTTCAGGCGTGAAATAGAATTGATGAAAATATCACAAACTCACGTTCATATCCTAACTACTATTATAAATGCGAATGTGAGTTTGTTTGTTTGTTTTCAGATTTCAGAAAAAGTACTTTCACTAATGTTACTTTACCTACATTTACACGAGCAAAGCAGCGAGCATAATCTAGTATAAACTAGATTTTACTTACAGACAGTAGACATTAGTTAAGATATTCATAAGCTTACACTTATTTAACATCAACTTCGTCAATATTGCCATCCTATTCTTTCTTCTCTATCTATCTCTTTTTTATTCCCAGGTCTCATCGACCTACTAACGCTCGAAGAAGTCATATGGACTCAAGGTCGAGGCCGGAACTTCATCAGACGGAAGCTAACAGAAAAAGACGGTTACAAGTGGGAACAGGCCATAGGCAACCACAAGGAGCTCGTCGACACTCTGTCTAGTTTGGATGACCAGCTGGCAGAGACGATTATCACCCAAGAAACCCTAGATATTAGTGCCAAGGAGTTGGAAGGAGCTGTGCGAAGGTGTACCCTCGCCATGAAAGCATTCCCATTACTCTGTGGCAGTTCTTATAAGAATATTGGTGTCCAGACCTTAATGGATGGCATCATCTCTTATCTCCCCTCTCCACCTGAAGGCCATAAGTTATACAAGAGCTTTGGATCAGAGCTGGCTGCGAGAGCTTTTAAGGTGCAGCATGATGATCAGCGAGGCGTGTTGACCTTCATGAGGCTGTATAGCGGAGAAGTTAGTAAGGGACAGAAGATCTATAATCTGGGTCAGGATAAGAGTGAGCAGGTTGGTTATTATGAATTAAATTTACAAGTAATATGCATAATCGTTCTCATCTCTCTTCAAATAGACCACACCACAATATGTTTCAAGATCTATATCCCAGGGGACTTTATAAACATACAAATAACGGACACAAAGACTCACCCAGACTCTGAACAATCAATTGTGAATCATCAAAATAATTGTCTTGTTTGGTATTCTAACCCACAACACACACAAAGAATAGTGTGATTAGAGAGATTTCTAGAGAGAGCGGCATAAAAGTGGATATAGTGACGAGAATAGAAAAGGGTATGTTTAGCTGGTTTGGGCATGTAGAAAGAATGGACGAGAAAGGACTGACTAAGAAAGTTTTTAAGCTAGCGTGAATGGAACAGTCGCAAGGGCAAGACCTAGGCGAACGTTTCTTGATCAGATCGGAGACGTTCTGGATAAAGGCCAGGTTAAGAGCACCTTAAACCGGCGAGTGTGTATGAGGAATGTTATGAAAGTGAATGAAGCCAGAGAAGTGTGTCAGGATCGTAGCAAATGGAAATCCGTAGTCTCTGCCTACCCCTCTGGGAAACAGGCGTGAATGTATGAATCTATGTAACACGCAGTGCTCTGACACCAACGAGGCGACCGTTTCTCACTGCACATCCCGATCTAAATCATTCTAAACATGAGCCAGGTTATGAGTATGTGGGGTTCATTGAGAAGTTGTCTGTGTGGATACTCAAATGAAATAACTCGATATACTAAATGAATATATATATTGTCTGGTACCAGTTATAATTACTAATAAACATATTAGGCTACGACCTAACACTGTGGTTGCGGAGAGACGACTAAAATATTATTCTACGATACAGAGCTATATACTGACGATACACTTAGCTTACGCTCTTACCGTGACAAACTATGCATACGCTCCGTTACAAGTATACTAAACTGATTTGTAAAAATGAAGAATGTAATAAAATGGTTCTTCAAAAAGGGCGTTAAAAGGTTTTTGCAAGGTCGGCAACGCGCAAGTGATGCCTCTGGTATTGCAGGCGTCGATAGGCTACCGTGACCACTTACCATCAGGTAGGCCGTATGCTTATTTGCCACCTTAGTTGTATAAAAAGAAAAAAAGCCGGCAAGTGCGAGTTGGACTTGCCCACCGAGGGACCCGTACAAATTTGATGGTACATATTATAAAAAAAAATTGTCATTGCATAAGGACCCTATTTTTTATGATTTTATTACAAAGTATAGTTTTCAGATTTTCCCTATACTTGTAGTATAAGACGGTATTACTTGCCAAATTTCATAGTTCTAGGTCAACGGAAAATACCCTATAAATTTTGATTCCCTTGAGAGTGTCGAAATATACGTTTTTTTGCGGCATAAACGGCCGTATCTTTTTTCACGTTAACTTAGAAGTTTGATATTTTCACAGCTTCAAGGATCTGTAGACCTGAGTATATCGTTTTAATTTTAACTCGATACCTCTACGCGTTCCCGAGATAAAGGGTCTTGACAGACAGACAGACGAGCGGACGGACAACAAATTGATCCTATAAGGGCTCCGTTTTTTCCTTTTGAGGTACGGAACCCTAAAAAGGAATGAAATAAGGCTCCAGCTATTGCCATATCTTCCAGGTTCATACCAAGTGGGAATCTGGTCTCAGTCTACCCTTATAAACGAGAAGGATCTAGAAGTTTACTGTTAACATTTTTATTTTCGTCAGATAGGCGCATTGTACGTGGCGCTAGCGGATGAGTATAAGCCAGTAGAGAAAGTGAGTGCCGGGAATATCGCAGTGGTCAGCTCTTTGAAGGTAACGTGTTTTAATATCTAAATAAAATTTAATAATGTCAGTATTTTTATAGTATTTCAATATGCTTAGATGTTGTTGGCTTATGTTTAGATGACAGTATAATTCAGAACTTTTAGATAACTTGCAGCCCCAAAATAATTTGTTCTTGCATTGTTTATATATTGCCAGCTATTTAGAATTGGAGGGGATTTTTATAGAGGATTCTTCATTACCTATTATTACATAAGTGTTTGTAATACACCACGTGTCGGTTGGAATACATAGTTTATTTATTTATTTAGGACCACCAGCGATTACAACAACAATACAACGAAAATAATGTGTAATGTGAGGCTTATGTCAGTTGTCTTTTAAGTCGGCCACAGCGTGCACAATTAATTGAGCTTAGTGATTAAAAACCAAGAAAGAAAGAAAATGCAATAATTATATCCAAGAGGTTACTTCAACTTACAAAATACATATACATATGACGGAAAGTAAATATCAAATAACAGTTTAAAAGAAATATTATATTACATAGTGTCACCGACATAGAAATTCATAGAAACGTAGAAAATTTCGCCTGCTGTCGGTGTGATTGCCAAAACGCGAATATTTTTCAAAATTTCTTTTGAGCAATTTATAATAGCTACTCCGGATCTGGAACTGTACCCGGTAGCCAATGGTCTCCAATTACGTGGGACCTATAAAGGTAACTGGCGAAATGCGAACGTAATACAGTTCTGCCTACCCCTTCGTTGGTATAGACCTGCGACTATGTATATATGTAAGGACTACAGTTCCCACTGTTACCTGTCATAACCAACTTGGTCCCCACAGGCCACTATGACAGGAGACCTAGTGACCTCCACGCAAGCAGCCGCCAACCGCGCCAAAGCTAACCTAGCGAAGTTGCTCCAAGACCCTGGCAGCAAGGAGCAGTTGTTGCTGCCCAGCGCCCGCCAGCGACTCCAGGCTATGGAGACAGAGCCGACCAGCGGGGAGTTCGCTGAAATTCTGCTAGGCATTGGTGAGAATGATGTTGTACTCGTAACCTTGTGTGATGTTCCCAAAGGTTAAACTTAAGGTTATGCTGCAACTGGAGCAGTCAGGCTGTTACCATCGCTCTACAGAACTTTCAGGCTTTAAGGTCGTGCTGCTATCAGCATGGTGCAAATTTTATCTTTTGCGCTGATTGTACAACGACTCATTCTTTGCAGGCGTCCATCGGGAATAGTGAAAAAGGTCCTGCAGACTGAATTTCGATCATGGCGGACAATCTTAACAGAGATTAGCCGTTTACGCACTAGATATTATAGTGCACAAGCAGGTGTAAGCAAACACAAGTGCACTATCTATTCCCTAATTCTCATGCTTAGATGGGTACGCAATACGACACAACCGGAGATAGAATCGGCGCAGACCAACAGCTTGACGTGTTTTCTAAAGTACGCTATTTGAATCATCGCCAACTATGCGAATTTCTTAACAGAAAACCTTCATAACATTTGGAAAACCCCAATAACGTTTTCTTAATCCGACCTAGTAATCCGGGATTCGAAGCCGAAACCTCATGCACAGCATTTGCATTTATTAACGATACGTTACCGAGGTGTCGTAGTAACCATTAAACATGCATGCTACTCTTGCAGCAAAGTCTATATCTTAAAGATCCATGACCAATATATCCCTTGATGTCCAGGCACAACGATCCCTGAGCCCGTGTTCCTGTGTTCCATCGAGCCACCGAGCGTGTCGCAGCAGACACCTCTAGAGACGGCCCTGGCGGAGCTGCAGAGAGAAGACCCCAGCCTTAGGGTCACCACCGACCCTGACAGCGGACAGATCGTACTTGCCGGTATGTATACATAACATAAGATTGTAAAATATTGATTTGTTAACTTGTTGTTCAAGAGGTGATTGGTTTTACCATCGTCTCAGTTTTAGTGAGTGCTTGGAATGCCAGACATCATTGAAAACATATTGTGTCTGGCCGCTGGTGAAACGGTGAGACTCAAGATTTTAGGCAGACAAGTCTTTAATATTGTGTGTAAACAAACGCTGCACCGGCTACTGAGGATAGTATAGAACCTGCTGTGCTTCCAGCAAGGTAGTTAATATAATACATGATTGTATTACATATCTGCATATCTGAGAGTTCTCCATAATGTTCTCGAAGATACGTGAAGTCTGCTAACCCGCGCTGGGCCAGCGTGGACTATGACCTAACCCTTCTTAAACTGTAAAGAGACCGATGCCCAGCAGTGGGACTGTTTAATACACGGCTGATATTATTATACTGCATTTACTGCAGATATGGCGCAGTGAATTTAGTGGTGGCCTAGCCACTGCGCCTGCGCCGATTGTTGTGCGTTTGACAAAGGGACAATAATTAATGTGATCCATAAATGACTGTTCAGAGTCTCGGTGTCTTTTATGTCCCTCGTATGAATGTTTATAAAGTCTTCCGCGACATTATACCTAGTGCGAGAGCTGTCTGTTTTAAAGAAAATAAATGTATATATCCAGGCATGGGCGAACTCCACTTGGACATAATCAAAGAGCGCATTATCCGCGAGTACAAGATCGACGTGGAGCTGGGGGCGCTGCAGATAGCGTACCGCGAGGCGCTGCAGGGCTCCGCCAGGCACACGCAGGCCGTCGACAGGAAGATAGGCGGCGCCAAGCAGACCTGCGAGGTCACCATGTCCGCCAAGACACTCAAGGGGATACCACAGGACAAGATACTTAAGTGAGTTGAGAAATGTTGATGTGTTATATTGCATTATATTGTCTAATATTACCACTGAAACATTGATTTTATTTCGTCAGAATGTAGAACAAATATGGGTAAAGTCTGCCAACCCGCACTTGACCAGCGTGGTAGACTATAGTCTAATCTCTTTCATACTGTCAAGAGGCCTGTGCCCAGCAGAGGGACAGAGTATTATTAAAAAAAGCGCAATACGGTATTCGATGTAGCTCAAATTTGGAGTAGCTTTACCGGAGCAATAACTTCACCCTACACCACAGCCGAATACCCTTGTGTTGGTGGTACCTTCGAATAAATTGAAAGGTTCAGCGTACTCTATAATTATAATTTATAACATAACATAGCTTTGTAAAAAGAATATATCGACATATTTAATCCATTTCTACCTTAAAGTTGCACTTTAATACACTTGTAGGGTGCTTGAATATGCATCTCCAGTGTGGAACCCAAGTTATTGTATTCACGTATATCGCATGGAACGCATCCAAAGGAGCTTCACTAGATATCTACAATTTAGGTGCCTTACTTGCCGAGGAGATTCTACTTACCCTCAAAGGCTAAGCTTTTTTCGAATGCACTCACTGGAAAACCGTAGGAATGTGGCTGACCAAATCCTGCTCTACAAAGTTATGAACGGCTTGAAAAACGCGCCTGACCTACTGTCTGAAATAAAAATAGCCATACCTCGACGGAAAAATGTTAGGTTCAGTCGCAAAACAAAACCTTTGCCATAACTGCCAGTCGTACCAACGTCGGTACTGCCGCGCCTATGAACCGTTTGACGAAGAATTATAATGATATAGCAACAAGAACCAATATCACCAACCATCGACATCTTCTCAAATTCGCTATTTGGAATCAAGCAATGAATAAATACACGCCGCCACTACCGTTTTCTCAGTCCACTCTATTCCCTAATTTTAATAATCTACATTTTATTGTTATTGTGTCTTCTATTGTACTTAATTCCAAGACGCATTATTGTTGGTTCATATTACTAATATGTCAACTAGTCTGTAATTTTCTTTAACGATCTTACCTTTTCTGCAAGTGCTGTGCACTTCTGTAAGTGACAAATTCTCTGTGGTTATAACTTATGTATAATATCCTTGCTTAATGTTTAGTGAATAAGTTGTTGAAGTGCCATAACAATAAATAAATAAATATAAAAAAAAACATCAGCTCAACGAGCTTTACGGCTATATATCACCGAAAAGGATCGAGATATAATATATCTACATTTAACCATCTGATATGAGGCCTTTTTTGACAATGACTAAGCCAACAACTACTGTATACTATCGACGTGGTGCTGTTGGGTGCTTAAAAGAAAATTTTAATAAAACTGTTTGATCTCAAACACAAATAAATACTTAACTCCTCTCTAGCCTTTATTATTCCCAAGTCGCTTGCGGTCGGCTTTTCTAGTCTAACCGGATTTGACTGGATATCAGTTTTTACACGGAGCGACTTCCACTTGACCTCCGCAACCTGAAGGCTAACGATACCCTAAGGCTAGACCAGTGTCAGGATATTATAGGGAACTGACAACCCAATAACGAGTGCCATAGATGTTCATGGCAGCCGGGACTGACGGCTTAACGTGCTCTCCGAAGGACGGAGGCGATAATTGTCAATCAATACGCACATCATTTCGAAAAGTCATATAACTTCCGAAAGTCAGAGGTGCGCGACATGGGTTCGTACCCGAGACCCTCTGCATTGCAGTCTGTTGGTCTCCCCACTGAGCTATCGCTGCTGTTATATATACAATATGTTAACAGATATATACTTAACTGTTCTTATATATTTTGTTTAGACTGGACAAAAGCGGCGATAGTGCAGCGAACCTGTCGCACCTACACCCTCGCCACCTGCAGGCCATCCGCCAGGGGGTCAGCTCGGCGCTCATGCATGGACCCAAGCTTGGCTGTCCGGTGAGTAACGTCTAAGTCTTGACACAGCTGTAAGTACCACACATACATATGTATGTACGAGGCATGCTTTTAAAGTTTTTTCGTTTGAAGAAAAAAACACAACTAGAACCTTAAAGTATTATTTATTGTTTTTCAAAGTATTTACCTCGAAGTTTTATACATTTATCCATTCGCTCGAACCAGTTATTAAAACACTCATTTCACTCCAAAGTCGGTATGTCCGAAATGGCCGACTTGAAAGCGTCGACTGCGTCTTCACCGGACTGGAACCTTTGCCCACGAAGAGTTTTCTTAATTTTAGGAAATGTAAAGTAATCGTTAGGTCAGGACTGTATGGGGGATGGTCAAGAATTCCTACGTTTTCCTGCTTCAAATAATCAATTGTTTTACCAGCGGTATGTGAGCTTGCGTTGTCATGGTGTAGGATGATGCGTCGCTTTGGGTTAGATTTCCGAATTTCGGCGATGACTTGTGGCAAACTAACTGTAGTATACCACTCTGCATTAACCGTTCTATGATCTTCAAGCGCAATTGTTGCAACGTGACCGGTTTTCGCCACGAACGTAGCCACCATCTTCTTCGAAGTGCTTCGAGAGCGAACAACTTTAGTCGGCTTAGGCTCATCTCGGAAGACCCAGGTTGTGGATTGCTGTTTGGAATCAGGGTCGTATGCATAAATCAAGATTCGTCACCACTGATAATGTCGTAGACGTGATTTGACTCTCCTCGCTTGAACCTTTGGAGACTTTTCTTACACCATCTGACGCGGGCCGCCTTATGATCATCGGAAAGCAAACGCGGGATCCATCGGCAAACTAGTTTTCTTACACCAAGCTCCCCATGCAAGATCTTTTGGTTTGGTTGTCCCTGAGATGCCTATTAACGCTTCTATCTCTCTATATGTCACATGACGATCTTCGAGTATCAGTTGTCTCACAGCAACGATGTTTTCTTCAGTAAAGGCGAATTTTGGACGTCCTTCACGAGATTTGTCACTAAGACTAGAATTTCCACGCTGGAATTCTATATACCAGCGTTCGACAGTCCGTAGACAAGGGGCTTTATCATAAAACACAGATCTTAACTCCTCGAAACATTGAATCTGAGTTAGGCCTCTCCGAAAGTTGTAAAATTATAGCACGAACGTTTTCCTTCGAGAGATTCATTTTTGTGTGCGACCTGACAGATTCAAAACAACGCTGTGACTTAATAGTTGCATCAATCCTAATTCTTTTGTTTTGCCATTCTAAATTCAAACAAATTAGAAAATTTAGCAATTTTAAATTCAAAATTAGCGGGAAATATTTAAACGACAGAACTTAAAAAGCATGTCTCGTACATATGTGTGTGTGGTAATCATAGCTGTATGTATACCCTCGAAAGAGTAAGAAGAGGAGTACAACTATTATAATATACATATTATTATTATTATACATATTTTTTCGGTTATGCAATATATATTTATGCAAATATGAAAATCTAGTAGGTGTGTACTTTGCCCATTCCGGAACTGAAATCCAGTATTTCACTTATAGTTGTAAATATAAACACAACTCATACCACGAGATCAATGAGATAATATATTAATATAATAAATATAATAATTAAAACATTGTAGTATTAATACTTTAATATCATACCAGCTATAAAAAAAACGATATAAATAGAAAAAGAAAGAATGATATTTTCTAATACTATAATATTTATGAACAGGGCCAGGACGATTAAGATATTTTTATTTTATAAAACATTGGTTGAGCCGCGCAATTTCGTCTACTTCACATAAGAGAATTTTTACCGTTTTTGTAACATTTTTCATTGATGCTCCGCTCCTATTGGTCGTGAAGTTATATTGTCTATGGCCTTTCTCGATAAATGGACTATCCAGCACTAAATTAAGTTTTCAATTCGAACCAGTGGTTCCTGAGATTAGTGCGTTCAACTAAACAAACAAACTCTTCAGCTTTATAATATTGGGATAGATTGCCTAACCCTACCAGTCCAGCAGTGATACAGTTTATCAGAGGTGATATAATTATGCTATGATGTATGTGCAGGTAGTAGACGTGCAGGTAACGCTGCACTGGTTCGAGATCGGGCGAGGAACTTCCGACTCCGTGGTCACTGCCGCCGTCGCTCAGTGCTTACGAAAGGCAAGTTACATTATATATAAGATATGTAGGGCACAGCGGAAATTTAAACCTGGAATTTAGCTCCATCCAGGTCAGTCTAATTGAGTCCCGCTGGCCCAAAGTAGATCACAAATCACAACTTAGCCATCTTGTGTTGAGTTCTTGCTGGAGTAAGGTTTCCAGCTTTAACAGAACCCGTGAATTCTTTTCTCCTTAAGCTGGCTTTACAACAATGCTTACCATAAGGTGGACCAAGCTCCACTTTCATGCCTTCAAAAATATGGTTAGAAGCAGTTAATCATAACTCATTCATTTAAAACAAACAATAATCATAGACTACAGAAACCCCTTACTATTATGCTTAAAGAAAACCTAGCATAAGGTGGGCTACGAAGTCATCTGCCATCAAAAACAAAAAAAGACCGTTACTCAACTAGACAAACACTTAGTCCATAACGAATCTTCTCATCACGCAGATATTCGAGGAGTCAGAGTCAGTCCTGCTGGAGCCGCTCATGTCCCTGGAGGTGGTGTGTCCCGAGAGTCACTCCTCGCGCGTCATGGCCGACCTCAGCCGCCGCCGCACGCAGATACAACACATACACATACGACATCAGAACAAGGTAGGTATCTGGCAGTCTACTGGTAAGAGAACAGCATCTCTTATAGACTCACTAGATGAATTTTATTTCTTTTATTGGTATAAAATACATAGATGAGTTTATTAACCTCTGAGTCTTCTTCGAAGAGGTTAATGAAAACACTTTGTGGGTCTGTGTGTCTGTCTGTTAGTGACAGTTTGTTAGTGACAGGCATAGCTCCGGAACCACTGGACCGATTGACTTTTAACTTGGTGTGCAAACATCTTGGGTCATCCCTCGGTCGAGTTTGGACCCTGTGGGTCAAAAGACTCCTCGAGATATAGGGGTCACAAGATCATAAGGTCAGGAGATATCCTGCCCAGCAGTCGGACATTACAAAAAATGACGTAAAAAAAGTAATTTGAAGACGAAGAGGTTGAATCTTGGGTTTTTACACCCATCTCGTTTCATTGGAATTTAGATACGTCATCACGTACTTATACCATTTGACAAACAATCCGCGGCAGCCTGGTGGAGCTATCGGACTTGCGAATTAGAGAGGTCCTGTGGGTTTGATACCTACCCATTAACTATCGATGTGATTCCTAATATAAAAGGGTACTAAAATATTAGATATATCTAACCCAAATCGCCAATAATCATAAAAAAAAAAACAAGATTTTAAACGTCTAACTAATATTATAAATGCGAATGTGAGTCTGTTTGTTACGCTTTCATGCCTTAACTACTCGACTGATCATCGTTAAATATTGCATGGGGTACAGAATAGGAACCTTCATCTAGGAAAAGTACTGTTCCCGATGGATACAAATTTTACTGTGAAAATTTCAAAGTCACTTGTTCGCTCAGTGTGTATTGACGCGAGAGGAGGTGCGTTTTATTTTTGTATTATAAATTAATATACTATCCACCAGGTGATAGAGTGCCTGGCGCCTCTGTCAGAGCTGCTGGGCTACTCATCGACCCTGCGCTCGCTGTCCTCCGGGCTGGCCAGTTTCACCATGGAGTTCCACTCCTACCAGCCGATGTCTGCCTACGACGAGGAGAAAGCCATCAAGAGCGTCACTGGATTCTAATTCTTCGAAATCTTCAGGATATGTGATCCCCTCAAGATTTAGAAGTATACAACCAATCAATTGCAGTCCACGGTTGAATATAAGTCTCTCCTAATCTGAATAACAATATCCCATCTAAAGCTTCCAGTCCAACCCAGTCACCGGTTTCTGGTCATTAGTCTTCCTAGCTAAGGCAACGCTGGAGTCCTACCTTATGTTTGCCAATTTACGGTCTCCACTCTCAAGATTCGTTTGCTTCGACGGCCATCAGTCATTTGGCAAATATGGCTATTTCACAGAAGCTTTCTTATTCTTCGAGCTAGCAATCTCAGTTTCAGACCAATAGCCTCGTTCTAAAGCCTATCCCTCAAAGAAACGCCAGACTGAGCTTCTTCCTTAGCTCGCTGCGCTACTAACAATTTGTTAATCTGAATTGGCAGAGACCACGTTTTGATACCGCAGGTCATAACGAGTACCATGCACTGGTTATAGACATTTTGGTTACGTGCAATGTGACAAGACGATGAGGAATCTGAACGTAGTTTACTAAATCCTGCCTATCCGAAATACTTTGTTGATGGTGCTGAGGTAATGGGGGTGTACCAAATTTTGTAGTTTAGGGCGACTAAAATAAAACTGTCTCAACTTACGGTTTTGGTTTATTGTCCGCCACACACATAATATACACGTATACCAAGATTAGAAGGTGAATGAGTTTATGCGCAGGCACACTAGCATGAGCATTCTTTAAGCATGAAGATACGCAAGACGGAAAAAAGAATGAAGCTCAAAGCCCACAGTTCATGTCGTACAACGGATGCGAGAATACGATAATCATATATAACAACAATTAATAATATATATACCGAACTATCCAAATACGTGTCCATTACTGAAAAATATAAACTGACGGCTCGTATCTCTGACATATCGAGCCTAGAACATTCTACTTTTTGTATTTTGAATGCGCGTTCTCACTATACTTGCGACCAGCCACCACGATAATTATGTTTGTTTAGACCTGCGTGTTTAGTTATATTGTGTATATAATATATAAACATGTGTAATTGTAAATGATAAAAATATCCTTTACACCGTAGGTAGCCTACAGTGCAAAGGTTTTAATGGTGGTACTGCCTTTGCGCTGAATGTTGTGGGCGTGATTCTCGCACGAGACAAAATATATGTGCTCCATAAGTAGTTGCCCCAAGTCTGGTTGTTCGTTGTGTCTGTTGTTTAAACTTTAGTTAACGATGGTGGTGGTGACGATGAAGGGTTCATTTTTTAGAAATAAAAATTACAGACTCAGTTGGATCTCTTGTCTGAGGTAGACATACTTCTAAACAACTGCCGACCATCAGCTTTTCAATGTAAATCGATCTTATAGGAAAATGTCTATTTACTCTTGCCTTTCTCCAAAGTTCATGCAAGGAAAAACATATAGCGAGGATATGTTTAAAAAGAAAGTTGAAATAGAATTACTGAGAATATAGAAAATAGACCGATTCCATTCAAACTGCGGTATTTTTTTAATTTGTTGGAATGAGTTCCTCTTCATTTTCATTTTTTAATGAAAATGAAGAGGAACTCGTTTTCGATGACGTCCGCATTAAAGAATAAATCTTATGACGACTTTACAAGCACACAATAAAGGGACACAAAGCCAGACTCAAAGTATTATTTGTAAATCAGAATAAGTTCGATTCCCAGACGGGACAAAAATTGTTTCAAATCTGGGTGTGTTTTGCGTCTCTTATTATTAAGTTTGCAAAGTCTTGTATTATATGATATAATTATATTAATTAGTGCGCGATTTATCTTTATAAACAGATTCTTCAGCGATTTATGGATAAATAATTAATTACCTATGTTTTTGTGAGATTAATGTAAATCATTTATAAAACCTAGCTAATATTTATTTACACCATTAAATAGCTTCCTAATATATTGTAAATAAATAAACAAATCTGTAATTTTAATATTTATTTGTACTACGAGTTGTATAGTCTAATGACTAATTCAATCCAATAAAATAAAAAGGTATACAAACGGTTCATTGACATGACCATAGACATTTTAGTGATGTCCAATTTTAGCGTCAATTGTAAATCAATTAATTACCTAATCGAATCATTCGATTTAATGCAGCAAAAGAGTTAGAAATTACATACCTGTTAATACAACTAGTTTCTTAAGGTCTTGCCCAGTAAAAGCAGAATCCTTGGTTAGGGATAGCGTGGTGGAGTGTAAAGTCCTGTTTAGTTTTAAATATGTACATCCGCATGACATAATAAAAGTATTTAAGTCACTTAATTCAAAAAAATCAGCTGACTTGTGGGGTATTTCTATGAAATTAATTACAAGTATTATTGATAACGTAGCGCCACATCTAGCTGCAATATTCAACGGATGCATTGATGTGGGCATTTTTCCAAATTTAATGAAATGTAGCAAAATAATACCATTATTTAAAAATGGATGTAAAAGTGATCCATGTAATTTCAGACCGATTTCTATATTACCTGCTATAAGTAAAATATTTGAGAAAATTATATTACAGCAATTAGAGAGCCACTTTAACGTAAACAACTTATTTCATACTCAACAATATGGTTTTAGAAAGTGTCGATCTACAATAGATGCGGGTGTTACACTTTTAAAACATATTTTTGCTGCTTGGGAAAATTCGCAAGATGCCATTGGCGTATTCTGTGATCTCTCAAAAGCCTTTGACTGCGTTGAACATCAAACGTTATTGCGAAAGCTCAGGCATTATGGAATTCGAAATGCTGCACTCGACCTCGTTGGTTCTTACCTAAGCGATAGATTACAACACGTTGAAATCAACGGAAGTAGATCTTCTGGATTACCAGTCGCAATGGGCGTGCCACAGGGCTCAATTTTAGGACCCTTTCTGTTTCTAGCGTACGTGAATGATTTGCCGTTCTTCGTACAGAATTTGTGCGACATTGTATTATTTGCTGATGACACATCACTTATTTTTAAAGTAGACCGTAAGACACCAAATTTACAGGGTGTTAATTCTTCACTCGCGCAAGTCCTGGACTGGTTCACGGCGAATAATTTACTACTCAATCCAAAAAAAACAAAATGTATTAAGTTTACATTGCCTAATATAAAGAGTCCTAGCATAAACGTTAATTTAAATAATGAAACAGTAACATTTGTACAATCCACAGTTTTCTTAGGCATTACTTTAGATGATAAAGTTCAGTGGGGCGCTCAAATATCGTGTCTTGCAGGGAGACTTAGTTCAGCAGCATTCGCGGTTAGGAAAGTAAGACAGCTTACTGATATAGATACTGCGAGACTAGTATATTTTAGTTATTTTCACAGCGTTATGTCCTATGGCATACTATTGTGGGGTAAGGCAGCTGATATTGAAACAATTTTCATTCTTTAAAAGCGTGCAGTACGTAGCATTTATAATTTAGGCCCACGAGTTTCCCTGAAAGAGCGTTTTAAAGAAATTGGTATACTTACTGTTGCGTCGCAATATATGTATATTTACGAATATTATGTTTTATAAACACTTATATAATAAGAATAGTGATATTCACAACTTAAACACTAGAAATAAGCATAAGTTGGTAGGTCCGTATCATCATTTACATAAAGTTCACAATTCATTTGCGGGACTCAGTATACGCTTTTTAATAAACTACCGATTGATATTATAAATTTACATTTACTAAAATTTAAAAGTGCTGTTAAAAGTCAGCTTATCCGGAAGGGCTATTATTCAATCAATGATTACTTAAATGATAAAATCTCATGGAACTAGTTGCTTGTTTCATACAGGATTCAAACAATGTATGTATTAAATAAGTCAATTTAGTTATGTGAAGGTACTTCGTGTTTATTTGGTGGTGTTAAAGTATCTTTCTTTTCTTTTAAACAAACTTTATAAGTATTAACGTAAATTTTGTTTTAACTACATTTAGTCACGGACTACCTTTTCATGTCACAAAGTGTAAGTGTATGCGTCCTCATGCCATACTACTGTCTATTACAAATGGCTACGTACTGATAAATATTATTTCAAATCTCAAATGCTTTTTACATAATATTACCAACTTTTCTTTATTTTAGAATTTAGTTTTATATGGACAGTGACATATGGCATAATGACTGCAACACCTGGTACATAAATGAGTTGTAAAATACTGAAATTATAAGTTGATGGCGATTTAAAAGAGTGGCCTTGAGTTTCTTGCAGGTATCTTCTCATAGGCTCAACCTTTTGCCTGAACCTTGCAACTAACATAAATGTAAATTCAGTAAATATAATAAACTCACTAACCCATTTGACGTTCATAAGTGTTACTTTGTGACCTAAGTGAATAAATTATTTTTGACTTTGACTTTGACTTTGACATAGACACTGCTACAATTATATCTTATCGCGCTATAATTGTACCTATCATTCGATTTTGCAGTTGAGCAAACAGAATATAGTATACAGTAATAAAATATTTGCATTGTATATAATTTCTCAAACCATTATCATTATCCCATTATTATTGTAGCCAATTACTATTGTTATTTGACCAATTCTTGTAGCTAAATGTTGTTGCTTCAAGTAGAAGCACAGGCCAAATCAGTATGTAATTAATATTTCGTAAGTATGCCAAGTCGTCAGAAAAAGCACACAACAGTAATAGAGCTGTCAACAAGTTGACGGTCAGGATAATTTATTTATTTTAGAATGGTCAAAATATATGTATATTTCTTTATTTAATTTGATTTCACAGTTCCTTATCACCTTGAGTTGCAGTATCCAGCCGTATACTTTTCTTTTTTTAACTTTGCCCTAGGTTTAAATATAGTGTCGCAGAAGACTTTACAAACATTCAAACAAAGGACATAATACATTCAGACGGGATACCTATTTCTGGATCTCACAAATGTTTGTCACGTGTGTGTTTGAACTCATAGCATAATCAACTTTTTTTAAAATGACAACCCTCTCTTTCTTCTCGCGGTATCGGTAACAGTGAACTTTCCTGTAGCACGAAAGTACTTACTTTTGCTTGGATTTAATAGCAGCAATAAACAGATTAATTTAAATTTTAAATTCCTCTAAATATCGTATATTTAATTGCAAATTAATTTTAACTATCATCTTGCATAGCAAATTTCGATTAACTAATCGATTATTAAAAATCTTAAGACTTGAACGAATTATTGTTTATCGTGCAGCTTAGAGATGTGTCATTGACGGTTTTTTAATTAATTTAATGTAACTGTTTTTCGTCAATGGTCAACAAGTTAAAAAAACTGTTAAATCGTCAACGACATTTTCGTGGTTTTCAATAAACTGATTATTCATTAGATTCGTATAAAGTTAAATTATTGCATATTATGTCAACGTTTTCGATCGCAACTTCGAAAACCGTTTTCTAGCTACCTAATATTTGTATTAGAACAAAACTGCTTTCGTTATTTTATTAGTTGTTTTATGAGATGAAAATTATTTATATATTGCGAATTTGCGAGTTGCGAATTGCGTTGCGAAGACGTTGATAGAATTTATCATTGAAGAAAAACAGTTGATTCGTTAAAGAACAAAAAACCGTTAATAAAAACAGTTTATTGATTTAACGACCACCTCCTATGCTATGCAATCTTATATAGGTATTTTTTCATCTGTCAAATAACCTCAGATTTCAATAATTATTTTTGAAATTAAATAATAATTTATAATCAAACGACAAATGCTTTAAAATGCTTTGTTGTATAATGTGAAAACCTTGAAAATACAATACATACAAATTTTAGTTTGTGTACATTTTCATCGGAATGGATGGAAGTAGACTATAGTCACGTTTACAATGTTTAAATCACAGCCAATTTAAAAAAACACTAAAATAAATAAATTTGTTACGAATTACAAAATTGTATTATTTTTCATCTTCATTGTATTGGTGCCTGAAATTAAAACATCTTTTTAGTTCATAATTCACAGAGTACAAAAATAATAATAATAATATAAAGCAAAAGATATATAATATATGTTATCTTTGCCAATTCCTACGCGGATCAGAGAGTTTTATTCGATAGTATTAAAGTTGTTTATTGCCTTAGGTTTAGACAGGGTTGCAGAATATCGACATTCGGCCAATTACGTAGGCACTAGTATATTTAATTACAATTCAATAATAAACAAGAATAAAGCCTGTCTATGAGGCAGGATTTGAAACTGCGACTTCGAACCCGCGACTCTGATAAACGTTGTCGTCGGTATCTCAATAAACGTTATAAGCTAGGTCCTATGTCAGGGATTAAAATTTATCTGTGTTTTGCATCTAAGGCGATGATTCGCCCGAGCGTTATCGGAATTGACTGCGTATTAGAAAATTAACCCTTTGACTGCCACAGTCATTTTAAAGCAAAATTTGTCCAGTACGCCACAGTCACGACTACATGACAAATTAAAGCATGAAATTGTAGCTTGGCGCCGGCGCCGAGAGCACGCTTTTGCTTTTTTGACGTAGCGGTCAAAAGGTTTATAAATATATTTATAAAAAAAATTAGGTGTATTTGATTCACGTTTACCAACATTAAATCAAATTTATGTATAGATAAAAAGGTATGTTCGCTTACGAAGAACAAGTTATCCAGCTCTTCCTTGAGGGTCTCGTATCTGTAGGAGACCCGCACGTCGGGCACGTTGGTGTACGTGATGTCGTTCCCAGCCGGACCCTCACGCATGTATTCCGACCCCAACCAACCCTGTTTCAACTGCACAAACCAATCAACTGTCAAATCAACCAAATTGCAAATAATCTTTAAAAAAATAAATAAACTACGGCGCCATCCATTTATTACGTAAGACGATTGAGGGGAGAAGGGGGCGCGACCGTGTCTTATTTTTCTTACATTGTCTTGATAGTTCTTACGCAAGATCACAAAAAGACGCACAGTTAAGATTATAGTTTGAAAAAGCAACCGCGCAAGTGAAGATATGCACGTATAGGTAAAAACTAATGATTAAAACCAAAGTTTATTATTATTACTAACAAAAATACAAATTACTAGTTACCTACAAAGGTTGTACCTACAAATAAACATGCCTAAAATTTGTTACTTTGGAAAATAAACATTAAAACAAACTAAACGTGAATTAATTTCTTCCTTCAGAATCTTACGTAATAAATATTAAAAAGGGGGGAGATCGGCCTATTCTTATTTATTTATTTACATCATACTACAATCCTTACAGGTACAGTCGACTATAAAAGTTGATGAACACATTCAATATTACAAAACATCGGAACACTTAAAGATTCCATTAATAAGTGTCGTGACGAGAAGAGAAATTAATCATATCATTAGTAATTTACAATAATCAGTCAACACCAATTTTCCATAAGTCGCTGAACATGAATAGATTTAAAATATTTTGAAAGAAAAAGCTAAAAAGATTATAGCTTTTTATTTATGGTATAGGGTAGATTTATTTATCTATCACCTTCAATAGTTTTAAACGTCACTGTTTCTAGTGCATTACATTCCATATTAGGTTAAATATTGTAAACAATTATTCGAGCGGTAGAATTTCAGTGGGATTATGGGGATGGATGTGTTCGAGTGGCTACGGAGAACTTATTGAAATGGGGGACGATTTATTAGTGCGGGCGACAAAGAAATACTGAATGATGTTTTACTGCCGACGTCTCAATAATTATATAAAATTCATTCATGACAACTGTCCAATACATAAGGCGCGTATTTGTAGAGCGTGGTTTGAAGAAAATGCAGAACAAAATGTGGAGATTCCTTTTCCACCAAAGAGCCAGACCTCAATCCGATTGAAAATTTGTGGGCTCTTATCGTGCAGGCATGGAATCGTGAAACGCCACCAACACGGGTTCATGTGATTAACGACGCAGTGGACACCCGGGAGAGCTTTAAAGGGCAAAATACTTGCGAAAATATTATTAACTCAATGTGGGAACGTCTACAGACAGTTATAGGTGCAAATGGGGGTCACACTCGGTTTTGAAATTTATAATGCATATTTAAAATTATTACATATAGGTAATTAAACCAAACAAAAATGTAATTTAATTGATTATTTATTTAACTGTTGTAATGATTATTATACCTATTATTTTATTTCTAGTAATACGACAACACCTTTATATTCACACTGAGTAATTTTGGCACTATTTTTATAAGTTCCTGAACATTTCAAATCACAAAATTAGATCAACAACCAACAAAATGAAAAGACTATTTGTTAACCTAATTTGGTCGTTGTTCATGTTCAGCGACTTATGGAAAATTAGTGTTGACCGATTATTGTAAATTACTAATGATAAGATTATTTTCTCTTCTCGCCACGACATTTATTAATGGAATCTTTTAGTGTTCTGATGTTTGTTAAAATTGAATGTGTTCATCAACTTTTGTAGTTGACTGTACATCCAATTGGATAGTGCGCTACATGCATTCATCCTTATCTATACTAATATTATTGTTACGTGCTGGATTCGAGGGATAAGAATGTAAACAATATTACCGACTTATTATTACTAATTTTTAATTTTACTTTTGTGATTATTCAGTGGTAATGCATCATAATTTTATTATTAATTTATATTTTATTATTATTATTTTTATTTTATATCAATTGTGTTAAATACCTTTATTTAATGACTTTCAATGCAATTTATTGTTTTAATGATTTTTAAGAATATGTTTTGCATTGTAAAACAAATACCTACCAAGAAATATCCTATTTCTGGGTGGAAGGCGCTGACGACTGTAACACAATTTAATATTAGCACGGTCGTCAACGGCAACCTCTCAAGACTGCGCCGAGCGAAATGTGCCAAAACACGGTCACAGTTAAGTTGATAAAATCAACACTGTTTGTTTAATACAAATATAAAACATACATTTACCATAACAATGAATGTATTTACAATTACTCCGTGTAAAAAACTTAAAATAATTAATATTTTCGCTCACAAAATCACGTAAATTTGCACGAGAAATGCAAAAACGTAAGCTCGTGTTACGTGATTTTTAGATTATAAAAGTAGAAATCTATCCTATTTTACAGCTTTTATTAATAGTTATATTACAATTTGTCCGTCCCAAATATTTAAGTTATTGGTTGACAATAAAGATACATATTTATCAAAAAAGCACTTCAAATCCTCCATACAATTTGACTATGGCGGCCGCGCGTCGATTTGAATATCGAGCTCTGTCATTCAGTCCAACCGCAGTCTTAACTAATGTACCATTGTTCGGTTTTATTTAGAATCAGTTTAAGATAAATTTGTAAATCTATTAATTGTTGAATAAATTATTATTATCATTATTAATTATGAACAAAAAACTACTCATACAAACACATATACCTACACAATAAACTATATACACTAATAAATGAATGGTGCATAATCAGACTGTGTCCAGGTATGGTCCGGTATATGGTTGCCGCACCCCACGCTTGCAAAATTAACACTTGCACGTAGTCAGAAGTGTGTGGCACCTAGATTCTGGCAGCAATAGTTTTAAGTTCCACAATGAGCTTGATGCCGTCTATCGGGCACATCACATAGCGTACCTACTGCTACTAAGAATTTCGTAATAGCATGATGAGTATCTGGGTATAGAACGCAAGACCTCACAATTATTTAAACCACGAGACCAAAGACCTATTGTAATGATTAAATAGCTTAAAGGCTTAGCATAGTAAGCTTATACAATTTTATTAGGTAATACCATGTACCACCTATGTTATACAAATAAATATTTCTGATTTTGATTTTGAATGATTCAGTCGAGATTAATGAATAAGTTAAAGTTGTAAAGAGATTATCAAAAATCGAGCGATCCATGTCATCATGATGCTGTTTGTACCTCATGCGGGAATCCCGACATAAGGACCGAGTTCATGGCGAGCTCGCACATGTCACACGAGCTGAACTTCCACGCCTGCGCCGCAATGCTGTACTCCTCCATCAGCGCCTCCTGAAAACATGACTGCTCATGGCTTCACTTCGTTGAAGTTCCTTCAACTCATATTTGTATCAACTATTATTTTATAGTTCTTCGATAATCTTTAAACGAAAAATTACTTTTTAAAGCATTGTCTTTGATCGACCGACTGTGCAGCGTGATAGTGATGATTCGGTTTAACAAAAGCAGTACACATTTCTTACACCGATTGGTTGGACCTTTATAAATTTTCATACAATCCAGACGCGAAATAACAAATTTAATATTACTTTGACCCTTGTGGGGATCGAGCCCAAAACACTCGGCGTAACGGCATGGGAGAACAACTACACGACACATGCAGCCATAATCATATGGTATAAAAAGTTACAAAATGCAGTTTAATTTTTTCAAAGGTAAAACGATAAGATTATTAACATGCATACCCAGATCCACCTGGTTGTAAGAAGTTACTTTTTTTTTTCTTTCTTAAAAAAGACAAGTCACTCTCTAGAAAAAGTTACTGTATCGCGGGGGACTTTACAAACATTCAAACAACCGACACAATGAACATTCAGACTCGGAACAACCATTTGTGGATCACACAAATGTTTGTCCGTGTGGGGCACAATCACTACGCCATCTGTAGAACCGTGTAGGCGCTTCTTGCATCGATGTTTTCTATCGATCTTAGTTGAGCTTATACGGTTGATCCAATAGCGGCCCAACTGATTGTAAGTGCCAACACAATAATAAAAATAGGTAAAAGTAATAAAAAAGGAACCTTAGTAAAATGGAACTGCAGTGGGTCATCCGAACTGAGCGTGACCCTCAGTCCTCGTGCGAAGAAGATCGGGAACGGGTTCCGGTGATAACGCAGGAACAGCGAGTTATTCGATAGAGGAGACATGGCGATGAAGATCTGTGCCAAGTAGTACAGGTACTGTAGCACCGGGAACTGGAGAACGAAAGAAGAAAGAAGAAGATCAGCTCGTGTACTCAGACATAATACCCACCATTTTTATGTTTTGTCGATAGGTTGGGCAGAATTGAAGGCGTTGTGTTATTGATTTTTCTGTCACAAATCACACTAAATACATTTTCTAGTATGTTTACAGTTCATAAGTTGTTATTTTACTATCATTGGCGTTTACCAAGGTCAAAAGCTACATCGAAAATTTCCAAAAATATAATGTTAGGATGCAACATATGTAAAAAAATTAATACAAGTTGAAAACTTTTTTATAGCCTGAATTAAACCGAATTCCATTAATATGTCAAATTTCACTTATTCAATAATTATAGAGCCTGACTTGAAACTTGCAGACAAAAATGATTGCGAATTATATATGTATATTATTATTTCAAATAAGTATTCAACCAATGCAGAGAACAGTTGGCGAAGTAAAGGAGTACCTTCCTCAGCATCAGTCCGTGGGAGATATTTTCTGAGAGCAGGAAGGCACCGGACAGGTGCATGGGAGGCCCCGCCTCGCCGCAGTGAGGGCGAAGCACGAAGGTGTTCAGACCTTGGTCCCTGCAAGATTTACTCATTATGCGTCAGTTACCCAGAAACCAGACACAGTGAAAGCTGCATTGTATGTGGGCCTAGGGGATTGAATGCTGGCCAAGACATTTAATGGCCATTGAGAATCACTGCGGTGTATCTATTTAATACTACAGTATCCTGGCTGTTACTTCTTTCGGTTAAGGAGTTTACATAGTAGTGGTTTCGTGGCAATTCTGATATTTGGTTCAAAAATTTACGGCAATTTGTTCATACTTTTTATTTTATTTTATTTTAATTGTGGCAAAATAAACAAATTTACATTACAAAATATAAGAACATTGGTACTTATAAAAATCTTATAAAAATTACAATCAACAAAATTTTTACAAATTACAAAAAAGTTGATATTATTCATTAGGCACTAGTGGCATAAATAAAAGTATTGCAATAGTGTTATTTATAGGAGGACGAGATTCACAACAATACTTAGATAGATAGAAAGATAGATTTAACTAAAATTATTACAACAGAATTTATAATAAAAATATAAAGCGCAAATATAAAACTATACAAATAAACATTACAAAATAAAAGATATTATTCATTACAAACTAGTGGTTTAAATAAAAGTATTGCAACAGTGTTATTTAAAAGAGGACGAGATTTACAACAATACTTAGATAGATAGAAAGATAGATTTAACTAAAATTATTACAACAGAATTTAAAAATAAAAATATAAAGCGCAAATATAAAACTATAAATAAATAAACAACAATAAAAAAACAATTAGTATGACACACAAAGAAAAGTTGCTTATGTATGATAACAACAGACAGTCATTGTCGCTAGGTGAGATGTTGTTAAGAAGGCTTTTGTGCTAGATCAGTATCTTCATGCTTAAGCATTTCTACGACTTCTTTTTTAAACCGACCCTGTATGTGCAAATATATCTAGGTCTGTGAAGTAGGTATTATAATTAACAACTAGCTGACGCAGCGATGCGCGATAACAACTGCAAATTCCAACTGCAAATAATGTCCTTGCCCTCACCTCACGACGATATACTGTTCTAGGAACTACGTAACACAGTTTGTTAACAATTTCAGTGCAATTGACTTTACCATGACATATTCCATAAAGCATTGTGGCTTTTAATTGACTACGTCTGGATTTTAGTGAAAGCAATTTGTATCTACTAAGCAATTGGGGATACTTAAGACGACTGCGGTGACATCGATAATGTATGAAGTGCAGATATTTACGCTGAACCTTTTCTATCTGGTCCACATATTTGTTATATAGAGGATTCCAAACACAGCAAGCGTATTTTAATTGTGATCTGATTCTGAAGTCTTAAATAACATTAAATACGTGGCCTCTTTCTTAAAATCCCGACTCGTCCTCATAACGAACCCATACATGCTGAAAGCTTTATTTGTTATTGTTTCCACGTGATTTTCCAGACGTAACTTAGAATCTAATGGAATCCCGAGATCACGCTTGACATATATACACGTAAAAATGTCCACTAGCTACTTCAAACCTTACATTTCATAAAACATAATCTATACATATAAAATGCTTTGTCGTGAATGACTGACTGACTGACAGATCAACGTATAGCCTAAACCGCTGATCGTAGAGACCTGACACTTGGAGGGTGTGTTCTTTGTATGCCTTAGGCATTCGATAAGAAAGGAATTTCTGAAATTCTATTCCTAAAGAGGTCAAAAAGGGTCAGACAGTTTATATGGGACAACGTGATTCCTTGGTCCAATGATCCAATCTACTTTAAATTTTGCATAAACATTCTTTAACAGTCAATGGACGACGTGTTTCGTATTTTATTAAAATTCACCCCCTAACAGGGTTAAAAAGGGGTAGAAAGTTATTTTGGGAGTGATTTCCTTCGAAATTGATATCATATCGAAATTCTCCTTAGTGCTTTTGATTTAAATTACATTGTGACACATGTTTTAAAACTCAATCCGATTTTATTAAAAAAAGGTTGAACTTAAATAAAGCTTGGTGTAATGCGAATACTCTTTAAAATTGGAATGTCTCGAAAGTCACCGTACTATATTAGTACCGCATTTGAAGTTTTCTAAGCTTTAGAGAGGTCATGTACATTTAGGATACGGCCTCATAGGGACGTAGAGTCCGAAATTAGAAATGGTAAGGACTAGAACATTTTGGTTAAAAAAAGTCTTTATTATTAAAGACCACGCAACAAGCCTCTTAGAACCACGCCCTGTTTTTCTATCAAACTTCTAGTCTTTATTGTTAGCTATAAAAGTGTTTGTATACTAGTAAAAATTGTTATCAAATATAAAAAATCTTTAGATCGTGTAGAATATTGTTTGAATTATCTCCGCTTAGTTTACTTCCTAAGTCAACCACGCCTCTAAAGCTGGTTGAACTAAAACGTCACATGATCTATCCTTTCGCTCTTATTCTTCTTCTACTCTTCTATGTAAGCTGACTATCTTCTCTTCATACTTCTACTAAGTCGCTTCACCTACTTAGCAAATATTTGCGATTGCTGTATAATTTAAGTTCATTTTCACTATTTCATTAGAATTTTGACTGTAGTTAATTTTTTTTTCATTTTTGTTATAATAATTAAATAAAATTCTTTGTGTTTGATTTGTTAGTGTATAATATAGGTTTTTAGTTTTAATTGTAATAATATCTGTGTTTGATTTCTTGTGTATAAAATAATATAGTTTTCTTTTTGTTTTATCCTCGATGGGATGAAATCACGGAGATGCTTTTGCCTGGGCAAAAAAGTTATGATAGACACGACATAATAGCCAGTGTTTTTCACCTCAAAGTTAAGAAAATAATGGCACTTCTAACCAAAGGAAAAATATTTAGAGAGGTACGTTGTTTCATGTTCTCTAGCGAATGGCAGAAACGGGGTCTGCTTCACATACACATATTGTTGTGGATGGTTAACCGCATTTCGCCTGATATGATGAACTTATATGTGCTGAAATACCAAATCCAAATGAAGATCCTGTTTTATACGACATACTTAATTAAAAACAATATGATACACCGTCCATGTGGGAACCTTAATAATAATTCTCCCTGTAGCAAAAAATATCCCAGACAATCTTTGAGAGATACACAGACAAGTGACGATCTCCGGCTGACGGTGGCTTTACACTTAAATTAAAAGACATTGAAGTAAACAATAGGTGGGTGGTCCCCTATAATAAGGTTCTGTCACGGACATCTAAGGCATATATTAATGTAGAATTTTGCAATTCTGTTAAATCGATAAAGTACATTAATAAGGGCAGTGTTCTGTGTAGCTTTCGTGCTAGAAAACAAAAAAGAAGAAGTCAAATTATATGAGAGTGGGCATTATTTGAGTAGTTCGGAGACAGTTTTAAGGATTTTAGGGTTTTCCATACATGAAAGGGTTCCCCCATCAAAATTATATTTTTCATTCCATATAATTCATATAACTTAGCTCTACTTGTATATATCCCAGGTATTGCCCAATCACAAAACTTAACTTTTCATTTTTTTAAAATGGATTCATTTTAAAAATTTTGTTATATTCCAGTGTAATAACGTTAAGCAAAGACTCGTATAGTTCGATGGACTATTGCAATCTAGGTCCATATTGACAACCTTGGCATTAATGTTATTATTAAATTCCTTTATGCGATTAGATGTCATTGGTCTACATTTAGCTGTCCACCTTGAAAATGGCCAGCGAGTCTATTTTAATTCCGACAACCTCGTCGACAAAGTTAACAGCTCACCAAAAACGACACTGTTAACATTTTTTTGATTTATGTTAAACAGATGATTTTGCTAAAACCCTTCTATATGCGGAATTGCCTTCATATTTTGTATGGCAAAAAATATATTTGTGAGAAGGAAAAGAGGAAAACCCGTAGATGGCTGGCCAGGAATAATGAAAGAACACGCTCTAGGTGGAGTGTTCACGGTTCATCCGAATAATACCGAGTGTTACCATCTTCGCTTACTTCTGCACGAGGTTAGGGGTCCATCATCGTTCGATGACTTGAAGACTGTCAATGGTGTCCTCAAACCAATTTTTCAATTAGCTTGCATAAAACTTGGCTTGCTAGAGTACGACAAACATTGGAATTGTGCCCTAGAGGAAGCAGCCTTATGCGAGTCACCATTTAAAATGCGTGAACTTTATTCTATAATGCTGGCATTCTGTCAGATTACAGACGCACTAAGTCTTTGGGTAAAATATAGGGATAGCCTATCAGAAGACTACAAACGACAAGTAGAAAGGCATTCTGGCATTATAAATGAACATCTAGCAGATGAAATCTACAATAAATGTCTGGTCACAATAGGAGAAGCTGTAATAGCATTAGGAGGACAAAGCCTACAGTAGTATGGGTTGCCTCAGCCTCAAAGGTCTGAAGGCTTATACCGGGACTTCCTGAAGGAAACAAGTTACGATGTCAATTCCTTAGCAGAAGTGGTGTCAAGTAGTGAAGGCTCTCTAACCAATGAGCAAAGGCATATCTATTATAAAATACTTTCCAGTATCGACGCAGGTGTAGGTGATATCTTTTTTTGGATGCTCCTGGTGGAACAGGCAAGACTTTCCTATTAAATTTACTGTTGGCCAAAGTGAGAAGCAATCGTGATATCGCCTCAGCGGCCGTATCGTCCGGAATTGCTGCCATGCTGCTGGAAGGAGGTAAAACCGCACACTCCACGTTTAAACTTCCTCTCGATTTGATACAAACCGAAACCCCACTTTGCAATATACCCAAACAAAGTAATATGGTAGAAGTACTCCGCAAAATGAAATTAATTGTTTGGGATGAGAGTACTATGGCTCATAAAGCGGGTTTCGAAGCCATAAATAGATCTTTACAAGATATTAGGAATAATAATTGTCAAATGGGAGGAGTTACTGTATTGTTAGCAGGCGATTTCCGGCAGTCTTTAGCAGTAGTGTCCAGAGGAATACGAGCCGACGAAGTTAAAGCGTGCGTGAAGCGGTCTCATTTGTGACCTTCAGTGACAAAACTGAGCCTTACCAAAAATATAAGAGTCCATCTGACTGAGACTTGTTGCTTAAAATACGAAATGGCGATTTCTCGGAAATGTATAAAAATATAATTCTCCCTACAGAGTGCGGTACAATTGTTTTTATTGTAGAAGAGCTTATAGCTAAAATTTATCCAAATATTAATAATATTCACGATAAATCTGCAGAATGGTTATGCGAGCGTGCCATCCTAGCACCATAAACGAACAAGCATCAGTCATAAATGAAATACTTTTGAGATCATTTGAAGAGGTCGAATATCAATATACTACCGGCCTATCTATATTCTCAATTCCATGTCTAAGCTTTTTGAAAGTCTTGTTCACGATGAGATATATCCTCTTCTACACAACATTATATTACCATAACAGCATGGTTTTGTTAAACGTAGATCCACAACCACTAATCTTATGTGTTTTATGAGCACTCTCTTTGACAACATGGATCTTCAAAGTGATGCTATTTATACTGACTTTCGAAAAGCATTTGATAAAATATATCACAGGCTGCTACTAAACAAGTTAGCCTTGAATGGAATAAAGGGAAACCTTTTACGCTGGTTTGCTTCCTATATATCCAATCGTGTTCAAAAAGTCGTTCTTCGTTCACTCCAATAACATACACGTTTCCTCCGGAGGTCCGTAGGGATCCGTAGTTGGTCCATTGCTCTTTATTCTGTTCATTAATGATATTGACAAATGCTTCCAACAGTCCAAATTTCTTCTCTATGCCGATGATCTGAAGGCATACCGTAGCGTCAATTCACAATACGATTGTCTTCTTTTTCGACAAGATTTGGACAGATTATCTGTTTATTATGAACGTAATAAACTACACCTTAGCATACTTAAATGTAAAAGTATTAGCTTCACTAAGAACAGAAAGATAATGGATTACACATATAAGTTCAATAAAACTGCACTTGCAGGTGTGAATTCACTGCGTGATCTCGGGGTTCAATTAGATTGCAAGTTCCATCTGGACAATCACGTGGAAACAATAACAAATAAAGCTTTCAGCATGTATGGGTTCGTTATGAGGACGAGTCGGGATTTTAAGAAAGAGGCCACGTATTTAATGTTATTTAAGACTTCAGAATCAGATCACAATTAGAATACGCTTGCTGTGTTTGGAATCCTCTATACAGTGTGAGTTTTCATAAAGTGCACATATGAAAATGAGTGAAACGAGACATCATTTTATTGCTAGGAAAAAAAAAGAATAATATACTTCTATTTATACCTATTTATATTTTTTCTTTAGTAGTTATGGAACTTGTACCAAGAAAACCTTGTAACTTTGAACCAGGTGGTTAATCGTGTTGAAACAAAAACAGTAATAATACGCAATGTGTAGACAATAACGACGGTATACTATGTCACATCCAAAAAAATAACGGTGGCATAAAAATAAGGAACATTTTAGACCAAAACTGAGTTTCGTACAATGTTTTTTTAAACATTGTTAAAAAAGTCAAGAAAGCATCCCCATTACCCCTAGTTTTTATTAATTGACGTTAATCTGTATCTAATAAGCCTTACAACAACATAAAAACCACACCTGTATCCCAAACAAAACAGTTTTTATGAAGGGCGCCGCCACGTGCATCTTTTTTCGAAAATTGCATTATCTATCTCAGGTAGTTTGGGGTGGGATTGAGGTGCAGGGTAAGGGATAAATTGCGGGCCAGGTTTACAGAAAGAATCAGTCGCTCCGAATCATTCGCCGCTGATACTTGTGTGTTCTTGTTTTGTGATGCCCCGTTTGAGTGATTTTCCTCCGGCGCAAACTTCTGAGTGGTGCATTTTAAAGAAAGGTCTACAACCCTATTACTATCAGCGAGTGCAATATTTGCATGAAGGAACTGACGCAATCCCAAGCTTTTGTTTTTTTCTGGCTATAAAATAATGTCTAGTTTCACTCATTTTCATATGTGCACTTTATGAAAACTCACACTGTATAACAAATATGTTCAGTATGGTTCAGTATAAATTTCTGCGCTCCATAGATTATCGATGCCACCGCAGTCGTCTTAAGTATCCCCAGTTGCTTAGTACATACAAATTGCTCTTACTTAAATCCAGACGTAGTCAATTAGAAGCCACAATGCTTTATGGAATATGTCATGGCAAGGTCGATTGCACTGAAATTGTTAACAAACTGTGTTGCGTAGTTCCTAGAACAGTATATCGTCGTGAGGTGAGGGCAAGGACATTATTTGCAGTTGGAATTTGCAGTTGTTATCGCGCATCGCTGCGTCAGCTAGTTGTTAATTATAATACCTACTTCACAGACCTAGATATATTTGCACATACAGGGTCGGTTTAAAAAAGAAGTCGTAGAAATGCTTAAGCATGAAGATACTGATCTAGCACAAAAGCCTTCTTAACAACATCTCACCTAGCGACAATGACTGTCTGTTGTTTTCATACATAAGCAACTTTTCTTTGTGTGTCATACTAATTGTTTTTTTATTGTTGTTTATTTATTTATAGTTTTATATTTGCGCTTTATATTTTTATTTTTAAATTCTGTTGTAATAATTTTAGTTAAATCTATCTTTCTATCTATCTAAGTATTGTTGTAAATCTCGTCCTCTTTTAAATAACACTGTTGCAATACTTTTATTTAAACCACTAGTTTGTAATGAATAATATCTTTTATTTTGTAATTTGTGGAAAATGTGGTTGATTGTACTTTTTGTAAGATATTTTATAAGTACCAATGTTCTTATATTTTGTAATGTACAATTGTTTACTTTCCCGAAACTAAAAAAATAAATTCACCTTTCATTATCCGGGCGAGTTCCCGAATACACTGAAGCCGGTCTCCCAACTCACATATTAAAAGTGAAATTCACCAAAATTATGCAATGGCACCAGACTGCAAGTGAAAACTGCATCGCAATGTAATCGAGGCAATTATACTGACCGGTTGTTCTCGAGGAGAGTGTGAATTCGAATTCAAGAGAGTGCAGTTTCCCATCAAAGTCTGCTTCGCAATAACCATAAACAAAGCTCAAGGTCAAACTCTTAAGGTAGCGGGAGTAGACTTGAGAGAAAGCTGCTGCTCCAAAGTAAGCGCACAGAGTA
The DNA here is from genome assembly GCA_963675205.1 of Catocala nupta. NCBI lineage: Eukaryota > Metazoa > Arthropoda > Insecta > Lepidoptera > Erebidae > Catocala > Catocala nupta. Next base: position 1,281,379 of record OY776087.1, read on the forward strand.
GCCTGGTAATTCTAGCACCCGAAGGAAAAACAAAAAATATTGTTGACATAGAAATACTGCGGTGGGTATAGTATTTCGATTTCGTAGTAAAAGATAATGTAACTTTCACCAGATCAAAGGCTCGAGCTTTGTGTTCATAAAATATAACAAAAGGACATCACCCATTTTGGGCCAAATTTGAAAATGGCGGCCAAAGAAAAAGTACATTATTCTGTTAGAACTTGTTCCCCTAAACATTTTTTATTATGGTACCAAAAACGCGCACATTTTTGGTTAAATAAATTGTCAAAATAAAGGATTTAACTTGATTAAAAACTTGGAGATAATAAATCAATACACTAAAGTGGTTAATCGCCGTTATTATAATTGCAGACGAGCACAGTTCACCCTCATGACAGCAGATATGCCAGAGTTTGCAGAGTTTCCGAGGCTGAGTGACGATGGTCTTTTGTTATTCATTCTAGGCGTATACCAATTAAAACAAGTCAAAAGTTACTATGGCGAACATATCCTCCAAAACGGATCATTTTCATTAGAGCTTAGCAAAAAATGTCAAATGAACACTTGGAAGAGTTAGGAGGAACCGATTTGTGGATGATACGAGGACGACTGCAATCTCGACATGTCCGAGCTCGCCAATATTATATCTACATATATCATAATAGACATTATCCGGTCGAAGTGCAATTCGTCACTATTATTACGGTTGGGTGCTGTTCGGATATTATGTGCATAATATGGTACATGAGCTATGCTCGTCATTTACAAGTGTCATTAGCCCCGACTTTGGGATAAGAGAACATTATTGTAGTTCCAGACGAGGATGATTAACCATGAGTAATGTACTTGTGAGACGTGCATGTAATTTTAGAAATAAGGGGTTCATTACCAATTGAATGTAAGATACAACTATATTTTTATTTTTAGAAAATCCCTACCACATGTATAAAATAAAATATTAAAAAAACACTACAGGCGGGGCCGTATTTTCTCAATACCTATTGCATTCTCTCTGGCTGTTTCTCCGACCAGTAACAGTTCATATTCAAAACCCCGAAATCTTTTGGCTCGAACTTCAAAACCGCTTTGAATGTCTGGACGAGTGCGTAGATGTGGACGATTACCGTGGATGCTGTCCATAGAGCAGGATCTAAATTCTACTAGCTCCTAAAGACATAGAGGTCAAATAAGATCACAGGTCCAATCCGGAAGCTTTTAGAGGAAAGACGTCGGATGCTTCTGCAATCCTTCGAGGATATGCCAAAATACCGGCGCCTCAATAGACAGATCACTAAATCCTTGACTCGCGACCTTCGCCAATACAATACTAATTGTGTTTGTGAGGCTATTGAGCGGCATAAAGGCTGGAAAGTGTTCGGAAAGACCTGTCTATTGGGCAGAACCAGCTGTCAAATCTGAAAATGGAGGATGGCAGAATAGTATCGTCCAAACCTCAGCTCTTAGAGTAGATCGAGATGTTCTATGGACAGCTATACAAGACTACACGAGCACCTGTTTCCACTCCAGCAACAGACCCTAGAGCTGGATTAACCCGACACTATACCGAAGATATCCCGGACGTCAGCCTGCACAAGATTAGCATGGCCGTTAAATAGCTCAAAAACAACAAGGCGCCGGGTGATGTCGGAATTACGACTGAGCTTCTGAAAACCGGCGGCGAAACCACTATGGAAGTTCTACGTAAGCTTTTCAATGCCGTCATACTCGAAGGTAAAACGCCACAGGCATGGCACAGAAGTGTGGTGGTGCTTTTCTTTAAGAAAGGCGTTAAAACCCTGTTAAAGAACTACAGACCCATCTCACTTCTGAGCCACGTCTACAAGCTGTTTTCAAGGATCATCACGAATCGTGTCGAGAGTAAGCTAGACGACTTCCAGCCGACTCCTGGAAGTTGTCTAGCTTACGCTTACGACAAGCCGGATTCCGTAAAGGCTATAGTACCATAGACCACATACATACGCTGCGGCAGGTTATACAGAAATCGGAAGATAATAATCAGCCCTTATGCGTGGCGTTTGTGGACTATGAGAAAGCCTTCGATTCGATCGAAACCTGGGCGTTGCTGCAGTCTCTCCAAAGGTGCCAGATTGACTATCGGTATGTCGAAGTGCTGAAGTGTTTGTATGAAAACGCTACCATGTCAGTCCGTCTCCAAGTCAAGAGCTCGAAACCTATACAACTACAGCGAGGGTTGAGACAGGGAGATGTCATATCTCCGAAACTGTTCACAGCCGCGCTGTAAGATGTTTTCAAGCTCTTGGACTGGAAAGGACTCGGCATTAACATCAACGGCGAGTACATTACTCACCTTCGATTTGTTAACTATATCATGGTCATGGTCAGTCAGATTGAGACCATGGAAGACCTCAGCATAAGGCTCGATGGCCTCTGTAGAGCCTCCCGACAAGTAGGTCTTAAAATGAACAATAAGACAAAAATCATGTCCAACGTCCATGTTATACCTACTCTTATTAAGGTTGGGAACTATACTCTCGAAGTTGTCGACAAGTATGTATACCTAGGATAAATGATCAAGTTTGGTAAGTCCAACTTCGAGAAAAAGGTCAATCGTCGAATCCAACTCGGCTGGGCAGCGTTCGGGAAGCTACGACATATCTTCACATCCAATATACCGTAGTGTCTCAAGACAAAAGTCTTTGACCAGTGTGTGCTGCCAGTGTTGACATACGGATCCGAGACGTGGTCGCTCACTATGGGCCTTATTGGAAGGCTCTAAGTCATTCACAGGGCGATGGAGAGAGCTATGCTCGGGGTTTCCCTGCGGTATCAAATCAAGAATGGGGAGATCCGCAGGAAAACTAAAGTTGCCGATATAGCTCTCTGGATAGCCAAGCTGAAGTGGCAGTGGGCAGGGCACATAGCGCGCAGAACCGATGGCCGTTGGGGCAGAAAGATTCTGGAGCGGCGACCAAGCACCGGAAAACGTGGCAGGGGTAGGCCTCCTACAAGGTGGACCGACGACCTGATAAAGGTCGCAGGAAGCGGTTGGATGCAGGTGGCCCAAGACCGGTCTGTGTGGATGACTTTCGGAGAGGCCTATGTCCAGCAGTGGACGTCTTTCGGCTGAGATGATGATGATTGTATTCTTTAAAACTATTGTAATGCAATAGCAGTATAGTTCTTTCATTTCATGTATAAAAGAAAGATTTTTGAACTCAAATAAAACCGAAGGCAATTGTCCCACAGTTTTAGTGTTGTAATAAAAAATGTTAAGGAGAACAAGTTCCAACAGAATATTGTATTTTTTCTTTGGCCGCCATTTGTAGATTTGGACTAAAAATGTATGGAATGGTGTAATGAAATAGTGATGTCCTTTTATTTTATTTTCTTGTTTATTTTACCTTTAAATCCCTACACTATAATGAAGATTGTTATATTTTATAAGTATTCAAACATTTTAACATAATAATTTATATGTTATAACAAAATTAATAATGCAGAATTCAATTAAAATCCTATCAGAACCATTTTCGACTTCTACGCGGACGAAGTCGCGGGCAAAAGCTAGTGCTTAATATTGCTTGCATTATAATAAGATCTTAAGGCATGCGACAATTTTAAAATGCTGACCCGATATACAGTCATTTATTTGGTCGAAGTTGCCATCGATATTGTATAACTATTCGTACAATTTTGTTTGTTTATTTAGTACTTCCTCTCCTGGCCAACGCCCAGACCTCGAAGCCCAGAGATAATGCTAATGCTTACTTTTACATTGTGTCTGGTTGGCTAATGATAAGTAGAGAATGTGGTAAGGTACTGACCTCCTGATGTTGTTGAGCGTGGTCATGTTGGCGAACATATAGTACAGGTAGTAGGTGTACGGAGGGTTCTCCTCACCGTCCCACTCTTCAGGACTTCTCATCTTCACCTTCAGTGGTGGGTTACCTGGCTTCGACTCGTCGTCCACACTGTCAAACCCAATCACATACTGCAACAATTTCAGTTATTAAGACAGGTAGAAAGTCCCAAATCTGCACTTACGCGTATGGCAAGTAGTAAAATAGAGTCGATTTTCAGATCGTCTAATGTAATTACTGGATTATTCTGATAGAAATTTCTCAGTTGCAACATTGAATAAAATGATAGCAAGACGCTAAAATATACACTTTCTTTGGATACCTAGGGAATGTGCGTACGTACTATTAGTAGAAGATTCCTTTTGAATCTTAAAGTTGTCATTAACTTAACAAAACATTGTCAGTAAATGTGTATATGTAAGTTGTTAAAAAGTTATGCATTGTTGCTAGTTTACCGATATTTCCTAAGTCGGAAGTAAAGTTAAGCTGCTGCCTAGCATTAGAGGGTGGCATTCAAACAAGTCTGAAAAAAATTAAGCTGTTTACGGCCCACGCTCTTCTGTAACTTGCTATGAAAGCCAGAGGTTAGAGGAAAGTCTTATGGCCAGTCCCACAACCAACAAGTAAAAGTTACCCGAAAGATAAATCGCACGCTGTCTCACTCTTGTTAGGTTAAAGAAGATGATGGCGAGACTTTTATCTTACAAATAAATGCTATTTGGATGTAGTGGAACAACCCCTTAATGTCAAAGGACTCAGATATTCACGGTGTTCCTGGCTCATGTAGTGTATATATGATTCATTGTACAAGAGCGGGGAACCCCGTGACGTCGACGAGACACGTCCGTGGAATCGTTTGGTGAGGCTATGGTTATATTTTGAAATGACACGAACGTCAAGCTAGTCTTGCAGAAGCTACGAATAAGATCGGACTATCTAAACGGGACCGCTGGTTCCCTCGGCTCACACTGTAATAAGTGCTAATAATTCTACTTGGAAACTATTCAGTGTACCTAACTCTGTAACTGCTGTAAAATAAAGTTATTGTAAGAAGTGTATAACTGCGGTTTGAAATTTACGCCACCAACCCTCTACCAGCGAACTTTACTGTAGTCTGCTGTATCGCTAACTTCTCGCATACGTAGTTATTTAAAAATATATCGTGACGATATTATCGTCGTTGATAGTCCAATACCGCGTACGTTGCTTTCGCAAATTTTACAGGAGGAGGGATAAACTTATTTGCCAGAGAACTATTCCCCAGAATTTTAATCAAACTCAGATTTTAATTAGTTTTAAAATTACTTATAATTACATGCAGCTATGAAATAGGACAGTGGTCGGCAACCCGCGGCTCGCAAACCGCAGCCTAGGAGTCAAAGAGCTGCTTCCACGGAATGTTTAGTACAGACACGGAGTATTACTTATTAGTTATCTTGCCTTATAAGTATAATACTAAATTTTATGAAATTTACTGTTAGCTAAAAAAGCCCAAAGCCACATATAATATAGTTAAACTAAGACTTATTTGAGGCCAGCTCGAGAGTGTTCTCTTAATCCTAATTATTTCTGTAATTATGTCTCCTGCAAAGCTTAAGATAAAATGGCTCTTTGAATAGATTTTAATTGTGTATTATATATATTTGGCTCTTTTGGACGACAAGATTGCCGACCACTGAAATAGGACCATGTAATTTACGCTGTATTGGACTGGACTATGAGCGACGATATATTATTTGTTGGTTTCTTACCATCTTAATAAAAGTAAAATAAGATTACCATAAGGAACTTATGTAGTTCCGGGCTGGAGCTTGGGTTGATGGACACCTCGAAAAGCGGGTTGAACAGGTTGTTTAGGAACTCCTGAAAATTCTTTATCAGGTTTGCGTAGCGGTAAATATCACTGTAACGAATAAACAGAACTTTAATATTTTGAATACAATATTTTACCGTCGAAAATTCAAAGTTGTTGGATTTAAGAATACAATTATTTTCCAACGACGCGACGGTCGCATTTCTTATATACCAAATATTGTACTTTAGATTGATTATTACTTCAACCCTTTAACATGACCAGTCTATGTAGTGAATGCAAGTGATCACCTAGCTTAGTCCGAGATCTCTTTGCGGTGATTATACCGGGTAAGTAATAGATGATATAACCACAAAATCTCTAATATTAACAACATATAACAACGGAATCTATCATTTTATTTAATATAACGATTACTTAATATAATAAACGATTGATATAATTTTAAAATAACAAACTTTTATAAGCATAACATACATTAAATATAACATCGTTTGACATAACATACATTAAATATAAAATCGTTTGGCATTCAAAAGATATAAAACTTATTTGGTCTAATTATATGTACTGCAGCAGCAAAACGAATATTCAGAGTGTGAATTTTTACGAGCTGTGGTTTCTAATTTAAGCTTAAAAAACAATAACTTTGTATTTTTTTAATAAATATTTAAAAGTATTTTTCTTTGTTTTATTCTTTGTAAGTTCTATCGTAGTTATAGGTAATAGTAACCTAAGTAGATATTAAACATAACTAGTAACTGATTACCACCTGCGCTAAGATAGGTTGACGGAGCCCCGCTTCGCGGGGCTCCTAATTCTGGTTGGTTTAAAAAAGTAATGTTACTTATCTAACGTAACCAACGTCAGCAAAACTGCGGGCAGAATTTAGTATAGAAATAAATACAAGATCGTAGGACAACACAGTGACAGTAACTGCCTACCACTCCAGTGACCAGGCAGTGTACAAAGACAAGTTATGATAAGTATCTAAAAGCCACGGCAATACTCACTACAGCCTGGGCACCTGGATCATCCACCTGACGTGCGGTGAGTACACGTCGTTGTTCAGAGCCCACGTTGCTAACTTGCTCCATTCTTGCGGATTCTTGCAGTAAATGGAGATACGAAGTTCGGAAAACGTATATTTGGCTTCTTCATATTCGTCCATTACTTCCTGAAAATAGTGCATGTTTTTTTTAATCGTTGCTCCAACAGGGTTCTACTAGTACTGGACCCTGGAGAACTAATTTTACATTGCACAAACCATTTTTTTTCACTTGTTTTTACCCGGTGGTAAGCCTTCAGAAATAGAATTGTTGCTACCCAGCACAAGGGGAAAATATCAGATATCATTCGCTGACAGTCACAGTCTTCTCAAAGAGCTTAGAAACACTATTCATCGTAAGAACACGAGTTTGATTGACTGCTATATTTTGCAGGGTTTAAACCCTGCTACCGTTGCAGTTTGGCTGCCCTAGATTTAAATGGCAACTCTCCTATCTTCCACCTTTTAAAAATACCTTTGTGTTATTTTCTTGCAGGTAGTAAGTAGGGTTTCCGGAGCGTTTAGTTCTTTATGATTTGCAGCTTTGAAAGTAGTTTCTTTCAATATTCATAAAGCCGGATTGCTACTCTTAGTGTTGCAAAAATGTATAGGCTGTGGACCACATGATATTAATAATAATATCCTCCTGACCGAATTTTGGTCACGGCGACAAATCTTAACGGAGACTGGCCATCGGCGCAGGAGATATTATAGTGCACAAGTGTGTGCGCAAACACAAGTGCACTCTCTGTTCCCTAACTCTCATGATCCGATGGGACGAATAATTCGACACGACCGGAAAGAGATTAGGCGCTGGACCAACGGCTTTACGTGCTTTCCGAGGCACGGGGATGTCTAATACCGCTAACTTCCTAACTCCGGGCTCGTATTGAGATTTCTTAACAGATAAACCCAATAACTTTTTGCTGGCCCGGCCCGGGATTCGAACCCAAGACCTCATGCACAGCAGTCACATTCACTACCGCTGCGCCACGGAGGCAGTTATGCTACATGATATTATCACAGCATTATACATGTATAATTTAATAATTTTGAGTGTTTTGCGTCTGGTCGTAGTTTCCCGGACCAATACGACCTACAAAACTTCAAGAAAAGAGCGTACTCCTTTTAAAAGGCGGGCAACGTATTTGTAACTCCTCTGGTGTTGCGGGTGTCCATTGGCGGCGGTAATCGCTTACCATCAGGCGATCCGTCTGCTCATTTGTAACATATACGTATATCATTAAAAAAAATTACCTTTATTAGATCAGCGAAGTACCTCCCGTTCATGTAGTTGTCAGTCTTTAGGAACACTTCCCGCAGACTGCTCTCTCCCACAGGGTTATACTTCGCGTTGAACCTGTCGAATCGTTGGAAAGTGTTCCGGTCCTGTTGGCAAGAATCCCGGTAGGGGGCGTAGCAAAATTAGAATCAGACCTATCTTTAATAATATGAAATTAAACTATTACGAAGCTGTGTTTATACATCCTACTAATGTTATAAATGTAAAAGTTTGGAAAGATATTTATTACCAAACTTACACCGTTGGGCTTGGCTGGCATATTGATTAACTTCGTCCTGGATTAAAGGAATAATAGGAATTGATTTAGACGGCTCTTAGCCCAACCAATACAATATTAATATCAGCCCTGTATTAAACTGCCCCACCACCTGGCACGGACCTCTTCTTCGTTTCAGTTTCTCCGTTCCTCACGATATTTTCCTACAGTAATATTTAGAATTATATAAGCACATACATAGTCTCATGGTTATATCACTGAAGGGGTATCTAAGTAAACATGAGATGCATATATATTTCGCCAGCTTTGCTAAAGGTCCTTCGAAATAAGTAATAAAAGCATATTTCTGTGTCCCAAGCACAGATCACGACTTTCGCGCAGCTGTCAATAGAGAGGTCAACGACGTAAAGTGCCAAAAAGAATTGTGTCAAGTAACATGACTGACTGTTGCTAATTCAGTCTGGCAATCACAGAAGTTGATCGTTTGTTAATAGATTACGTGTGGATCTGCGTTTCATTCGGGGTTAGTCAAGAAAAGAGTTATAAGATTTTCTGTTACACTATGGCTGTACGAAGAAGCAGAGTTCACGGAGTCATGAATGGTCGGCCTCACTACTAAGTAATTATATGACACAACCACATGAAAAGAAGATGAGCATATGAAATGGTCACAAACACACCGCGTGTACATCCAGGATATCAACGTTGAGGTCGTAGGCGTTGAGCTGCATGCTCGTAAAGACATCCTGGAGGGTGGTGGGCACCCCGTTAGTTACCGACACCACGTCGTCAGGGTGGTGCCGCAGCGTACGCTTGATGAAGCTCAGCAGATGCTTCTGGTTCATGCACGAAGCGGCGTGGATATGTACATCCACTTTCCTTTTAGGAGATACAAGAAAGAAGTTATTTTTCTTTTTTGGAAGACATCTACCGCAGTAGATATCAAGGCCTATGTTACGGGGAACTTCACAAAAATACTATTGTAATATAAAGAACACGCTGGTTAAACACAAACGTAATAGTTTGCCATAGTTAGAAAGACAGGACGAGATACGGGAGTATATAACTCAACTCAAATCAGAAGCAGTTCTAATTTCTGTTCGATCTGTCGGTAAGATTTTAGATAAGTTGGGCACAGCGTCTACTAACCTAAACTAACCTCATACTGGAGTAGCTCGATTGAAGAGTTGCCCTCACCCTAAACTTGCGTTCAGGGCTTTCATATTCCTTAAGATACTAGATTGTTTGGCTGTAGTTTTTTGAAAAATGGCAAAGTCAAGGTTTTTAGTTTGTGAAGCTAGGGGCACCTGACGTTATAGAAGTCCCTGTGCGGCACAGCCTTCTGCAGCGCCAGCTCGTGTAGCTCGTTAAGTAGCACGTGCATCGTGAACTTGGAGGAGAGGTAGCTCAGTCGACGGTAACAGTACGTTCGTCTGCAAACAGATCAACATTATACACGATAATAAAATTGGAAAAAATGAAAAGATTTAATTTTTCATAACAAGCTACGCAATGGGGGCTACCGCGCTTGAATTCACCGCTAGAGATGCTAATGAATAGTAAGGTCTAGACATCAAACTTTACAGGGTGCGTTCCACTTAGCGCTCACGACACTCACGCTCACGACCACGGCCTTTCCCGTTCCACTTGCTTCCGAGCGTTACAATTGTAAACTCAAGTGGAACGGATAATAGAGTGTTTTGAGCGTTGATGTAAATTAAGCGAATTAGAAAAAAAGTCGAATGATTAAAAAGGTTAGGTTACAATTTGTACCTAAGCCTGACCAATAAACTCTTATACTCGTAGTTATTGGTTAATTAGATTTATATTAAAAAATGTATATCGAATATTCTACTAATATTATAAATGTGACAGTTTGTGAGGATGGATGGATGTTTGTCTTTTACGCAAAAACTACAAAACGGATTTTGATGAAACTTTACAGTATTATTGTTTATTCATCGGAATAACATATAGGCTACTAAAAATCTATTTTAACATAAATCTACGTTAAGGAGAGCGAAGCCGCGGGCAAAATCTAGTATTACTTAATTTTGTGGAGTATTTAATTAATTTATATTCAAATATATTCAAAATGTCTTTTACGGCGACACTTGGATATTTGGTAGAGCGTATTACGACGCTCTATCAAACATCCAAATACTTTAGAAAGTACTAGTTCATCCAGTTCAGATGAAGAGTAGAATACCATTATTACAAAATCATGATTGTGAAAAAAGGAAACTTAGACCACGTAACATAATGTAATTAATCGATGAAGAATTAAAAGGTAATTTCAAAATAATTTAGATTAAAATGTAGACTATAAAAAATGATTACTTATTTAAGTATTCATGGTTTCATCAAAATCGCATAAAATAATTTTCATTGTCGGTTTGATAGATTACTGGCCGACTGGTGAGCACAAGAACGATAGATATACAGATTCAGCCAATACTGAACTTTTATTTATTACTGAATGAAAGAGTATATAAGAGAGAGATAGAATTATAAGCGCTCTCACTGCGCAGCATATTAAGAAGGAGTAGAACAAACGCTACTTCTTTGCTTGAACTTAACAATTAACGTAAATGTAACATGAGTCACTTTATTAAACTCTCTAAACCACTTTACTTTTGGGATTGTAACTACCTATTACTTTGTGACCTTAAAGATATTAATATAATAATAATAATATTCTACCACATAGGTACACACAACACCATCTAGCCCAAACTAAGCAGAGCTTGTTCTATGGGTACTAGACAATGGATTAACATACATATATACTTTTTTTTTGTAAATACATACATATTATACATAGAAACAACCAGACCAAGACAAACATCCATGTTCATGCACACAAATGTTTGACTTGTGCGGGAATCAAACCCACGACCTCAGGCGTGGCAGTCGGTTACACTAACCACTACGCCATCGAGGCCGACAAATCTATCTACCTGGAAGACCGCGTAAGCGCGCTCCGTCAGGTATTAAACAAAGTCAGTATTTAACGTTACATAATAAGAAGGATCACACTAACAGAGGTCCATCGCCACACATCGCTTCGAGCTGCACCATATCTTCAACAAACTTGTTGAACGACACGTTCTCGTACGGCATGGGCCGGTTGGCCTGCAGGTCATCATGGTTCTTATACACGACCATCACTCCTCGGCTCCATTGCATCACGTAATTGCGGTCCGGCGGAATAACGCAAGCCCACGGATCGACGAAATCTGACGAAGGTAAAAAAACCATTTAAATCTACTGCTGGACTTGCCCCATAACATAATTGTCTTTGGTCAGCTATTATTACTGAGACTTAGAGTTATCTCAGTCATGAGTGCTCGGATGTCGCAGTCGAGTAAGTAGCCACCTAGTTGTTGCCACTGTGCCGAGTGTGTTCCAAATATTGGTGATCTTAGTGTCTCTTGTTTGAATGTTTTGTAATAGCTGGCGACACCGGATTAATAACTAATGAGAAAATTGACTTTTAAAAACGTCTTCAAATCAGAGTAATGTGGATATCACACTGTATAAGATTATTGAACTATTTTCACCCCATGATAATTATCAAACCTATATGTGCGCAATTCCTTAACATATTATGCTGCCGCGCGTATAGTCTGTACTATTTCAGTTTACGGTTTTACTCGATCTCTGAGAATAGCATAATCAGGCAACGCTACGCCAATAGTCACGAGCGCAGTGACAGGTTTGGACTGTTTAGTATTTCATATTATTTCGACAGGATATTGAGCTTACGACTAAGCTTCACATTAACCGATAAAATATTATTAAGGTAAATAATATAAAAGTGCAAGAGGTTGCCACCAGTTTTACTAGAATACTTTTATGATAAGTATAACTCATGCTATTTGACTAACCGTGTATCGAGGGCATATCATCGAAGCTCTCCATCGAGATGTTCTGCGCCGGCCGTCTTAGGGCGTATGTGCTCACTACAAAAAGAAAGTAAAATAATAAAATGTATGTCTTTTATCAACAAAATTGATCGATTGACTAATCTTTTGATAAGTCATAAGTCATTTATTTCATAACAAATTACATTTGTGTTGAAAATAAGTTTGCATTTAGTAAAATAAAAACAAAAACATGAACATTAATATTATGACAATGTTAAATACAATTGAAATATAATATAATAAGGTCAACAATAATTAAATAATTAAAACAGAATCTCATTAAATTCATGTCAAAAAAATAAAATATATATTAAAACCAGTCAGAACAATGTTAAAAGTCAAAAATAAACGCTAGAATACACAAAAAGAAATATGCCTTAAATGGATTTAGATGTCAATATAAATTCAAAAATATCAACAATAAAGTATATCCTTATAAATACTATTCAAAAAGATAAAAAATAAATTTAAATAAAATAAAAATTACTTTAATATATGTTCTTTATCATTTAAAAATTCATCAATACCATAATAGCATTTTCTCTGTAAATATGTTTTTAATTTATTTTTAAATAGAATTAAATTTTCTATAACTTTTAGTTCTGTTGGTAATTTGTTGAACAACAATACAGCTTGATAACGAGTGCTATGATGAACTATATTTAGTTTAGGTTGTATTATTGTAGAAAGGTCTTTTCTGCGAGTTATTAATCTGTTTTCTCTCTGTGTTGATGTTTCAAAACTATGAAGGTGTTTGATAAAATTTCCCAGTAATACTAAAATATACTTGGTGCCGTTAAGATTCAAAATTCCAAAAAGTGGGTTTTACATGACTCGGTTTGTTCTAATCGTAGCAACGTTCTTATAGCCCGTTTTTGTAAAATAAATGCTGCGCTAATGTTATACTTGTGGCTATTGCCCAAAAACTGGATACTATACCTAAGCTTGGATTCTACTAAAGCGTAGTATACCATCTTAAGTTGGGCTACCGTTGATTCCTCTCTAAGACTTCGAATCGCAGAGCAAGCTGAACTAATTGTACTAGTAAGTTAAGCTATTTCTTGTTTCCAGTTCTAGAACGAGTCAATAATAACTCCCAGAAATCTGACACTTTCTACTACATCAATTTTTATACCCTGAGACGTAACACTTAGTCTTGCACTATTTCTAGCTGTAGATTTAAAAAGTATACATTTTGTTTTATTTGTATTAAGTATTAGGTTATTTGCCCCAAACCAATTTCTAAAAGCTGTAAACACTATGTGTATTTTAATCTCTAAATTTGTTATGTTATCTACAGCTACTATGGCATCGGTATCATCAGCAAAAATTACTAGTTTTGTCTCTGGTTCAACTTTCCTAATGTACTCTGTCAGATCATTTATAAATAAAATAAATAAGATTGGGCCTACTACAGAGCTCTGGGGCACACCACAAAATACAGTCGTTAGATTCGATTTGTACGTCTGTTCAAATCCTTCCACAACTGATTTAATTTCGACAAATTGCTTCCTATTTTTAAATAGGAACAGTACAGTTGTAAAACATTGTCTCGTATTCCATAGTGCTCGAGTTTTCTTATCAATATCGCGTGGTCTACAGTGTCAAATGCGGAACTAAGGTCTAAAAATATACCAGCAACTTTTTCCCTGTTATTAAGTTTGCAAACAACATCATTAATTAAAGTTTCTATTGCTTCCGTAGTTCCGATTGACTTCTGATAGCCAAACTGATGGCAGGTTCGAATTTTATTTTTTATCAAATGCTTCATAAGTCGGTCTTTCATTATTTTTTCAAATAGCTTTGACAATATCGGCAACAAAGAGATCGGTCTATAGTTCCCTGGATCTGTCTTAGACCCTTTCTTAAATATCGGCAATACTCTAGCAATTTTTAATTGATCAGGAAAGATACTTAAATTAATGCATTCATTAAAAAACATTGATAATGGATTAGCTAATATGTCAATATTTTCTTTAATATTTGTCAGGGGAATTTCATCATAGCCAAACGAATATTTATTGGCCATACCCTTAACCTTAACGATTGAAATTTTTCGAATCGAATTGGTCAAATATGATCATGGAGAATTGTACTTGATTTAGAGATAGACACTATAGTTTGCATAATATTGTCTTCTATTTACGCGAATGTTATTCATTGAAATTAAACTACTATATACGGATTTTATCGCGTTGTTTATTTAGCAATGTATTATAGTATTTTGAAAATATTACACTACTGCTACTATTGATTTTATTACGACGTTTCGGTTGCTGAAAGCAACCGAAACGTCGGGGAAAGTGTAAACCAAAAATAAATAGATTTAATAGTTTAAGTAATTTTATTAGTTTATAAATTAGTAAAATAAAATCAATAGTAGCAGTAGCGTAATATTTTCAAAATTTTGTAATACAGTGATAAATAAACAACGCGATAAAATCCGTATATAGTAGTTTAATTTCACTATAGTTTGTCTATTTAACTAAGTTAGTAAAGATTACACAAAAATTACAAGCGCGCATTCTACCAGATTCGGTGCCAATTAATTGTTACATGCGCTCCCATAGAAATTATTACCACTATAACACTTATGTAGCCATTTATGGAGATGAGGAAATAAAGAAACACAGTGAAGCATGGTATTTTGACAGCTCCGGACACAGCATATAATAATAATGTCCTCCAGACCGAATTTCGGTCACGGCGGCCAATCTTGACGGAGTCTAACCATCTATGCAGTAAACATATAGTGCACAAGTATGTGCGCAAATACAGGTTCACTCTCTATTCCCTAACTCTCATAATCCGATGAGACGGTAATCCAACGCGACCGGCGAGCGATCAGGAGCAGGACCAACAGCTTTACGTGCTTTCAGAGACAGAGGCACGGGCATATCTAACACCGCCAACTTCCTCACTCCGGGCTGGTATTGAGATTTCTTACCAGAAAACCCAATAACTTTTTGCTGGTCCGACCCGGGATTCGAGCCCGAGACCTCATGCACAGCAGTGTAAGAATACCAGACATTATTAAAATCCATTGTGTCTGCCCATAAGTGACCCGTTGCAACTCAATAGGTTAATCGAAACTAAATTAAAAACATTCAAATATTGATAAACCTATTTCTCTGCCATTGCACTTACTCGAGGTACTGATACATAGATAACATTGAGCGGCGGTAACTCAATGAATAAAGCATTGGTCTCGTGAGCGAGTAGTCGTGGGTTTGTTTATTGTTGTTTTATTATTAGCTAAATTGGAGGGGTAACAAGAATACTTATGACTAGCTGCGTTCCGCGGTTTCACCAGCGTAAGTCCGGATGCCGCCGAGAATATCGGGATAAAAGTAGCCAATGTGTTAATCCAGGTCTTCAGCTATCTACATACCAAGTCTCATGGCAATCGGTTTAGTCATTTTTGCGTGAAAGAGTAACAAACATCCATTCATCCATCTATCCATCCATTATCACAAACTTTCACATTTATAATATAAGTAGGATTTGTAAACTAAATGGTTATTAACCATTAAAAATATATATCAGATCTTACTATGAGTGGTGGAACACAGCGGGCTGATGTGTATCTTGTAGTTGGGGACCATAAGCTCCTCTAAGGAGTTCGCCCTTATATCCATGTACATGTCGGTAACCCGGTCTGGCACAAGGGAATTGAATTAGATAACAATATACGAAGCATTAATCATGTTATACAAATTTTAATAGCTATATAATAGGCCGGCCGTGGTCACAAGCTGACTGGTGTGACGATGTCATGTCTTCGTTGGTGAGGCGGAAGAATTTTATGTTCCTTACATCCATGTACCGACACGCACTGCACTTATGGTATCCCTATTACGTTAGCATACGTCCGACGTGTCCGTATTCTGCGATTTATCCATCTGTGCAAAAAAGCGAAGTCTGTGTCAGTGTACCACGGCCGGTGTAAACTCGTCTAAACGTCAAGCATTAAAAGGTAAACATATATTATACATTATCGCGTTAATACCTGATACTTATTATATATATATATGCAACGCGAAACTTTAAAAATTATTATTTTAATAGCTCTTCACTACCCTGAACGTGGATGTCATTTTTATTTTTCATAAACAAGCATAAGCCGTAGATGACGGCTAAATTGCTCATAAGCGGTTACTTAAAGGGTGGAGGTACTCAGCAGTCAGTATATTGCAAGGTAATGCCAGGATTTATCTTTGCCTGTGTGAAGGTTATAAACTAAACAAATTGTAAAACAAAACGTTGACTTTTGACAAGTGTAGTTACTAAAGTTACATAATTTATGGTAGTCGCTAGGTTTAGGCATAGGCCTATAAGAAAATATTGAGGTAAAGCTTTTTAAAAAAAATCTTACCCGTCATATTTTCTGTCGCGGCGGGTAGTATAATACTGGGCCGGTCTTTGCCGTGGTTCTGTATGTACATGTTCACCAATTCGCAGAAGGACTGGTTTGAAATTTGCATGTATTCTTTACGCATGCGCAGGGCCTGCACCAGTAAATTCGCTGAACGAATCAAGTCTTCTATAGGCACCTGCGTTGTAACCAGTTACAGTATAAACAAGTATTGTTTGATGCTGACGCTATATAATTATTGATTAGTTATATATATTAAACTATTTTAGACAAATTTTATCGCGGTTCGAAGCAATTGTAAATATATTTAAAAAATCCAAATTTTGTTATTTTTTTATTTAATTTTGCTCGTCAAAATGTCTACACTCCGCCTGATGGAATGAAATAAAATAACTTAACAACAAGTCAAACAAGTTAAAGACAAGTCTCGCACTACGTGCCCCGGGGGACTTTACAAACATTCAAACAACGGACACAAGGAACACCCAGAACAACAACCCGGAACAACAATTGGTAAATGACACAAAGTTTTGTCCCGTGTGGGATTCGGTGCAAAACACTCGGCGCAGTATCCGTGGCTAGGCGACCGCATAAACTACAAATTTTACCAAATGTAAAAAAATTGTAATAATCAGAGCAAAAAATGTGTAATAATCAGAGCAATAAAAGTGTAGGGGTAAATAAGCATTTTATTATGCTTGCTCTGATGATGATTACATAAAATATCTATTTTATAATAAATTTGGATATACATTTATATGTATATCTGCTAGCCGCAGATAGCCTGGGACACCGGTGGACTAACGGATTGGATTATGTGATCTCGAAATCGATCCCAAGTAGCGCACCTCTGACTTTTCGAAGTTATGTGCGTATTAATAAATAGTTAATTGTGTAATTAACTGTGAAGGAAAACATCGTGAAGAAACGTGCATATCTGTGAGTTCTCCATGAAGATCTCGAAAAAATGTTAAGTGAAGCAAGTTGCACAAGACCATTGAGTTAATTATGGCCTAACCCTTCTCACACTATGTAGAGGCAAACAAGTATAAGCGTACGCTTAAATCAACTGTCGTCCTGCCAAGCATGAGCCACAGACCTTCTAAAAAGAATTAAAAAATTAAAAAGATAACTCCCGGACTAGGTATAATTCCTGTATCGAGAGGGATTTCGCAAACATTCGGACACAAACAACATCCAGATTCGGAACAACCATTGGTGGATCATACCTACTAATGTTTGGCCACTGGCTTGTATTGTCAGCATAAATCTGCAATTCGTACTCACAGTAGATGTACATGATATGTAAAAATGTCGGTACCCCTGTGATGTGTATGCCGGATACGGAGACTCTCTCGATGGGCACGTTGCACTGGATGTACGGCACGTCGGACTGCCGGACGCGCATGCGAACGCCGTTGCGCACCGCGCGGTGATTAACATCTCGCGCGCTGCTCGTCTCACTGCAGGTTACACCATGACTTACGTACATAGTAGCATGAGAGCTTATAGCTTAGGTAGAGGTCTATCACATACAGGACTTCTATCAACAAGTTTGGAGATGGGTAACTTGATTTTTTATGGCAATATCCAGTAACGGTATGTACAAAAATTGCGACCGTTTCTTGCAGATGTCATTACTACTGCCCACCGCCAACTGTTTTTATTATATATACGTAAATTATAATGGTTTTCTATTAAATACATAACTACTAGTATTATTTTGATTGATAATGATAGCTTAATTCGTAAATTCACATGTTCAAGTCATATTATTCATATTAGTATTGGTACATTTCTCTACGCTTCTTTTAAACCAAAATGTTGTTACAGTATCCAAAGTATATTTACAATGAACAGTATATTCTAATCTATGTTTACAATATGCGCTTGCTAAATCCTTGTATTTAATTACGGCAAAGGATTATAGGCGGTTGGCTTAAAAGTGTTTAGATGTAAATTATCTAGGTTATAAACTGCGTGTACTTACGCGGAGAGGGCACTCTTGGTCCATTTCTTGTATTCCCTGTAAGATCCGCTCGACGATTGCTGTTTAACATTGTGAATGGATGCTTTCGGTAACATTTTGTGTTTTCTATTTTATTTTAATATTATACAAAACATTCAATTTATCAACATTATTGTCTTGTCAGTACTGTCGTTTTGTGACATAATATTTTAAAGTAGGGAATAGACTAAAGGTGTGATATGTAGGTCTTATATAGATAGATATTTTGCAAACAAACGTCTCTGAATTTAAGAATAAAAAAGATGATAAAGAGATATTTATTTGAATAAAACATGTGTAGTTTACAAGACATACATCCTATAAAATTGTTCACAATACGTAATTGTTATGTATCAACATGTTTTGCCAAGGCCGGCGTACAAATATTAAAATGATGCTAGGTCTTCTTTTTAAATAAAAATATACTACCTTCGAATATTTACCTATTGTGTCGCAGCGTTACACCGGCAGCTAGATGCAATCGTTTTTTAATTACGTCTGGCACTCCAAAACTTGACAAGTTAATTATAATGGTTTATTCTAAATAGCGTCTTTCCGTATAGCATCTATGTACATATCTTTAGACATTTACATCTAAAACTGTGTAGCACGTTATCATATATAGAAAAGGACAGAGGGTACCTACTCGTTATCCAGAAAAAGTAGTGTTACAAAACGTATACGAAGCCGTGGGCAGGATCTAGTAGAGCAGCGATTCCTAAAGTGGGTTCCGCGGAACCTAGAGGTTCCGTAGAAAAGTCACCAGGGTTCCGCGAAATTACATTAATTACATTAATTGGCTGTTAAATAATACCACAATATTTCATTCAACTTTGCTCCCATTTCTGTCAATGTATCGTTGTGGAACAGGTTTTCCAGCTTATACTTATACAAATAACAAATTTAGGTCGAGATAGGATGTTTCCCCGGATATGCGCATACAATATAAGACATAATACCGACCTATAAAGTAATTATTGATAAAACAGTGAAACAATTTCATTCTTCACAATAAAATTTAAAATAAATAATGAAAGTGTTTCACTTATAAAATACTAGCTTATGCGCGCGTTTCCGCCCGCATAGTACCTACATCAATATAAAGCAGCCTATGCCTTCCTCAGGTTTTAAACTATATTTGTTGAAATTAAACTACTATATACGGATTTTATCGCGTTGTTTATTTATCACTGTATTACAAAATTTTGTAAATATTACACTACTACTACTATTGATTTTATTTTACTAATTTATAAGCTAATAAAATTTTTTAAACTATTAAATCTATTTATTTTTGGTATACACTTTCCCCGATGTTTCGGTTGCTTTTCAGCAGCCATGGTCTCCCCGTGACCACCAAATTTGTACCGAATTTGACCCGTTTGTACCAAATTTCATCCAAATCGATTGAGTGGTTTAGCCGTGAAAAGGTAACAGACAGACAGAGTTATTTTCGAATTTATAATATTTAGTAAGGAAGTAAGGATTTATAATAAAAGTTTTTGTTCTTATTTAATTTACAGTGTCTTTAATTTGTAATCATTGATATGGGGTTCATTAACTAAAAGGTATTTGGTGAGACGTCCGTTATCTTAAAAGTTTAGAAACCTCTGTAGTAGAGTATAACGTACATTTAAAGTATGTAGGTAAACAGTACCCTAGGGGGGTAGCCTTGTGGTGCGACACAACTGCACAAACAGTTTCACTTTGCAGTAGAGTGTAGCTCATCAAGATTGTGTTGTTTTCCTGCGGTGGGTGAGGTATTCATAGCTCCTTATGATTTACTTAAGTGCGCAGACCGCGATCAATGCACCGACAGCATCGTTAGAAAAAATACAACTTCTATAATTTCAGCTTTCAGCTACATTGCAAAAAGGATTACCTTATTTATATTAAAGAGACTAGGTACTATGCAGTAATTCAATTAATTTTATTACCGTTATATTGATTTCAAAAATTTTATTTTATGTTTCTTAGTTATAATTGATAATATTAGCATTATTGTCAATAATATAAGCTATGCAGATGACGTGGTGCTGCTGGTTCCCACGGCTGGCTCAATCAGAGAGATGCTAAATATCTGTAGTAAGTATGCAGCTAGCCATGGTTTAACATACAATGTTAAGAAAAGTGAATACATGGTCTTTGGGGTCCCCTGAAAGCACATAGGATATGATCCCATTATATCTCTTAATGGAAGGCCCCTTAAAAGGGTGTACCTATATAAAAACTTAGGGCACTATGTCATCGAGGATCTCAGGGACCATGTGGATATTGAAAGAAAACGAAGGGCGCTTGCTGCCCGAAGTAACATGTTGGCTCATAGATTTGCTCGTTGTAGTAATGAGGTTAAAATCATGTTTTTAAATTTACTGCCAATCGTTCTACACGGGTGGTCTGTGGGTCAACTGTTCGCGTAGGGCTTTAGGTGCACTAAGGGTGCATTATAATAATGGTTTCAGAGTGTTGTTGAGGTTGCTTCGTTACTGCAGCGCGTCTGGCATATTCGTTGAGGCGCGAACTAATGACTTTTATGCCATAATAAGGAACAATACTGCATCCTTGTTAAGCAGAATTAGAGATAGCAACAACAACATTCTGCAAACATTGTCATGTAAATATGACGCATCAATATTAAGACATCTTGTCGTATTGGAGTATTGGTGTGTCAACCAGATGTATACTACTAACCCTAGTTTAAAGTCTTAACAAGTGGATCGCTGTTATCTTTAAATAAATAAATAAATAATAATAATTATTATTATATTATTAGGATTTTAATTAATAATGCTAACCGTATTTCTGTCAATCTTTAAAATCTTTAAATTAAAAGAAATAATTTGGATTGGACGTACGACACAATGATATATGAGGTACTTGTGCCTAAGTTGGCCCCGATCCTAAGATGGCCCACTTTCAAAATTTTATGCTTTAATAAGTGCGAATGAGTTTAAATTTTGCGCCCATGTTCGGTTAGGACCATAGACAAAACTGCAAGTTCATAACAATGGAAGGGAGCCGCCATCTTTGCAGTGGTTGCCAGTTTGTCAGTGACATTGCAAATGGCGTACGTTTTATAACCACATATTCACGAACTTTTAAGTATTTCTTTAGAGAAGCAAACCATTATTGTATTTTTTTTTATATACGAAGTTACTTGGGCTCTTGGGCACTCCTGAGAAGGTAAATGTTGTTTGTATTCTTTGTTAATTTTAATTTAAAATAAGTAGCTCTTGTTACCTGGTAAAGTCCCTATAAAGGCCCTCCACACGAGTTCCCAATATGGCCCGGGCCTAATTAGGACTATAGAATATCATAGTTACTTTGGCACTGATTAGAGAAAACAAGTTATTTTGGTTATTTTAGATAAAAACCACTGGAAATTATTTTAAACTTAGGTTAGGTGGATGCTGCGGAAGAATTTGGATTCGCGCGGCCCCGCCCGCATGTGCGAGGAGACACCGGGGTGGTTTTTTGCCGGTAAGAGTCTGGCACGCCCCTCCACCTTTCCCCAGGTGGAGGTAGTATATGATAAAAAAATTGTATGACGATTTAGACATTCTTCGACATCCAGAACGCTTATATAATATAGATGAAAAGGGCTGTCGACTAACCTTGCACCACCAGCAACAAGTTCTTGCACAAAAGGGGAGCAAGAGAGTCCATTTTATCTCACAAGAACATGCTGAAAATGTTACCATTGCTATGTGCGTTAACGCTTCAGTTAATTTAATTCCACCTATGATACTATTTAAAGGTAAAAGACTAAGACCGGCATTTAACGACAATTTGCCTGATGGCACTATAGTCAGAATGGCGCCAACAGGCAGCATGACTACTGAATTATTTATTGAATTTATCCATCATCTTGGCAACTATAAGTCACCCGGAAAATGTTTGTTAGTTTTTGATGGAACTGCTTCGCATTTGGATGCTAGAATTGTGGATAAAACCCGAATTAATAACCAAACACCTAAAAATGGTAAAGGACATAGGAAACCAAAAGGAAAGAGGGTAAATGTAAAAATTAGAAGCACAAGAACAAAAGAAAATAAGGTTGAAAGATGGTATTACAGTGTTTGTAAAGCTGAACGCGTCGCAGATATGTGACAATGCATAGGTTGTTTTTTATGGTACCACGAAGAATGTGTTGGGCTCACTAGTAGCGATGTAGAGGAATTGTTATGTCCCGAATGTAACTAAGACTATTAAGCTTTAGGTTTTTGTTAGTTCCTATTTCACTGTATTTTTTTTGTCGTTCTCCTAATAAGGCCCACCTAAATTTAGTAAAAACATTTTTTATTTAATATGTCAACTAAATGTTATTTTTACTAAATTCGTTTGTTAGAATAACAATAATATTTTTGTTTTGTAGTTAGATTTAGTTTTGCTAAGCCTAAGATGGCCCACCGTACAATTTATGGCCAAAAAATCGATTATAACAGACTGATTATCTAAGAATCTCAAATGTTAGGTTAAGTTTTGTGTAATACATATTTTTTGTTTTGATAGCGTTTACATAATTAATGTTGGGCCATGATAAGTACCTATGTTCCTAAAAAGGTCCACTATGGAGGTATTTTAAAACAATTGTTTTCCCAAAGAAATTTTATCAAAGATAATATTGTCTTATGTTTACGCGAATGTTATACATTGAAATTAAACACTTTATACGGATTTTATCGCGTTGTTTATTTTTCTTTAAACACTGTTATTACATAATTTTGAAAACTCTAACACTACTATTATTGAATTTACTACTATTTAAGCTATATATTTTTTCTAATTACGTCTTAGTCTCCCCGTGAACATGGCTGCTGTAAAGCAACCGAAACGTCGGGGCAAAGTGTAAACTTAAATACAAATAGTTTTAATTAGATAAAATATATAGCTTAAATAGTAGTAAAATTCAATAATAGTAGTGTTAGAGTTTTCAAAATTATGTAATAACAGTGTTTAAAGTAAAATAAACAACGCGATAAAATCCGTATAAAGTGTTTAATTTCAATTTATCAAAGATGTTAATTTGTATGTTAATTTTATTCACAAGTAAATGACTAATATTGTGATATAGTTTGTTTTCTTAAATTATTTAAAGTCTTTTCTTTATTTTAGTATTGCAGAAAATGGGCCTTACAAGGCGCAGGTCCCAACATCTTCTCCCTAGCCTTTACTATTTCCAAGTCACTTGGGGTTACTTGGGGGCTTTTCTAGTCTAACCGGATTTGACTGGATATTACTTTTTACACGGAGCGGCTGCCACCTGACCCCCGCCACCCGAAGGCTAACGATACCCTAAGGCTAGACCAGTGTCAGGATATTATAGGGCACTGACTTCCCAATAACGACTGCCATATGCGTTCATGGCAGTCGCATAAGGCAGGCGATAATTGTCAATCAATACGCACATCATTTCGAAAAGTTATATAACTGCCGAGAGTCAGAGGTGTGGGTTCGAACCCGAGACTCTCTGTATTGCAGTCTGTTGTTGCTTTATTTATTTTTATCTGATAAGTAAATATAATGCCTCCTTTGAAATTCTCTTGCCTTCGCGTAAGTACTGCCGGCCAAAAGTTTAAGACCGCACTTAAACGACGTAATCATCTATCAATGGTAATAAAAGCCCGTGAGATAAATAAATAAATGCACATCTACATATTATATTGTTAATACCAAATATCTTAAGAAGTCATTCTTTTGTTTACTTTCAAGTTATTGGGCAGTAAACATCTATTCGTTTTCAAACACCGTCAAGTGCTACGTGAGAGCCAGGTGGTAGAGTCGTGGTAATATTTTTATGATGTGCTCATTACTAATTACTTTGCTTTTCTTTCGCATTGGTCAATAAAAAGGATTATTTGGTTCCGAAAACACAGACATATTTTCGACTTATTATTACCTGAGGTTTCCTGGGTTTGTTCACAAACAATCTCAATTAGTCTATACTTGTGGTTTCTACACTCAAGATACCTTAAAATGGGAAAAGCACGAGAAATTAGTAGTGAAGTGCGTTCTGCCTTCGTTATGTAAATAACGAAGGCAAACCCTAACGTGAGATTGCTTCACAACTGAAGTTATCGAAGACTTGTGTTCATGGTACATTAACTCAGGCAGAAATAAAGATCGTCTACGCTCGGGAAGACCGAGAGCTACCACTCGTAGTGAAGATAATTTCATCGTTGTTACCAGCATGCGAAAGAGACACCTAATAGCACCATAAATCCACGTTGAAGTGAACAAAACCCGAGTTAAACCTTTATTATTGACTACAGTAAAACGACGATTGAGCGATGCGAAGTTGTATGGTCGCGTTGCCGTTCGAAAACCTCTGTTAAGACCACAAAACAAGAAAAACGGATGCAGAGGGCTCTTGTCCATCGAGATTGGACTGAAGAAGATTTTAAAAAAGTTCTCTGGACTGATGAATCGAAGTTTGAACTATTCGAGTTGCGATTAATTTATTTTCCAACAAGATAATAATCCAAAGCATAGCTCAAAATTATGCAGGGGATATTTAGAAGAGAAAGAGGCACCAGAGGTTTTAAAAATCATGGTGTGGCCTCCTCAGAGCCAGGATCTCAAACTAATTGAACTTATGTGGAAAGAGCTTGATAGGAACGTCCGTAATCGTAGCCCATCCTCAGGTTAATGCTTTATACGAAAGTTGGAGCAATATTTCAGAAGACACAATCAACAAATTAATTGCTCGTATGCCAAGACCTGTGAAAAAGTCATACAATGCAAAGGAGGATTTTAGCCAACTATGACCCTTTTAGCATGGATTATTGATGTGAGATATCAATAATCCATGCTAATGATTTAAAGTATATTGTCTATTAATCACTGTTTTATAAGATGACTAAACAGGTTATCTACTTAAAACACTTAATATTTGAGTTTTATTTCATTTTCCTATTTTAATTAAGCTGGTCTTAAACTTTTGTCCCGCAGGTATATCTCCTTCGATCATTTCATTTTATTCCAACTTAGAAATTTAATATTGCAAATTAGTTTACGTCAGAAACAAGTAAGGTTATTTTTGGGAGTCAGTCACAAGAACAACAAATTTTTGGCTATCAATGTATAATTTGACTGCTGATCAGCCTAAACGAGTCCGGGGATGGCCAGTCTTCATAACTACAATTCTGTGGTAGAACTTAGTGGTGGTATAGAGTGAATGTCTCGGGTTCAATTATCGGGCAATGTTATTTCTGTCAAGAAAGTGGCGAAATGTTGTATTATTTAAAAAGAAAACTCCCACACTAAGAATAAATCCTGTGTCACGGGAGACTTTACAAACATTCTAACAAAGGATAAAAAGAATGTTTGTAGTGTTTGGCGAGGCGACCACAAGATCCACTACAACATCGGTGCAGTCGTCTCTGATTATCCCTGGATTATCTTTGGGCATGAAGGCGTGAAACTAGGTATAGAATTAAGTTAAATAATAAAAAGTAAATTTGCTTAACACTATTTAATGAATATTCTTAATTATATTACTGTATTCTACAACATAATACGTGGTAGGTACATAGCGCGGAACAACATTACGTTAGTGCGGCGCGATGATAAAGGTACGCTGTGCGGCGGCTGACACGCCGATTCCATGCTGTGTATTACATGACTATAAAACTAACTATTAAAAATACTTAAATACTGATAAGATAATACATATATTGCATTAAACTTAAACACTTGAAATATTATTTTAGCATAAGCAAATATGTAATCACATACTTACATGATAGAATACTGTTACAGCCAGTGCCATCTACCGGCACTATGGGGAAGATTCGGCAGTTCCTTCTAATAATTTATTACAGCTATTAGCATCTATTAACGTCTTACTGAACTATGTAGCTTGTCGGTACGCGAAGAGTAGAGAGAACGCTGAAACTTTCTCGAATCTTCGTACTGTTACATACCGTGTATGGCGTTTCTAGAAATCGCCAGAAACGCTTTAACCGCGTATAAAAGGCAAGGCCAGCGCTCGCCGTGTCAGTTTACAATCGTAAGCGGTCAAGTATTCACCGAAGCGAACGGAAGCTAAAATACCACAGTCTGAAGCAGTTACGGTGGAAAAGTGTAGTATAGTGTATGTTGTGTTTTAAATTTAATTGTGTGCTCGAATAAAACGTGTTTTAGTCGATAATATTGTTTACATTCTTATCCCTTGAACCCAGCACGTAACAGTACATTACCCGTTTAAATTTATTAATTAATACAATAAAAATAAAACATATTATCATCTAAGAATATTATAACTTAATACTATAATTATTATATATCTGAAACAATAATTAATAACATAATTATGATATTAGATGTAGATAACGGCTTAATAAGTCTATCACATTCTAATAGATCATCAAAACGTTTAAGCAGCTTTGAAAGTATGAATTTTAACGTTGATATGTAAGGTAGTTCAGAAATAAATGATGGATTTAAACATTACCTATATTCAGTTCGTCCAAGAATTTCATTGAAATACATTTTCTTTGTAGACATTAATATTGCAAGATCAAATGATGAGATAAATAATAAGATGTTTTTGTCGTTGTATCGTTTGGGCAAGCTGTGTGGGCTTCAAACGAGTGATGGTCTCTTCAGGCTAACGATGGGCGCCGCGAAGTTGGGTATAGCTGGGAACGCGCCGCCGCCCGTCACCGTCAGTGGAGTCTCGGGTGACGCGTAGCGAGACTGTGGAGGTGGAAAGCATACTAAATAAACCATTAAGTCATTAAGAATTCGCCCTTTGATCGCCAAGTCATAAATGCAAAAGCGTGCTCTCGGCGCCATGCTACGATTTCATTATTTACCTACTACATTTTTGTCATGTTATGCTAATATGGATGAAATAAATAGTAAACAGTTCATATAACATAAATTAGGATGAGTCTAGCTACATAATTAACAACACAAATAGAAAATCAATAGTAGATACATTTCCCTAAGATTTATTAGCGTTTAAAAGTCTGTCAGGTAGTCGTGGTTGGCGTGCTGAACACATTTTGCATTGTGATGTAAGCACATGACTATGGCGGTCAAAAGGTTAAAGATCAAATAATAAAATGATTTAATACCTTTTAAAAATGCAGTTTGTAAATAATAGGGAACACAAAGCAATGAAAAATATCATATTATGTCACTAATTTTCTACGAGTGTTATGTTTTAGATGATACAAGCTCTTCTTGCAACATTTTGGTTTTAATATTATATTTTATATTTATGATGATTAGCCACTTTTATACTTTCGCTTTGCAAGATGGATATAACGGAAAACAGGCATTAACGCAATCATGCTTGCGCGTCAAGACTTTCATAAATATATGTATGGTTGTTCATATATATATGTTTGATGATTTGCAATCTAGTATCAACATGCTACGGATAAATAATAAATTAATTATCGCCAAAAGTGGCTCAGTCACTGAGCAGTCATGGGACGAACCCATGGTTGGCGCGATGATCTGACTGCGCCCCATCCTTGATTCCGTGAAAAATGATAACTATATGTTACTAACGGTAGAAAATAAGTGAATAGATAAGTTACATAATTTTTCTTGTTATTTTTTATCTACCCCCTCGATCAACTTAGTATAGTAGTGGAATTACGAATGCAGATCGAGTTGCCGGGTTCGGCGTGTAGACATTTTTATTTAATTGATAGACACTTCTTAGATGCAGCAGTACGATAGCAGTCAATTGCTGTCGGAACCCAAACAGACAGAGCCCATTAAAGACCATATTTACTATATCTTGAAATTAAACTATGATTTAAATTACTGTGTAGCCTGCCTTACCTGGGAAGACACAAGCGAGAAGGTTTATGATAACTTAATACAATAATGAAACAGTATACAAAAGAACGTTACTCCTTTTGTTTTATGTATACAATAACATAAACGTTAACACAAATATTTCGCTTTATGGAAATATTGATGATGTTGTTATTGACATACGCACGCACACACGCACACACACACCGTGTACCTTAGAAGAAGAGAGGAGAGCCACACCGCTGTAGCTACAGAAAAACAGTCAAAAATTAGAAAATGTAGAGATACTAAATTTATCTCAAGTTTATCAGAGAATTATAAAGTACACATTTAATAAAAATAAGGTTCTACTGAATATAATAAAAAGTAACTATTTAGAATACGTGCATAAAATGAATAATACAATTTTATTATATGTATTGCTTTTTTTATCTGACTGCGACACTAAACGTGTCAGGCACGTATCTCCAACTATTAGTATACTTATAAGTTTGAGAGGCTAATTTTCAGAGAAAGGAAATCTTTAAGTATTCGTTATTTATACAGACAATAATGAAATTATAACAAAGTTAAGGTAAACCCGAGTGCGGGCACGCCACAATCGTGGCGGCAAGACCCGTTTTTGAGGAGTGGCTGGAGAGGCGGCATGGCGCCCTCACTTTCCGGCTGACACAAGTAATGACTGGCCATGGTTGTTTTGGCCGGTTCCTGTGTCGTATAGGCCGGCAAGAGACGCCTGGTTGTCACCACTGCGGCGTCTGCCGCGACGTTGTTGAGGACACGGCGTTGCACACTTTGGCGGATTGCCCCGCCTGGGCATCGCAGCGCCGTGAATTGATCGCGGCAGTCGGATTGGTTGTCCTCTCACTCCCGGCTGTAGTTCAGTCTATGATCCGGAGTGAGAGGTCGTGGAACGCCGTCGCCTCCTTCTGTGAGGAAGTGATTTCTATCAAGGAGGCGGCGGAACGGGAGAGAGAGCGCTTAAACCTTCTCCCCAACCGCAGAGCCGAGCGCCGGAGGGCGCGAGATGACCTCCAGCCACCCTGAGTTTTGACCTGGGGGTGGTGGCCTTTGTGGGCCTGCCCGCCATCCGATCAGCACCAGGTACGAGAGGCGGCGTGCGTGTTCCCACGCGCGCCTCTGTATCGTGTGTTCGTCCGCATTCCTCAGGGGGGCAGTAGGGATAAAATTACTGGTGCCCCATTGGGCACCTTTTGTAGGTCTGTTTGTGTAGTGGCCTGCCGTTTCATACGGCGGGCCAAAAACCTCGGCGGGGTCGCGATTGCATGTGAAAACGATTCGCGCGGCTTCTTCGATTGTGGTTATGTCAAGGAACACCGTGGTAGGTTTAGTTGGTCCATTATCATCATTTCAACATCCTTTTCTCTTACCCCGGTGAGTCAGACTTAACCGCCCGCCCTCACGGAGGGGTAAGCGTCAATGCATTCACCCACGAAAAAAAACCGAGTAGTCGTGCTTGTGAACTGGCAGTTAGCACTGGGCAATTCGACTACTTGATGGATATCTTTAGTAATTGATTTCAATATATATTCCTTCAAACTTACGATGGCCTGAAAAAAAGCACATGCTTCTGTGCTCATCGTTCAGTAGGCGATGTACGGAACCTCTGATACTGTTAATTTTATAAATTGGGTAAGTGTTGTTCTGTGCAGTGTTACATATAAACGGCTAACGTGTGGTCTGTGTTATTAATAATATTAGGAATCCTAAGTTGGGTTTTAAAGATCTATTTAATAAAATATGACGACTGACCGTTATTGGCGTCCAGTCCTTCCTAGCAACCTGCCGTTTCTTCGTGAAGCCTGGATTAGAAACCTACTTACCGCAGAAACCACATAACGTTTGGCTGCTATCTGTAGAGCAGTGACATTACCCAGTCGAGCGGCCGCTGTTTCAGCGAAATCGCAGGTTTATATAGAGATCCTCTCTGCCTTATCTCTCATAAGTCGCATTCAAATGTCGATTTCGACAGTAACTATAGAAATAATAGACCTTTCACTGAAGTAGTCAGTTTGAAAGTGAGATTTTACAGAATAACATTGTTACTGTCGAAGTGACAATTCTATATGAAAGCATTTACTGCTGTATTGACTTGTACCTTTTTTATTTGGCATTGGAACAAAATAATGTTTTCCATCAGTCTGCATGTCGTCTTACGTAGAATAATGCTACTTACCAGAGAAGTAAAGACTTAAAAGAACACAGGGTAAATAAGTAAGGATGAAACGTTGGTGTATATGAGCATTTTTATTTCCAACAATGATAACATGTACATAATAATCGTTTATAAATATTTGTATATAAGTAAACGCACACTAAGTTATATGTTAAGTACAATGAATTAGTTGGGGATGTTCTGTTCAAATGATAGAGAGATCGTGACTTTGTAGTTAATATTTACCCTTAAGGGATCAACAACGTGATATTGTGTTTGTACTCCATCGATGAGTTGTTATCTAAGCTTGCTCAATTATCCATAATTGTAGATGGGCGACAGATGAATGTTGTCGACAAAACAAAAAGCAAGAAAGTAAAAGGTAACCAGACCAAATAGAGTATTTTCTGATCATTATTCCGGAGACGTTTTTAATAGGTTATTTTTAAGAACAATTCGAAAATTATAAATTAATTTTAAATAAAAACTTAAGATGCTATGTCAAATTTTTCATTGACGACGAATAGTTTTTATATTATTAAAAGCAATGCAATTTCTTAAAGTAAAATGTTAATACATCTTCTTAAAGTTCTATTTTGTTTCTGTCTAGGTCATATTCCAAAATTATGTTGTGTACCTAATAATGTATACCTAAATGTGGGTAACATAAATACACAATCCCAATACCATTCGGACAGAAGCACAAAATGCATCAAATTACTGAAAGTATATTCAAATCCTTAAAAACTTAAACTTATGCGTTTATTTCATGTTTTACTTACAAGTACAGGATTCGATTACTGTTTCAGTTAAGTTTTAGTTGACGCAAAGCCTGAGCTATAGCTACAAATTTAAATAATTAGAATGTTCTTAAATAAATGCATCGATAATTGGTCCATACAGATTTACCAAAAAAATATTTGTAGGTATATAGTAAAACTTACCAAAAATAATAACACATTGTTATTTTATTTAAATTTATTATTAAAGTGATAGGTACATAGGCTGCGCGTCCACTAAAACAACACAATAAAGATCTTATTTACAAATAAGTTTAACAGTGATAAGTTAAACAATATTTTATAGCTATTCAGAAGAATCACCATCACAAATTAAATAGAATCAGTACCTAGTATGCGAAGTGCATCAAAATTAACGCACGGCCACTCCTACAACTTACAAGCAAAAGTTATTCAAAAGATAAATCGCATGCTGTCTCACTCATGTTAGGTTAAACAAGAGAGATGGCGAGACTTTTATCATATAACAAGAGTGAGACAGCATGCGATTTATCTTTCGGATAATTTTAACTTCTTAGTTGTAGGAGTGGCCGTTAGTCGAGTGAGTTTTTTTTAAGTTAACGCGATCGACACGTTTATGACGTTTGGCGCTCCGATTGGCCTACTCCAAGCTCTTAATCAGAGATTTTGGATCGCGTTAACGTAATAACAACTCGCACCCAGATCGATCTACGTCGCCTCGATTCGGTCGAGTTTATATAAAATAGCAGTACACAAACGTCTTTTAGAGTCATCTCGTATCTCTGTAATTTCTAAGCACTGCAGCCTAAAATAAAACTTTTGTGATTGATACAGTAATATCTCTCGATTAAATTGACTACCTAACTGGTGACTCTTCTGAATAACTATTCCACAGTAAATGATTCCAATTGTTAAGCTCAACTGTTAAGCGAACATAAGTAGTAAATGTATATAATTAACACAATAAAGTATACTTAATCACAATAACGTAAAACAATGAACGACCACAAGCCGTTAGATACAACCGGTTAAGTTTGCCGACAGCTCACAAGCGTACACGAACCGACACGATTGTGCGCCTCGGTAATCTTCGGATACACGAACATTAATGGTGAGAGAGCTATAGTTGAGTATTTGATGTCTATTTAATAATAGTTCCTTACGGTTTTATCTACAGTTATATTTATATATACTGAACGAATAAAATCAAAATATGTGTATTTTTCATGTTAAGCGGACTGGTAATTAAAGCGTTCAAACAAACAACTTTACAATATTATACTATAGTCTAGTATTTCGCATGGTTGCGAGGGGGGTGTACAGCGAGGGTGGACGGTCAGACAGTTTGATTTAATAATTTAATTTAGTTATAGAAGTTGTGATCCCGGTGACCTTGAAAATGACCTTTTCTGGCAAGATCTCGTCGACCTCTATGACATTTGTTCGAACACACCCCGCCTATCTCTAACCGTTTCGGAGATATTAGAGGTCATAGTTTGTATGGCGGCCATGTTTTTTTTGTATGTAAGCCCTTTTTTTTTTTCGCCCCTCCCTAAAATTTGCCAGGGTTTTATGAAGATTTTGTTCGAGAACGACTCCCGTAGATATCACCGTTTCCGAGATCCGATGGGGTACCGCCACCAAAACTGACCTTCCGAAAGTCAGGCATTTTTTCCCGGGCCTTCTAAGCGATTCTCTATACGATGCTATATTTCCGTTTTTTTCTACGACTCTCCCTTGTATGACTTCTATTTCTCTAAGTAAGTCAGTCAGTGGTAAGTTAAGTTTACATAGTATGAATTTTATAACGACATGCTATGAAAACTTCTATGGCAGTCGACAATGTTAAGGCAAAACGCTCTGGCAGTTAGTAAAAGACCGTTAAATCAAGTATTATGTCTATACAAATAACAATTAACTAAGATGATCTGACGTTAACTTTTATTTTATTAGAAAACTTAATTAGTTAGGATCTTGTAAGTTGTACAAAGTTATACCGCATTTACCAACACAACTAATTGATTCCGATTGATGTAAAGGTAAGCGCCCACTTAGACGCGATATGTTCTACAGAGTTTAAATGTGCCATCAAATTGTAACTCTGTCATTATTATGTAAAATTTTACTGATTGACGCTCAGCCTATTATTACATTGTATACTTAATACAGTGTCCGATAAATACCAGCTAAGTACATCAAAGTGCTATGATCGTATTGAATTATTGTCGATATTCAGTGCCTAAGACAAAATATAGAGAAAATGCTAATTTATATACAAAATTCTTCGTGAGCCCAAACATTCTAATCAAAGAGATAAGATTATGAAATTATTACACCAATTTATTATTGTTTGGAATACAAAGAATCACATTGATCCCAAGTTAAGTAGAATAATTTTATTAAATAACAGTATTATAAAAATCTGCGTAAAAATATAACATGATGTTTACGCGAGTGCTTTTATGAGTTAAAGTATTTTATCGCACAAACTGCGATCTGACTGTTCACCGTAGTTAAAGCATATTTTATATTATATTACGAAGGAGTGGTGATCCACCCTATATTTATATAGAAGCCGACCACAATCACAAACATATATAGCACAAATAAAGCCGTCTTTGCAGGCTATCAGACTACCAATCATTGTTACTATAAAAAACTTACAACCAGTCAGATAGGATTTAAAAAAGCAGTCGCTTTATCAAGCATGTATGACCTAAATATAAAAAAATACCATAAACCATTAAGCATAGATTAGATATTTCAATATATAACCTCAAAGGGAGGAGAAACACACAATTTCCTTCAAACAGTAAATGACATGATGTAACGCAAATGACACACACGTATGTAAATTCACTCTGTATAGAGATCAAAGAGAATTTATTAAAATGCCTTTTCTATTTATATTGTTCCATGTGAGCTGTGGCGTTTATGTAGTAGGTAGGAATACAAAATGTTCTGTTCAAAGCTACATATTAAATTCTACTTAGTTAGTTAAAAGATTTATAATGTAGGTGAACGGAGAGTGAAGTTTAACGTCGTCACCGTTAAATTCATGGTTTAAAATTAACTCAAATATTTTAGTATTAATTTTTTTATTATAAAAAAATTTATGATTATTATTTTGATAATTATTAATTATGTTATGAATTATTTTGACGTGGAAAATTATGTATTATAATTTGTTAAGTTTTATGAGTAATAATATTGATTTAATATTATTTTACTGTAAATATGATAATGGTACCTCACTCACCGTTCACAGATCTAAACTATTATTATTTATATAAATTCAAGAGCCGCGGTTATAATAATGCAATGGCACTTTCAATCTTATATTTTCGCCTAGTTATCACAAGGGGTAAACTATATGTCTCTATCCTTATATTATATTACTTTTTTATTTATTTTTCATATTTTATATAAAACAAATAGTTGATTATACAGTCTAACAAGTAGATTTTAGTAAAAATTAGTAAATGAATATTAAAGTAGTTGTCAGCATCCACGTCTTGG
Organism: Catocala nupta; assembly: GCA_963675205.1. Lineage (NCBI taxonomy): Eukaryota > Metazoa > Arthropoda > Insecta > Lepidoptera > Erebidae > Catocala > Catocala nupta. Next base: position 1,316,150 of record OY776087.1, read on the forward strand.
TGTGGATTTACCTCCGGTCAGACATGCCGTCCTGCAATGTATTATATTTATATTATTTTTTGACAATATATATTTATATTTACAAGAAATGAAGAGGAATAAATAAGAAAAGGTTTTTTTAAATTAAGTATTCTTTTATAACAGTTAAAAGCTGTATACCGCGAGTGTTACTATAGCTACAATTGTTGATAAACCTGAACTCTGATAGTCAGAGACCTGTTAGCACATCACAATACATAATAAACTGTTGGACGATCATTAATTGTCGGACAATACGTTAAGTTAACAAGGACAACAACACTTAAAATGACAACAAAGCAGCATTAATTTCAAGACAAATGAATATGATTGTGTCAAAATATGTAGCTTTAATTTATCTGAGAACTTTTAAATAAAAATGCTCTTAACGGATGTTTACCTATTTCATCTACTTTATAAATAATCACAAAACGCTAATCTGTCAAAGTATTCACCTCGAACTTACAAGTCACTTCGATAGTAACTATCTATTACATTATTCACTGCGAATAAAGAAGTTAGTTCATTGGTTAAATCTTACAGAATAGCACTACTCAAATGTGTTAAAGGTATCATGTATCGTTACTAAATTACAATTTAACGCTTTAAATATATTAATTAAAATATAAACTTGTAGTTTTTTATAGCAATGTATGTATGTATGTACATACAACAAGCCAAGAAAATGAGTTTTGACAAAAGTTTCAGTGAGATCTAATTATCGCTAAGGTTGACTTTTCTAACTTAACACATGGCATGACGTATAAAGGGAGCAATGGTCACTGTGATATTGCAAGGGGAAATCGACCTTGTTGTTTCGTTGACGTTCAAATGAACGTCAACCGTAAGGTGATAGACTACATTTTTGGCCGACTGCACTAGATAGGTCGTCATAAATAAGTGTTATCATTTGAAATGGTGTCCATTGTAGCAAAATGTTGTGTGTCCATGTTACTTTGAATAAGTTTATGTATCATATATCTGTGACTTTGAATACCTTCTCATGTATTGTGTAGTATATGTATATGTGTGTTTACCTTGAATATGTTGGTGAGTTCGTCGAGCAGGGTCTCGTGCCGGAAGGAGATGCGAATGTCGGGCACGTTGGTGCGGGTGATGTCGTTGCCGGCCACGCCCTCCTTCATGTAGTTGGGGCCCAGCCAGTACTGCTTCATCTATTTACACGTTGGATGGCTAATTACAAACCATTCAAATTTTTTAAGACAAATTTTGCTGGTGAACGTTCTGTATCATAGGGGGCATTACAAACATTCCAACAACGGACGCAGCACCTAGACTTGCCACAATCGTTTGCGGATCATGACAATTCTTACCTCGTGTGAGAACCACACTTACACTCGGCGTAGTGACGAGGTGTTCACTTAAACTAGTAGTTCGCAAAGTGGTCCAGGTGAACCCCCAGGGATCCACGGGAGACTAGACGTGGGTCTACGATAGCGTGACAAAAACGGGGGTTCACAATTCGAAAGCGGAGGCCCACGCAAAAATTATTTTGAGGAACACCACCAGCGGAAGAAGAGAGAATTAAAAAAAAAATCTTTCGTCCGTAGAGATCTGATAAAAAATTTAATTTTAGTCAAGTGATATGGTAGAAATGTAGGTGCAGGAGGTCCAACGGAACCAGCAAAATTTTGAAAATGGTCTATGAGAAAAAAGTTTGGGAACCTCTGACTTAAACCATTACACTATCCATAATTCACCAGGTTACGGCAAGGGAGAGGGGAAAGTCAATCAGATATATTGTAATTATGTAACCATAATTATTGCTCAGAGGCACGTCTATAGATTAGAGTCAGTTTTAGCAGCACCGGGGGTCTGGAGCGAAAGCTTTGCGCCAGTGATGAGCAGATATTTAAAAGCGAACTAAAACAAATTCTTGTCCTCTAAAAAGCAAGTCAAGGTATAACTGACATCCAAAAGACTTTCATGAGTTCGCTTATCAAGGTTAAGACGATTTTGCAATCACAGTTTGTAAGAGTTACAACATATGTAATACATCACTATAGAGGATGCTCCTAATACTTCACGAGTTTAATTTCTTTGTGAACTGTTACTTAGGAGTTATTCAATGGAAAGTTTTACTATAGTATTTCTATGGTCACGTATGGCGTACCTCGTGCGGGAATCCAGACATGAGCACGGAGTACCTGGCGAGCTCGCACATGTCACATGAGCTGAGCTTCCACACTTGCGCCGCGATACTGTACTCCTCCATCAGCGGCTCCTGTACATCCACAACGTACATCCAATTAAATATTGGTAGTATTTATGAAGTGGCTCACTGCTGGCCTTCTGTGACTATATCTTACCATGCTGGCCAAACCCGAGTTACTGTCTTCACTATTCTGCCGTCATTAGGAAAAAAGACGTATCTACCAGTATTTTTATATTTAATATAAATATACTGGCAGATGTATCTTTTTTACTGATTCTAAATAATGAAAAAGATCAATTTCGAAAAATTATTTCGATTCGTCTTTTTTCTTGTGACGGCAGTATTCGTGATACCTCGTCAAGAAAATTAATCACAAAAATAAAATAAGAAAAGATTTTTCCTATCTTACTTTAACTTTTAAAAAGGATAAGCTGATTCACTCATGAATCGCCACTTATATTAGATTCCCTTATGCCGAACTGCTAGACTACATGGTCAAAAGTTTGCTGTAAATTGCATGTGAAAGTCCCAATAAATCTCTAATCACTTTAAACACATCGATACCCGATTTATGCTATGCCATCAGAGATGTAGCAAATATATAAGCAGTTCTATGGTACCACTTACCTTGGTGAAGTGGAATTGCAGGGGGTCATCAGTACTGAGCGTGATGCAGAGTCCCCTCGCCAGGAACTCTGGCAGGGGGTTGCGGTGGTAGTTGAGGAACAACGAGTTGTTGGACAGGGGGGACATGGCGATGGAGATTTGGGCCAAATAGTACAGGTATTGCAGAACAGGCACCTGGAAAAAAAAATTATGATTATTTTCACAGTATAACACTTGTACAGTCGGCCAAGAAAGTGGTCTAGCAGTTTTGACTAAGGCAAATAAATATAATACATTATAAAGAGAGCAATGTCACCGTAATAATATTATTGCAGGGGGAAAACGACCTTGTTGTTTAATAACGTTCAAATGATTTTAGTATGAATGGGCTGGCTCGACCGGGGAAGGACTATCCTCTCACAGAATATCGACTTGAAATAGCAGTATTCCTACTGTTGTGTTTTGTTCGGTGAGTGAGAGTGTCAGAGACCCAATCACCCTCTTCTCTCAAAGTTTTCCACACAGACCAGTCTTGGGCCACCCGCATCCAATCGCTTCCCGTGAGCCTTACCAGGTTGTCGATCTACCTTGTGGAGAGACCACCCTTGCTCCATCGTCTACGATATTTTCTATATTTTTATATACATTCGAATATATTTCGAAGGCACATCATTAATTTGGTTGCGTGTTACTTATTTTTAAAATCAATTCCTGACGTACCTTCCGGAGCAGCAGTCCGTGGGAGATATTCTCAGCGAGCATGAACCCGCACACGAGATGCTGGACAGGACCTGCTTCTCCGCAGTGGGGACGCAGTACGAATGTGTTCAGCCCCTGCTCCCTGTGAACAATAAAAATTTTACCTTAGAAGGGATATCGTGGTGAATTAAATTCACAATTAACTAGCCAATAATAACACTATTTAACCATCACTTTTCAGCAAATACTATTTTCTAAAAAAACATGAGCGATATTTATAAATCGATTGGTTAGATTAGCGACGGGCACATGAATCGCCAGATCCGTACGGCAGATTACCATACACAAATTGACAAATATCGTACATCCCCTGATAACCATCGATTTATTCCTATATATTCAATTAGCACACTTATTAGATTTAGATAGCAAAGACATTGAAAGTATAGGGTTGTTATTACTCTGCACGATGTTGTTTTGTGACGTCGCGGTTCACCACTATTTTTAGAGGGTCGTATCTTATGGGTATACATTTCACCAAACTTTTTCCTTCCTCAAAATTCTACACCTCCCGTTCCCACGCTCACTCCGTACGCCATTTTTTGTCAATGTGACGCTACACGATGCAACTTCAGGGCACTAAAAGTTTGACGCCAGGTGTACCCATTCCTCGGGTCTGTTGGCCCGATAGCGACAGGAATTGGTGTGCAGTCGCCTCCTTCTGCGAGAACGTCATCTCGCAGAAGGAGGTGGCGGAGCGGGCCAGGGAGGAAAGTCTCCTCGCTGACCCGATCCGTCGCCGGCGAACTGGGCGGCGTCGGCGCGCCGATGCGCGCCTGATGCCACCCTGAGTAAGGCTGAGGGTGGGAGATCGGGGTATTTATTCTCCCACCCTCACCCTTCTGCGTAGTGGCGGCGTGTCTGGTGCACCCAGACGCCGCCGCCAGTGTTGGTGCCCGCGGGGCGTGGGCAGTCACTGGGTGGGTCGTTGATGTCGTATCAGGTTCCAACGGCCCACCCGTCAAGGTGAAGTGACGGTGCACAGGGGGGTTTTAGTCGGTATGCCGGTCGTGTCGTCTAGGCCGATGAGCCCGACATAACCGTCCCACTTTCCCCCGAGTGGGCGGTATGCATAAAGCGCATTTCACTCCATCCAAAAAAAAAAAAAGGGTCCAGCATGCGTGTGAAAGAGACTGGTGTGGTAGACGTAAGTCGTGACCGTGCTCAAACACTTCAGGAATTACTTCCTGAAGTGTTTGAGCACGGTCATGTTAGCGTAAATGTAGTACAGGTAGTACGGTAGGGTCTCCTCGGGTCTGTTAGCTCAGGGTCCAGCATGTATGTGTGAGGAAAGCTGGTGTGGTGGACTTACTTCCTGAAGTGGTTGAGCACGGTCATGTTGGCGTACATGTAGTACAGGTAGTACGAAGGTTCTCCTCGAGTCTGTTGGCTCAGGGTCCAGCATGTATGTGTGTGGGCGGCTGGTGTGGTGGACTTACTTCCTGAAGTGGTTGAGCACGGTCATGTTGGCGTACATGTAGTACAGGTAGTACGAACGCTCTCCTCGAGTCTGTTGGCTCAGGGTCCAGCATGTATGTGTGTGGGAGGCTGGTGTGGTGGACTTACTTCCTGAAGTGGTTGAGCACGGTCATGTTGGCGTACATGTAGTACAGGTAGTACGAAGGCTCTCCTCGAGTCTGTTGGCTCAGGGTCCAGCATGTATGTGTGTAGGAGGCTGGTGTAGTGGACTTACTTCCTGAAGTGGTTGAGCACGGTCATGTTGGCGTACATGTAGTACAGGTAGTACGAACGCTCTCCTCGAGTCTGTTGGCTCAGGGTCCAGCATGTATGTGTGTGGGAGGCTGGTGTGGTGGACTTACTTCCTGAAGTGGTTGAGCACGGTCATGTTGGCGTACATGTAGTACAGGTAGTACGAAGGCTCTCCTCGAGTCTGTGGGCTCAGGGTCCAGCGTGTATATGTGTGGGAGGCTGGTGTGGTGGACTTACTTCCTGAAGTGGTTGAGCACGGTCATGTTGGCGTACATGTAGTACAGGTAGTACGAAGGCTCTTCTCGAGTCTGTTAGCTCAGGGTCCAGCATGTATGTGTGAGGAAAGCTGGTGTGGTGGACTTACTTCCTGAAGTGGTTGAGCACGGTCATGTTGGCGTACATGTAGTACAGGTAGTACGAAGGCTCTCCTCGATTCTGTTGGCTCAGGGTCCAGCGTGTATGTGTGTGGGAGGCTGGTGTGGTGGACTTACTTTCTGAAGTGGTTGAGCACGGTCATGTTGGCGTACATGTAGTATAAATAGTACGCGTACGGCGGGTTCTCCTCGTCATCCCACTCCTCGGGGCTCTTGGTGTCCGCGTCCAACATCGGATTCTCTGGCTTTGACTCGTCGTCCACGCTGTCAAAACCGACCACGTGCTGTAACATACATATGACATACTTAATACATGGGATAAAAGTATCAAGAATAAGAATTATCATATCGATATACTTATGCCTAAGTCTGATTGCGTAAACTGCAGTTAGTCAGGGAAGTATAACGCAGTTCTATGAATCGAAATATGATTACATTGGCTCTCGGTTAGTTTTTAGTTGAACTTCAAACTACCAAACTGTGAATACTTGATACAAATTAGTCGCAGTTCAATAGTCTGGAGTAGAACTCCAACAAACAGGCATTAAAAAACGAGTTCTGGTTGTAAAAATCCTTAATTCGTTGCTTTGTGTTTGACTTTATAAAATATATTTAATATTTATATAGTTTTACCACATGTACTTAATAGGCACCTTGTTGCTGTCTAGTCATAGAGTGCTATGGAACGCATATAGAGAAACGTCTTTTTAGTTTCGTCCACTAACTAAAAGGATGTTAGGTGTATCGTCCCTTTAGGTAGTGAACGGTAGTTGTTTCACATTATACATTTCAATTAAATAAGTTTAATATTAATCGAATCGGTCCTATTCCTAATTATTGGTTTAGGTTAGATTAGAACTGTGACCCCAACGCACGAGCCGAGCGAGCGTAGCGAGCGTGCTGCGGCAGCGGCCGGCGAAGTGCCAGAACCGAATTGGTCCTTTAGTTATTGGTTTAGTTACGGTTACGGTAAACTCCCAGGCCATAAGCATAACCGTAAACGAGTCGTGTTTTATGAATTTCATTCATTTAAGACTATAAATAATAATCATTAAAACTATAAATATCATCTTCTACCTACATATATTTTTTATTATACTTGGTAAATGTTTCTTTCTGAGTATGAGTGAAAATATTATGGTGAGTATGTTTAGGGATAAAAGCGTTATGATAAAAAACAGTAGAAGTTTAAATATTACATTAATGATGTTATTAATTACAATTTTAGGAAACATCAGTGTTATGAGCATCGCCGGTAGCACCACAAATAGTATGAATGAAAACTTTAGGATGAAAATTTTTAGGAAGAATGATCATTCGGATTACATATAGTTAGGAAGAACAATTTCGGGTAAAGAACTTTAGGTGAGCCAATATGGACCCCGCAGGAACAGATAGTTACTTACAGTAAGGAACTTGTGCAGCTCAATGTTGCTGTTGGGGTCGTTGGTGACCTCGAACAGTGGCAGGAAGATGTTGCTTAGGAACTCCTGGAAGTTGTTCATGATCTTGTTTGACTTGAAGATGTCGCTGAAAAACAAATAGACATTTTAGTACGGCGCTGAAGAATCTGGGAGAGTTTTGGCTAAATTATGTGTTCTTCTGGTATCAACATGAAGTTAAAACCTGACCGGATTCTTAAGGGACATCGGCACCTTAGAAAACCACACAATTTGTTTCAGAGCCAGCACGGACAAATAAGGATAGGTATAAGAATATGTATGTGTTGGAATACTGTATCCTAAGATGGATGTTTGCAAAAGAGAGCTTTAATGCTAAAAATAATCCACTTATACTCCAGAGGTGATTTACAAGGGTATAGGTATCCTTACCAATATTATAAACGTGAATATGAGGTTAACTAATAAAAAACGTTGTCAGGGATACAGAAAAGGACATAAGATATTTATCATAAAGAAGAAGCTACGGGCAAAAGCTAGTATAACAATAAAATATCCCTATTTGCAATAGTTTCCAGTGTCAGTTTGGCAAGTATGTACATGTTATACTAAATAGCCCACTCGGCCATTGGCTATTGGCCTGACTTCCTTACTGAAATTCTTTCCATAGATGACTATTATGGGGAAGGTACTCACTATAGTCGTGGTATTTGTATGAGCCAACGCACGTTGTCGGAGTACACGTTGTACTGTATGGCCCACTTGGCGAGCTTGGCCCACTCGCTGGGGCTCTTCCCGTAGATGGACAGACGCAGCTCCGCGTTCTGGTACTTGCTCTCCTCCAGGTCTGAGGCCACTTCCTGTAAGCACATCATGTATTGTCACATACAGTGATAGAGACGATAACCCTTTTGCCAAATTAAGGTTCAATTATTTCGATTTTAGTTGTATATTACAAAAGATAACCCCTGCATCGAAGTTGAATCCCATTGTCGCAAAAGACTTTTCACAACCAACTAGATATCTGTAGTTTATATACATTTTGCAATTTCTTAAGCTGCACTATTGCCATGGGATAGGGCGTAATAGTCTGCAAATACATTAGACCGGTTCGTAATATATTCAGTCAAATCTTGTTTAAGTTAAGGTGTATTAAGGTAAGCGATAAAAGATTTATCGATACCTAAATTGAATAATTTGAATATTGAAACAAATCGAAATATCACGAATATTCGTACTAATCTTTGATATTGATTGACACCAATATGAATGTAATTATTATGTAACTTTATATATGGCGTATGTAGGACCTAAACAGACCCATCGTGCAATATCAGATGCGGGTCATACAATTTCCGAATTTCTTTTTACAAGTGCCTTTCTATATGTTAGTAAGGGCTATTCGGTATACCCTAGGATTTCAAGATTTCTCCAGGACGCTTACCTTAATGATCCTGGCGAAGTATTTCCCGTTCATGTAGTTGTCTGTCTTGAGGAACACCTCCCTCAGTCTACTCTCGCCGATGGGGTTGTATTTGGCATTGAACTTGTCAAATCGGTGGAACGTGTTGCGATCCTGTTATATATAACTCTTGTTATAAAATAAAGTTTAAATATTTTTAACCACGTGTACGCAAACCTAACGTAGTTTTAGTAGTAGTAAAAAGTAGTCAATGAATTGACTTGATTGACTGATTGTATTTATACATTAAACTATCTCTCAAAAAAGTAACTATACATTTTGCCGGATATAATAAGAAGTCTGCCCGTTATACATGCTGCGACGGAGTTATTGTGTCGGCAATAAAACCCGAAGTCTACTATTTGAATGTAAACGTAATCGCCAATTCTACGAATAATTTTCAAAATATTCGAAATGGTCCTCTACACACGTCCAGATGAGCGCCTAAAAACCATTAATTCCTTTTTTTAAGATAGTATTGCTTTCGATAGTAGCCCTGTCCGTTATAGTAGACCTGACTACCAAATTACAAACCAATATTGATCAGAAGAATATGACACTAAGCCTATTCATCGATCTCTAAAAGGCGTTTGATACCGTAAGTTACCTAATACTTCTTCAAAAACTAAAAAATATTATCATTTCAGACGTAGCATATAGAATGTTTGAAACGGATTTAAGTAATAGGTCTCAGATAGTTAAAATTGGAGTTTTAGAGCAAACCCGCAAACCATTACGTGTGGAGTTCCTCAAGGTTCGTTCCTGGGACCGATTCTTCCGAATATATATAAGGTCCATCCACAACGTCCCACTACACTGGCATATATAATTATGTGTGGTACTGACCGCGTGCACATCGAGCATGTCGACGGTGAGGTCGTAAGTGCTGAGGTTCATGGACTGGAACACGGCCTTCAGCGTCATGGGAGTGCCTTTGTGCAGCGTCACTACCTCATCCGCGTGGTTCTTCAGCGTCTTCTTGATAAAGCGCAGCAGGTGTTTCTGGTTCATGCACGACGCCGCGTGGATGTGGGTGTCCACTTTCCTGGGAACCAATGATTATGTATCTAATGAGATATGGGATACTGTGAATGTTGCAACTGAACGCAAAATATTGCTTAAATACTCGGTATTCTTATCAGAACTTGACTTTTGTACACCTGTTATACAATGGATGCAGAACAATAGAAAGAAGGGTCTATTTTAAAAAAAAAACCTTATATATAATTATGTAGTTTTAAAAGGTATGACACATCGCAATCTCAACTCAGATTTCGTATAAATTGTTACGATCTGAACGGTGCACTACTCCGCGTAACGATTCGTGAATTTTTGCATTGTGTACCTGCTGCAGTAAGTAATAAGTTTACCAGGTTATTTAACCTTTGGCTGACAGACATAATAAGGTTTTTAATTATGTTTAGCATTCCAAGACTTGACAGGTTAAAAAAGTTTGCTATTGGTCGAAAGTTTTTTTGTTATTGACGTATTTCTATGCTGTCAAAGATTATTACAGCATTAGCGTATATACAAGAAAGGTGGGCTAGCTGCAGAATTGTTTGGTGGCCACCCTGGGATGAAGATATCAACTTCAAAAGTCGTCGCAGTTCCGCACGTGCTGCTGGAACTTCGACGACAGGTACGACAGCCGCCGGTAGCCGAGCGACTTGGTGTATGTGTGAGGGAGATGTGTGGAGTGTGAGTGTGAGTGGTGTTACCTGATGTTGTAGAAGTCGCGGTGCGGCACGGCCTTCTGCGAAGCGAGCTCGCGCAGCTCGTTGAGCAGCACGTGCAGCTGGAACTTCGACGACAGGTACGACAGCCGCCGGTAGCAAAACGATTTGCTGCAACAGACAACGATACTACTCGGTAAAGGCACTCTAAGTATCTCAAGATACTTCATAACATGAGGACTAATCAATGATATATAATCATATTTTAATAACCTGAGCCCTGCATGTGTGTATAACATAAATATGCTATAAGCAGGCGATGATCAACTGATCATCGCCTGCTTTAATAGTAAATAAACCATTCTGAGGAAGCCTGCGAATGTTACAATTCTCGGCGATATAATGAAGTCTGAGTACCCGCACTGGACGAACATAGCGGACTATAGCCTAACGCTGACCATAATGTTGAGGGGAAACGTAGTGTCGTGTCTCTCTAACACAAAGAGAGAAACCTCCGACAAGGCTGCCGGGTGGACCGCGGACCAAGAGTCAATGTCAGAAACTTATACATACACTGACCGACTCATAAACTGCATCAATGTTCAAGACGCCTATGAAATAAACATTTTAACCAAGTATTCAAACTATTTATACAAATTTAAATTGTAACCTATAGTTTGGTTCGTTAACTTCATAACAGCGTAGTATCATATTCTTAAGTTTATGTTTGTACACTGGAAAAGACCATTCAATTTTTTTGAATAAAAACGGTAAATGGAACAAAAATTGGTTTTGGTTGGTTTATTGAAAATTGGATATTACAATAAAAAAAGTTGAAGCACAGGTTTTTTTATTTTAATAAAATGTATTGCCTTCACGTGCCCTTATTACAGATACTAATCGGTACCGTATAGATCTGGTTAGGGTCATTAAACGGTTTTGCGGAATATTGTTCCATTCTTGTGAAATCGTTATTCTTAGTGCTGCCACTGTAAAAAAGCTGTATACAGGGTGTCCAAGAACCTGGCGTCCAACTGGATTCCCACGATGCCCCAAGTTCTAACAGTACTCAGAAAAATATTTTAAAAAATCCACCCCATGTACTTACAGAATTATACTGATTTCAAAAAAAAAGGGGAAATGAGCACCCTGTGACATACTTTTGAATGCTGTGACTGCTAATGCTGATAATTTCGATATTTCTTGGAGGTTTTGTAATCTAGGGTATTGCTGTGTCTAAATAGAATGTAAAAATAAAGTACTTATTGTACCATTTTAAAATAAAATATTATTTTAACTAAAGGTGATATGGAAAACTATTGAATTTCGCAACTTTGACCGACTGTAGTGTAAAAAAAATGTACCAAAATAGTATGGCAAGTGACGTCAAATTTTGACGCGTTTATTCCTCTTTTTAAAAAGGTATAATACTTACACATTAATTTGAAAAAAAAAAATTTTGATAATATTTTTACTCAACAACCCAATTTTTACGATGTCTTACAGAATTCTTAGAAAGAAAAATTTACGACGAATTGAATCTAACCTCTAAAGAATTACTGTTGTATGCTCATAAAAATAACAACAGGCCTCTCAAAAAACAGGTTAGACCGTAAGGGACGGTATGTGCATGCATCTCACCATAGTGATTCGTTATTACAACAGGAGGGAGCAAGACAGAAACTATCTTTGCGATTTGCTGGTTCTTCTTTATGGTACCCCATTATTCAGGTAAGAGTGAGGGAGAAAAAGGTTAGAGGTGCGAGTGAGATAGATAGTGACGCTATCTGGGATCGTGCTATTTAGGATAACAGTACGGTCAGTACGCGTCACTGCCTCCTGCCGTTACTACGCACCTCTCTCTTATTGTTACCATTGATCACGTACTACGATTTAAAGCTTTGTTTATTGGACTCGATTACTCTTTGTGCTCTGGACTTTGAAACGAACTCTTTACGACGACCTTTGCCTGTGTTTGGACAGTTTGTGTTTTGTGTGTGCTACCATGGCGACCTACACTCCGCAAGAATACGCAAATATGCACTACATTTATGGAGAATGTAGAGGTAATGGACGAGCTGCAGCGAGACTTTACAGAGAAAGGTATCCGAGGGCTACGCGATATCCCGACCATCGAGTTTTCATTAATGTGCACAGATCACTATGTGACGGGCGGTTCCCCAATCAAGTAGCTGGTGAAGGACGACCCGTAAATGACTTCATACGCGAAGAAGTTTTAGAGGCGGTGTCGGCAAATCCAAGCATCTCTGTGCGAGTAATAGAAGCTGATACGGGGATACCGAAGAGCACAGCACACAGTATTCTCCAAAAAGAAGAATATCATCCGTACCACGTACAGCGAGTGCAAAGTCTTTTACCTCGAGACTATCCGAGCCGAGTCGCGTTTTGTGAAACAATCCTGCAAAAACATCGAGAAGACGAAAACTTTATCGACAAAATTTTGTGGTCAGATGAATCTACATTTAAGAAGGATGGCTACATGAACCTACACAACTTGCACGAGTGGCATGTGGAAAATCCGCACTTGATGCGAGAAGATAGATCCCAGTACCGGTTCAAAGTGAACATGTGGACCGGTATTCTCTGTGGGAATATTATTGGTCCATTTGAGATGCCCGAGAATTTGACTGGCGAATCATATTTAAATTTTCTTCAAAATGATTTGCCAAACTTACTAGAAGAGACCCCACCAGATATGTGGTTCCAACACGACGGCTGTCCAGCACATTTTCGCGTATCCGTTAGAGAGTTTTTGGACGAGCAATACCCGAACAGGTGGATTGGGCGATCAGGAACAATCCCGTGGCCAGCCCGCTCACCTGACTTAAATCCGCTGGATTTTTTTTTCTGGGGAACTATGAAGGAGCTCGTTTATGCGAAGCCCATTAATGACATCGCTGACCTTCGTGAGAAGATAACACAAGCAGTGCAGGTGATACGTCAAAAAAGTTACTCGCGAAACATAAAGCGGTCCTTTTTAAGGAGAGTGAGAGCTTGTATTGCCGCGGGTGGTCAACATTTTGAACATTTATTGTAATAAAATATCTTTAAACTAACATTCTTTGCTTTTATTCTACTGGGAACCCATCTACCTGTGTGTATTTCCTTCTTGCTCACTCTTGGAACCCAAGTAAATAATAGTAGTAACATAACAGTTTCTAAGATAAGAAAGGGTCCGACAGTTACCGTTAGTAGGTAGGCACTTCGTAAAAATTGGGTTGTTGAGTAAAAATATTATCAAAATTTTTTTTTTCAAATTAATGTGTAAGTATTATACCTTTTTAAAAAGAGGAATAAACGCGTCAAAATTTGACGTCACTTGCCATACTATTTTGGTACATTTTTTTTACACTACAGTCGGTCAAAGTTGCGAAATTCAATAGTTTTCCATATCACCTTTAGTTAAAATAATATTTTATTTTAAAATGGTACAATAAGTACTTTATTTTTACATTCTATTTAGACACAGCAATACCCTAGATTACAAAACCTCCAAGAAATATCGAAATTATCAGCATTAGCAGTCACAGCATTCAAAAGTATGTCACAGGGTGCTCATTTCCCCTTTTTTTTTGAAATCAGTATAATTCTGTAAGTACATGGGGTGGATTTTTTAAAATATTTTTCTGAGTACTGTTAGAACTTGGGGCATCGTGGGAATCCAGTTGGACGCCAGGTTCTTGGACACCCTGTATGTGAGAAATCCTGTGCCCACAGCACAGGATTTCTCGTATTTACAGCTTTTTTTAAACTGTCCTAAACATGTTCAATGGTATTAAGATCCGGGCTGCGTGCTGGCCAATTCATGGCACGTATCTCAACCTCTTCGCAATATTGTCCAACTTTTGCAGCGACGTAAGGTTGGGCATTATCTTGCATTAGAGTAAAATTTTCGCCTATTAATCCCATGTAAGCTTCTAAAACCTCTGTTATATAACAGAGGTTTTAGAAGTTGTGCCGTCAAACCACCTCTTCTACCGTTTTGACGAACCATGTCGATGAACACAAGTTCCATTCGCCTGATCATCGAAATGCCACCCCACACCATATATGAACCGCCTCCAAAAAGAACACGCTCCTCAATGCAACTTTGAGCATACCTCTCCCCATGTCGACTCTTCTGCGACCGTCTGCACCATTTAAACATGTCCTACACTCATCGGTGAACAATATGGAGGCCCATTGCTCTTCAGTCCAATTAAGATGTTCACGCGCAAATCTTAAACGAGCTTGTCTGTGAGCTGCAGACAGCTTGGGACCATTTGCTGGTCTAAAATGGGTGATTGCCGCTTCCTTAAGCCTCCTTCTTATTGTTCGTGCACTCACGTATACTCCACGCGCTTCATTCAGCTCTGTTTTGATGTTTACTGACGTGAGGAAACGATTTCGTAGGGAAGTTGATACAATAAATCGGTCGTCGCGACGGGTGGTTGCTCGAGTTCTGCCGGTACCGGGTCCCTTTGGTATACTCTAGAAACCGTAGACTGTTTAAATTAAATTTATAGCAATCGTTCGTTGATCCAAGCCTTCCCGCACCAAAGCCACAATTTAAGCAGCTTGTTCGGACGAAGTATCTATATTTATGGTTACGAAACTTTTGTTGAGTTTTAAAGACTAATAATCAATACTATTGGTAACAATAATTTAAATCGTAAATGGAAAATATAAAAAGAATAATTTCAAACTACTCTAATAATTATGGCAATAACATACGAATTTGAGACAGGGTAAATTGTTTATTTTTTTCGCCTATAATTTTATCTTTTACCGCAGATCTATTTTTATATGTTGTTTTTTGTTATGATTAATGGACAGTCTCGACATTTTCATTTAGTTTAATCTAAAAAGTTTGCATACTTATCAAAAATATTAATTCGAAAGTAATCCTGAACTTTGATTCAGTTTATGAGTCCGTCAGTGTATTCTATATCTTCTATCCAGCTCGTATTGTAAACTTCGCTTGCTCGATTCGGAATTGTATGGAGCATATAATTTTGTACAGCACCATCTCTTGTCGTATATCATAACTTTTTCTTTCTTCTTCTCACCTACGTCGCTACAATATAAAAAGCTACTTGCCTAGCAGTAGCAGTAGCAGTAGCAGTTAACAGTTTATAAACTGGATTGATACTCTAATTCAAGTTAGACATTGATGGGTCCACTCACAGAGGTCCATCGGCGATCATATTGCACATGGTGATCTTGTCCTGTATGTACTGTTGGAGTGTGATGTACTCGTACGGCAGCTGTGTCTCCTGCCCATCCTCGCCTGTCTTGTACAGGTTGAACACGCCGTTCACGGACTTGATGGTGTAGCCCTTAGCGGACGGGTATGGACACTCCCAGGGTTCCTTACCCGCTCGGAACGGCGGGTGGACTATGTGATCTAGTAGAGGAAGAATTACATATTGTTATATTCTTAACTTGATAGATTTTTAGATGTAGTTAGTTTGCCGAAGAGGCATGTAGCCTCATTTCGCCAGCTAAGGATCCCACTTAATAGTGTGGGTCTATTGCCGTTTACCATACTACTAAGATTTTTTTAACAGAAAATCTGCTATTTCTTTGCTGGACCTAAGAATCGAACCTGAGACCCATGCATAGCAGTAGCAAGCACTTTCGCTGTGCTACCAAGGCTATACTTACAACTTAGCTCTTAAGAAACTGTAGAAAATAAGATCTCTAACACAATAGTCCAAGAAACTGACCTAGTCTCTAGAGTTAACCTTATTTTCAAGATTTTATGTTAAACTGGAAAAATTTCTGTCATACAGACGACTGAGGTCTGCAACGAGCGAGCGATGCAAGATTCAAAGATCTATAGGCCCACCAGGTAAGCAATCTATTTAGCACTTCATTGGCGTAAAAGGACAGGCAGTTAAACAAGCTCCTGTACTTACCAGCGATGTGTCTCTGAGCGACCTTCACGCTGGGCGTGTGGTTCTGCGGCGCGTTGACGTCCATGCTTCGCACGAAGCGCGCTGTAATCGTCGCGTAGCTCTGCTGCGACATCTCCATGTAGCGCTTGCGCATCTCCAGCGCCTGTACCAGGTAGGAGGACGCTACCTGGAGATCTTCTAGCGGTACCTGGATGGTGAGATCTATGTGTTATTTCTGTTTGTCAATTTTAATATTGTTTTATAATATAGCTAACAACGGGACACAGTAACAAAGCATTGCGTCTCGATTCTAAACCTAAGGCCATGACATTAAAAGAACGGTGTGCCTAACAATTATTTAATCTCATTTTTTTACTTGGTGACATTAATTATCATACCTTTCCGCGGGGCGACGGAAAGGTTATGTCGGACTTACCGGGGAAAGACGGTGAGCGACATCCCGATAATACCGACTAAAGCTACCACGGTGTTCCGCGACATAACATAACTTGAATCCCACCTTTCGGAACTGGTGCTGATCGGATGGAGAAACTTAATTTTCATGGATGAGCTATGTGTGTTCTCTCTTCTATCACTGGTGGTAGTTCTGTATTAATTGCAATTTTTTACTTAATAAGAAGGCTTCTGATCTCACCCCGGAGGTATCCTCTCCGCTAATAGCGACTCTTTGAAAGTGCGGCAGCACCAAGTCTGGTTCATCATCATCCGGCATTCGAAGTCGCTCTTCGAACACTCCATTTGCGCCTGCTTCGCTCCCGCCGAAGGAACGGACTGATTGACCGCATTCTGCTGCCCTGGAGCCAAAGATAAACATTTTCTTTAATATATATAGAATAATAATAAAGGTTCATCTCTATTTAGAAGCAAATGTAGTTACACCTACGCAATTGTTCATGAAATTATCTTATGTATCTATTGAGAATTATTATTATCTATTATATTGTACAATATGAACGTAGACCTTTTTGTCGGAAAACAATTGATTCTCATACAAAATTCAGTAAAAAAATCGATTAATAATCATAAAACACATAACAGTGTTTTAAATGTTATAGAATACTAGATTATGCCCGCTGTTTCACTCGCGTAAACATAGCTGAGGTTACGTTAGATTAATAACAGTTTTTTGTCCTGAATTTATTCTACGGCCTTTTCTGTTCCCCTGACAACGTGTATGCGAAATTTCATGATGATCGGTCGAGTAGTTATGGCGTGAAAACGTGACAAACAATCTCACATTCGCATTTTAATATAAGTTAGGATAAAGCATATCTATTATAACATTGGTTGCAGACCTCTAACCAACCAATATCACAGTATTAACTATGTATACCAAATCCTCAATCAAATTATGAGTCAATTGGTAACTAAGTTAAGTTTGCTACTTGACCTATGATTTTCTGGCGTTAGGCAAGAACCTGTATTTCACTAGTTATGTATTAGGTACTACGCGACGTACCAATAATATTTTTTGGAGAACTATACCAAGTATGCGTATATGCATACGACTCGCCTGATGGTGAATGGTTACTGAATTCTATAATTAGGAAATAAAAACATAAAAAATATACATAAGAGAACGTTTATTTTATTTTTTATGGTATAGTGTGGCAAACGAGCAGGTCACGGATCGCCTGATGGTAAGGGATTACCGCCTCCCATGAACACCCGTAACCCAAAGGAGTTACAAGTGCGTTGCCAGCCCTTTAAAAAGGAATGAAGGAGGGAAAGGACAAAGGAAAGGATAGGAAAAGGATCGGGGTAACTGGGCCGCCGGCTCTCTCACTCACCAATACGAAACGCAGCAGTATGGGTACCGTTACTTCACGCCGATATTCTGTAAGAGGGTAGTACTACCCCGATTGATCTGGCCCATTTATGCTGGAACCAGCGAGGATCTACTACCAACAAGAACATGAATACCTGGCCGTGCTTACATCACAGACAAACGTCACTAAACTATTATAGTTATAAACTATAAAATGGACTAAAAGACCTGTTTCATAACATACGTAGAAAGTCAACCATTTCAACAAAGATTTTTTCTATAAATATTCCAAAAATCCTATCAAACATCATCGATCTCGCATATGTTCGCCAAATTTCGACACCGACACATAAGTCCGCCATTTATGCATAATTATGCAAAACATATTTAATTTTTCAGAAACTTATAACGTAATGGCTTGAGCTAATCGTCGAAAAGTCGCCGTAACGCTTTGTCGTACCTGGGTG
The DNA here is from genome assembly GCA_963675205.1 of Catocala nupta. NCBI lineage: Eukaryota > Metazoa > Arthropoda > Insecta > Lepidoptera > Erebidae > Catocala > Catocala nupta. The sequence continues at coordinate 1,334,484 of OY776087.1, forward strand.
CGATGGTGTGTTCGGCTAGTTTCGTGTAGGTGTGTGTAGAGAATTTGGAGACAAGTGAAACGCTCGGATATTAAATGCTAATTGTTTAATGTTTATTGAATTTTATTCGTACTTAGTTTACACATACATTACGCACACAAATGCACCTCGCATGTGTCATCATTCGCACACCTATGCAAAACCCCATATTGGCATCAAAGCAGAGTCCACATGATCAATCGAATACATTTATACAGTACTTATACAGTATCACACTTGTCAAATGTACATATATACGCTTACACGACTATTCCAATGATGCTGACCTCTAACCAATGAAACTATTGATAAGAATAGCCCATTTTTCTATTATTATTTTAATAACTCTCACCCAGTTTATCGAAGACTTCACAAAGTAATAAAATCACAATTCGATAGAGCAATATCAATTTAATATAACATTTATTCGCGATAAGCTTATATTAACTATATAAATGATTGATCGCTCTGATGAGACGTAAGCTGAACCGCAAAAGGCAATTGAGATATTGTTTGTTGGTGATACTTGTATAAATATTGCCACAGTAATTAATGTTCCAGCTATTTCGGCTAATTACTTTTTGGAATGTAGGTAACGGTTGGTTTATTTTGGCTAAAATTCATTATTACAATATAATAGAGCCTTCTATTTTAAAATGCTATCTAAATCAGGCCATTGAATGCAATAAGATATTTCCGGATTGGACTGCTAGTTTCTGAAATTACCGCATTTAAACAAACAAACTCTTCTGCTTTATAATTCTAGTGTAGATAGATGAACCAAATTACAAAAGCTATTGAAACAATTAATTGGTGGCCACAGTTAGCCAAATATTACCACGCCAATTAATACGCTTTTTTAATAAACTACCGATTGATATTATAAATTTACCTTTACTAAAATTTAAAAGTGCTGTTAAAAGTCAGCTTATCCGGAAGGGCTATTATTCAATCAATGATTACTTAAATGATAAAAACTCATGGAACTAGTTGCTTGTTTCATACAGGATTCAAACAATGTATGTATTATATAAGTCAATTTAGTTATGTGAAGGTACTTCGTGTTTATTTGGTGGTGTTAAAGTATCTTTCTTTTCTTTTAAACAAACTTTATAAGTAATAACGTAAATTTTGTTTTAACTACATTTAGTCACGAACTACCTTTTCATGTCACAAAGTGTAAGTGTATGCGTCCTCATGCCATACTATTGTCTATTACAAATGGCTACGTACTGATAAATATGATTTCAAATCTCAAATGCTTTTTACATAATATTACCAACTTTTCTTTATTTTAGAATTTAGTTTTATATGGACAGTGACATATGGCATAATGACTGCAACACCTGGTACATAAATGAGTTGTAAAATACTGAAATTATAAGTTGATGGCGATTTAAAAGAGTGGCCTTGAGTTTCTTGCAGGTATCTTCTCATAGGCTCAACCTTTTGCCTGAACCTTGCAACTAACATAAATGTAAATTCAGTAAATATAATAAACTCACTAACCCATTTGACGTTCATAAGTGTTACTTTGTGACCTAAGTGAATAAATTATTTTTGACTTTGACTTTGACTTTGACTATACAGAAGGTATGCTTTTCGTAATATTGTCTTACGTTTGCGCGAATGTTGCGTGAATACATTGAAATTAAACAATTTAAATTTTATCGCGTTGTTTATCTATACTAATATTATAAAGCTGAAGAGTGTTTGTTTTTGGTTGAACGGGCTAATCTCAGGAATCACCGGTTGCGTGTTCCCACGCGCGCCTCTGTGTCGAGTCCGTCTCCCCCCTAGGGGGGAGACAGTAAGGAATTTTTGAGGGAGTCCTTTGGGTAGGTCTCTTTGGGTAGTGGCCTGTCGTTTCATACGGCGGGCCGAAACCTCGGCGGGGTCGCGACCGCATGCGAAAGCGATTCGCGCGGCCCCGCCGATAGTGGTTTTGTTGAGGAACACCGTGGTAGGTTTAGTCGGTATTCCGGGAGGTACATTATTTCCTTTCCATCTTCTTTTACCCCGGCGAGTCCGACATAATCCCTCCGCCCGCCCCCGCGGAGGGATATGCGTCATTGCATTCCCCCACGTAAAAAAAAAAAAAAAAAAAAAAAAAAAAAAAGGAATCACCGGTTCGAATTGAAAATTATTTTAGTGTTGGCTAGCCTATTTATCGAGGAAGGTTATAGGCTATATGACATCACGCTACGTCCCACGAGGACACCGTAGTAACCATAAACGCAAGTGAAACCACGGGCACAACTAGTCTTTTATAAAACACTATTAGTACATAATTTTGAAACTAGACTTTAAAAAAATTAATGTTTATAAAAATATACAACGTGATAAAATCCGTATAAAAAGGTTTAATTTCAAAACTATGCTTTTGTTAGATATCTTATAGTTGTGCTGGATCGAACCCACATTAGAAGTGGCTGATGGATGACCTTCAAACCACTATGCCTTGAAGTGACGACAATTTATACCGCCGGATGTGACAATGGACTTGCCCTATTGGTAAAGAGATATTGTGTAATGTGATATCCGGAGCTGATGCAGAAGAAAATCGTCATCAAGATATCGCTGCGAGGCGATATTTGACACCATTTATTAAAACTCTGGAGGTACGTACTAGAGAGCGTGTCATCTGTACGTGACGGTACAGTTGGCTTAGTGGTTTAGGTGGTTGTCTCGGCATTGTCACTACACCCAGAGTGGTGGGTTCGAATCCCACAACAAAACATTAAGTGATTGACAAATGGTTGTTTCGAGTCTGAGTGCTCTTTATGACTTGTTTAAATGTTTGTCAAGTGCCTCGCGACAAGAGAATTACGATAAGGGCGAGAGTTTCCTTTTTAAAATAGATAAGTATTCTTTTTCTGTAAATTGCTTATGTTAAAACAATGTAATACTGAATGGTCTAAATCAGAGGTTCCCAGACATTTTTTCTCATAGACCACTTTCACAATTTAGCTGGTTCCAGTGGAGCTAGAAATTTAATCTGCCAAGTAAAGACCAAAATGTTAAAATGGGTTAAAATAAAAAAATTGCTCAAAAGGCAACATTTTAGTTCTTCACTATCGAAATCAAATAAATTTTCGTGAACCACCGCTTATGAATTGTGAACTTGTCACGCCAACCTAGACCCCCTTCGAATCTCCTGTGGACGCCTGGGGTCCACCTGGACTACTTTGGAAACTAAGAGTCTAAATGGTCACTACTGGTAATGAAAAGTTCGATCCGCAAATGGAACAAAGAATAGTGTGATCCTCAAATAGTTCTTCCGAGTCTGAGTGTGTTTGTTCGTTTTTGCAAAGCCGACGACACAGAGATTTAGCCGAATAATAATAAATAATTAAATTGCAATTTATTTATGAATAATATCTATAGTAAATTATAAACACGATAAAAGACAATCCATAAACAAGACGGCGACTTTTTTGCTTTTGTATTCGCATCTATGGCGATTCACATTCTAACTTAAAAAAATAAGTACTGAACCGTCATAACCACGGTCATAAGTCATAGGTAATTAAAAGTAGTAGTTGGTTATAGAAAAATATTTTTATGGAGGAATTTTAAAATTTGTTTAAATGGCGACAATTTATGTAAAGGCATTAAAAGCTCACATAGAAAACAAATAGGTACCTATGTTAATGACAAACGCCACTTATCCAAAAAGAAACCAAATAAATAACTTTCTAGAATTTAGTCTACGTATTTTACTAAAATATATGTATAATGGATAAATATACTCGATTCACTTACATAGAGCATAAACTATATCCATTTTTTGAGACAAAACTGATATTGCCATTTCTACAAAAACGTCTTCTATAAATTTTATATCCCACTAATCCAATCAAACATCATCGATCTCGCGTATGTTCGACAAATTCCGACACCAAACAGCCGCCATTCATGCATATTATGCAAAACACATTCCGCGCCAATATTATGCAATTTATGCAACCATAACCTGTATAACGAGCCGTATTTTCATTTTGTACCGAATTCATTGCGGAATTCCAAGACCGGTATTAAAAAAGTAAAAATAAAATATCACAATGGCACTGTAACGGTATACCACCAAAAAATCCGTATTAATTCCATAGAAATTTATTAAAGTTGTTTTATTTACTTAACAAAAATATGAATTAAAATTACCAAGAATTTCTCGTAGAAGTCCATCTTTGGCACTCTATTTTACTTCCAAACATGTTTGAACACAATTTTGAGCACACAGTTTACTTTTCCCGCCAGACTATGACAGTCAAACTTTTTGAATAAACCAGCGGCAATGACACGGCCGCGTTCAGCCAAGTGACACGCGTTCAGAAATGCAATCAAATAACAAATGACGCGCGGCATCCCTCGCAGTAAGGGTTACTGTCGCGCCAAGGTTAATCCAATTACTTGCCACTAATAATACCGAGCCTCAGTGGTTTATAGCGTGCTCATGTGTTACGTGGACGACGGAAAATAGCGATTTGTCGATACATTCCTTCCCCGACGACAGGTGATAGCAAATTGTTGAGTAATAGTCAGTAGACTTAAATACCGGCAAAAATGGTTTCTGTATCGGACAGCGTACCCTAAGGTAACTCTAGACAGTTTTATAATTTATTAATAGAGTAATTCAAAATAATATTTTCACGATAGACATACACTGCTTGTCCAACGAGGCACTCTATAACTTTTATTTTGAATTTGCTAAGGCCTATTAGCGATAACTCCATAGAACTTGTATTAAAACTTAACCAATATAAATTCACAACTGATGACAAGAAGGCTTATTGGTAACATTGCGAAAGATTTTATGATAAATTTTACCAATTTACATTGTAACTAAATCTGCTATTCAAGAATATAACTAAATCAGAGTAGTAGAGTACCTATATAGAGTAAGTCAAAGGAGAAAATCCTAAACATGTGTGACATAAACAAGCTATCGACACCTCGGCATGTGTTGCGATCTCAATGCTTCGCCATTTAAATTTCAAATATCGAATCAAGTGTCAAACTCTTGACATAGTAATGTTTGACAAAAACTCAAACTCCATTGTCAAATGCTGTCAGTACGGAATACCTATATGATCGTATTCTTACGTATTCATATTTATCTTCTTTTGTGCTCAACATTTGTTCCACTTTAGTTCTGTATTTTACAATTTATATTCGTTGCATATGTTGCTGGGTCGTTACGCGTAATTTCCATCACAATACAATGAGCCACTTAGACTATATAAATAAGCGTAGAAAGAGCAAATAAATTTAACTACGCCAGTAATATGTAAGTCAATGACTATGACGGTAAACTGCAATGAGAGGAACTCATATCTAAGATGTGTATTAAAAATGATGAAAATATTAACAAATATTGGTTTTGTTTATTTTGTCAGAAAGTTACTAGCAATTTATGTTACAAATTACTAATATTCTTGTCAGCCATTGCAGCTAATAAGCAGCGACTGCCTAATGGGAGACCGTTGGACTGCTACACAGAGGTCTCGTGTTCGATCCCATGGCGCGCATCTCTGACTTTTTGAAGATATGTCCGTATTAAATAGCAAATTATCGCTCGCTTTCACGGTGAAGGAAAACATCGTGAGGGAACCTGATGTCTGAGAGTTCTCCATAAAGTTCTCGAAGATATGTGAAGTCTGCTAATCCCCACTGAGCCAGCGTGGTGGACTATGACCTTACCCTTCTTCCACTAAGAAGAGGCCCGTGGCCAGCAGTGGGACAGTTTAATACAGGACTATTGGATATTGGGAGCAATGGTTGGGATTTGAACCCCCGACTTCTCGATTGCAAGTATAGGATGGTGGCAGATGATCCATGCTCGAGAGATTATGACTGCTTGAAAGGTTCCGGATTGAGTCCTCGAGTCTAATCATATGTCTGGTAGCCGTAAATAGATTCGTCCTTTATTGCCTGAGAACTCAAAACGATAAATGGCGAAATGTGGGTGTAAGTTAACATCGCTCCTTACCCTTTTAGAAATATACAGATATAAACCTATGCATGACGCTAAAACTGAAAGCACTTATGTGTAAGAAAATGTATACGGTTATTTACAGGCTTTCCCAAAAATAAACAAGTGGAATTCAAAAGGTAGAACACTTGTAAGAGAATGCAAATACTGCCATAATATTGGCTTACGTCTCCCCGTGAACATGGGCGCTGAAAAGCAACCGAAACGTCGGAGGACGTATAAATAGTTATAATATTTAAACAGCTTAAATTGTAGTAAAGCTTAATAACAGTAGTGTCATAGTTCAAAATTATATTTTGTTAATATATTTCTATACTTCGGGAACAGTATTTTTTCTGGATGAAAGGTATATTATGCGAAATTGTATGATGATCGGTTGAGTAGTTAAGTCGTGAAGGCGTAAAAACAAACTCACATTCGCATTTATAATATTAAGTTAGTAAGTAAAGATTTATGCATAACTTTATTGTGTTTCTTATTTTTCTATTACAAGACATTAATGGTCGTATATCGTGTACATGGTAGTGTTTCGTTAATCGAATATAGGTCCTCGTGTCCGATATCGATGTCGACACAATAGGATCGATGCATCGCCCGCGCCGCCGTACCTTTTATTGGATCTATTATAAGTTAGAGGCACGCCGCGTGGAATTGCTCGTAAAGCCGTATGAGATGTTTATGGCGGCCACCACAATAATATTTGTGTCGTTATATTACGATGATTGATATTACCGGCGCATGTTGGCATCGACATAAGGATCGATGAACTCTTTCGATGTTTAGGAGTACTTACGTGTGGATAGAATATTTCCTGTTCCTGTTAATCGAGTGAAGTTAAAATTTCAATCCATAAATTAAAAATGGATTTAAATTAGAAATAAATTCCTTAAGGATTAGCAGAGCTATAGTTTAACCTCATTTCACCAGCTATGGTTCCTTTAGGTTCCAAACGAGAACTTCCCAAAACGTTCACTCGCCCAAAACGTCCACTTGGAGTAGCCGTTTTGAGAAACGGACTATTTGGGAACTGGTCTTTTTGGGATTACGAAATAGACGTTTGGAACCTAAAGGCTATGGTTTTAAATCCTATTTAAGGCGAGTTTGTACTGTCTATAGGTCAAGACTCTGTGCTGCTACGGCCATTTTCTTGACAGAAAATCCTAATATCACTTTACCCAAACTGGGATCCTAATTCCAGGCGCTTTCTCTACTGCTACAGAGAACTAACATTAACCTTGACAACCTATATTGCCTGGTCGTCGTATGCCGCTTCCTCGCAATAGGTCAAAAACTGTATTACGTCGAGCAAATTTATATTTGCTTTACCCTTTCCTGTATCAAGGATTATTTTTCTGGTATAGCTATAGATAGATATCCTTATATCGATACAGGAAAAAATGGTGAACATCAAACGAGTAAATCAATGTCATCACGACGCGACAGAACCAGACGTTAAACAAAAAAATAAACCATATTGAAATAGCGGCACCCGTTCGGCACTGCAATAGACCGTACTTCCCCTTTTTTATTAAAAAAGGTTGCAAACAAGTAGACGGTTTGTTTGATGACGAGCAGATACTGCTGTCACAGATCATATAATACTATACTAGTAATGCTATCTATAGCAGTAGTATGACTATTCAGAATTAAGCAAACTCAGTATATACAGGGTTAATTGGAAAATACTTATAATCTTATACCCGTGACTTATTTTATAATTTGCGACACAGAAAACATATAAAAATTGTTAAGTAATCCAAAAGGAGGCGCAATTAAACATACACACACATACACACATATACTCACACGCAAACAAGTTCATACACAACCACATACATGATGGTTTTTCAACTTTTACTTTTTATTTTATATTTTATTTATCTTCTATTGTTACTTAATTATATATTACTATTTAGATATTATAGGCTATAACCGACCTGCATTATTTTGTAATGGTACTCCAAACACAGGCTCAGCCTAGTTTGGGACCAATGGAATACGAACCTACCAGTTTTATGGATTTGGAAAATAAATAATTATAATATTTAATTATTCGTCATACATGTTTTAAAATTGGTTGCTCTAATCGCATGATTAAGACTTAAGACTACACATCGCAAAAGAAAGAAACGTCGTGCAATTTGAAGCTTGTTAAAACATATTTATATGGAATATTGAGTTTTGTTAAAGTAGTGGAACAAAAGTTGTAAGGGCCGAGGCCTTCTGACATCTTTTACAAGTATTTTTTCAGTCTAATATTATTCACGACTCTGGCTTAATACTGATCACCAGACTATGCAAAACGTAAGTACAACCAGCAATATAAATTGATACATACTAGTAAGATCTCTATTGCCTATATCTTTCAAAATATTAATATACCTTATCATTTTTCTAGCTGTAGTAGATAAAAGATAGTTGAAAATACAGAATAACTTCTGGGCACGGATCTTTTCTCAGTGCGAAAAGGAATTATAATACTTTTACAAATTTGTTAATTGAAAATAAACATCCGAGAACTGAAATCATCGAACAAAGTTAATGTAGCACTGATTTGAGAAGGCTAATGAGCAGAAATCAATGTTTTGTAGCTAAGCAACGTTTGGCTAGACCGACCTTGGTTGATAGACCTCTCTCCTCACAGACCCTTCAGAAACTAAATAGTAAACTCTGTCAAATCAGGATTATATTTGTAAAGCGGGAAGAAGAATAACATTCATATTTATTGTTAAATGCATTTATAGACCTTTACCGATGAATCCTAACTTTCTAATTTATACTAACATTATAAAGCTGAAGAGTTTATTTGTTTGTTTGAACGCGCTAATCTCAGGAACTACAGGTTCGAATTGAAAAATTATTTCAGTGTTGGATAGCCCATTTATCGAGGAAGGCTATAGGCTATATAACATCACGCTACGACTAATAGGAGCAGAGCATAAATGGAAAACGTTGCAAAAACGGGGCACATTCTCTTATATGAAGCAGACGAAGTTGCGCGGGTCAGCTAGTTAATAATATAAATGAGAATGTAAATTTGTTTGTTTGTTACGCTTTTACGCCTTAACTACTCGACCGATCAGCTTGAAATTTTGCGTATACGTTGTCAGGGGAGCAGTATAGGACAAACCTACCATTCATCCAGAAAAATATACTGTTACTAACCTAACAATTATTTATGTGAGCTTCGCCGCGGGAAAATATAGTTCTGTATAAAAATATGTCACGGTTATATCCTCGAAGGAGTTGATTCAAGTGTTACACCAACATTCAGCCAGCTCTGGTTGTAGGTCCCACGTAAAACGGGTCGACCCTATTGCTATAAACATATCTACATTTCAGTGACAAGACGCAGTTTAGTCCTATTTCCAGTAGCAACAAGTTCTAGCCCTCTATTACGTAAGAAATTCACATAGCTAAAATATCAGCCATAACCTAGTGAGAGTCTGTTGAACTGCCACGCTGCAGTTAGCAGTTCAAGGAGATTGACAATAATACGACAACTCTTCGAATTTATGTGCGTATTAATTACCACCTATTCTTTTTTTTTTTTTTTTTGCCTGCATGAATCAATTTATTGTTTCACTGAACATAACATACATGAGATACAATTTTAAATGTAAGCATATCGGTCATGTTAGGTACGAATTGTTTGTAGCTGGTAATTAAAATAGGTAAAACATGTGTTATCACTCACTTCAGTAAGGGAAACCATCTTAAAAAAACTCGCATTTCTAAGAGTTTCCCATGATATCCTCAAAGATGTGTTACGTTTTATAGCCCGTACTGGGCAAGCAAGGTGGACTATTGCCTAACTCTTACGTTGAGAAGAAGCTTTTGTGCAGCACTGTGACAATTTTTAAGCAGGTGCTGATTTTTTATATTACTTTTAACAAAGGCAACTGGCGCACTAGGGATAATTAATTTACAAACATCTAAACCAGTGGTTCCCAGACTTTTTTCTCATAGACCACTTTCAAAAATTAGCTGGTGCCGGTGGACCCCTTGTAGCTACATTTCTATCATATACCTTGAGTAAAATGAAAAAATTTGTTTAAATCTCTAGGGGCTGAGCATTTAATTTTCGTGGACCCCTGCTTACGAATTGTGAACCCCCATTTTTTTGTCACGCCAACGTAGATCTCCTTCGAGTCTCCTGTGGACGCCTGGGGGTCCACCTGGACCACTTTGGGAACCACTGATCTAAACCACGGACACAAAGAAAACCCAGACTCGGAACAACCATTTGTGGATCACACAAACTTTTATAGCGTGTGGGATTCGAACCCACAGCATTCGGCGCAATGGCAGCGGCGATGCGACCACTTAAACCCTACGCGATATGTGCAGTAAATTTATTAAATACATGAATATATTATTACACTTCTGTTTAACTGTTTTCAGATATATCATCGTGATACTATATAATAAGTCACATGTTAACACGTAAGGTCAAGTTTCGGTAGTCACAGCAGTCTCGTGGTACTCGATAACTATCACGAGGTCATACGCGCCGTCCGTGGCTCATTCAAGGCCACACAAATAGGATTACCAGTAACCATGCTAGTTTGTTTTACACTAAACATAGCAGGACTTATTAGGCAGTGTTCAAATAATTAAGATGTCAAGAATTATTAAAATGGCCACAGTCATCCAACATGGCAAACTGTGATGCAGCGATGATATAGTGCTCCATTTAATGCAATCATAGACGCCTTTGGTATATCGACGAATGCCCAGGCAGAAGTGAATTACACCCACTTTTTGCATTGATCTATCTATAATTTTAAGTTTCACGTGATAAGTGGTGTGTCTATGGCCATCTAGGCACATTCTCAGAATGCGCTGGAGAGATTTTCTGAATAAATAAATTGTTTTCTAGATTTTTAGAACACAAAGTCTATACTGAGTGATATGATATCTTGATATACTACATATATATATTAACATTTTGTCATAAAATCACATCTCCGAATCCACGAAACGGCAGATATTAAAGCTACAAATCTCTTCTTATTAGAACGTAACCATGCGGCTTTCCATTAGTTATTAGACTTATTCAAAGATATGATTCTATTAGAGCGTGCCTACTGCCATGTACTAGACATTTCTAGATGCGGCCCGCTACTAAGAATTTTCTTTCAGACAGTTATATGTATTCCAACTAAAGAATAGAACCCGACATGTCTGTGTAATACTGACAATCATCCCCGGGCCAAGAGCATAGAAGAATTTGATTTCATTATTTTACGAACATTGAAGCACAAAAAAACGTAGGAGTCATAAGCTGACTGACGTGTAGTCTACACGCGATTCGAGTGAAAATTCATACATTGAGGTAAGAAAAAAAAGGATCTCTAAATATTATGAAAATTCTACAAAATATGCAAATAATTAAGCACTTGCCAAAATGGAGCACTTTCAACCCGAGATGTATCTCTCAAGCCGTTTATACCACAGACTTATTAGATAGATAATACTCAGTACTTACTTGACATTAAGTTGCCTCTGTATGAGCAGCTTCTTCTCGATCTGCTCTATGGGGAACTGCGGCACTTCGTACGGCGCTGACAGCTCATTAGGCAGCTCACGCGGGGCCTCAGCTCCCACCGCGCTCGTCGGACTCTCACTACCTGTGAAAACAACTCTCATTTAATATAAAGCCTGCATACTACCGAAAGGCGTAGGCAAAAATGTATTAGATTTAGCTGTTACGTTGTTGCTCCTACTTTATAATATCAGTCTTCTATTTAACTTCCGAGACACGACGAGGTCTACGCTAGCGTGACAAAAAAATGGGGGTCCACAATTCGTAAACGGGGGTCCACGAGAATGTGTTTGCTTTAGATAGTAAAGAACTAAAATGTTGGTCGATTGACGGATATTTTGAGGAATAACACTCAAACCGAGTATTTAAAAATAAAAAAAATCGTCAGCCCGTAGAGATATGATCAAATTTAATTTTAACCCAATTTAACTTTTTGGCCCGGATATACCGATTTTACTTGGACGGATTAAATTTCTAGCTGTAGGGGATCCAGGGTCCACCGGAACCAGTTAAATCTTGAAAGTGGTCTATGAGAAAAAAGTCTAGGATCCTCTCGTTTAGGCCATAGTCCACCACGCTGGCGTGCACTGCGCCGATTAGCCGACTACACATATCTTCGAGTACATTATGGAGAACTCTCAGACATGCAGGTTTCCTCACGATGTTTGTCCTCACCGTTAAAGCGAGCGATAATTAACTATTTAATACGCGTATAACTTCGAAAATTGAGATCGCGCGCCTAGAGATCGAACTCGAGACCTCTTCGTGGCAATCCAACGTTCTCCAACTAGTCTATCAATGCACCGCTGCTAAATATAGAAGCGAGCTAACTGCTAAGAATTATATGCAGCTTAAATTCAGTAACATATTGCCGAAATTAGGGCAAAACAAACGCGAAATATCACAGAACTCTTCTCTGACAGGTACTATAATCCAGTATTTAGTTTGACGATGTTATCACCTCGGTAGGAATCTAATTTGTATATATTTTTACGTGAATGTGACATAACTGTGTTAATCTTTTTAAAGACTTGCAATAAAGTGTGCTGCTTCTGGACATGTAATAGAATACCAAGCACTTCTACTTCACGTGTTGCCAACCCTTAGAATAGGCATAGTTGACAGCACAAGGGGCAACATCACACAAAATACTGAAAGCAGTCTGCCTTCTCAAAGAGCCTCTCAATCTTTTGCACTACAAGAACATAACAAAAGATTTTTAGCTCTAATCATCCGAATGCCGGCAGTATTTTATCAGTCGGACGATCCCAATTTGAGCGTAATCGCAAGTTGAAAATGGAAATTCCTCTGTGGCCTGTCTCTTTTAATTAAATTACTATGGCCAATTTACATGGTCAAAGAAATTATTAAACACACAATTTTTAACTTTACTACATAAACACCAAGAATATTATAAAAGCATGAAGGCCGGCAATGCGTACTCATGTATTAAACATGGTTGCCAAAAATTGCGCACCGACTGAATATTTAATATGGTTAGTATGTAAATGGTTCGTTCAGTCCTTATATAGCGTATGTTCATGCATACACTGATGCAGAGTATACAAAAACATTTCGGATATGATACTCAACCAGTTCTGTAGTTCATTAGACGAAGTGATGTAGTAATACTTGATACATTTTTTGTTGCAAATAAAAAAATATCTTCAACACTAGTAATTATTTATGTTTGCTCACTATATTCACAAAAGATTGGTCTACTAATTGGATGTAAATTCTTACTTAATGTTATAATATAAATGCGAATGTGCTTTTGTTTGTTTGAACGTTTTCACGCCTTAACTACTCGACCGATCATCATGAAATTTCGCATATACTGTCAGGGGTACAAAAAAGGACATACATACACCTTTCATCCAGAAAATTACTATTACTAACCTAAACTTAATTTAAGCGAGCAAACCCGCGGGCAAAATATAGTAGAATGTATATAAAACCTTAGTAACCATAGTACTGTTCCCCAAGGACAGAAATTTATTGACAATATCTACAGCGAGCCAAGCCACGGCTAAACCTTGTTAAGAATATTGTCACTATGCTCCAATTCTTGCCTTTGCAAATCTAACAAGGCAAGCTGTCTTTTCAAATTTAAATAAGAAGATAGAAAATAAAGTATTTTCCCTACATATCCCTTCTAGGTATCTTCTACTAAATGCATATTTTATTTTATTTATTTATAACGGTATTGGTATATAACAGCACCCCTGGTGAGAAAGTAACTAAACCTTACAGAAAACACCAGCCTATAATAATGTCAACAAACGAGCCACCTAACGTTAAGCTCATAAGCTGTTACTTCGTGTTATTTTACAATCCTTAAAATATTTGCAAAACAAAAACAGACAACGAGAACGTTTAAGTGACGAGGGATTATTCAGCTTATACCAGGAAACAACATCATACATTTATTTTATCTTTACATTTACATACACGTACGACTGTAGAACCCAAAAAGAGTAGGCAGAGGACGGGCATTATGACTGTCTGCATGTTCTTTGTGTCCGTTAATCAAATGTTTGTAATGTCCCCCGCGATACAGGAATGAAATAAAATGAGCAGATTTCACCAGCTATGTTTAAGTCTCGTGAGATCCTAAGCTAGTCGCTAGCCTATCGCCAATTTATTTGCCTGACCAAATGTAACTAAAATTATTCAACAGGAAAACCTAGTAATGACCTCTAGACCGAAATTCGGCGATTAATCTTAATGGAGAGTGAACCGATTCACTCTCAGTCTCAATCTGAATGCGCAAACACCAGTGCACTCTCTATTCTCGAACGCCTATAATCCGATGGCACGGCAATTTGATATGACTAGAGGATATATCCGTATATATAGTTTAATTTCAATGACTAGAGGAAGATCAGGCGCTGGAAAAATGGCTTTAAATGCTTTCCGACCTTTGAGGTATGTAATATTGACAACTTTCTATCGCCTGGCTCCGAGCTATTAAGGATTTTTGGGGGAAAACCGAAACATTTTTGTTACCCCGACCAGTGATTCCGAGACCTCATAGACAGCAATCGCATTCACTAACTCTACGCCACCAATGCAGTAATCATATTATGTACATTTTCTTTAATAGAAAATCCTTATAATATATTGGCGATCCGGCAATCCAACCCTATTGGGTTATGAAATGACATGACATGACCTAATGAAAGAAACTATTGGTGCCACGGCATCAATAGTTTATTTCATTAGCATTCAAAGAAAATTATTCATAAGTAAATGTTTATCTGCACATACACCGATAAACACGTGTTTCCGCAAAGCCCCTTCTTGATCTATAGATATACTATCTATATGATGAGACATGAGTATCTACATATGTATTAAGCAATGTCATATTGTATATTATCTCGTTTCAAGCTAACGAAGATTAGAAAGCGACAGTAGCTTAACCTTTCCAATTTTTTTATGCCTGGGACATATGGATGTCACCGAATGGCTGTCTTTATACCACTAAAGTACGAAGCGTACCTACGGCTCTTCTGATTGTCAACGATAAGAGTACATTTCCATTCCTATACCCAGAGGATAATTCTCATAAAGTATACATCGTTTTCTAATCAACTAAATATGTCGAAATAAAATGAAACATGTCGTTAGAAACCGTTTAATTTTAGGAAGAAATCGAAAAGGAAAACGTCCTTTAAAATATTTAAGGAAAAGCTAAATTAATAGATGTTTTGCTGCCGTGCTGGGCCCGAACGAAATATAAATGTGCGCAATTGCTAAACACAAACATCCGTCTTTGTAAGCCATTCTAACAATATTTGCAGACCCTGGGGCACCTTGGGTCTGATATATCTTTGTTTAAAAAGTTGAACAACCCGTGCTATTTCTATTTATATGCCGTTATGTTATCAATCACTTTATTATCGTTCAACTTGTACGAGCGCGTGTAACTCATAAACAAGCTTTTATCATAGTATTCTTGGCGATAACTGCGTATTGTTATTTTAAAATAAATTTGCTCGATTAAATCCACAGCAATGTTATAAATACTAAAGTAACTGGGCCTACCATGGTTAGTTAGTTTATTAAGACAAAAGTACGAGATTGCTTTTAATTAAATTTGGAAAAAGGCGTCAGACATCTATCGATGTCGGTAGCGTCTTAAGATCATAGCACACATATCAACTCGGAAACGGACTGTACTGCAACGCACACTAATCGGAATCGTAACGTAATCGCCTTGCCTCGGGACAACCTTGCAGTCCTCGCGTTTACGGTTCATCGTCTCCGCGCTTACGGTTCATCGTCTCCGCGCTTACGGTTCATCGTCACCGCGCTTACGGCTCGTCGTCCCCGCGCTTACGGTTCGTCGTCCCCGCGCTTACGGTTCGTTGTCCTCGCGCTTAGGTACGTCTCTCCGTGCACTACTGTTGCCGAATGTGCTGTCATTCACAAGACAACTAGCATTCGTGTTGCGCGCGTATTTTATTGAATTTGTCGGTTAGATTTCAAACAAAAAATAACGATGAAAAGGAATCATTGAAGAAAGAAGAAGAAAGAAAGCTTACGGTTCATCGTCACCGCGCTTACGCCTCGTCGTTCCCGCGCTTACGGTTCGTCCTCCCCGCGCTTACGGTTCGTCGTCCCCGCGCTTACGGTTCGTCGTCCTCGCGCTTAGGTACGTCTCTCCGTGCACTACTGTTGCCGAATGTGCTGTCATTCACAAGACAACTAGCATTCGTGTTGCGCGCGTATTTTATTGAATTTGTCGGTTAGATTTCAAACAAAAAATAATGATGAAAAGGAATCATTGAAGAAGTGAGAAAATATCCATATTAATTTGATTTAAGTTAGCGCGGCGTCGCCTAGCCGTAGCCAAGTCGACGTACCGGAGCTGTTGATCCGCTTTGGTCACGTTAGGTTGACGCCTGTTTACCCGGGGACGAGAGGAGGTCGGGTCCCATTGACCCGGCCGGCACCCACACGGGGGGGCCTGCTATGGATGAATCTTTTTAGACTCCCAACAGGCCCCCCCCCATTGGGTGAGAGAGGGAACACCCCAGGTTTTTTTAGTGGGTATACCAGCACTAGGCTGGTGAGTCCCACACGCCCCGCCGGTGCCGTCCCCTAGCCGGCGGGTAGTGCATCAAGCATTTTTTCCTGGGAATCAAAAAAAAAAAGAAAGGTTGTCGCCTGTTTGGAGTGTCTGGCGTGGGCCGAGGAGCGCTGTGCCCTGGTCGCCGTGATTGGCCCCGACCTTTCGTTGCCGACCGTCGTATCCATGATGGTCGGCGACGACAGGTGCTGGGGTGCAATGAGGTCCTTCTGCGAGGCTGTCATCTCGCAGAAGGAGGCGGCGGAGCGGGGGCGTGAGGAAGATCCTTACGCCCCGGACATCCGCCGCCGGAGAAGGGGGCGCAGGAGACGCGCTTATGTCGCTCTCCTGCCCCCCACCTAAGGGTTCTGGGTGGCAAGGCCTCAGGCGACCCTGCCACTCGTGAGTAAGAACCCATAGAGGGCGCGCGCGGTGTTCCCGCGCGCCTTCTAACGTCGAAAGGGGAGAGCAGTGAAATGCTCTCCCCCGGGGACGAGAGGAGGTCGGGTCCGATGGACCCGGCCGGCACCCACACGGGGGGGCCTGCTATGGATGAATCTTTTCAGACTCCCAACTGGCCCCCCCCATTGGGTGAGAGAGGGAACACCCCAGGTTTTTTTAGTGGGTATACCAGCATTCGGCTGGTGAGTCCCACACGCCCCGCCGGTGCCGTCCTCTAGCCGGCGGGTAGTGCATCAAGCATTTTTTCCTGGGTATCAAAAAAAAAAAGAAAGAAAGGTTGACGCCTGTTTGACGGCGAGCCGAAAGGCGATGCGGTGACGATCCTTTTCCCGAGATGATATGTGTGATGATATGCTATGACCTTTAGTTGTGTATTCTATTGATATTGCAGAAGAGGCCAATGGTTACTGCTTATTATCGGGTAAATGGTAAGCTCATCGATTATTAAAAAAAAACTACTCGTAAAAAGAGACAAAATAGGTAAAATAATTTGTCTTAACGTAACCTTTTTATACCTAATGTGGCAACGTAATGGAAAAGTAATAACGTTATTTAATATTAGTTTAAGGCAATCAAAGCATGAAGCGGGCCATAACTAATATTTTTAAATAAAATTCTTGATATTTAATTATCTAATAATTATTTTTATGAGCTGAAATGTTTCCGAAAACAGAACACACATCAGTACCTACTAGGTATCAGAACGTCTGAGAAAATGTAGACATAAATTATACCGACTGCAAAGGCAAAGACGATGATAAAATTTGTGTAAATTTGATTAATTATAATGATAAAACCAAAAACGGAAAAGTTATGAATATAAAAACTTGGCGTAATTAGTGAGTGCTTCAGTCATCCGATCTGATTGTCCGATATAGACGTCTCCAAGTAACAGACCACAATGAAAACACTTTTTATATATATTAAGTTATTTAAATATATTCAGTGCCTATTATCATCACATAAAGGAAAATTTTGTGACTTTTATCGCGGATTGTTGTGATCAACGTCTTTGTAGGTTATCGGAGTTCAGAACCTTGGCGAGGCAATCTTTCTCAAACTGTTAACAACTATTATTAAATTGTTGCTTATGAAGTCAATTAAAGGAAATTTTTAAAAAAAAATACTGTTTATATTAAGTATAATTAATAATAAACAAGGTCTAGTTATTAAGTTTTTATCTCACAGTAGCAAGATGACCACTGCATCATCGATGCAATCGCGACTTATAAGAAACATGCATAATTATTTTTATGTCTTACAGCAAAAAGAAGAAATTGAGGATATAATAGCTGAAACATCCATTGATGGAGTGGAGACTTGGAGAAGAACATAACCTATTTCAAAATCAATTATATTAATTCCAAGGAGGTGTGAACACGTTTGTTGTCATAAATAAAAAATAAATATAAGAAGACGATAGATCGATGACTGGGTTATATTATAAAAAACAAGACCAAAGAAAAGCGATTGCTTAGTGGGCAGACTGTTGTACTGGCATGTAGCGGTGGCGAGTGAAATCCTTTTACGTATTTACGACTCTTCCTTTTATAATATCATTTTAATTTAAATTAAACCTCTTTAACGATAAAGTAAAACTATGTGTGGAAACTTGTATATCTGAGAGTTCTGCATAGTGTTGTATGTGTATAGGTAGTCTGCCAACCCGTAGCAGTCCAGTGCACCCAGCCTTTATCATACTGAGTGAAGGCGCGTGCACAACAATTGAACATCTTATAAACAGGGCTGATATTATTATCACTACAAATTGCACCAATAAGTTGTACCTATTTGTTTATATTTTTTGATTATTTTTATTTAATGTAACTTGTCCGTGAGGTTACCTGGTTTCCAAAACACAGACTCTCGTCTACCTTAGGCACCAGTCTGAAACAGTACTTCCAGTCAAATAAAAAAAAAAGAAACTTCTCTTTGGCGACGCCGACGGTCCTGTCACGACTCCAGCCAAGATGGCGGTAAATAAATAAACGATTCCTGTGAATTCCACCCCTTTGCACAAATACACTTCGCAATTTAAACAAGATTACGTTATTTAGGTCGGCACACAGCCCCAGTAATAGACATGGCGAGGCTGTAAATTAATTTCCTTCGATCTTTTATTACGAGGCAACGCTTAATCTAGACTATTCCCGACGGACACGGCACTAGGCAGAAGGGGAAGACTTTCGCAAACGATTCTAACCAGATAAGAGAAGTTCTAGAGAAAAGCCTGATAAAAGCTTAATTAAACCGATAAACTTGCATAAAGAATTTGATGAGAATGAACGTTTGATATCGAAAAGTTATTTATAAAATATAGCGATTAGTATTAGTATACTCTGTAGAGGTAATTTTGTACAGCGCTATCTTTCTGTCAAAGTTTCCCTATAGCTGGACCTAATTTGTGAGGACTGCCACACTAAGACTCTAACAAATAAAAATGTGCAGTCCAATATCAGATTTCAATTCCGATGTGTAACAACCTCAATAGGGCATCAAGGTTACGGCAGTAGTTATAAAACTCCTTCCCGAAGTGGATCATGGTAAATTTATATTAATTTTAGAAGTTTACGCTAGAAGTACTAAATGTCAAAGCAAAAAGATTATGGAAGCCGAAGTTGATACAAATCAATCGAGATCTATGTTATACATTATTTAAGAATACCTTCTATAAAAAAATTTAACACGTAATTCCTCAGCTTTTTACGAACCAGATTGCACGCGCCATTAATCAACAAAACATACAAGTCATATAACAGAAAGAATTAGTTTCGCATCACAACTAATATTATAAATGTGAATGTATGTAATAAACACATGTTTGTTTGTTAAGCTTAACTTCTCTACCGATCATCATGTAAATTCGCATACACGTTATCAGGGGTACAGACAAGCACATAGAGTACCTACCTCTTACCCAGAATAAAAATGCTGTTACTAACCTACAGTAAAAACTAGTTTATAATAAAGACCCCTTCTCATATGGCAGTATGGCCATCAAAAGCCCCTTAACATTTGTCTAGCAGTCTCCCTCCTCTTACTGGCACTTAACTGGGAGCAGGTCCAAAAGTCCGCATGACGTACACAAGTAGGTACCATTGAACGGGGCGAGTTTACGCATTGCGTATCATTTTTAACTTCGTGTTGGCACAACATTAGGCCATTTAACGAGTCGACATAATAGTAACAAAATATATTTTGCCCTCGACTTCTTCTACGTAGACTCCAGACGTAACATGATATAATCAAGTCTATAAGCGAATTCAAATGAAACATAGTTTAGATTCTAAGTTGAATTGCAAGCTACCAAACTGTGATAGCGACATCAAAGTCTGTTCATTAGTTTTTGCATAGTACCTCATAGAAGAAACAGGTAAACAAAAATTCTAACATTTTTAATTCCTCTTATCGTTCAAATCAAATAGTTTTTCAAGTACATCTTCCAGATGTGGCTTGCAAGTCTTGTTAATTCTATATTCTGTGGTCTTGTGATAGTTTTATTTAGGTTAGAAAACAATTTCAATATATAAGTATACAATTTGAAGAATACATTTGGTTTCTTTCGGTTT
This sequence comes from Catocala nupta, assembly GCA_963675205.1. Taxonomy (NCBI): domain Eukaryota; kingdom Metazoa; phylum Arthropoda; class Insecta; order Lepidoptera; family Erebidae; genus Catocala; species Catocala nupta. The sequence continues at coordinate 1,355,153 of OY776087.1, forward strand.
CTATATTTACAGTCTATCTGGTTAATGAAGGATAAGGATATATGTATGTCCTCAGGCTAGAAGTTATAAGCAGGACTGGAACAATAGAGACAGCTAAGTAAACTAGTATTAATTGAGAGACCGGTGTCTTATAGGGTTTTGGCATTGTGGAAAGAATAGTTTGAATCTCTTGAGAAACCGGGCGAAGTTCATATTCCCCAAAGAATGACTCAGACGTGCTATCATACCCATATTTTGCCAGCTATATATACTTTAAATCCCATGTGATAGGGAACAAGCCTATTGCTGTGTGAATAACATTTTAAGACACCCAATAAAACTTCAGCCCATCAGGGAATTGAACCCGATCGGCGGTAAGACAAAAATTATATTTTCAGTTGCCAAGTTTAAGCAAAGCAAGGGTAATAGCCATTATGAGAATGACGCTGGCAAAATGTCAAAGGCTTTCGTTACGAGCGAGCTTGATAGTTTTAAAAGCCTTTTCTAAAGTTCATTAGCTCAGCACGGGCCGGTGAAATACGAGAACGTCTTCGATAAGTACTAAATTAACTGTAAACAGTATCTACTTGTGTAATAGCATTATTATTGCTGACTTGCTGGCTTGCAGACGATTTTTTGCATCTTTCAGTAGGCGGCGCTTACTATCGAATCTGGTTCTGAGGGTATATATAGGAATTATTCTTAGGCCCACCAATGTCGCCAACTTTATATAAACTAGACAATCCTATTGGACCCATCAATAGAACTATTTAGTGGAACCAACAGTCCAAAAGGGGTTCACAAATATTCAAGCAACGGACACAAAACAACAAGCATGCGGAGCACAGGATCTTACTAATTAAATTAAATTTAAACATAGGTATTTAAGAGGTGGCTAAGACGATAATCATTTTTCGACTAGTCAGAAAAAAAGGTCCTATAACTTACTAACACTGTACTGAATATTGGACTCTGCATAATGTACTGTTGAGAGGTAGCTACGTACGGGACTAAAGAGGAACTCAATCTCGAAACAGCCAATAAACGTAATTTAGAAAAAAAAACCTTAAGGAAAAGGAGAGTGACTCACAATATCTACGTGTCGTTTACAATACACAAGGAATATATAGAGAGGCGTGAAACCTGTACCTATACATATAGTAAGAATGAATACACCTAATATTCCATTTTACTTATTTTGTAAAACAACAAATTCATTTTAAAATCAATCTATTAGCTTTCAAACTATAAATAAATATGACAAAGAAAAGAAAGACGATACATAAAGATGGGTTTCTAATATTCTCCCTAGCTGCCAGTACACCATATATTTGTACAAAATAATACAAGCAGAATAAAATGAAGTATATATTATACGTACAAAATAAATATAATGAGAAACGGTAGTGCACCGGCGCGTGTGTTGCTACTAACGTTTCCCAGAATCATGAATACCCGTAAAGGCATGACCTAGATTTCGTAGCAAAACAAAGTATTGATTTATGAATTCCACTACGAGATTTAATATCTAATATTAATCTATTTGATGCCCCGTGATACACACGATAGAAAATCTATTGTGTATCTATATACTAATATTATAAGGAGGAAAATTTGATTTTGCTTTGTTTGTTTATAAGGATTTAACTCAAAAACTATTCAACCGATTTTAAAATTCTTTCACCTTTAGACAAGACATTTAGCAAACTATAAGTATTATCAGCGAATAACATACAGATATTTTTTAAAAGTACTATTGCCTGTAACATTTTGGGATACCGTTGGACTGCCACGCAGAGGTCTCGAGTTCGATTCCAAGGCGCGCATCTCTGACTTTTCGATGTTATGTGCGTATCAAATAGTTAATTATCGCTCGCTTTAACGGTGATGGAAAACATCGTAAGGAAACCTGCATGTCTGAGTGTTTTGCATAATGTTCTTAAAGGTATGTGAAGTCTGCCAACCCGCACTGGGCCAGCGTGGTGGACTATGGTCTAACCCTTCTCACAGTGAGAAGAGGCCCTTGCCCAGCAGTGGGACAGTTTAATACAGGGCTGATATTATTATTACTGTTGCTAACCTAACCTACTTTTACGCGAGCGAAGCCGCGGGCAAAAGTAGTAAGAAAGAAAAAACAATGTTTTGTTTGAATCTCCATACATCGGATCATCTAATACATCGGACAAGGAACCTGTCAATACAAATATCATAAGTTTTAACCAGCAGACACACGTTCAAATCCCGGGCTGAGCAAATTGTGAGATTTTAGAATATTCCCCATAGTTTGGCAAAGTGCCAGCTAGACGCCATTAAGCTCTCCCTCTTTGTGGGACCCTAAACAAACTGCCAATATGTGTATTACACGTATATCTACACCCTTGGGGAACTAATAGACTCCAATATATAAGTTATTTATATATAAACGTACAACTTGTATATGTACCAACCATTTAATTAACTAACTCCTCTAGATGTTAGTAGTGAAGCAATACAAATAAGTTTAGTTTCGTAAGAAGCCACGCCACGGCGACCTAATAAACTTTACAAAGTAAAAACTCCGACTTTGTCCGACAACATGGTAAAAGAACCGTCTGGATAAAAGTTAAAGATAAATAGATCTCAATTTTCAAAGAACCAGCTTCACTTCAGACAAAATTAAAAAGAAATTATCATTAAATTAAAAGTTATCTAAAACTGCTTAGGTTAATTAAATATATGTACTAATTTTCGTCTTTATAAGTTTTATTTTTTATTTATGTGCAACGCATTTTATATTGCCATTCGTTTTACTAACATGTTCTAAATTGCTGAATACCTATTCAGAAAAGTCTGGCAATACTCAAAATATTCCATTAGAAACATAACAATTTTAGACGACTTAATAAAGACTAGCAATAAATTTGGTTAAATATTCCATTACATAAGTACAAATCAAATTAATAAGAACATATTAATTGCCATCAACTGTTACGTAGGTATTCACTACAATTACAAACAAAAGATACGCAAGCTCATAATTAGCAAATATTGTACCAACCCGTCACTCTACCAGTTCAGCTTTTAATCAATATCAAATATACATATATGTATGTTTATTTAATAGAATATTTAAAGAATTTAAAGCAAACACGTACACCATACAGATCAAAGGAAATTATTTGCAAGACTGCATAAGTCTTGTAAATAATGTCACATTCTTTGTATCTACCACGCTAAGCAGCGTGACGACTTGTCAGTGCTTTAGGCATTGCCGAAGCCTGATGACTAACAGTTGCCAGTAACAGTTACTGTATGACGGATCTGCTACGAGCAACAATAAAAATAGATCTAAATACCGCGTTACATATAATTAATTTTATAATTACGTCGTGTTTCCTCCGGAGGTGGTGTCTCCTGGCTCTCCGACGGTCTCCTCACATGCCACAAATCCTTATCAAAGCTGTACATCGTCACAAGGCACTTGATAAGTCACACGTATTTCAAACTACACCGATACTCTTATCACTAATAAACTATAACTAAAGGTTTTACATCATTATCTATTGTGTTATCGTAAAGTTCAAGTTTATATGCCACTGTTGTCAGACGTCCATTCACGACGGAGTGTTGTTGTCGAATGCGAAGAGCTTTCCAAATATGAATTCGTGTTAATGTTACCATAGACTATTTGACCGGAAACCCGTACACAATGTTAATATAAATGAGTTGACCATTTTATTGAGTGATGGTTGATTGATAAGTGATTCATCTCTGCGTCGTGTTTGTTTTCGAAATTTTTAGCAATACGTGACTGCGCGGAGTTCGCTTTGGCGGCTATGACAACAAGAGTGGCCGCGGTTCGATAACTGCACGGTACAACATAAAATATTATTTTTTAATAACTACAGTAAAGTAAAAGTGTCTATCGTAGCTATATACATAGCTTGTTATATAGATAATCAATATGTTTATTTTTAGTAACTGTAATATCACAGTAATTAAAGTATTTATTAGAAAATCTATAGCTAATGTAAAACATGGTCTTTTTGACGAATGACCATTTTATTCTCAGTAATAACAATCCTTAGTGAGACCAAAGTCCTTTTTTATACTCACTAAGACTTTACAAACATTAAATAACAGGTATCAAGATCACTACCGGACGATAACTGCATAGCTATCCCTAAAAAAGAACAACATTCATCCCATGAATTCCTGTGCAGTAGCGGCGGCATCCAGCACATTCGACTGCGCCCTCCAATATCAGAAGTACATCAGAAATTACAAACAACATGTAACAGACAGGTATATATGTCTATGTACAGTGATATACACGCAAATAAAATAAAAACGCGGTGTATTGCGTCATAGAGAGGCGAGCGATCCGAGCGGTTAGCAACAGATTACAAGTATTCGAGCCACATACGACCCAACGTGCCACTGTATAGCACAGCCCGTGCGCCCGCTGTGGCGAGGGTGAGGAACAGCTGAGAGCTACGTCATAACCCTGCAAACATACCGGTAATCTATGAAGTAAACATCTAAAAAACGTGTTTTGATTACCTAAGAAGTAATCTAGGAATATAATTTTAACTAACGCACGTTTTATAAGTCGTGCCGGTTAAGATATCAAGTTTTTTCTAATCAATCAATCAATCAATCAAACTTTATTTGTTTTTATACGGGATTTCATGTCATGTCAAAATAAAACTCATGTCAAGTGAATTGTGATTGGATTGTTAACCAGATCACAGCAGTTGACATGCGTTTGACCGTCTGTTAACAAATTTTTGCTTTGATATAACTAGGAGATATTATATTGTTTTGATAAAGTAAGTAATCAGTATCCCACGCTTTACTTTAATTAAAATTACATTCTGAAATTGTTTTTCTTTAATTTCATAAGAGGTTCTCCCTTTTCAGATATATTTATTTTATTTTAGTGTTCTAATGATACCTATTGGTGGAAATATTTTTATGGTGGTGAGTGGAGTTTAGGATATTCGGCACCTTGGCAAATGGTTGCTGGTTGATTAAAAGATTTTTACATTTAACCTACATTTATACAATACATTATACACATAATGTATGTTTTTAAAGTTTATGACCTTGATATTTTAATTGCACTCACTTTATAAAGAATAAAGCTATAGCTTCAAACTCTAAGTATTATTATACATATGTAGTTAGGGCACCTATAAAAACAGTTTTACCGTCTTACAAGCAAACCAGTTTCAACTAAAACGTCCTACTCGTTTGGTTATTCTTCTGCCTTGAAAGCATTGGATTGCAATTCTCTTTGTTGTACAGCTTTTAGTACTTCAGACATGAACGTGTATACATTGTGAGAAATTGTATAGTAATAAAACTTTTTATGTTTAGTTTAATTCAGATATCTTACTCCACCCTGGCCTTATTATTCCAAGTTTATTGGGGTTAGCTGTCTAACCAGATTTGTCTGAGTATCAGTGTTACTATGGAGCAATCGTCAGCTGACATCCCCTGTTTCTAACAGTCTACTAAAATTTATAATATAATATATCGTCCACTACATGCCAACTTTAGGCCTCGTTTAGAGAAATGCGGGGCGTTGCGCGGTGCATCCGACGTCGAGTCGCGTTTCAAAGTCAAAGTTTCAAACATATTATGGGAATGTATGAGAGCGTTCAGGCACAAGCGTGATTACGCGCGTTTTGTTTAATATTGAGCGCTGCTCGCGGCGGTTCACGCTTCGTCCGCCGCCGCGTCGCCCGCCACGTCGCGTCGCTCACCACGTGCCCCGTCGCGGCGCTTCTCTCGTCTGTCAATTAGTTTGTTGGTTCTCCTCTAGCAGCAACCAAAACACTTATGCTTTAAGTAACAATTATCTTCTAGTAATATATCGATGAAATCGTAGTTCATTGTAATGACACGTCTGCGTTGTGAGAAGTTCAAAGAAGACTCAAAAGTGGTAGCTGCGGTGCCCGCTACGGCAGCCGCGGCGGAATCCGTCATTGCACCCGCCCCGCACCATGCGCCGCACAACGCCCCGCGTCTCCTTAAACGCAACTACACATTGCCTTGTATTTGTCTTCGTGCATGCAACGCCGCGGGCTCCGCTTGCCACTTTACACGTCGCTTGACGAGCCGCTTCTCCGTGAACGGAAAAAACGCTCGACGCGCCGCGCGACGCGACGCCGAACGTGCCGTGCAATGCCCCGCATCTTCCTAAACGAGGCCTTAGGTCTCAAGCGGCGTGTGAACATAGCAGTAACTTTGTTTGCATGAAGTCAAATTTTCCCAAACTTAAATACGATTAAATGCTTTGCAGCAGACCCTATCAGAAATGTATTGTTTGGGGTCACCGGTAACCAACAAAACTTTGGCAGAATTTCACAAATTTAAAATTGGTGAAAACTTAATAAATTAACAGACTTTGATTTAGTATAGATAACGCTAATTAATAATTATCTAAATTATTTAAACATAGAAAGTCTTAGAATGTGAGCGTCTAGACTAGGCTTACAACGATGAAATTTTAAAGTGCTGTATATTACACTAAATACAATGCATTAAATTATCAATCTCACATGTAGCGTACATTTTACAGAGGATACGGGGATACTTAAAGTTGATTTAATATAATTTTATTTTTATTTTATAACCGTTTGTCGATCATAACTCTGACATTTCAAAAAAAACTAATTAACAGACATGTCTGAAGTAATCCGGACGCATGGCAAACCCACGTTAAGAACTGCTTTATTACACTGCAAACCACTAAAGGTGTGAAGACTTTACACATCTTCAATAACATAGCAGAAAACACACAATACTTGCAAAGTTATTCATTAGTGACTATTTTTCTACCAATAGATAATTTAAAAATAAAATTAGGAGATTTTAACTTTACTATGGTTTTGCGCTATTGCGTGTTGTTGTCTTTATTTATTCGAGATACTTCTCGTGCTATCTACAATCTCACTAATTCATTTTTAAATATGAACGAACATTTAAATCCATATTTTGTATTGTATATATCACAAATCTAACAACACTACGCGTAATGGCAATCGCAATACCATACAAACCACTGTCTTCTTCTCCCTAGCCTTTATTATTCCCAAGTCACTTGGGTTCGGCTTTTTAGTCTGACCGGATTTGACTGGATATCAGTTTTTACACGGAGCGACTGCCATCTGACCTCCGCAACCCGAAGGCTAACGATACCCTAAGGCTAGACCAGTGTCAGGATATTATAGGGCTGACTTCCCAATAACGACTGCCATAGATGTTCATGGCAGCCGGGACTGACGGCTTAACGTGCTCTCCGAGGCACGGAGGAGGTGATAATTGTCAATCAATACGCACATAATTTCGAAAAGTCATATAACTTCCGAAAGTCAGAGGTGTGCAACGCGGGTTCGAACCCGAGACCCTCAGCATTGCAGTCTGTTGGCCTTCCCACTGAGCTATCGCTGCTCAAACCACTGTCGCTAACCATATAGTCAAAATTTAAAGAAGCTATTCATATAACATCATACTTATTCATGAATTGTTTTATTATCTTCTATTGAAAATGTCTTCGACATGACCATTGTCTGTATATTGTCGTATGTTGTTGTATAGTTTGAGTTGTTCATCAAATAGTATGTGGTATGTTAGTGTTGACGCATTCCCACATCACGTACGTGTGTTAGTACGTGTAACATTACGTCATCGTCTGCGACCTGTTGAAATTGTTCACGAGCAATGCCAAATATGAAGCGATTGTTGTTTCAGCAATTAGTTCTCTTGAGTTTAATGTCCGATCTCTGGGTATCTCGTTGTATGTACCCTATGGGCCAGAGACGATATTGCTAAGTTTTAATTGCTTTATTAAATACGTAAGCATAGTTATAACGACACAAAGATTTTCTATTTTTAAGTCTTTACTAATACATATAAGATATTTCTTCAACTGTCAATGATAGGCACATTCTGTGCTGCATAAGAAAAGCTGGAAAATTTGCTATTGACATGCTGGCAAAGTACGAATTAGCAAACGAATAAATTTGAATCGGATAAATCGAAACGAATAAACTTTAGTTAACATTTACTATTCATCCCGGCGTATCATTTAGTTCTCCAGGCAAATGACGTCAGTCACCAAACTAAATTAGTAATAAAAGAAATGGATGGCGTAGTTGTTAGTGTAACCGACTGCCACGCCTGAGGTCGCGGGTTCGATTCCTGCACAAATCAAACATTTATGTGCTGTTTGTCTTGGTCTAGGTGTTTCTATGTATAATATGTAGGTATGTATTTACAAAAAAATATATATATATATTTTTTTAGCAGAGCTTGTACTATGGGTACTAGACAATGGATAAACATACATATATATGTATGTTTATCCATTGTCTAGTACCCATAGTACAAGCTCTGCTTAGTTTGGGCTAGATGGTGTTGTGTGTACCTATGTGATAGATTATTATTATTATTATTTGTCAGAGGTCGGTTTCGTATTTGTATATTTGACTTAACATAGGTAAGTTGTATAAGGATAAATTAAAGTAATACATGCACATTTGTTCCTATTACCTACATAAATTAATATGTACAACGAAACACATATAACACAGTCCGTTTTCCTTATGTGCACCTAGCTATATTATTTTCTTATAATAAACATATGGTACCTACATCCATGAGCTAGACACTGACTGACATCTATAACGCATCTACTTTTAGATGTTCGAGATGCGATGCATGGGATAAAATTCATCGATTACATTTTCAGAAATATCAAGAGGATATTTTAAATTACTAAGGATGCTTTTCTTTCTTCCTTTCTTTAATCTTTTTTAAAAGACCTTTGGCACCTATTTTTTTAATAGTAATATTATAAAGCTGAAGAGTTTGTTTGTTTGGTGGAACGCGCTAATATCAGGAACTAGTGGTTCGAATTGAAAATTCTTTTAGTGTTGGATAGCCCATTTATCGAGGAAACCTATAGGCTATATAACATCACGCTACGAGCTGTGGAGGCGGCGCAGTAACTATAAACGCGAGTGTAACCGCGGGCACATCTAGTAATTTATACTAGTAATAGATAAAGATTATGAAAAATATAATATTGTCAGCTGTAAGCAAATTACTTTACGAAATTCATAATTTAAAAGAACTTTCTGTTATTAGCATCTAGTTTTTTATCATTGTCTTAATTTTGAAAAGAAAATACATGTCACCACGGCAATCTACCTAAGGGTCTCACTGTTTATGCTGCTATTCAAAATATAATTATTTCGTCTTATTCCAAAATGAATAAAGGTAGTTTCATGAGAGGCGCTATGCACAAGTATGCTACTTCCATGTCCTCAATTTTCCCTAAATCTAAGGATATGTCATTCAATATTAGAAGACCGTATCATTAGTTATAATTTGGTGCACAATCCCTCTTGGACGTGGGTACAAATAGCGGTACTTAAGGCGTGTCATGGCGCGTATTTTTATTGAGCCATTGAGCTTCACATCGTCGTCCTAAGGCGAGGCACGCGCTAGCCCAATTATAGGTAATTTATGTGTCTGCCTAGCCTGTCCTACGTCTGTACGTAACGACGATGAAATTTTCCATTAGCATGCGGTAATGAGCTGTGGAACAATGTAATTAAGTGAGTAATCACTGTTGCAAGCTACGTGTGTACTGATTCCATGTTTGGTTCTGGTGTGCAATTAATTCGTATCCTCCTGCTACAATTGCCGATAGTCGAATTATTCGATTGTTTATATGATAAACAGTGACAACGTATAAATCGATGCTCGAATGCGAGATGGTATATTTTTCGAATACTTTAATGTTTTTACGGAACAACTAAGTAAGGATCGCCATGAGTTTCTGCATAGAGACAGTTTATTGATCGGCGTTTGGTGCCAGTAAAATAAATATTCAGCCGCTTCAAGTAATTAGTATGTTATTACATTTACCAGCCTTAACACAAATGTTACATCTGTATCTTTACTGATATTATAAAGAGAGATTTGATTATTTGTGTATTTGTTTTTAAGTGTTTAAATTAGAAAGCCATATTATCAACGAGTAACATAGACAAAATTATATTTTTTAAAAGTACCGTTGCTATCATAACCTTACCTACTTTTACGCGAGCGAAGCCGCGGGCAAAAGCTAATATTATAATTAAACTGAATATTTCATAGCATTTTCAGTATGGAAAGAACCATAATAGAATATACTTATCATAAATCATTCACAGATCTATGAAAAGACGGAACGGCGAAGGTCGAGTTGGCTCGTATATAATCTTTAAGATAATCTGCTGAAATATTCAGCGTGACATGTCAGCTCCTAATCCGTCAGACACTTGAGAATATCCACAATAGAACAACATTCGGTGTCTGTACGTTTTAATATGTAAATAGAATATATAAAACATTACAAATATTGGTTTATGATATATATTTTAGTTTACATGAGAATACGTCAACGCTAAACCATTAAGAATCCTTACTAATATTATAAATGCGAATGTGAGTTTGCTCGTTTACCCTTTCATGCCTTGCTTGACCGATTATCGCAAAATTTCGCATAGGTACACGTTACCAGGCTTACATAAAAGGACATAGGATACCTTTCATCCAGGAAAAGTACTGTTTCTGATGGAAACTAGTAGATCATAAAAACAATATTGGATAACAGCATAGTAATGCTTATAGTATATCTACAAAGAAGTAACTTTTCATCTTTTTTTATTTTCTTTTTATTCCCAGGAAAATAGCGATAGGCTTATGACTCTGTAGCTCATGGCAGCTGATGCAGCTGAGAATTCTCGTAAATAAATATATTAAATAGCCAATAACCTCACCATCGCCTGCAAAGTCCAAACACAAGCCAAACTTAGGCCATTCGACTAACTGGGCAGCTGTGCTCACTCATACACGCAATCATGACGAGTATCATCTACGGATCCGCAAACATTTTAAAATTTACATATCTCTATTATTTGTCATCCGATTTCAATGGAACTGACACTAAATATTGATAAGTTTATCTAAATTTGTTACTAAAACACTAAAGACCACAGCTAAATTGCTTCAGCCATTGCTAATATTACCGTGCACTAAAAGCTTCATAAAAAGACTGTATACGATTAAATTATCTACCTATATGTATACATTATCATACAATGACATATAGATGAAATAATCGCCATAGCTTGTGCGATCATCATTCGTTTACTACGCTGTCCTTGAATATGTCTATAATAATTATGCAAATTCATTTACATGTTAAATTTTCTTGACCGTGAACTTCTTTAATACTTATTAATCTGATTTAATAATAGAAGGTCCTAACGAATTATAATTTTTAAAAGTAACTATTTCATAATATCACTTTCTTAATTGACTATAACGACATATATCATCGGAGATCCAGAGGTCACGATTTCACTGGAACCTCTGCAACTCTGTAAGAACGAAGAATATACCACTGGTAGTGCTCTGAAGAGTTATTTCACCTTATCCCGCCCTCCCCTTTCCTATCCAGAACAACGCGTGCTGGGCTTAGATGCCATCATTATACGGTAGAGTCAACTAGAGTGCGTACCAACAAGTTTTGGGTCCTCATACCTCTGCCGAACGATCAAGGCATGGAATTCTCTGCCAAGGCACGAGTTTCTTTCTTCCTTTAATCCTGGGTCCTTTAAGAGGGGCGTGAAAAGCACCTTCTCAGGCCATCAAAGTAGAGACCTCAACATCGCCTCGGCTGCTATAAGGACGATGTGGAGGCCACTGCTCTTAGACCACACGACTGCTTACCATCAGGAGGAGAGTGGTCATATAGACGAGAAAAAAAAATTGCGAGCTGATGACACACCCGGGTTAAAGGGTTTCTGCCATTCATGGATTGCAGCATCAGAGGCCAGAAGCTTACGCAGTCAAGTTACTGTTACTGTAAATCCAATCTACTATTGTCAATGTAAAAGGAATTCTATCTACATGTGTTTACGCTATAATGGTTAAATCACTAAAGATGTTTAAATAAATTGATTTTAAATTTCTTAAGATCTGTGAACATAGTCTACTTTTAAAAAAATGATTAAGGTTGTCTGTGATGTAAATTATATTATAATAGGTATCAATCGCCTCGACAGAGCCCAGTTTTCGTCAAGCTAGTCTAAGTTGATACTCGTAGCTGTACCTGCTAAGCGAAGGCAAAAGCGAACTCAATGGTTTAAAAATCTACCCAAATATGTATTCGGATTAGTTTAATCCGTTCGTAACTACTACTATTACTTATTAATAATCATGCAATAATAATCTTTCTCATTTAATTCTTTGGACATAGAATGTTTCTAACATATGATTTGACTTGTCAATATGCCCTAGGTGTATTATTAGGTACGTAAGAAAAATTTATCCTAGCTCTTAGTTGTTAAGAGGCCACAAAATTTAAAGAGCGAAAATTTAAAGGATTGTCTCATTTATGTGAAAACGTCGAATATTCGCATTGTATAGACTTATTCGTGTGTGTGATAAATAATCATGATTAAAACTATTTAGGTATTTGTTGTAAACAGTGGTAAGTGTCACTATCAGCACGCAAACGAGTTTTACTTTTAACTAAGGAATTTTTATAACTTTCACTGTTCCTTCACTTTTGATTTCATCGCGTGCACGATGCTCAGTTTCTAATTAGAACACGTAAACGTTTTCGCCGACCTCACAAATATGGTGCAATCATGTTAAATTGTTCAAAATATTAGGTAATTATAATTCATACCAACGAGTACCTAGTTATAACAATTTGTACATAGTAAATGCACCAAATTATTATACTAATACTCATTTATAGCGGCGTAAATCAATAAACCACCATCAAATGAAAATAAAACATTAACTGCGCACAGGTTTAACAACAACTTTTTATGTTTAAGTGACAACATAGTAGCCTAATAGAAACAGCTGGTAACTGCGCTGCAAATAATAAGTCGACTAAAGCCGATATCATCGACAACAACACTGCTCCAAAATTAAAAAATATATAAACATGCCGTCTAATCACAGTGCCAATAGAATAAAAGCAATTTTTCGAATTTGGAACGCCACGCGGTATTTAAAACTGTTGGAAAGCGCTGACAGCGCCAGTGCGTCGTGGATGACGACCGGCGACGCGCGGTGCCGTCGGACGCGAACTGAGGGACCCTACTCCGCGACTCGACTCGCACTCGCCACACACATTTGTAAACAAAAGGTTTAAGGTGACTTTACTGCGCAGCCTTGATCAGTTTTGTCCTATTAATGGATTCGCGCAACACAAATAATGTTTTGCTACATAAATACGTGATAAGTAGTGATAACTGGTGATAAGTGAGATGAAAATGGGTGAAAGGAAAATAACAAAAATCGATTGGCGTGATAATTATTTGATACTACAACGTTGACAATAAATATTACATTAGTCAAGGTTAGGGAAAATTAAACCAACATGGTAAAATACAATAAACAATCACCAAAATCTATAAAATAAATAAATGGCATTAAAAAGTTCCTAATTTTATTGTTCTACTTTTGTACAATATTTTTATAAACATGGAACAACAGGAACAACAAAACGCTATAGAAATTATTATTATAATAAGGTTCAATGAAAGAAGTATCAGCTTTATTTAAAAAGTGTCGTCACCCTATTACGACGCATTCGTCATGGCTTACAATCTGATACAAAATTTCGCAAACTTTAACAAGCCTTCGATAGCTCAGTTGGTAGAGCGGTGGACTGTAGAGGAATAACTGTTGATATCCATAGGTCGCTGGTTCAAATCCGGCTCGAAGGAATCTTTTTGTGTCAATATTTATTTTTGTGATCATTTGCTTACTTGAAAATTTATAATTAAGGTGCTTATATGTTTTTATCTAATAATGCATATTATTAATCTATTTATAAATAGATATAATTGTTATAAATTGTGTTGCGCCTTCGTAGAATTTATTTAATATTGTAACATGTGTTTTAAATTAATAGTAATAAAACCTATATTACCACCATTAAAAGAGGTGCATTATTATAAAAATCATACCGTCAGTGTTTTATTATGCTGCAGTGCATTAGTACGACAATTCGAAGTAACAAAGCGTTGTTGGATTACGAAGCGATGACGTAGACGCGCCATGTCGCGGTACACTTTGATTAGTTCATCGAGTTTTCGCTAGAGGCGCTATCGGAGAATGTTTACGATTTGCGCAGATATCACTCAAACTTTATCTGTCATCTTGCCTTTTGATTGTATTTCATCGATTTCAAATTACATTGCATTGCAACTTGCTAGAGAGTATCACAATTTTATCTTTCTCTTTAGAATTTAATGTATTTTTATGACTAAATGAAATTGTGACCCATTTTATTTGGTCATGAAAACATTATTAGCACTTTAGTTAATAATTACCTTTCTTTGTTTAAAAAATGTGTCGTTTGGCAATTTTAATGGCAGTTATATTTCACAGGCGACCTACAGAACTAATTCCGTGTGACGGAGCGGGATGAAGTATGCAGTGATAATGACTTTGAGTTCTATTTTCGGAGACATGCAATCGAGAACAATGGAAACTAGGGCAAACATGAATAATTAGGTATTTCTCAATGTAGTTTCGTTTTCACGGCTAAACAGCTGTTCTGGTTTAGATATCTGGTATACTTAACAGGAACTTTTTTATGTGTGTGATGACCACTCCAAATTTTAATGTTATATTAGAATAGACTAGGTGTTGCCCGTGGCTTCCTCGCGTAAATGTAGATTAGGTCAGGTAAGTAAAAGTACTTTTGTCTTGATGAAAGGTACCCTATGTCCTTTTCTGTTTTTCTGACTTGTATGCGGAATTTCATGATGAACGGTCGAGTAGTTAAGTCGTGAAAGTTTCACAAACAAACAAACCACATTCGCATTTATAATATTAGTTAGGATTTTAAGAAAATACTGTAACACAGATACCGTGGTACTTATGATTGCGGTTGACAGTAAGGTTCCAGGTTCGGTACCCGAGCAAAATATGCTTTTTTTGATCTTAGTAGCAGCACAAACTCTGAAAATATGCCCGGAAGACTACCTCTTTTTAGATGTAGCTAGCGAGATGTGAAAAATATAGTTGTCTGCTTACCCCTTATAAGATATACAGGTTTTTGTATGTGTTAAAGGAAATGCAGGTTTATTATTAGTCGTTCACATATCAAAGAGCTGTAGCTGGAGGTTGAGCGCGCTCGTCTGTTCAAGGTCGAATAGCTCTCACTTGAACAGCAACTGTAGACATACGAAGCTTACTGTCTATATGCTCGTAAATAATGTATGCTACATAACCCATCCTATTTATATTGTTATTGGTGGCAGAAGAGCAACCTACCAGATGGTAATGGGTCGCCGCCGTTTATAGGAACAGTTATGTTTTTTTAACATCACAGAAGCAATTTCAAGGATACGCTACAAAGCCGTTTGCCGTTTAGGCTACATGGGTGGAAACAAGCCAACGGTCTACTTTTTGGTAAAAAGTAACCGTGCCAAATGTGAAGGGATCGTGTAAGGAGAGTAAATGGAAAGAAGTCTTCGAGTCGGTAATTAGGTCTGAAGCGTTTTTACTCGCCGAAGTAAACGTAGCTCATAGTATATATATGGCTCCTTTTACATAGCTGATATTCTGTGAGAGAGTGATACATCCCCGGTCAAGCCGGGCCCATTCATGCTGAAACTAGCAAGGCTTTTCTATCTTAATGCTAATCATCAAGAAGTTTAGGTTTTCGGATGTTTGTTATGTTATGTTTGTCTGTCTTCTTTTCGATTTATACTAATTTTATCATGAACCCTCATGAACAGAACTTTTTCTGCAAGGAAGGTATCCTATGTCTTTTTCTATAATCCTGAAAAGTTGAAAATTTTATGATAATTGGTCGACTAATTAAAGTTTATATGCGTAACAAACAATACCACATTCGAATTTATAGTATTAAGTTAGGATTTATCGAGGAATCTAACATCATCGCTGCGTCTTTTAGGAGCGGAGCTGGTAAAACCGTGAGACAAAACTAGAAAATAATACCATTAATATTATAGTACTGTTTCCTGTTGCCATATAGCGTGTACTGACAGCATGGCTCTTGAACCATTGCGTGTGAAGCAAGGTAAACAGTCGCACCTACACCCCAGGCCGATGAACTTGGCATGCTAACGTCGTATCGACCGGGTTGGGCTCAGCCCTAGTACCCAGCGACAGGCCTTACACGGATGTTAACCTTAAAGGGACAGTCAACGCACTCTTTATGCCGCAGTTAATAGATTTATTTTTATACTAGCCACGCGTGAAGGATCACTCGTGCGTTGCTAATCGAAAGAAAGGCAAAGGTGGAATTGTAAGTCTCCGACTTATTGCTTTAATAATTGAATTCGTTTTCTCGGTTTTTCTTTGACCATTGAAGTGGCCAAAACGTACTGCCTACTCTATGATAAATGTTGTTGGGGGCAACAGACAAACATCACCGATCTTTTTGCTTGTAACCTATTTAATGAGCTTTTGAAGCCTAGCTGGACGCAAGAATTTAGAAATAATGTAAAGAGAAATAAGGAGGATTCTAGGGACATCAGTATAAGTATGCATTGAATAGGAATCGTTCTTTTACTGCGAAGGACTTAATAGACATTCGAACAACGGACACAATCAGACTCCGAACAACTATTTGTGTATCACACATTTTTTGTCCACACAAGGCGCAGTGGTAGCCACGAGACGACCACTTACGCCATACAAGCAGATCATTCCTTCAAAATAGGTGGTATAGGCAAGAAATATAATGACCAGGAGAGTCGGCAATATCCCTGTGAAGTCCAGAGGGAGGGCCTTTAGGCACTGAAAATATCTATGAGCCATAATTAACCACAATCATCATGTAGTCTACGGATTTGCTTGCCACCAAGAGATACATATAAAAAATCCCTTCTTTGCTAATAAAATGCATTGGTAGGGGCAAAGAAACATCTTTATCACTGCATCACTGCGTCTTCCGCATTGTTTATAGAAACGTTGAAATCTATGGAATAATATGACAATGATACAAGATTGCTTGGAAACTAGCCAACAAGGCCTATACCATAAAATTGTAGCTTACAGAAAACCAGACACAAAACTGGCATAAAGTTAATCTACTGAATAAGTTTATTCAGCAAGGCTTTTACGACCACTTTCCAGAAAATGACTTAATGCTGTTATGGGTCATAGTTTAACCACAAAGAGACTTTTAACTACTATCATCGTCTGTTTAATATATGTAAATTTTGACGACTAGTATTAACCTTTCTTAATTGATATCAAGGACATCAACATTTTTATCAGTTTTACCCTAAGTAGTGTTAGCAATTATAGGTAGAATATAATTATTATATAGAAATATTTAGTTAAATGTAGTAATGTAGAAGCATTATTTGAATATGTTTAATTGTATCCGTTATTTTCTGTTGGCAACACTGATTTTTCTCGACTGCCCCACTATGCTTGATAGTATAAAACTAACGCGCGGAACTATAACGGGCAGTCGTGCGTTGTGTGGCGATCGGATAAGTTTGTGAAGTAAAAGTATATTAAGTGGCGGATATTGCATTGAATTAAATCAGGTATGCATATTGTGTAACTATGTAAACTATTAATATAAAATATAATTATGTTACAATAATATTAAAGGAAATAAATACTTGAGAACTTATTCTGGAGTTTCCTTACAATTCAGAAGTGGGATAGACGGGTAATTTTTTTTTAAAAAACGCACTCGTTTATCCCAGCCCACGTGCAATTTTAACTTTTATGAACAAATAAAAGAAAATATATACATTTCGTTCAGAATTGGTTCTCAACATTTAACTTGTCACACATTGTATGGGGTATTGCGATATAGGCGATTTCAATACAACAAAATCAAAAGGTATACAAACGGTTCATTGACATGACCATAGACATTTTAGTGATGTCCAAGTGTAGCATCAATTGTAAAACAATTAATTACTTATTTGAATTTAAAAAGTTGATATCCGCTTTTGACCAAACAGAATATAGTAGATCGATACATACAGTAAAAAAAAAAAATGCAGGTTAGGTATATAATTTTACATTGTTAAAGAATAACCTAAGGGATAGGATTAGTAATTATAACTGACAGATTAATTTAAATTCCTCCAAATTATAGATATTTTGGCATCTGACAAATAACCTCGCTTTTCGTCTAAGATTTTTTAAATCAAACAATTATTTATTAATCGAACGTCAAATGCTTTAAAAATATTAAGGTATCGTGTGAAAACGTTGAAAATATGGATAATTGTTACTTATTCCATGTAGTGAGTTATTGTGATAAATTTAACAGATTTAACATCAATTTGGTTTGTTTATATTTCCGTCCTGATGGGTTGAAGTCAACTACGACACTCGTGTTTGTTTGTTTTTTCGTCTCGATTATGAGACTTACAGATAAGTGTGTTGGATGCTAGGTGGACTCGTTGTGTCGGCGTCGTAGTTTGGCTTGGCCAAGGCACTCCCTGGTAGCTAACTATTGGCAAGCGACGTATTTACTTGATAATGTACTGAGTACTTATGGATATGTAGTATTATTGCGGTTAATGAGGTTGAATTTGGCTGGGGCACTCCTCGGTATTTCTCCTCTCGGCACTGTTTATATCCAGCCAGAGCTACTCTCTGGGGATGTGTTATCAGGTGCAATCTGCTATATGTCCATCAAAAATGGTATTAGGAAGAGGAATTACTTGTTAATGCTTTTGCCCATATTGGTGCGCTATGTTTATATGCACTATACTGACATACAGATTGAAGGTATCATTATTAATATATTATTACTTTTATTTTCAATCGATACCTACAATATTAAAACACAATGAAACTATATACTATCTTAAAGATTAAAGCTTTCATGGATGAGCCGAATTCATGGTCAAAGTCAATATCATTTATTAATTTAGTTCACAAAGATAAGATAAGATAAAACTTTATTCATAGATAAAGTTAGCCTAGGTTTACAATGTTGTTCTGTTTTAATATATGTTCTAAATATGTGTGCACAGCATGTTTAAAACAGATACAATATAGTACAGTTAAACATATTTACACTATTAATCATATTTGACTATATTAACTTAGAACATTAGCAAATTAATGTATAAATAAGAAGAAAAATATTCTGTTTAACTTCAACATATAAAATTGGCGGTAATCCGATAAAAATTCTTTAGCTCCCGTGCTAGTCAAATTGTGTTACGGCGAGGTAAGGATTCTCACTCTAGAAATACCAACTGTAAGTTAATTGAGTAAGGACAGTTTTGTAATATTGATTGTAATATTTAAGCGAACAAAACAT
Organism: Catocala nupta; assembly: GCA_963675205.1. Lineage (NCBI taxonomy): Eukaryota > Metazoa > Arthropoda > Insecta > Lepidoptera > Erebidae > Catocala > Catocala nupta. The sequence goes on from OY776087.1 coordinate 1,374,486, forward strand.
GCACGATATCTACTAATGAGTTTGGTGTAAACAGGTTGTATATCTACAAATAACAGATAATTTTGAAGAACGATTGTTAAGCATAGTTAAACTATTTTAAAATAATGTAATTGATAAAATATAAAGTTTATGTCAATGCAGACATGATTTGGTATTTATATGAATTTTGTTTATGGTAATATATAATGTATTATATAAAAAATAAGCATTATATAAATAAACTATAATAAATTTGAATAGCTTTAATAGTTTTAATAGTTTTGTTAGCTTGAAAATTAGTAAAGGTCAATAAAATTACTGAGGCTACATTTAGGTTAGTTGCTAGGTTCAGGCAAAGGGTTGGCCCTATGAGAAGAAACCTGCAAGACACGATATTTGAGCGCCTCACTTAACTTTATCATCTAAAGTTTTTAAATTTATATTTACGTTAGGACTCTTTACATTTGGCAGTGTAAAGTTTAGTAGTAAATTATTCGTCCTAAACCAGTCTAGGACTTGCGCGAGTAAATCGTTAACAGCACATAAATTCGGTGCTTTTCAGTCTACTTTAAAAATAAGGGATTTGTCATCCACGAATAAAACAATTTCACACAAATCCTGAAACCATATTGATTTGTATGAAATAAATCATTTACACTAAAGTGGCTCTTTAATTGCTGTAATATAATCTTCCCAAATACTTTACTGATTGAAATTGGCCTAAAATTATTGGGGTCGCTTTGGTATCCAATTTTAAATTAAGGTAGTATTTTACTACATTTAATTAAGTTAAGAAAAATGCCCATATTCATTAAAATGCCCCGTTGATTATAGCAGCTAGGTGTGGCGCTATATTGACAATAATATTTTCAACAAATTTTACAGAGATAGGAATCCCTGAATTTAGCAGATATTTTTTCATTAAGTTACTTAAATACGTTTATTATATGATATGGATGTACACGTTCAAAACTGAATAGTATCTTACTCTTCCACGTTGTCGATAACCAAGTTCTGCTCGTGCTGGGCAAGATCTTAGGGTACTAGTTGTATTTAAAGTTATTTTTGCGAAGTAGTTATTAAAGGTGTCGGTTATTTCCAAATTATTTGAAATTATGTTATTATTTTTCATAATACAAATTATTAATTATATACATAATATAAACACAATTCTATAAAACTAACTTATACCTAAAATATTATGAAACAGAAATAAAAAAGAAGAAAACTAAAACCCTCTAATAGGCGTCATAGAATTCCTATTGTTATTATTTGTATTAAGTTCAAAGGTATTCATTGAAATTAAACTACTATATACGGATTTTATCGCGTTGTTTATTTAACACTCTATTACATAATTTAGAAACTGTTACACTACTATACTATACTATTAAACTTTGCTAATTTTAAACTAATTGGATTGTTAGGGCTACCAAATCTATTTGTTTTTAAGTTTACACTTTCCCCGACGTTTCGGTTGCTTTTCAGCAGCCATGGTCACGGGGAGACTAAGATGGTAGTTGTCTCAATGTTCCAGTGTAGTTATTTCAAAGTACCCGAACATAATTTAGTTATTGGTTTTTCATACGCGTAAACAGATGACGATATTTATTCAAAGGTATTATCACGCACCTTGCTGCGTCCTGTTTCATTGTTATTAATATTCCAAGTAGTTTTGATTTTATTACTAGAATTTCGTATTTTAGTTTTTAGATAAAGGGACTTGGCATGGCACAAATCATTTTAAATAATTTTTAACATATTGAATAAAATTAGGATCAAAATTTAATGTTTTTCATATCATATAATTCATATAATTTAGATCACAAAACATAATCTTATTATTCTTAGTAAAGGTCTTACATTTAATAATATTTTTATATTCTAAAGTAATTATGTTAAGTAAAGACTCGTATACTTCGTCTGAGAAAGGATAGCCTTCCATATTGAGAACCTTGACACTTACTTTATTATTAAATTTCTTTAAGCGATTAGAGGTCATTGGTCTACATATGATCTTATTCTCTTTAAGCATTGTATTTACAGGAAAATCTACCCTTTGACCACAATGGTCAGATGTCGGTTCACTTAATATGGCCCGGCCGTATTTAGAAATTGAGTCACAAAATACATTATCTAAGCAGATAGCAGAATGTGATATAATCCTGGTTAGTTCCAAAAATAGATACTTTAATTAAATGACTCTAATGAACTAATTAGTTTCACAGAAAGAGCTGACTGCTCAAGGAAATTAATATTAAAATCACCACATACTACTATATTCCTATTACTAAAACTCAAACGATTTAAAATATCCTGTACTATTGTTTCGAATACACTAAAGTCACTCTGCGATGGACAGTACCTACACACAAACTATGGTATGTTGCTCTTGTTCCACACAGGATAATTCATCAGTACGATAGAAAGATTTACTATATCTTTAAGTTCTTTACGTTTTACATCATTACATAAATATATTAGAGAGCCACCATATATAGAATTCTCTTAAAAATGCACTTACAATTGAATAATACTCATTATAAATTTTAATTGAATACTTTTTAACCAATGTTCAGTTATGCAACATACTTGAATATTATGTTTAAAAATAAATCTAATTCTAACTCCTTGCCGGATAGACCCTGAATATTTTAATGAATTAGTTTAATACTGTGTATGCCTATCCTTTGTCTCGTTTACCAGTTTAAACTTCTAGATGTATCACTAAGATTTGTAGTAATAATACTACTATGTTCTATAACCTTCACTACTCTACTGGTAACTGGGTCCCTGCATAATATATTAAATGCTAATAGTTTAGCAAGTTGCTTTTTATAAAAATAAGGTAGAAACAATGTATATTTAGTCAATAAAAATCTACTAATAAACTTGTTAGTGTCGAAGAATGAAATAAAATTGTTATAACATATACAACTGCATTTAAAGAAGTAAATTAAGTTTTTCAATATTCCTATTTTTGTTCTTTTGTTAATACATAGGACTATGGTAATGCACACAATAAAGTTACACCCTACCTTATAATGTAATGATTATACTTCTGTTAAATAGATTGCATCTTTTTTAGTGACAGATAGGCTGTCACCATAAAGAAATGACTGTTGACTGAGCGTTTAATGTAGTCTTTTTTAACTTCTACTGAAACCTACAGGTGTGGGTTACAAAGATGTATTCATGTTTTCAGACCAAATAGGTGTTTGGTCTCAAGGCATGAATGTGTTTTTGTTATTGTTATCAACCAAATAAGACACAGGCATAACTTCATGATCAGGGGAGGAGATGGTATCACTGTTGACTGACTCCAAATCACAAACAGCTGACAGGTTTCAGCGGTAATATTAAAGTTGTATTGAGTCTCAGTGACATACTGGTGGCATGACTCGATATATTTTATTACGTCTGGTATACCTGACAGATTAACTGTGATAAATATTTAATTAATGAATTTAAACTGCCGATCATTCCTTAATTTTCAGACTAATGGATGAGTCTGATGACAAGTAACCGCGATAATGAAAGCGGAAAAGGGTAGACTTCAAAACAAATACAGAGTGAGGGAGTGGAAGGGAGCCGGCGAGAGAGGCAAATCCACAAACACTCTTTTAATCGTAAGTCACAAAGTCCGAGGAGGGAGGTGTTGCGACAACGTGGATAACACGGGGAGTCGTAACATCAAAACTCGGCATAATAATAAAAGTCCGAGGAGGGAGGTGTTGCGACAACGTGGATAACACGGGGAGTCGTAACATCAAAACTCGGCACAATCGTAAAAGTCCGAGGAGGGAGGTGCCGCGACAACGTGAATAACACGGGAAGTCGCGACATCAAAACTCGGCACCGTTAAATAAACTAAGTAAATTATTAATTAATAACCGCGTCTCGACAGTTTTAGATGTATTAAGTAATATTAAAGGCGCATCGACCTCGCTATGAGAATATTGTATCAATAGTTAAACTAAAACCATGTTTGGTATACGATAGAAATCATGATTCTAGTTCAGTAAATTCAGAGAAAGAATGTAATGATATTTCTAACATAATGAATTGATAACATAATAGTTGTAACAGTGATTCTCACTGGTTGTTTTCAATAATTATATAATATTTCAGTGATTTAAAATAAATGTATGAATGCCATACATAATATATTATGTAAAACGGTAGCATTTTCTGCATGGCACCCAAAATATACAATAAAGTACCAAATAAATTTAAGGACCTTAATGTTAACGTATTTAAACGTAATTTAAGAAATTTATTATTTATTGCATAAATGCTACTATAATATTAATGATCTCCTATGTGATAATCTTATATAATTTGTTTTCTTTGTTTTAATAATCGTCTATCATGATCTAATTTAATTTGGCATGTTCTTAATTATTGACTTATCTATTACTATTCTATTATTGGAAATGAATTATTAATTAATTAATTTTTATATTTATTGTACGGATTTGAACTAACCTATTTATAATATATCTCACTTCATTGTTAAGAGACGCTTAATTGACTTGTTAATTATAATATTAGATCCAGCATAATTTTAAAATTCTTATTAAGCATATACATTTGCATGTCTGACAAGACAGAGCATGTTGAGACAAAAAATACCTATCTGTAACACCTGATCGTACACATGTTGAGTCAAATAAATTTATCTTTAATAATAAGTTATAAATGTGTACATTCACATTGATAAAAATAAGCATTGTCTCTATGTAACAGGATATACATAATAATTTCTTAAGAAGTACATAAATGAAATACATTAAATTATACTTATTACGAATATAAACGACGGTACTTCAAGCGATTCATGTGCACAATTTTGTGCACGAATCGCTTGACCTGTTGTTGTTAAACATAATCTAAAGCGAAGGGTCTCGCTTTAACATCAGGATGGCCGAGCTGTTAGCAATTATAGGTAGAATATAATTATTATATAGAAATATTTAGTTAAATGTAGTAATGTAGAAGCATTATTTGAATATGTTTAATTGTATCCGTTATTTTCTGTTGGCAACACTGATTTTTCTCGACTGCCCCACTATGCTTGATAATATAAAACTAACGCGCGGAACTATAACGGGCAGTCGTGCGTTGTGTGGCGATCGGATAAGTTTGTGAAGTAAAAGTATATTAAGTGGCGGATATTGCATTGAATTAAATCAGGTATGCATATTGTGTAACTATGTAAACTATTAATATAAAATATAATTATGTTACAATAATATTAAAGGAAATAAATACTTGAGAACTTATTCTGGAGTTTCCTTACAGTAGGTATCATGCATATATATATAAAATCTTCAAACCAGTACATTCGTGTTACAGATAAACACAAACTCACTTTTTAATTACAATAATAGTGTATCTTACCAGCATCATCGAAGAACGAGTCGGTGATGATCCTGGGCGATCTGGAGCCGTCTGGCACGCCGCGGATCGACATCTCACTTGTCAATGTTCATCAATACCAACGAGTATTACTACTACTTTTATAGTTATATCACTTTACACTTTACACACGAAACCTGACAATAACAAATTAATCCTTTAGATAAATTGCCATTTTTAAAAGGCGGTACTTTTTATATTGCTTTACATTTAATTTTATTTTCCTTGTCCAAGAATCAGGTCAGCAAAATTAAATGTATCAGCAGATATTTTGTTTAAGTCTATTGATATGTCTATTTAAGGATTAATTGGATACTGATCAGTTAGATAATTGCCAAATGAAGCATGTTATATAAAGGGCTACACTGGTATCAGAGTGAATTGTCCGAGCGTCTCACTACGGATGATCCGTTTTTATTTATCAAAATAAGATTTCGGATACGGATTTAGGTTTGATAACTATCTGCTATATTAAACAAGTGCGTTTGTCTGTTTGTTTGTTTGTCAGTTTTCATAAGTTACAATCAAGTCTAAATAAGTTTCGATAAAAATGTTAGCCTATGGTTGTGTGGAGTATAACCGACTAGTGGTTTTATTCTTTTCAATAATAGTTAAGCTGCCAACAGCCGTGCCCCAGTAGCCTACTAGCCTATGAATACTGCAAGTTGTCGAGCTTGTAGTAGCGTTTTTCTTATTGTATACTTTGGAAAACAAAACCGTACTTTCTTATAAGACTCCATTTTCTTTTCTAGCCTTTTCGCCTGAAGCTTTATTTCCGATTTGTCCATTAGGATAGCCCCTATATCGTGAGATACAACTCCCACAAGGAAAACTAATTCTGGAAACACAAATATTTACTCTGACCGATAAATACGCCATATTATTATGTCAGCAATGCCGAAGTGACAGCGTAAGCCCTGGAGCAAGTCGTGCATTTTAATTAATATCGTTTTGCATATTACTGTTAATACTGAACGAATTTATATTAAAAGCTTGTACCGTACTTCATTTCATCAAAGGATTAATATATACAAATTGCAGATGCCGCCATTATATATACATACCGTATTTGTATTTTGTCGAATTGATTAAAGTGGTATTATTTATTGAAGGTACGTAAATGGCTAAGAATTATAAAAAGTAGGTATGAAAAAGTAGTTACTTAACCAAACCAAAAACCATATGACACGACACAGAGATAAGAGAGATGTGAAAACAGTAGTTTCATGGTTTAAATTTTATGGTTTTATGGGCATCGTTAGGATAGATTAGGGAGTGGCATCCACCTAGACCAGCGACAGTGACGGCTCTTGCCAACTCCTGATATGTGAAATCAAAATATAAGAAACATAGCTACCGACTGCTAACTACGCAAGAATTCAATTAGCTATGAAGAAAATCCAGTATATATACACTAGCGACATTATCGAGATGTAGGTGAACAGAGATTGATTGCTTTCTTATCGCGAGTATTGAAGCTGTTTACGACTTATTGAATGTTATCGATCGCGCGAAAAATTATGTACAATACCAAATTGATATTGCTTTGTCGAAGAAATTATTCATCTTGTATTTTTGTTGTATGGTTGGATTGGAACTATGGTTTCGATGCAATAAGAGACTTATACCACATTATGGGAAAGACAGATTTGGTGTAAACGTTAATCTACCTTGCTTGATTTAGTGATAAATTCCGACGCAGTATTTTTGTGTAAAAGATAAAATAACAAACAGCAATTTCATGCAATCACGCAACATATCTATATTTCGTCGCATCTCCCTATTATTCCGAAATTGTTAGATAACAAACATAAATACATATATTCACGCCTGTATATCGATGTCTATGTATAATATTTATGATAGGGAACTGCCTCCGCGGCGCAGCGGTAGTGAGTGTGACTGCTGCGCATGGGGTCTCGGGTTCGAATCCCGGGTCGGGCCAACAAAAAGTTATTGGGTTTTTCTGTTAAGAAATCTCAATACGAGCCCGGAGTTAGGAAGTTGGCGGTGTTAGTTACCCCCGTGCCTCGGAAAGCACGTAAAGCCGTTGGTCCTGCGCCTGATCTCTCTCCGGTCGTGTCGGATTATTCGTCCCATCGGATCATGAGAGTTAGGGAATAGAGAGTGCACTTGTGTTTGCGCACATACTTGTGCACTATAATATCCGTTAAGATTGGCCATCAATTCCCGAAATATCGGCCATCAAATATTGGCCATCAAATATTGGCCATCAAATACCGAAATTTAGTCAGGAGGACATTATTATATATTTATGAAAACGAAATGAATTCTATGACTATTTAGTGAATTTGAATCTAAAACAATGATCTTTAGAATTGTGTTAGAACCGACCGACCGTTTGATGGATCAAACAATGCCTCGTGAATATTCTTGGATGAATATTCTCGTGAATATTCTCTATTACATGAATATAATGACAATGACGTTTACATTTCATTTCAGTGCAAGAATATTTTCCGTCTTAATATTACATGTAACAAACTCACTTCTATTACAAGCTACACAAATTATCAGGGCACGAAAATCGATACGCGAATGCAGAGAGCTCTTAAAAGCAATCGTGCCGTGTCCCACTTAGTTCTCCACGTCCAAACATGAATTGCAATCGTATTGCAGCTTACATACAAACAAACAGGTGTAATTTCGGACAGAATTTATATGTGGAGTGTGTCAGGGACAGGGAATGATGCGACAGATTATTAAAGTGACATTTATTTAAAAATACCAATTCATACTAATGTTATATATTATGCATAAATAACGTTTCGTCGTAACTCTTGAAATTGTAATGTTAAATCGCTAGCCTGATTATGAGACAATTTAGCATTAACTTGAATTCTAGGGTATAAACTACATTTCTGAAATCGTGAACTAGGTAGCGTATAACGCCTTGTTAGTAGGAAGTATACTAAATTTAACAATATTACGATTGAACCGATGTGTAATACGAAATATAATATAATAAAATACGTTTGTCCGAGCCACAAGCCGCTCTAGACATTACTACGTGAATCAAAATGACCGCATCAAATCCATTTGTGGGTTTTGTGTGAGGTCAGAACAAATAGGGAACAGACAAAATGATAAAAGCAATTATTTCGGATCCAGATTAACTCTTCCAAAATACCTTTAACGGACAGACAACCTCGTTTTAATGTTATCTTATAATAATAAATCTATACTAATATTATAAAGCTGAAGAGTTTGTTTGAACGCTCTAATCTCAGAAACTACTGGGTCGAATTAAAAATTATTTTATTGATGGATAGCCCATTTATCGAGAAAGGCTATAAGCTATACAACATCACATTACGACCAATAGCAACGGAGAATCAATAAATAATGTTGCAATAACGGGGAAAATTCTCTAATGTAACGCAGACAAAGTTGCGCGGTTCAACTAGTAGATAATAGGTAAATATAATATACAAGAGGAGTCGCAGGTAGCAGCTAGTTATGCGTGTATCTCAAAACATTCATAGCAAACTCTCGCAATAACGCATTTGCTAATAATATCAACAAATTACACCTGCCAAACGTACTTCAATTTAATGGGATACCGCAGGGACCGAATATAGATCCGGTATTTATTTTTATATCTACAGTTGCAAAGCTTCAAACATTTCAGTTACCAGCTAGGAGTACGATCAAACGTATTGATCTTGTTACGTGCACTGCACCGTTCCTAGTAATTACTTTACGGCAAATAATTAAAATTGCATTGCTGTATGCCGCAGTTCACCTATGGCTTTGAGCTTGGTTTAGGAATTAATTTAGTTTTGCTGCTTATATAAACTTGCGTAAACTTTATTATTATAACTTAGCCTTGTTTACTATAGGTAAAGTTTACTAATATTGTGCACTGCATATGTCTAGTTTATTAGGAAATACGATGATTTTATTAGGAAATTTGTTAGTTCAAAAATATAGGACATGGCAGATTTTCGTTTAATCCTTGGGTTATAGCTCAAGCTGAAGCAGTCCTCATGGGTATGGTAGGTAAGCCAAACATACGTGACACATGCTGTGTTTTTAAGGTGAGTGTGGTTGCAAGTCTTCTGAAGAAAGCAATGTGTTAACAGCAGGGCAAAATTAATCTGCCCTTGCGCAGACATCACGTCTCCTTATTCGAAGATACCTTTCATTGTATCGCCGATACATACAAATATCGATATAAAAAGGCTTCTATTGAGTATCCTAGTAAGTACTTCAGCGTTTGAGTAAACAGCAATTATAGAGGTATTAAAGATCTTGTGCACATCATGAAAAATATAAAATACGGAACTAGAGACCAATAGTGGCTACAATTGGAAGTTATATTTAAATCTTTTTATGCGATTATTTAGTTTCAGCATGTTTTTACATGCAGAAGTGGATATGTAGCCATATAGTAGGTACTGTCTTGAGTATAATAAAGTGTAATATAGTTATTAACTATAGCTACTAATAGTACTGTCAATTGTCTGAAGCAGCGATAGCTCAGTGGGGAGGCCAATAGACTGCAATGCATATTATAAGAGCACGTTAAGCCGTCGGTCCCGGCTGCCATGAACATCTATGGCAGTCGTTATCGGGAAGTCAGTGCCTTATAATATCCTGAAACTGGTCTAGCCTTAAGGTATCGTTAGCCTTCGTGTAAAAAGCCAAATCCGGTTAGACCAGAAAAGCCGATCCCAAGTGACTTGGGAATAATAAAGGCTAGGGAGAAGAAGAAGACTAGGTAATAGTACTGTCAACCTCTACTACATAATGGAATCTTGCAATCTAATATTGTCTAATCTAAGATTGCTGAAAACGAAATAATGTACGAAACACCGAGATATTTTTACTCTATTGAAAGCTAATTGATGATATTACTTTAAGCTGCAGTAAAGCGTGTTTATTTCAAACTATATTTAATTATGTGAGCCAGAAGTTTAATAGCGTGTACTTAAATCCAAAGTAAAATAAAATTGTAAACAACATAAAAACGTTTCGAAGACATCGCATAATAATAAAACGTGTAGTTACATCGTAATATAGCATATATTGTCGAAATAGTAGGTGAAAGTGTTTCTCACTTTAGTTAGAATTAGATTAAGTCAGTTATCTTTAGGTGTAACGAATTAAACAGCGACACCATTGACGTCTATCAGACACAGTAGGTATCATATTTTGTGAGTTGCTACCAAAAGCGATCGGTATAAAATACCCAATCACTCTTTGTCATACACCAATAAATTGAACCTGAAAACGATTAGCAAGTATGCAAATATTGTTGATACCGTCATTGGACCTATAAGAACTTAGATCACACATAGGTAAGTAAATGTATCGAATGCATTTGTTATGAATGAGGCGTAGTACATTTGAGAGAATAATAGTTTTATTTCAGAAATGAAAGTCTTTAACATTACATAAGTATATTATACATATGTGTATGTATAAACATGAGCTGTTCAATATAATGCGTGTACAATTAGGTAGATTGAAATGCACACGTAGAATATCATAGTAATTATTTTCAATTAATTTTGTGATGCGATGTCTACTGAACAAACTGCAAAAAGCACATGAGATGCAGAACGTATATTATAAAGATTATTTGCGATATTAAAAAGGAGCATTGTTTTTATAAAGTATATTCTTATTTAATTCACGGCATCCAATATTAAGGAGAGTTTATGGTTTTTAAAACTTGGTCTTTTATATGTTTGTTGCGAAATCAAACGAAAACTTCTAAGTTTTTACTGTTTGGTAACTTGGCTTCGACTTCAAATCTAAGTGACATTAAAACTACGTGAATTAAGTTGTTGGTGAACTCATAATCAAGGGAAGGAGTTATTACAGAGAGGAGACGAGGAGGGAGGAATTTGCGGAAATAATTAGTCAGGCAAATCGTTATTGAGATTTCCTATCATGATATTCTAACTCAGCATAACGCCTGATTTTGTGCCTGGTGGATGGCAATGGGATCGCCTCCTAATACATAGTATATAAAATCATAGCTAACAAAATGTGGGTGTAATGTACCTCCGCCTTACCTTTCAGAAATATAGGCGTGTGTCTATACATATAAGTATGTATCAATGTGAAATATACATTATAAAAGACCCAAACCTGGAAGAAATCTATTTTACATAACCAAATTAATGATATGTGGTGGTGCCGGATGACCTTTCAAAACACTATGGCTACTGAATGATATGACAAAAATGTCAGCTGATGGTAGATCAAAGAAATCTAGTAATAAGTTTAAAAATGTATTGCTCTACTGCACCGTTAGCTGCATGGCATAAACTTGACCAAAAATAAACATTTCTGAGGTTTAATTTTATGGCTAAAGCTTTTTAAAGGGATTACTGATAAGACTATATGTATGATTGGCTAATAGATTTAACATCAAACGCGCGGATAACACACCATCATCGTTCATGTACACCATCATGCATATGGTATAAATAAGCAGTAGATAGATACTTCGCTGCAACCACCTTCAGTATAAAAACGGTGATAAAATTTCATTACTTATGTCTTCCAATATTATCAATACTAATCTATACATGTCTGCGCAAAACTACAAACCATATAATTGTAGCTACGTACAACAGTACAATTTTTCTGACAGATGCAATAACGAGATTTTGCCGGCGCAGAGGAATCTCGATATCATTGCTGACCCAATGAATCAGAAAATAAGACGTTAGTACGATTTAGAAACGAATGCGACAGCAATGTGAAGTGAGAAATGAGTAACGTTATATATAATTAACTCCATGAATAGCAGACAGATCTAAGAAATCACTTCGATCTCGAACTTAATTATCGCACAATTCAAATATTTGGGGAATTCACAGATATTTGATTCCAATCTCGTCGCTAATATTTTTATATTTCTAGTGTGACAAATAAAGCTACCTATCTAAAATGCAGCTACCAAAGATTTATCAATGCGCTACCAGCTCAAAAGTCAAAGGTATCAATCACTAGTCATACACTGATAGTACAACACTTTTTAAAGGACCTCTGGAAACACGATTAGATTAGGACACGTTTATTGATATTGTCTTACGTTTACGCGAATGTTATACATTGAAATTAAATAACATTATATATAAAGTTGTTTCATTACAAATTTATTGGATTACATTGTTCTTAACGGTGAAGGCAATGGGTATTTTCAAAATCGTACTGCTTCAGATGTAAGCAGCAAATGCCTCGATACGTTCTTAGGTTATGATCTCTTGAAAATGTTAGTATTGCTATTCACAATATTTTCTTTTGATTCATTTATGTTCGCATATTGATTTTTAAAAAACCCAATAGTGAGTACTCTAGCAAAACATAACATTTATTTTCCTTAGGCGCCATCTTTATCGACCAGTGCCAAATTTGAAGCAGGTAACGATCAATTTTCGTCAGAAAGTAAACTTGCTGTCTATTTCGAGCGGGAGCTGAGCCAAACGCCCACCACTTTGAAGTAGCTCGCTCATATGTTGAGAGCAAAGACCTATCTAATGTGATATTGCTATCACTTTGAAAGGAAACTCTTTGTGATGCAAATAAATTCTGATACAATTATTTTTAACGACAAACGCACGGCATAATGTCGTTGACATTGAACGAGAAGCGAGAGCTCTTGGCTGATTGAACACAGAAATGTTTTGATCAGCTTCTTGTTTCGTTTTTTATTATTCTGTTGGAGGCTAAAGATACACAATTCTTAGATAAGTTTATTTATTAGCTATCACTCGGGTACAGTGTTTTTTTCTAGATAGGTACCCTTTGTCTTTTGCTCTAACCCTGACAACATATATGCGAATTTTTATGATGATCGGACGAATAGTTAGAGCATGAAAACGTTACAAAAAACTCACATTCACATTTATAATATTTTATGATTTCAATGTTGCACATTATACCTGTGCCAGCGCCACTAGAATATATTTCAATGTTGCACACTAATCTCAAAGATACTGGCGCTGAAATCATTTCAAATTATGAAGATCTTAGCAACAAACTAGGTACTGATAAATTCAGTTATAAGTATTTTGGTCAAGCAAAACTTGTGTTAAAAGTAAACTGAAATCTACAATACGCGGTATGACATCTTTGGATTGTTCGTAAATGCAACAGATTTATGTTAAAATCTCTCAGGATTACTATGCCGGTCACATATCAGAGAAGACACGAAACAATCAGACAGAATCACCAAAGAGGTGAGGAATATCTAATCTTGGCCCCGAATCATAAAGTTTGATGATATGGGTATGAATTTAGCGCAATAACAACAAGGTGAGAATATTAAGATGAACTGAAGGACGCTATGACTCGACTTACTTTGTACTGTCAACAAATTGCGTTCTACGACAAATTGTAAATGACCAGCCATTTTATGTGAGCATGCTTATTGCGTCTATTACTTTAAACATTTATCTCTACATAATCTGTATATAGCAATGAGAAGGATCCGAACAACGGGAAAAGATCAATGGATGTATAGTTTAACATCTAAAAGACATTTTTTAAGTCTGTGTAGTGTTGTAGTCATTGGCATTTAACACATCAAAGCAATCAATAAAGTGTAAAGTTTATCTGCTTAGTTTGGTAAATTAGTAGCTCTAAACAACTAATTATCTAGCCTAGACCCAATCTAAGAATATATTTGAATGTTTGTAGTGACAACTTACTTTGTTGCTCGGTAAATTTATTACTTTTATGTTCTAGTTCTTCGCACTAGAATACAGCAGACGTTTCTATAGATAGATAATAAACATGCTGTTTACAATCGAGATTGTATCAGTAAATAAAGCAGCGATTCATGTGACTAGTTTCATAGTCGATAAAGTCCACACTTTCGTCAGTTTGATCAATTATGTCAAGGACACAGTTAAAAGTGGATTCACATACCAACGGTGTGTTATGATTTTTCTGATCTTTTACCACAATATAATTCTTAATCATCACAAGGCTTTGCTGGCGGATAATTCTATGGCATTCACAAGGTTCCGTTTTAATTATTATAACACCACGAGACACGTCTTATTAAGATTGGCGTCTGACGTAACAAATGCACCTGTTTGATAGATTTGAACTAGATTCCAGTCTCGCAGACACTCGGACGAGGATCACATGTATTTAATCGTATTGGACACTGTATAGTTAGTTATTCGACGTTGTTTATTTGGCTACCGTTGTTATTGTGCCAGTGTTTGGACCGAGACTGAGCAGTGAGCGTTGGCACGACGATACGTATTGTTACTTCAATTTTCAGCGTCACGAACTATTACTGTAGTCTGTAGCTGTAGTATTGTATACTCCTCACAGATTAGTGTAAATTATTCCTAAGTATACTATGAAGGATTGATTTATTGATAATGAACTGTATGCCGTCGAGGTTAAGTTCAGTTTGCTTTATTTAATGGTGAACAGTAAAGTTGATATGAGTTGTAGTTATCATATGATGAATGCAACGATCGATATAATTGTACTGTGCTACGTTACGTGTAGTAAGTGCATTTGACACGTGCCCGTTGTTTAAAACAGCCGCTGTGTGTAAAAGGCAGCGGGCATAAAAGTACCTACAGGTACCTCTAAAAGTTTACCTCTAAATTAAACCGTAATTGTGACAAATATCGATTCAATGCGGGCAGTCATTTAGTGCCCTTGGATATTGACACATGTGGTCTAATATTAGAATGTCGTTAGTTATAGCGTCGCGAATGGCAGATGGCAGTCGGTCCGTGGAATAACACAACACATACAAACCAAACTGATGACTCTAAAATCCGTTCGCAATAATCTTCTGAAGTTTGTTCGCTTTAGTGATAAGCCTAAAAAGTATACGTCAATGTATACTTACAACGTAGAAAGTACATATTATAAAGAGCTGCTGCAAGCGCAAAGACAACTTATTTGCCTACAAATAGAAGCGAGTGAAAACTCACGTAATGCTCCTAACCAAAACCACAACACAACAATATTTAGCTAGAGTGCTATGGAAAATACAATCCCGACACAGGCAACCTCAGTTTTGAAAGAAGATCTTCATGCGCATTAAACTGAAGATAAAGTGATATTTTATAAACTTCTGGTCTGTAATAGATTATATGGAGAAAGGGCTGCAACATATTGTAGATTTGAGTTGAAATTAATACAGATGTCGAAAGAGTGTGTGTATATATTACTTCAACCATTTGACCGAACCTAGCAATGAATCTAAATGTAACTTCACTATACTAACTAATTACTCAAATTGTACTTCAATTATTGTGCTGGCGCTGCTGCTAGATCTGCGAAGACTCTCAAACGGCGCTAATACAAAAACCTGGTAGGAGATTACGTTTCTGACCCATTTTGGGTCGAAACTAGGGTGTCATAGGGTCCCAGTGCTCGTGCTCTGTAAAAGGAAATAGCAAAAAGGTTGATCAACGCTTCCCGTGACCAGAGGGCTGGTCTTTATTTCGCGACAAGAATAAGCATTGACATTCAACAGGACAATGCTGCCAGTCTTCTGGCCACACTACCAGTCAACGCATATTAGAGGCTTTAGTTTTCTTTTTTATTACTGTTTTATAATTCTTGAGGCAAAAGTTAGTTTTAAAGAATTGTGTTAATTGTGAATATTGATTGATTATCATGATTATGACATAATATAAGTTATAAGTCTATAACTCATGGTCTAAACTGCACAAGGTAACAGACTTGTTTCACAGTTTGCTAAAAGTAGTAAATATGACTGTCAGAGAGGCAGACAGCCTTCAGCCAGTCTGGTGACACATTTTCAACAGTTTTATGTTTAAGGTCGCTGTACCAAGCGCTACCACTCTAGCTGGTTCACGCGGTTACCATCTTTAGACTTTAACATACTGGGTGTAACAATAAAGTGAATATCTCTCTCATATCTCTATCTCAGTCATATTCTAGGGTCTTAAAGCTCATAAAGAGTTACGGAAACTTTTCTTTGGATGTACACCTAAAGCATATTTAAATGTACAGCGTTTTATTTAATTTTCACTCACTGTCTCATTTGATCGTTAATGTCATTGTCCTACTTATTTTCTATGACATTTGTAGAAAATTCTGATGCCTTTAGCATTCCTGAGTCATTGCCAACAATTCGTTTATATCAGCATATCAAGCTAAAAAGCAGTAGGTATGCATGTTAAAGTGTGCTGAAAACTGCAAATAAAATTTCAAAATATTGAATATTTTAGCTCTTCCGGGTCTGTATTTACATGAAGTAGCCTTTATTGGTCAAAATTAATTTGATTTGTAATACCAGGTGTATACAGTATCGGTTAAGCCATATAACAGAAGTAACAAGTGGTACGGGCCTCGTGCATCCTAGGAGCTGCGTAAGCAACAACCTAATTCAGTTTATTAAGGCTCTTATGGGACCTAAGAAAGTTTACGCCATGGGAATAACGACGTATCATACAATGCGTTTGTATAATATTCGATTTGCATTTTACAGACTAAAGCTTTACGAATTGGCATAATAAACCCTAACATCTATAGATACAGATATTCTTGCATGGGGAGGCAGAAATGTATCACACCCCCATCACGGCAGCTGCTTTAGTTTTCATATCATAGACACTAACTAAAGTTATGCAGACTTTAATTTGTTCCTAACATTGTGAAGTGAAAATACGTCAACATTTTTGCAAAGATAATTGAACCCAATCCTACTTTCCAATGTTCTTTCACTTGTTCATTTGTTGTTTATATACCGCAGCCGCGGGATTCCTTTCGAATTGCTTCGTGACCCCAGTAGGGCCTGTCCGACATTTAACAGGCTGTCCCCACTAATTATGCTAACAAAAACTGGAGAGACAAGCGGCAACACGAAACGTTGCCGCGGCATCTCAGAGCTTGTTTCTCAGACGATCCGATGATGACCCACCACTTGAGCTCAAACTTTCATAATATTGTCTTACGTGAATGCTATACATTGAAATTAAACTACTTTATACAGATTAAATTTAATTAAACAGTGATAGCCTATTGTGAGGCCATTGGACCGCCGCGCTGAGGTCTCGAGTTCGATTCCAAGGCACGCATCTCTGACTTTTCAAAGTTATGTGCGTATTAAATAGTTAATTATCGCTCGCTTTAACGGCGGAGGAAAACATCGTGAATCTGCATGTCTAAATGTTCTCCATAATGTTCTCATAGGTATGTGAAGTCTGCCAGCCTGCTCTGAGCCAGCGTGGTAACCTGTCGTGGTAACCTTTAGTTTATTTTGAAATTTATTATAATGTAAATTTATTTGTACTGGAAATCGTATGTAAACACTTTGTCGCTCGAAACACAGATTTAATAGTTGATTTATAAGTGTACTTTATGTAATTGTTAAGATGCAATTGTAAAATTGGATTTTCTACTAAAATAAATAATTATTTGTTTCTCTTTCACAGGTATTTCCCTAATACGTTAGGAAAATATCCGGCCCTTTGGGAGGCTTACACGGGGACATGGGTCCAACACGCAGATGCCCTTGGAGGTTTTTAGTTTAGAATGAGATGGGACACTTACCGAGACACTAGCCGGGGCAGGTGTAGGAGACTATTTCTACACACGAAATCTTACCTATTCTGGTCTATGGGGATAGATGTTAATTGTATAATGCAAACTATAGATAAAAACCATTAATATAATTATACTATTACTAGCGGACTCGAGAGACGTTGTAAAGAACAGGCTAAAAAAAAAAAGAAAAGAACAAATCTAAGCCATCCTCGAATCCACTTGAACACACACAAAAAAATTAATTCAAATTGGTCCAGCCGTTTAGGAGGAGTTCACTGTCAACACACGTACAGAAGAATTATATATATAAAAGAAGATTATATACGCATAGTTTCATTTCAACCCGAACCTTCATTTGCGCAAATGCTTACACTTTTCCACTACTGGACGATCCAGTCACAACTGTGCACACTCATAAGACAAACAGCTGTAACTAATCATCAAGTCATGATGACAAAGCGATGAAGCATTACTTGAGCTCTTGCATATCATCAGAACTGTTGGCACATCAAACGTGGCTAATTTTAGCCTCTGAATATTTATCTTGTGGCAATATCGTTCAGGTATTTATAGATCGATTAGGGCGGGTGCTCTGTGGCGCCAGAAATGATGACAAGTTTAGGTCAGCCGGTATGTTATGAAAGATAAATCAAATTGCACTGCTTGACTTATCATTATATGTTTAGGTATAGCTTTATAGTATCCCCTAAAGACAGGAAGAGGCTTATTAAAGAGATAAGGTTGTATTCACCCTTTCGCTAAAGTAAGACTTCAATAATGCATCCATTATTGAAGTCTTACTTTGCACAAGCCATGCACCCATTGCGTATTGGTTTTAGTCGTGTCACACTGCCAAGGCAGCGAGTGTGTTTGATCCTCAGACAAGACAATAGGAGAGAGGATATTGTATTTACCGAATAAGAGCTTTTGTTGTCCTTTGCGGGAATGGCTTATCCAGGAAATTTTTTATTCCATCAAAGACTTTTTAAGTTACTTTTTAGTTCTTGTCGTTACTGCACTTATTAAGAGACATTGTATTACGACGGAAACTCGGTGTTTTAAGATATCAAATTTAATATTATTCATGTATTGTTTTTATTAATTATTTCTACTCACTTATTTCAATTAATTCTGACAACGAAAACGAAAAATATTTAATTTTACATATAATTTGATTAAAATATTATATTATTTTTATTGAAATGAACTCGATTGAAAGAATTTATTTACAATAATAATAATTAATCTCAAATTCAATATTATTATGTACCTAATTTGGTGAATAAAATGTAATTAAGTTGCTTAATTGACATATATTTTTGCATACCTGTATTAGGGGTGAAATGTGTATTGTTCTAATTAATATTCTGTAACATTTTTGTGTACCACATTTGAAGCAAAATAAATACATTATTATAATAAAACGTATATACGTATATACTATTCTGTGCACAAAATTATTTGTCCCTGACGGACAGACTCACAACTCCTTTCTCCAACTGGACAGTATCTTTGAATTGAAGCAAGGGGTGCTGCGTCAGTTGTTTGTTCTTGTGTATATTTGTACAGTAGCCGTAACATAGGGAAGCCTAGTTAAATAATATTTACTGTTATATTAAATAGTGGTACTATACGAAATAGTAATGCCATAGCTTCAAAGCAGGCACCAGCATCAAAGTATCTGGAAAATACTTATGTTTATTTTGTCACGATTGTCAACAGTTAAAAGAAACCTTCATAACATTTCAAGTCCGTTTTAAATCCATTGTATACTGAAAACATCTGTTTTAGAATTGAGTCTTGAAACACGGCGTCTCTAAAGTATTGAAAGATGGAGTCGACGAAAAAGCAAGTAATGTTCCCGAAATAGATAATCGTAAACGTTATCACTACGGGAAGCGAATGTTTTGAACCGCGCGTGGGCGCCGCGCAGTTTTCGTTCTAGTAAGTTCAATGTTCGCGTACGATGGCTAATTGAATATTTACGTACAACATTATTACACAATTGAAAAACATTAGTAGGTACAATTTTAAAATCGATTTGTGCATGTACAATAGGCGGCCTTAGCGCTTTCTCTATCCATCATTTTGTTACTCGAACTGGGACAGTAGTTACTTTGATGACGTAGTAGACGTAACAATGGTAACGTAAATTTAAAATTGACATAAGTGTTACTGTTAGTTTTACTTAGGGTCGGTTTTTCAATCGTCAGATAACTTTTATCCGAAGTATAAATATAGCGGTATGACGTATTTTCTATACAAAAGCTGTCAAAACGTCAAACATATTCCCCAGATAAAAGTTATCTGACGATTGAAAAATCGATCCTTAGTGACATAAAAATTAATCTCTTGTGTGTCGTGTGAACACCAAGTGTACATAACCGCCAAGGCCTTCCTTTCACTTTTTTAATCAGACGCGCGATGGGTTTACAAACGTTTCGATTTGAAAGTACTCAACTACATTCATACATAGATTCACGCCTTTTTTGTTCGAAGGGGTAAGCAGGGCCAACAGCCACCACCACCCAAGATTTTAGATTCCACGTTATAACAGCCTATCGCCGTCTACTGCGTATAGTTTCATACTCTATGCCGCTTTTAAGAATTTCTGTACAAAATCCCAATAACAGCTTGTCCGACCCGGATATCAAACCAAACGCTCAGCAGTCGCTTTATTATATAGGCATAGACCAGTACAATCCTTATCTGAAATATTATTTTTAAAAGCTCATCTACAATAATACTTAATCACAATGCATGTTATAGCATTAACAATAAGGATAAGAATGTATCTTTGAAATTTAAAGTTAAAACAGTTCAAACAATACGCAGCAAGCGTGCTGCTCCATAAGAATGTATCTTTGGAGTGTAAAGTTATTTATTTTATTTATTTATTTATTTATTGTTAGGAAAGCTTACAGACTAATGACAAAAGATATATATAGACTTAAGTAGGTAAACATATTGCTAATTACAAGCTTTCACATATTGGTTTTACAGCACTTGTTTATTTGCATGTTGCCAAATACTTATATAATACTATTCAACCATGTATACAAGTAAAATAAACAAAAAGTTAAAACAGTTCAAACAATACGGAGCAAGTGTCCCGCTCATACATGATTAATGACGTCACGGCGAACACAAAGGAATAATGGCACTCTGTTCAGTCTGTGAGTTTGTGTAGCTCGAGCTTTATGAGTGACTTAAAATTAACAGCGAGAGTATTTTCTTACTTAATACGAATTTTCCTGAGATATGTTACCAAAATTGCTTGCTCAAAAAAATTACACTATGTATGCCATTTTCCTTTACAAAGAAGGGTCATCAAAAATACGAAATGCACACGCTTCTACTTTTATTCTATAAAATTTGTAAGAAATAGCCAGTAAGATTGTTGGATTGCCACGCAGAGGACTCAAGTGCGATCCCAAGGCAAGCATCTCATTTTAGAAGTTATGTGCGTATTAATGTATCCCGCTTTAACGGTGAAGGAAAATATCGCGAGAAAACCTGCATTTTTAAAAGATTTTCATTCTTTTTAAAATATGTAAAGTTTACCATCCCGCACTGGGACAGCCCTTCAGCTCATTAAATTCTTGCACGTTTGTCGGTTAGAAAAAGACAAGGTTGACCTCATGTTTTTCCATAACGTCCTTCCGTAATCCTTTTTGAATGTGAGCCATAAACCGACTTTCATGCAAGAATTAAATGAGCTGATGAAAATGAATGAAGCAATAAAATATTTAAAGATTGTACCCAACATGCTATCTCTGCTTACCATTCGGCAATACGAGCAGGTCTGTCAGTCTTTATAAAAAAGGACAATCATCTACGCAACCAAGAAACCGATAGCACTTTCCGTTTAAAAGTAATATAGTTAACTATTTATAGTCGACCCTCCTTTAAAGTAGGTATATATTTTAGTAGCACCGTCTTTGCCCTTCGCGATACGACCTTACGCCTTACATTTGGCTAGTGGCCTCCACAGCCAGGGGAATGTTATCAGCACGCCGTTCAGCCGGCTAATAACAGTACGCGGGTAGTTAAAGCAAATGGAGCTATGATAACGATAAGATAACGAACAGAGACTAGCGAACCAGCTGAGAAAAGATATGGAATGTCGCGATGTCAGTTTATAACGTGATCAAATGTTTTGGTAAGATTATTATAAAATCGTCTAATAGCCTCCCAAGTGTATTAAAGTATAAAAGGATATGCACTTTTGTATTTGAATTATATAAAATTATATATAGTCATAATTATGTCTATATCTCCGAATGGGTGGGTATAGGAGTATTACACCAATATTTCACTAGCTGTGATTTCAGATCCCACGTCATGTGGGCGAGCCTATAGAAGCACCAATGTTTTTCTATCGTGGCTACATTATGTGATAGCAATCGAGCATTTCAAGGTCACCCATTCATAAATTACGGATATAATTGGCTAACCTGTCTTGGTAGCACTTCAAACTGCGGCATGCGGTGCATCCTACCCTAGTTTGTATGTAGTATGCACCACCAAAAATCCTGAATCCTTTGAAATTAAACTACTATATACGGATTTTATTGCGTTGTTTATTTAACACTGTATTACATAATTTTGAAACTATTACACTACTACTACTACTATTGAATTATTTTACTAATTTATAAGCTAATAAAATTATTAAAACTATTAAAGCTATTTATATTTAGGTTTACACTTTCCCCGACGTTTCGGTTGCTTTTCAGCAGCCATGTTCACGGGTATTAGTAGAATTTAATAGTAGTAGTAGAGTTTTCAAAATTCCTATATTCTACTATACGCCGATGATATGAAGATACATAAAGTGATACGTAATGAATCTGAAATTGAACAGTTACAAGCTGATCTTCACAGGTTAGAAAAGTACTGTAGAACACATAAGCTCGAACTTAATGTATCTAAATGCTTTTATATTTCATAGTTACACGCCGCGGAAATCTTCTATTGATTCAGTATACACTTTGTACAATCAAAATATTAACAAAGTTAGTAGTATTAGGTATCTAGCCATTATATTGGACAGTAAACTTGAATTTGAATTGGACAGTAAACTGTTGAACCAGCACATCGAGGCTGTCGTAAGAAAGGCATCAGGGGCGCTAGGGTTTATAATAAGAAATTCATCTAATTTCAGTTCCTTAAAACCCATTAATATATTATATTGTGCATTTGTACGGAACCACTTAGAGTACGTCTCACAAGTGTGGAAACCTCAATATGAAATTTATAAAACGCGGATTGAAAATATCCAAAAAAGTTTCTGAGTTATCTTGATTTCAGAGCACAGCAATGTTCAGTTGATTACAATCATCGTTGCAGGCGATATCACTTTTTACCGTTGGAATATAGACGCCAACTTAATGATGTATGCTTTTTATTAAATATTGCAAACGGTTCAGTGGACAGGCCCGAGCTTGTTGCTATATAAATATGCATAAATACAAATCCAACTAGATTTCGGCAAAGACCATTACTAAATGTGCCTTTTACCATAGTTAATTACAGGCGTAACGCGTTATTCTTGCGCAGCGCAGTTACTTTTAATAATCTTCCTCCAGGCTCGAATATTGACCTGTTTTGTTCAAGCCCATCTACAGTAAGACGGCTTTTAGGCAATCACTTCTTCGCATAATATTGACTTACTGGGTATCTTCTTAGACGTGTTTTGTGATGCATATTATCGTTTATTTATTATTTATCGATGTAAAATCGTAACAGTGGCAATAATACTATGTTTTGGGGTTTTTATTTAGTATTTAATTATTTTTAGTTTCATTTTTGTTTAGTTTTTTACTACATGTAAATATATTTAAATTCTTAGTTATCTATAAGTATAGTTATATTAGGTTAAGTATCTTTGTTTTTATTTTTATTTTTGTGTGTATAAATAATATATTTGCGGAGGCTTGTTATAAGTAACCTTATTATACATGTTTGAATATAAATGTATTATTAGTCTGTAAGCCTTCTTTAAAAATAAATAAATAAATAAAAGTAAGTTTCAAAATTATGTAATACAGTGTTAAATAAACAACGCGATAAAATCCGTATATATACCTAGTAGTTTAATTTCAATGAATACCATTCGCGTAAACAGAAGACAATATTATCCTGAATCCTATATTATAATATTAGTAAATAACATGTTAAACATACTCAGAAGTATTGTGTAGTTATTAGAGAAGTCTGTTCAAACATTGCGCAAGTGTATTAGCATGCATTATTATCAGCTAACTGTTACATATTTACACAAAGCTTGTATTGCTACTCGTATTTGCGCAGGCGCAGAACATGCAGTATACATGTACTTTATTAGTAGATTCTATCAAAATCTCTCAAATCTATACAAAAACAGCATTTACCATTTAAAATGGTTCTATCGGATGTTATAAAATGACGTGTAAACTAAACTATCGCTGTTGTATTGTTAGGTATCTACTTTAACAAGACTTACAAAGATAAATACTATCTTTTAAGGTTATTTACATTATACAACAATTTAATACCCATATTAACATTTATATTTATATAAAGACAACTATTGCACTAGGGAAAACGCCGGTGTCGCGGGTGACTTTACAAAAATTCAAACAACAAACCAAAAATCACCCAGGCTCGGAGCACCACACTTGTGGATCACACAAAGTTTAGTCCCGTGTGGTAATCGAACCCACCAGAAGCGACCACTTAAACCATTACGCCATTTGATTGTTTTTTTTTTATACAACTACGGTGGCAAACAAGCATACGGCCAACCTGATGGTAAGTGGTCACCGTAGCCTATGGACGCCTGCAATACCAAAGGCAGAAATTGCGCGTTGCCAACCCTTTTAGAAAAAATTGAAAGCGGGAAGAAGAAGGAGCGGGAAGGGGGTAAGAGGGTAATTGGGCCTCCGGCACTCTCACTCACCAAACGAAACACAACAGTAGGAACACTGCTATTTCACGTCGATATTCTGTGAGAGGGTAGTACTTCCCTGGTCGAGCCGGCACATTCATGCTGAATCAGCGAGGCTCTACTACTCATAAAGTAAAATATTCTTCATCTGAAGCTAGAGATTATTAGGATATCGACTTTCCCTAATCTCGAGCGGCCTGACTAAGAGAATACCTACTCCCTACAGAAGTCAGTCAAATATACATATGTTACGTTCTTAATGTAAGAGTGTTTGCTAGTTCTCACTAAAGGAACGTTGCTGATATGTAATACCATACCCTGGTTTAGTACAGTTTATTATCATTATATATATAAATTTTGATTGACCGATTTTGATGAAACTTTTTGTGTGTGTTCAAGTTGTTTCCAGAATGGTTTAGATTTGTTTCTTTTTATTTCTTTTTTCGTTTGTACGGGCAACGTCTGTCGAGTCCGCTAGTTGTATATATATGTATATCTGTAATAGTAGTCTATAGAGACAGCTACTGTTGTTTCTATCAATAAAATTGTAATAAAGTATAACTGCTGTTTTATTGTGTTTAGTCTTCTATTGTGACACAGTCACGGGGATCTACTAGCACGTACGCAGTAAACTAATGGAATATAACATTCAACCAACTGACTAACAGATACATAGCTACACAATCCTTATGCCGACCAGTAACCATATCACAGACTTGAGTGTTACTTCGTACAACCCAGGCATAAGGTATTATTACGATAGGATATTAAAATTTTAATAAAAATAAGAATAAATAGTAAAGATTAAAAAATACTTGTTCTAAATCAAACCGGTAATAGTCGACCTCTGCTTAAACTTTCGGGGATACTATGAATGTAAGTGATTAAGAGTGGTATTTTGCTGTTACCTGAAATAATATAATTTCATTGAAAATACGAATTTTATCGCGTTGTTTATTTATCACTGTATTACATAATTTTGAAACTGTTACACTACTACTGTTGAATTTTACTAATTTATAAGCTAATAAAATTATTTAAACTATTAAAACTATTTATATTTAGGTTTACAATTTCTTCGATGTATCGGTTGCTTTTCAGCAGCCATGGTCACGGGGACTCTAAGATGGTAGTTGTCTCAATGTTCCAGTGTAGTTATTTCAAAGTACCCGAACATAATTTAGTCATTGGTGTTTCTATTTACGCAGAATGAGCTCAAAGTATCGTGAATAATTTCGTAATAAATTCGACTCATGTTTCAATTCCCTAATTCAACATTCGAATTTCGGAGAAGAGACTCAATGCTTTTATCATTGTGGCTAGATATGGTTATATTGACTCAGATTGAATACAAAAAATTATCGTTTATGTTATATGAATCACGTCCCTACCAAGAATTCAAAAATCACCCAAACCCAAAATTAAACAGATTTTTTCGGTTATTTTGAGGTTTTTAGCAGATAATAATCAATCAGATTTTCATTTTCACTAGTTGTTGTAAAGGTCCCTGGCACTCAATATCACTCTACGGCTGCGTGCCAATCACCACGCAAGTGTATCTTTTCCAAATCTGAATAGATACCTCTATGATAAGTTATCAAAGGCATCCGTCTGTAACTCACCGATCTAAAGATAGGCGGTTGTCCACGCGACAGGTGGACTTAAATAGGATATTCGTGTCATGATAATATGGAGATCTATATCTTTGATATTGATCTAGAAGCTACACGGATGTTCTGTTGTGACACACTTGTGGCATACTATACCCAATCACCATCTTTCCCACTTCCCGCTACTTCTCCTTCCCACTTCCTTTCCTAAAGGTTTGGCAATGCGCAAGTGTGCTACGGTGACCACTTACCATCAGGTCGTATGCTTGTTTGCCACCATTGTTGTATAAAAAAAAAGATGAAATAGAACACTTTCAAGTTTCGATTCGACTTTGATTCGAGACCCGAGACCTCACGTCTCGGATTCAATTCTCAGGTCGGACAAATAATGACCACAATATTATGTGTGTGGTTTTTGTTCAGAGTCTGTATGTACTTTGCGTCCCATTAATTGTATGTTTGTAAAGTCCGCCGTGATACAGAGCTTGATCCCTACTTTGTGACCGTTGTCATTTTGAGCAAAACTAAATAAAGATATAATTTGTGAATAATTGATCACAAAGTACGAACTCTAAGCTAGGTTATAACTCTTTGTCAGTGATGTGCGATATTATTGATTTCATCTTGTAGGTCATTACGATACTATAATAGATAGATAGTCTACAGATAACCTATATTTTGTTCACGATTGTGGATGATTGTCACGTAAATTCTTTAGTAATTTCTTTCGCTCTAGCTTCGCAAGATTGCTTTAGAGTTTAGTATGATCATTAGAGTAAATGGATAATAGATTATTACATAGTCCTATACACAGATCGAATAGTATATCATCCCATTCTGAGCTAAACAATTCGAAAATCGTATTTTATTATTTAATATGAGCCGTATGAGTCAAAATCAATTTATTTAAATGTGTAGTACATTTAATAATACAATATAAAAGGTAATTGTTTAAATACGGTTTTATATGGAAAATGAAATAAATGCTATTTTTGAGACTAAGAATAATAATCAACATTAGTCAATACTTCCCAGAGTACGTTCTTATTGCGTGTCTGGTGCATGCACGAGTGAATCACACAAAACACACGCTTGAGATTCTTTGTTCAAATAATCCCGATATTCCCGACTTGGTATATTGATTTTTCTTGTGGTTAATATCTCACTCGACGTAGCCTGTGGGCTCGTGTTAATGGTCTACAGACTAGTATACAGTCTGATTGGTAAACGACTGGACATATTGAAGGAGCGTATTCAATACTCGATTATGGAAGCGAATATCTAAAAAAAAAATTGGTACTTAAAATTTGACCTAGTTATCCAATAAAAACGTAATGTGCGGACACTCTTGCGCATATACCAAAGCTAAACAAAACCTCCGCCCCCGCCTTGCGCTATCGCACCCCACACTCTCCCGAATTTGCACCCCCGGGTTGGGTTTAGAAACGTGCCTATTCGTTGGGCAGAATCTAAGGGTAGTACGTGATACTAGAGAGTTTTCTGAGCCACAATTAGTAATTTTTTCTTGCCGGAGACCACTCATTTAAAAAAAAATAAGAAATTCATATTGCGTTTTTTGAGGTTATGAATAAGTAATTGACACAGAATTACGTTCCTTTCTACTTAGGGAAGTAGGGAGGAATGCAATTCAGTGTCAAAATATTTATAAATTAAAGTTATTATTAAAGATATTTATTTCAAAGTCTATAAAAATGAGCCTGTACTTTTTTTTATGGGAAACGAAACGCATTGCTCCCATTTTGTTAAGTTGTTTTGTTGACATTTATTCCGTTCCGCAATAGAAAAACAAAATACTTCAGGCAAGATAGGTCCTGGCAAAGTAGTACAGATCGACGAATCGAAATTCGGAAAAAAGGAAGTAAAATAAAAGTAAATATTAAAATCTGTGACAGACCCGAATTAGTTTACCCCGACTTCACGTGGTACTTTTTGCCCTACCCCTAGAGTGTTTTTAGAGCCCGGAGGCACGGAGGGGG
Organism: Catocala nupta; assembly: GCA_963675205.1. NCBI lineage: Eukaryota > Metazoa > Arthropoda > Insecta > Lepidoptera > Erebidae > Catocala > Catocala nupta. The sequence continues at coordinate 1,402,961 of OY776087.1, forward strand.
TGCAGCCTCCGGCCGCAGTAACAAAGCATAGGCACAAGCGAGCCTAAGCGGCCGAGGCTGGTCGCCGCAGGCGACCAGCAAGCCGAGGCTGCTTAGGTGAGTGCAGGGGCCAGTGCTTTGTTACGCTAGGGCGAAGAGGCTGCACATCCTGCAGTGCCGGAGAAGATGCATTCTCAAGATATTGTATAATATAGACTTTATGTAGTAAATTATATTTTCTGTAAACTGTTAGATAAGGACAGTGATTTGCCCTCTTATTCTTTGTTATTTATCAATATATGACAATAAAATTTTAAAAATTAAAGTTAATTTTTCTCGGAAATTATAGGGCTCCGGCGGGAGGGGAGGGCGGGGATTAGTTACCCTTCCCCCTCCCCACCCTCCTCCCACCACCGTTACCCCCTATCGAATAGGCACGTTTCTAAACTTTTACCGCACCCCCGCCCGTCCATTTCTTATCAAAGGTCATTAGACTTTTTTTTTTGTAGCGAGGCACATTCGACAGCTATTTGCGACGCACGGTGATGTCCACATTTTATGGATATTTCATAAAAATTTTCATAAAGGTTTTCTTTGCAGGTTACACAGATTTTATTTTTTTATACTTTACTTCTGACCATAAATTATCATGTCCTTAAGTATGTGCAATGTTTAACCAGTCACCCTGTATACTATTATTATAAAGAGATTACGAATTTTGTGCCTTTGTGTGTAAGTGGAGAGTAATCCGCAACCACGGCACCTATTGGAATGTATCATTTCACTATTTGACAGGTAAATTATTTCAGATAGACATTACGCTGGTTGGCTACTTAATGTTAAACCCTGGCGAAGATTGGGCTACCCGACAGTCTTCAATATTATTTGGCCATATTGACAGCTAGACAGACAGGACTAAGTGAGAAAAGAGCCAGAGGCCTTTGGTCGTCGTACTAGCAACGTAGCACCGAAAAACCACTGGCACCTACACTAAGTTCACATAACAAAAGCAACCGTCGCCGCGTCGTGCACAAAATAGCACTTCATGAGTCGTAAATAGTCTAACAAATCTCGTTACTACAGTACAGTTTGCAATTCGGAAATCAAAACAAACAAAGTTCCGTAAACACAAGCCCGTAGCTAACAATCGCTTCATCCTGTTTTAAAACACATTTCCTCCACAAAGTACACTTTAAATACGTGCAGGTACCTAAGTATAGGTATATTGTATATGTGTAGTCCGCAAGACGCCAGTCGCTCCAGTCAGCTGTGCGTACTATCGATCGTGTAATGCGGACAAACGCGTTAACCTCCACATCACCCGCGTTGACTGCGGTCAGGACATCTCCTCAATTCGGTTGGGTTACGTCAACAAAACAGGGAACAATGCCGCATTGAAGTATTCTTAAGGAAATCTGTACCTACTTGTTTTTTCATGATGCACAATGTAAAATTTTGATGGTAATATCAAAACTGAGACACTTAGTTAAAGTACATAACAATCATCTATCAAATATTATTAATTAGGATATTATATGAAAGAGGCCGAAATATATTTTATTGTAGACCCAATGTCAGAAATTACTACTAAACTAAAATTATTTACGTTGTAACAGTCTAAACTTAAACACATCGGTCATCTATGGATCGACTAATAGAAACAAACAATTCCATGCCGCATAGAAATTAAAAACATTTATCTATGTATGCCAGTTGCTTTTCGTTATCTACCCAACTCTACCTGGGCTACTAGGTAGGTACTTGTTATGCATAGAATATGTGTGCACTATCAGTGTTATTTACTGAAATATAACCTACTCCAATTAAACCGCACATTACAGCGAGCGGTGCAATTACATGAAACATAAACAACGTATTGAAGCAATAAAATTATGCCATGTAGGGAGTAAGTACTCACCGATTCGCTTGCTCAGATGCGGCGTATTCCTCCCCTGCTCCTCCTCGTCAATGTCCACATCGAAAGAAAACGGGAAACTCTTCGTGGACCCCACAAAACCAGCAGCCATAACTATAAACTCACATCGAGCGCGGTGTACGTCAATAACCCACCGGTCGTCCGAAATGACTGGAAGTAAACGTACTAAACGCCATTGAAAACAGCGGGAAAAGCGTTTGACACAGTCTAAGCCAATCACAGTTAAGTTAGACAAGGAATCCTTGCACCTTATTGGCCAGAAAAGTTAGATTACAAAGCTGTTTTCACCGTATTTTTTTTCTATTTTAATATTTTGATACGGTGGCTGAGTCAACACTTAAAGGAAATTAGATACGGATGAATGGGACATGCAGTCACTGTCGTAATTAATTTGATAAACTGTTTTAGCGCAGTGAAAACATTTACTTACATTAAAATGTTACGATGTAAATAATTCTAGATTTAACACCGCACTTAAAATTACATAAACGCATTAGCTTTTAGATAATATTAAACATAAAATATTCTCACGGAAAATAGTAAGTATCGCAAAGTACACATGCCGCTACAAAAATCGCATTCCTTCGAAAATAACTTTCAAACGAAATCGTCGAGCCAATACCAACACCTAACCCAAATAGTATTTATTGTATTAATTACTGAAAGTAGTTACTTTTAATGATCTATATATACTTTATCAGACACTAGTTTATATTTAAACTATTTTACTCACCTAGTGAGGGCTACTACAAAAAATAGCAGTTAATTTACGCATTACAGGTGGGTCAAGGTGATACATCTACCTCTGCTTTAAATAGGTTAGAGTATGTCGAATGCAGATCATTCACTCACAAAGGAATAGGTCGTTGAAAAAGGTATTTCTCATATTATGTGAACAGTTGCAAAAGAACAACCTAGTTGTTGCGAAACTACAATCACGGATGTTGTTTGGTATGGCCAGCTGTATAAGACAAAGTTCAAGACACTCGTGACTTGATGGTATGGATTAAGACAAAGACACTGCATATCCAAAAGAGCAGTTGCTTGTGTCGACGACATTGGACAATCGGTACTAATAACGGGTTGTAACAGCAGCATTTAAAGTTACTTTTATCTACAATTCTGTGAGCGCTAAGCATTACTACCGTTAGAAGAAGCTTTCAACAAAAGAAAATAGCAGCCCAGTCCTGCTTTGTATCCAAAAGTAACTTAATAGGAAACGGTTGCAGTTTGTCCATTTTCTCGGATGAGAGGTGTGTCTGTCTTAAAATGCCAGATAAAAAAATGTATTGAGAAGGCGGGGCCAATAATATGCACAAGCCAGCATTTAAGACACAGGATTACAGGGAGACATGGAATACAGGCCGGTATGTATATTCTCCGACGGCGCAGGTCAAGGTAAGAGGTAAGGGTCTCTGTTACCTACTGATTGACGAGAAGACCAAACCTCAATACGATTGAACAACTTTAGGATGATTTACAACTCACGAGATCCTGGCACTAACATATCTCTAAGAAGATAGTTGTTTCGAGATAGCGTGGTGTTGCCCAAGAGATTATCAAATTCCTCAAGTATCCTTTGACAAATTAGGACCATTATGATCGTATAAAAGCAGTTAGGCACGATGGGCAGGACTACGTACTAAGCAACATTATTATTCGTTTGTATGTAGTCTGTCATTTGTTTTTCGAATAATGCTTCAACATACCTTTAGATCTTTAGTTCCCAAAGTGGTTCAGGTGGGCCCCCAGGGGTCCACGGGAGAATCGACGGCGATCTACGCTGGCGTGACAAAAAATGGGGTCTACAATTCGTAAACGGGGGTCCACGAAAATTAATTTGCTTTCGATAGTTAGTGAAGAACTAAAATGTTGCCTTGACTTCACCTAACAATGAAGGCAGATAATACTAGTTGAAAACAGGAGAATTTCTAAAAAAAATATTTTACCCCGTAGAGAGTTGTGTAGTGTTTGGTCCGAATATACCGATTTTACTTGGCGGAAACCGGAACCAGCTAAATTTTGAAAGTGGTCTATGTGAAAAAATGTCTGGCGTCTCTGCTTTAGATCAACATAATTGACCTTGACTGCAAGGATGGTATAGTGGTTTAAGTAATCGCCTCGCCATTGCCATTGCCAAGTAATGTGAGTTCGATTCTTACGCGAAACATTGTGTGATTCACAATCGTTTCGAATCTGAGTATTATGTATCAGTTTTTTTAATGTTTGTAAAGTCTATCGTGTTCTATTCCTCGTGCGAGTAGTGTTGTCTTTTATACCTAAAATATTTTCCTTTACATCATCGTGAACTACTAGTTCAAACTACATTAAAAATTTTTACAATCGTTGCGATTTTATGTCGCCATTTATATATGATACATTCTAAAGGTTTTATAAATAGTTTAATATCAAAAGATAAGCGAACGATCTTAATATGAAGTGTTCAGATAACAGCAGAGTATTTTGTGACGATAACTAAGACGATTTTTTGTAAGATAACATTTTTTAGAAGCCTACGCGTTACTGATAACGAATAGACTCGTTATCAGTATCGCATAGGCTTTCAATATAGCAATCGGATTTATTGACACACAAGCTTTTGCTCGCGGCTTCCCTCGCGTAAAAGAAGGTTAGGTAAGGTAGTAATAAGTAATAATGTATATTCTGTGCTAATAATTGAAATCCAAAGTTGCTTGTCTTCTTGATAAGTCTAGAGGGAAACCAAATGCACCTCTGACTTATCGAAGTTATGTGCGTATTAAATAGTTAATTAATGAGAGAGAAACAATAAACTATTATTATTTAATAGATGTTCCCGCGGTTTCACCCACGTTTATCGTTACTGCGCCGCCCCCATGGGTCGTAGCGTAATGTTATATAGCCTATAGCCTTCCTCGATAAATAGGCTATCCAACACTAAAATAATTTTTCAATTCGAACCAGTAGTTCCTTAGATAAGCACGTTCAAGCAAACAAACAAACAAACTCTTCAGCTTTATAATATTAGTATAGATTTGGGTTGGATTCCTACACAAGTCAAACATTTGTGTGCATGGACAATATGTATGTATTTACAAGAATAAAGTATATATGTGTAGGAGCGTGCGTAAAATTAGCGGCGTAGCCGACTTTAGTAGGGTTCTCAGGTAGCGGGTTTATGGCGTAAATTACAAACTGCAAATACATACTTCTCACAACCACTTTATTTTACAGTAATTACAGAAGTAGTTACACTAAATAGCTTTAGAGTAGCAGTATTACCACTTATTACAGTTTGAGCCAAAAGAACCAGTAATCCCGTCCGGACGGTCCGATCTTCCTCGTAGCTTGCGAACGAATGTCCTTTGACGATCGATCAGCAGTACATATAAGAACCACATTTAATATGTAAAATATTTTGTCTATATTGAATATGTATACTGTTGGCGTGTCTAAACAAAATAAATAAATAAATAAATAGACTCCTACAGGGTCTCGGGGTAACCGGACCAGGCCGTGGGCCTGTCTTGGTGGTGATCGACGCCGCCTGCTAATACAGGCGGGTCACTGGGGTGGGCCCGTGTGGGCCCGTTGGTCAGTCCGGGCCGTCATAGCCGATGGGTAGCGCAGCTAGCGAGGTCTAGCCCGCAAGGGTGAGTTCTCGCGGGTGACCAACGTGCTAGCAGCGCTCGGGTCGTGTCCGATGGCTCTCTCCTGCGCTTGACGAGGTCGAGCTCCTCGAAAAGGATTTCCCGGGGAGCGCCCATCAGCCAGCATCAGGAGGGGACGTTGAAGTGGGTCCGGTGGGGATGCCATGGAGATGGCTCTCCATGCACAGCTCCCTGGAGATCGTCCTGTTCCGCACGAAGCGAGAGGCGTCGGCAATTGAGCGAAGCGCAAGCGACTGCTGCGCACGCAATCGGCGGCGGTTCGTCTCAGAGGTGAGAGAAAATAACATTTATAAATTAAAATAAAATAAAATTATCTTAAAATTATTTCTTGGTAAGTGAGTGTGTGTCTGTGTGTGTGTGTGCGTGCGTGAGAACGTGCGTGCGTGCGTGTGTGTGTGTGTGTGACTGCAAAATTCATTACACTTTTAATAGATTTTCTACAGCGTCATAGTCCATTAGTATAGCAAATCAGATATAACCATTTTAAATTCATTATTATTCAATTTACTTACTTTATAATTTTTGTTAAATTTATTATACGTATGAGGAGCTAAATAATTATAGTGCCTTTGAGCAAATGTTGATTTAACACGAGGCACAAGGCAGCGTTCAACGCGCTTTTGTGACGTAGATAGAGAACAAGTATTTTGTGATATCTCCGCAACATTTCGTACACAAATATTTGTCTCACAGAAAACACTCCTGCTTGTTCATACACGGAAAGAATGGGATGCCTATACGGTAAGTATAAAAGTACTTTAAGTACCATACGTTGCGCCCGGAGTAGCAGTACATTTAAAAAAATAAAATATCATCAGAATTTTCAAAACCGGTTGCGCAGTTTTTGAATTAAGCCCTTACAAACATACAAACAAATAAAAAACCAAATCTTTCCTCTTTATAATATTAGTATAGATAATAGACCTAATATGAATACATAAGTAAGTATATGTAGAATAAGGTAAGGTATAATTAAGTACTTACTAATTATTTATTATACTTGTTGTTTAAATAACAGATTACATTTCTTTTTCTTTCTTCCATATGGGGTGGTACCTGTGCTTTAACAACGGACTTTCGGTGTCAACGGAGACAAGCCATAGCTAAATTACACTAATTGCAGTGTTTGTGCAAATACAAAACTCTCGATTTCCACATATTCGATGGGACGGCAATCCGATACGACCCGAGAGAAACCAGTCACATAACCATCGAAACACGGGGAAAACATAGCCAAGTGCCTATAAAATTTTCTAGAGGGAGACTAGATGTAATCGCCGGGTCTTTGGGTTTACAAACATTATAATAATGTATAACCTAAGAAAACCCAGATTCGGTACATCTACTTCAGTACTTGTTGATAACACCAAATTATTGCCAAAGCGAGGATCGAACTCGCAGTCCTCAATGCGACGCAGTACCGATTAGTTAAACTATTGCACCATCCGTACAGTCTGTAAATGTTTATCGACATTATACTTATATACCTACACTTTTATCTTAATTTTATCTTAATACCTATCCTTGAATAAAAACCGTTTTTGTTATTAAGGGACAATAACTTAGTCAAGTTAAATATCAAAATCTTTAGATTAGTAAGTAAGAAAGACTTGATAGCAATATCCGATGTAAGTATTAAATATTCACTGAGTAACTTGACGTTATGCTTTAGTGCTGATAGACCTTCTCGACGCTTCAAGGCGTACACTTATCACGATTGATAATAGGTATCTAGAGTTTTAGGCACAACATATTGCCAAAACGTTGAGCGTACTCGTACATTCTAAGAAAGATCAGCACTTCACACAAGAATAGATAGATCTTGTGTGGAGTAGTTATTATTCTGATCTATACTACAGGGTGATTTTGGAATCGTGTAATTCCTTTTAACCACGCATTCTACTGGTGATATAGAATAACCCTGACCATATTTTTCTTAATTAGAATAATGGTTTCGGCAAAATTAGAGTACAGATTTTTTTCATGAAATGATTTCAAATAGTCATATTTTAACCACCTGACACAATCTTAATATTTTGCTAATTTAAAAATAATAATATAACAATAACTGATGTCGTAAATAATAGGGGGCAATAAAAAGGACCGCCCGTTATTATTTACGACATTAATTATTAATATGTTTTTTTTATTTTAATGAGTAAAAAATTAAAATTGCCTCGGTTGGTTAACATATGACTATCTGACACCATTTCACGAAAAAAACGGAACATAAATTTTTCAAAAAAAATAATTCTAATTAAATAAAAATATGGTCAGGGTTATTCTATATCACCAGTAGAATGCGTGGTTAAAAGGAATTACACGATTTCAAAATCACCCTGTATAGCTTTACCTGAAATAATAACTTGACGCAAAAAATGGCCTGTTCTTATCGGCAAAATCATCACTTTTGACAGCATCGATTCGATTAGCTTGCCAGAGTAGGTACCTATATTTTTAAGTACGTACATTATAACACAAAATTGATAAAATAGAAATTCCTTAATTGATCGGCAAGATTTTCATGATCATTACGACAGTTATGTTTTAAATCCCACGAGTATCAACTTTCTGGGCGAGATGGCGAGTTCCTGCGGTGAATATGGTTGATAGACTCATTAGATAGCATTTCAATATCAGCAGGTGTCATCACTCTTTTCAAAGGATAGATAAAGAGAAATACCGTCATGTAGCATGCAACCATATGCTATAGGTAATGTCCTCCAGACCGAATCTCGGTCACGGCGGCCAATCTTAACGGAGACATTATAGTGTACAAGTGTGTGCACAATCACAAGCGCACTCTCTGTTCCCTAACTCTCATGATCCGATGGGACGGCAATTCGACATGACCGGAGAGAGATCAGGCGCAGAACCAACGGCTTAACGTGCTTGCCGAGGCACAGGAATGTCTAACACCGCTAACTTCCTAGCTCTGGCTATGAGATTTCTTAACAGAAAAACCCAATAACTTTTTGTTGCCCGACCCGGGATTCAAACCCGAGACCTCATGCACAGCAGTCGCATTTTTTACTAATACTTTCACTATAAATAATATGCTATAGAACCTTATCATTAATCACATAGCGTTAAAATAAGTAGGTATTTTAGATTTCTATGATGCTAAAACAAGTCGGCCTCCATGGTGTAGTGGTCAGTGTAACCGATTGCCACGCCTGAGGTCAAGGGTTCGATTCCCTCAAACAGTTGTGTGCATGAACATGGATGTTTGTCTTAGTCTGGGTGTTTCTATGTATAATATGTATGTATTTACAAAGAAAAAGTATATATGTATGTTTATCCATTGTCTAGTACCCATAGTACAAGCTCTGCTTAGTTTGGGCTAGATAGTGTTGTGTGTATGTGATAGAATATTATATAATATCTAATAATATCAGCCCTGTATTAAACTGTCCCACTGCTGGGCACGGGCCTCTTCTCACTGTGAGATGGGTAAAGCCTAGTCCGCCATGCTGTCCTATTGAGAGTTGGCAGACTTTACACCATCTTCGAGAATATCATGGAAAACTCTCAGACATGTAGTTTTCCTCACAATGTTTTCCTTTAGCATTAAGGCGAGCGATAATTAACAATTTAATATGCACATAACTTAAAGTCAGAGGTACGCGTTTTGGGATCGAACTCGAGACCTCTGCGTGGCAGTCCAACGGGGAGTCTAATTTAAGAGTGACGCACTAGGGTATCACTGATCCTCTACGTAAACGTACTCACCTGTAAAAAGTAAGGGATACTTCTGGAGTCCTTTTAAAAACTTGTAGTAATTACTAAGATTAGGATTTATTTAATTTTTCTTATTATCGTAATAATAAAAAGACCAGTAGCTTGTACCAGATTATCTTATGCATGTTATCGATTTCAACGAGCTATAAGAATACCTACTAACGTCTACGTCAGTCACTCATTTTCATTCAAGTCATTTACATAATATTAATTTATTTTTATATTATAAGAGCACGTTAAGCTGTCGGTTCCGGCTGCCATGAACATCTATGGCAGTCGTTATTGGGAAGTCAGTGCCCTATAATATTCTGACACTGGTCTAGCCTTAGGGTATCGTTAGCCTTCGGGTTGCGGAGGTCAGGTGGCAGCCGCTCCGTGTATAAACTGATATCCAGTCAAATCCGGTTAGACTAGAAAAGCCAACCCCAAGTGATTTGGGAATAATAAAGGCTAGGGAGAAGAAGATATACCAGTAAATTAATTTTTTTTCTTTGGTTATTTATTAACCTCGACACGTGTGATTGTCAGCATGTCTTTCGAAGTTTCAACACAACTTAATTGGTTTAATATAATTTTCGGTAGAAGTGCGTTTCCAATTTCCACTTGACTTCCTGTTACACGTCTCTGCGTCTATATACTAGAAATAGAAGCGCTTTTGGTAGACCTCCTGTGACAGTTCATTATGCTCTGTTGTATACTTAAGAACCAACTGCCTACTTTACAGCCTCTTTCGTCGACGTCGGACCTACCATGGTCTGACGAATTTGTCATGAGTCAGGAGACTGAGCTGGGCCTAAATCACTATAAGGCGTTAAGACTTACTGGTATAGTTTCGCTTTCGTTGCCATCTCAGAGTAATAATAATAGTAGTAGTAATTCTGTAGTAAGTAGTAGTAGTAATAATTCTGTCTAAAGTACTATATAAGAAAATACTTAAAAATTGTATGGCAGCAGTACATATAATAATTATATCAGCCCTATATTAAACTGTTCCACTGCTGGGTACAGACCTCTTTTCATTGTGTGAAGGGTGACGCCATAGTCTACGCTGGCCCAGTGCGGGTAGCAAAACTTCGCATATGTTCGAGATGGGTAAGTAATAGATGATATAACAACAAAATCTCTAATATTAACAACATATAACAACGGAACCTATAATTTTATTTAAGTAATATAAGTATTAGTTAATATAATAAACGATTGATATAATTTTAAAATAACTAATTTTTATAAGCACAACTTACATTAAATATAACATCATTTGACATAACATACATTAAATATAAAACCGTTTTCTGGGTGGCTAACTAGCCTTCTAACTAGCCTTCTAACTAGCCTTCTAACCTATCCTATCCGAGTCGGGGTACTCTGAGTCGGAGTGTTAACCATAATGACGTTTTTTATATATATTAAACGTTAGACCTAATGATTTTCGATTAAATAAACAATATACATATTAAACGTTAGACCAAATTATTTTCGATTACATAAACGTTATATCAAACAACGTTACACTAATTAAGTTGTAAGTAGAATAAATAAATGTTATATGTAAAGAAATTATATCAACAGTTGGTATATCTCACGTTGATTATATCTTATGAACGATAATAAAATGAAATTAGACCAAATGAGTTTATACGTTATGACTATGAGACGCACCCGTTCGAGATCATTATGGACAACTCTCAGATATGCAGGTTTCCCCACTCTGTTTTCCTTCACCGTTAAAGCATGCGATAATTACCTAAATAATAACTCGAGACCTCTGCGTTGCAATCAAACGGTATCTCACTAGTCTATCGTTGCAATGCAGTACATAATTCGTTCTTATAATAAAATAGAGACCTTACTTGAAATTTGAAAGTTACGCAATTTAAACTCTAACTTACATACCTACTATTAAAACTCAAATTACCTAACTTCCAAATTTTGAGTTAAGTCTGTTTTATCAAGAGTGCAATATGATGAACAAAAATGTACAGATACGAGTAACTTCAGTGCCTGAACTCTCTAATCCCTAAACTTTCACTTTATGAACATTTGGCGATTAAAACATTGACTTCTTCTCCTGAGAGCACTAGAGTAACTATTTAGTAATCTGTGCTCTAGGTACTCCTCAAACAGGTTTTCCAATGCAATTTTTATTAATATTTTAGTTAATTGTCTTGTCCAAGAAAAGATTTTCACATTTTTACGGAAATAAAAATTTTTGACTTTAATCTGAAATAATCAAATTAATGTTTTATAACTTTGAATAAAGTTATCCAGTTTTCAGATAGTGATTCATTATGAGGAAAATACCTACGTAAATATACGTCATATATCATGTTGAGTCATCTGACCGATACGTTCGTTTATTTGGTGCACTTATCATAGGACTCGTTAGTTCAGCGGTCAGAACGCCCAGCTAAATAAATTGATGAGGTGGTCGGGGGTTCAAATCCCTCACGAGTCGGATACTTTTTATATTTTTGTAGCACTAAAACAAACTATTTTTAGTAGGTACCTATAGTGTTACGTGCTGGGTTCGAGGGATAAGAATGTGAAAAATATTACCGACTAAAACACGTTTTATTCTAACACACAATTAAATTTAAAATACTATTCCACTGTAACTGCTTCAAACTCCGTAGTATTATCGCTTCCGTTCGCTTTGATGAATACTTGACCGCTTACGATTGTTAACTGACTCAGCAAGCGCTGGCCTTGCCCTTTTATACGCGGTTAAAGCGTCTCCGGAGTTTTCAAGAAACGTCATACTCGGTATACGAAGATTCGAGAATGTGCCAGCGTTCTCTCTACTCTACTCGTACCGACGAATCTACGTAGTTCCGTAAGTATTCAATAGATGGCGCTGTAATAAATTGTTAGACGGACTGCCGAGTCTGCCACGCAATGCCGAGAGATAGCACTGGGTGTAACAATAGTATAGTATAATATTGTCTTATGTTTACGCGAATGTTATACATTGAAATTAAACACTTTATACGGATTTTATCGCGTTGTTTATTTTACTTTAAACACTGGTATTACATAATTTTGTAAACTCTAACACTACTATTATTGAAATTTTACTACTATTTAAGCTATATTTTTTTTTAAATTAAAACAATTTATATATATACAGGATTTCGAGGCTCGAGCTTTACAGACTACCATCATCACACCCAGGATTTATAAGAGGTATGTAGACAATACTTTCACAATATTACCAACAGATAGTGTAAATGCATTCCTAAAACATCTTAATTCCATTAATAATAACATCCAATTTACTATGAAATTAGAGGCAAATAATTCATTAGCTTTCTTAGATGTACTTGTCATCTGGAATCCTGATCATACTTTGAGCCATACTGTGTATAGGAAAAAGACCCATACAAACAGGTACTTAAACGGTGAATCTCACCACCATCCTAAACAGTTAGCTACCGTGGGAATGTCTTTGTTTCAGAGAGCCCACGGGATCTGTGACAAGAAACACCTGGACGCCGAGTTTCAACATGTCAAGCAAGTACTGCAAGACAACAAGCTCCAACAGCTGCGCCGCCGTCACAGATCCCGAGAAAAGCCAGCCACAGTCGAGCGCCAGCCTGCCATACTACCATATGTAAGGGGTGTCACTGACAAGATTGGCTACATCTTGAAGCGAGCTTCAATCAACACATACTTCAAGCCGCCAACGAAGATAAGTCAGTTTTTACCATCCGTCAAGTGCCAATTACCTTTACAAGATGCAGGGGTATATAAAATAGATTGTGACTGTGGACTCTATATTATATATTGGGCAAACCAAGAGAAGCATAGGCACCCGCTTAAAAGAACATATAGCTGATGTTAAACACCAACGCTCGTTGAAGTCTGCTGTGTGTGAACATGTGCAACAGGGGACCAACCACTACCTACGATTTGACAAACCACATATACTCGCAAATGGACACCAATTCCTACCAAGGATGCTTCGCGAGACTATTGAAATTAAAAAACATCCTATTTTCAATAGAGAGGATGGTTGGAATGTACCACCAACTTGGGATCCAGTCATTCAAATAGTCAAACCCAAGAAGAAGCAAAACACAGCTAGACTTCATGATACTTTGAGCTCATTCTGCATAAATAGGAACACCAAAGATTAAATTATGTTCGTATACTCTAAAAAAACGTGTGCCATACTTGCTGAACAGTTTACCGGCGGACATAAGGCATGAAACGGATAGACTAAGGTTTAAAAAGAAACTTAATAAGTATATGTTGTCTTTAGAAACTTAGTTTGTAAGGATTTAATATAAACCTATAGTATTATTGTATTAATATATACGTATAACCTAGGATAAAATTAGTTACTTATATAAAATGCAACTCACCCTCAGTTAAACCGCTAAACCGGTTTTGTGGGACTTTATATAATTGTAAAAGATTGTATTCCAAAGTTATAATAAATAAATAAATAAATAAACACTTCAGAACGTTGGGACAACTACCATCTTAGTCTCCCCGTGAACATGGCTGCTGTAGACCAACCGAAACGTCGGGGCAAAGGTTGTCTATTGTTTACCCGAAGATTATATACCATAACCATCATATTCCCGAATTTCATTTGCCCGAATGTTTTGTTTGCCCTAAAAGACATAAGACATACTTTTAATTGCCCGAAACTTAGATACCTACCATAAGATACGAGTGTCATACGTATTGTTTTTCATATTTTTAATTGCCATAATATTTAAACGCCATAATGATTATTAGACATAATATTTAAATCGTAACCTAACCAAACTACTTCTGGGTGCTTTATAAAAAATAACCACGAAGGGGATCGCTATCCCCTTCTAACCTAACCTATCCGAGTCGGGGTGCCCTAAAGTCCCGATTGCATCCAGTTTCTCCTGATAAGTATAACAACCGTTACACACCCAATGTCGATGGCAAATGATGTTATGGCATGTGATAATTACGGCTTACAATGATTATGACAAATGATGTTATGGTAAGTGACTTTATGGGAAACAAAGCTTTTTTTACAAATCTTCAATTACAAAATGTATAATAAATAACTTTAAAAATAAATGCTGTAAGGTAGCGCCTGCTCAAAAAATACCCATTATGTATTTAATTTCAAATTTGCTCTTTTGTTTCTACAGGCGTTTACGGCATGAAAATAGTAAATTGATAATAATTTTTTATCCTTATGAGCTATGAGTCCCAAAACCATGACATAAAGGTAGCAGTCTAGTAGCAATAATTGGTTAACAAAAACTCGATTCATTTGCGCCGTTTGTTCTCACTGTATAGGTGACCAGCTATCCTGATGTCAGAATGGTCGGTCACCTTTAAAAGTAGTATACTTTTAAATTATATGACGATTAGTAGCAACTAGAAGCAACTAGGTAGCAACTTTCTATAATTATTTCGATGTAAAATATGGGTAGTGACCCGCCATTCTGATGGTAATGGTTAAACGACTGCTCTGCATGAGATCATAAAACATTTAAAGAAAAGGTAGGTATTTTACAGATCTGTAGGTAATTTCCGTCGCGCTGGGCTCGCACAAAATTTCAAAGTGCGGAAGATCTAGGGACGCAAAATTTTAAATCACCATTTTATAAGTATGTATGTCGTTGTTTGCTGCGCGTGTGAAAACATGACATTTGTAACTTTTGAAGATTGTCAGTCCTTGCGGTAAGAATGTATAAAAGTCCTCTTGACGACTCGTGAGCCATAGTCAAAAACAATTATTTAACTATATAGCGACAAACGTTTATCGAGTAAAATTTCTTCGATACTTCATGTTAATCTGTTTTAACAGCCTTTATCTCTGATAAAGTATGGTATTAAGTATGTTCTGGGGCAACTCTACAGGTAGGGATGCTGCATATAAGGCGCAAAATAAATGTATACGCTCAATATTTGACATTACCTACTCGACCAATCATCATGAAACCTTTTATCCAGATAAAAGTACGGTTTCTAACGACGGCACGGTACCCACAGGACAGGCTCGCCTAGTGTGGTGCCAATGCATAAGGCCATACATTGTATCATTTTCTGGTAATAAATATGTTTGATTTATTTATTATTTTAACCTACATTTACACAAGGCGCGTGCGAAATCTAGTATAAAATAATTACCAAAATGAAACATAATAGACTGTCTAACCAGATAATTTATTAATTAATACACTTAACAATATCCCTTGACAAAGCAACTAAGTTGTTCACTTCTTGGCAACGGGGGCCTGTTCGTCGATGGGGTCCAGCTTGGGCTCCTCAAACTTGAAGGAGGGGAACGCAGTCATGTCCACGCCGGGGCCGCCACCGTACTGCTTCTCCAACTTCTCCAGTTCAGCCTTCATTTCCATTTTGATATCGGGGCTCGCATCTACGAGTTTGCCACTCCTGAAATATACAAAAATGTCTTTAAGCTACCGGTACTCATTTATTGTAAAATAAGGACATAACAGGCTTGTAAATATACATGTAAATATTTCTTTCTGGATTTCTAGTAGTCAGTCAAGTCTTTGAGCACCAGACGTAATTAAAAATCTATTGTGGTGTGCCGCTGCAACTTAATAGGTGACATAGAGAGCATCATTAATCCCACAGAACAAGTCTACTCTTAGGTTGCCATAAGTTATACATTTTAGATCTCATTTATATAATAGGAATTAAGCTACTTGTTTACAAATTGATTTATTTATACATACATAATCTCTAACTCATATCCTCAAAAGTGCAGGCAGAGGTGCATAATACCCATGTTTCACTAAGTTAAGGCCCGTCATAATAAAAGTCGAGCTTATTGTCTACTGGGTACACTTTCAGACTATGCTGCAGTGTGAAATTTTGTCTAAGTAGCTGACATCTTTATTTTATTCTTTATTTTGATAGATTTAGTTATAATAAGTTATATTCAAAAATACCTGGTTCGCTGTTTCACTCAATTTTAAAGATAACCATTACTTTCGTAAAGTCATTGAAATCCAAGAAATATGATTTTATCTTTATTTCTCGAAATAGATGAATATCGTTTTCGCAAATAAATTGATTTTGATTATCGATTAAAAATATACAAGGATTATGAATTTCGAGGCTCTAACTGAACGAGAAAGAGAAAAAAATGTAAATTTAAAAAAAATATTCGTAGAACATTTACTATATGTTATTAGCATTTCTTTTTAACAAATATGCTCAATATATTAATGTACCTACAAATTAAAAAAAGAACTAAAGCACTATCTAGCAAGAACTGAGAGACACATTGTTTCTAAGTTTTTGTTTATTTCTATGGAAATAGGGTTGACATTCGTCACTGAAAGATCAAAGTGAATAACTTAATGTTCTGTGATGATAAGTAAAGACAACCCTTAAAATCA
Source organism: Catocala nupta (assembly GCA_963675205.1). Classification (NCBI taxonomy): domain Eukaryota; kingdom Metazoa; phylum Arthropoda; class Insecta; order Lepidoptera; family Erebidae; genus Catocala; species Catocala nupta. The sequence goes on from OY776087.1 coordinate 1,419,643, forward strand.
AATTGTTTTTGTGGAGTCTGTTTTGCTGGGGAGGGTTCATGGGCCATTAATACGAAACCTTAATAGAATCAGACAGTGTAATTATAACTAACATTATAAATGCGAGTATGAATTTGTTTATTTGTTACGCATTTACGCCTATACTACTCATCCAATCATCATGACATCTAGCATACTCATTGTCAGGAGTACAAAGAAAAATTTAGGGTACCTTCTTAACGCGAGCAAAGTCGCGAGCAAAGTCACGGGCAAAAGCTAGTAGTAGTATTATGCAAAATCTTCGTTGCTTGACTCTATTAACTTTTCATTTTTCATTTTCATGTCATTAAGTGCTATGGATCATTGCCGGCTCCTTAACACCTCACCCCTGCTTCTCCAGAAGGTATGTATAAGAATTGGGTTTTGGCATTTGCCTGATGAGGGTGGACCCCTTCCCAATTCCACATAACATCCTTCACCGAAGATGTAAGTAGTTAGTTACTTCCTACACAACATAATTAGAGATCATGAAAACTATATAATAATAATAATATATCTTTATTGACTAAAATCAAATCAAGCAATACATAAATCCACATATATCAACACTAAGTAGTTAAATCTAGGCCTAACTGCAACAACCCCCCACTCCCATGCTAGTTGTAAACTGTGTTACAGGAATGTTAAGGATAATCCTAAACAGCAGAATTTACAATGGACAAAAAAAATATACCAGTGCTATATTATAGTGGATTTTGAATTTACTGAATTCCCAAACCAGGCGTGCCTATTTCTATTGTGCCCAGATTCGAAAACTTAAGTAAGTTTTCACTAATCATCATGTATAAAGTCTGCCTGAAGTTGAAAACCTTTCTTGAAAACAGTAATGTTTTTGAGTGCAATATTTTTTTCGAGTAAGTATGTTAGTGATAACCTTAACCTAAAACTTTAGAACTATATATTTCTGTATTCCCATGTTAGTTGTGCCTGATTTTTTTTATGGTAGTAGTTGTTACCGTATTTAACAAATACGTCTTGGAAGAAAATGCTAATCTGTGGAGATTATCGCAAAAAAAGCTTTTCAAGATAATAGCAAATATTTTATTGTCCTCAACAAGTGCTTGATTATTTGAATTTCTGTGGATATATCAATGTGTTTAGCAGGTTTCGATCATACCATTTTTTTTTTAACAAAGTAACATTTACTGGGAAGCATAAAATACGTTTCTATGGTTTCTATGAAGATTTCTTGATTTTCTATATAATATTGTCTTCTGTTTATGCAAATGTTATTCATTGAAATTAAACTACTATATATGGATTAAAAATATCATAGATAACATCAGGATAGTTGAAGCTTTAGTAGGATTATATCTATCCAATACACACATAAACAGAGGATGTCCGCAACTATGATCAAATAACACACTGTGTGCTGCTACTAACAATTTTTTACACATAAGCCTAATGACCAGACCAGGAACTAAAACCGAGGGTTAACTTAGAATTGAAATTGAAATTTTGTTTTAAATGAGCATGCCTGACTAAGGAACTTAAATAATTATTTAAGGTCCTAAATCAGTGCTGCTTAAGTTAGGCAAATATCTATTTGGTAAAGAAAAGATACAGTTTTGAGGAGATTGGGGGTTGTATTTTTACTCATTTTTATTTTAAGACTCATCTATATTTTAACACATCTCATATAGGTTTACATCCTTGACTAAAGATGCTATTGAAAATAAAAGTGTCTAACTCCGAAGAAAATACATTTCATTTTAGGTATGTGCTTTCTAAACACATTGTATTAGTGTGGCAGAGCTTTTCTAACATGACATTGAACATTGCACTTACTTTCATACTTAATGAGGTATTTAGAACCAAAAACATAAAATTTAGGCAGTTTCAAATTGCCCATGTTATAGTAGAGATTGCGTATTAGAAAGGTAGCTTTGAATTCAGGAGTCATTTGCATAAGTATCAGCATTGAGATTTGCACTAGTCTTCATCTACTTACAAACAGGTACCTAGTTCTTCAAGGTCTAAGTAAATAAAGTTACTAATTGACCTGGCCGTTATTGAATCCCCGTTTATTCATAGGGTTTGGAGACCATTACTGACACATTAGGTTAAAGAATTATTGATTACTTGCTTGCTAATCAATCAGTCAAGTACATTACTTACGCGCTCTTCTGTTTGTACTCTCTGATTTTGTCGAGGAAAAGTTGCTGGATGGGGTCTGTTGCCTTCTGTGCCGCCGCCAAGTTCCTGGTAATGACCACGGAGGTCTGCGCCGCCCTCAAACCACCCAAAAGTCTGGAAGTCAGCATCTGTAACCGACATAACCTCTTATACCAGTTACATAACTACGATGATAAAATTTTGTAAACAATATTTACCTTATCGAAAAATATGAATGAAAGGTATAGAATATTGAGATATTTCCAAGAATTAATCAATAAATAGGAAAAAGAATTACCTTTCTGATATTTCCCTTGTCTAGGACTTTTTGACAACTATGACAGTAATTTTTTTTAAAGTGTATTGATGTCCCTGTAGAAAATCAATGCCACAGAAATTTAACGATATTTTTTTTATACCCTGTACTTGATGTCAAAATTTGATATAATATATTGCATGATTATTTTCAATTCAATTTTTTTTATTTAATTATCAAAATATATGTTTTGTAATATTTATCGTTTACCTTATCAGAATACAAAGAATATGATGTATCTGAAACTTTTGAATCTGTAATTTTTTGACATGTCTGTGGTTTCTGTCAAACCTGAATTTGAAGTTGAACGTCAGATGGTTATAATTATTTGTGTTGTCAATCTGATGCTTCTTCGCCGCATAGTTTCCAAATATTCTGCAATTTTTGACAGAAATATATCTATGGCAATGTTCTACAAAGAATAATTGATACAGGAAATAATAACAATTTGAATTATGGAGCGTGGTAAAATCCCGTCCTCCGGGCGGGGTGCCAAGAGCAAGGCACCGCAACATCCTCAGGATATCTTTGCTCTGGGCAGCAAGTCTACTGTAGTGGTGTCGAGAGACAGTGAGAAGAGGAATATTCATAAACCTTCTACAAGTGGTAAGTGAACTTTCAATCCTGTGAAGTCCACATACTTGTGCCTCTGCCAACAACAGTTCTTATTTAATTGTATATTTGTTGTAATATTCGGATTCATTAAGTCTAACTGCACTTCTTTACTTCTTTATGATGTTGTATTATAATGCCTATTTTCTAGGAGTAGAACGTAAAAGAGACACTGCGGGGTTTGGTAGTCAGCCCCCAAGTAAGAGAGCCAGGATTGGCTCCCCTGCTGAGGCAGTAGGAGGAACATCTCTTGAGGTAGACCCTGTTGACCTTGTGCCTAATGTCCTGCAGGCCTTGGATACACATAACTCTGATAAATTGGTAAGAATTATTAGAATTTTTAAGTTAAGTAAATATTTTAAATGGTTTTCCTGTAGCTTAGTTTGTTTGAAGATGCTTGCAATTTTATGATTATTTTCTTCAGAATATATCACTGTGTTATTAAAGTTTAAAGCCATCAATATTTGTAATCTGATAAGTCACAGCACCATCTCTTCTCGGTATAACTTTTATTATATTGACCCAGTATAATGACTAAAGATACTCATCATCATATCATGCATGCATATGGGCAACAGCTAATATTATGTTTTAGGGATATGTATAGACACTTAGTCTAATTGGGGTGCTTGCACTTACCAGATTTGATTTCAAAATTGGGTACAATATTATATGGTGAATGGAATTATCCAATAGGAAAACCATTGTGATGACAAAGTGTACTTGGTAAAATTTGAAAATTCTACACCACTGTCTTTATGTCAGTGTGTGTTTTAGATCAATGATTTTAAACTAGTCTACTAATAATCTCTTTATCTTTATTCAACAGCTTGGCCTTCTCACAGGCTCCATACGTCTCCTCAAGTCACAGCGGTCCAAACCTGACCCAATACTATGCATGGGACTACTCTATCTGACAAAGATACGTCCCAACATGTTTGCTCATGAAACTGTTACACAAAGCCTCTGCACTTTGTTGAAGAGGGAACAGGGTGCTGCATTTAAGAATAAAGGCAACCCGCTTGTGTTTGTCCTGGCATGTAACATGTTGTATGCTGGACATAGAGAGAGCAATAACTGGCCAGATATATTTATCAAGGTAAGTATTCTTTATTTCTCATAAATGTAAAGTGCAGCTCTGTTGTTTGTTTGCACAGATGGTTATGTGGTAAAATTCTTAACTATTTCTAAATAAAATAAAGAATTAATGAAATACATTCCCAACTTACTTGTAAGAATAAAAACAATGAATAGTTGTGTGAATTGTAAATATGGTACTAGCAGGATAAGGGTATTTATTATCTCATCATAATATCTAATCACTGCCTGCCTAATTAGATTGTAATCAATTTAAAGATTTTTATTTCTCTTTAACCCATTTTTTTACTTACCTGAGAACTGTAACTCACAATAATAATCACAGCCCAATGTGGGATGTACAACCTAATGGGGTAGTATAAAAATTATAAACAAATATAATTTGTCATAATTTATATTTGCTGTACACATATAAAACTATACTATACAGGGTGATATTGAAATCGTGTAATTCCTTTTAACCACGCATTCTACTGGTGATATAGAATAACCCTAACCATATTTTTTCTTAATTAGAATAATGGTTTCGGCAGATTTAGAGTACAGATTTTTTTCATGAAATGATTTCAAATAGTCATATTTTAACCAAGTTTTTTTTTTTTTTTTTTTTTCGTGGGGGAATGCTATGACGCCCGCGGGGTCGGGCGGAGGGATTATGTCGGACTCGCCGGGGTAAAAGAAAGATGGAATAATAGTAAAGTACCTCCCGGAATACCGACTAAACCTACCACGGTGTTCCTTGACAAAACCACTATCGACGGGGCCGCGCGAATCACTTTCGCATGCGGTCGCGACCCCGCCGAGGTTACGGCCCGCCGTGTGAAACGGCAGGCCACTACCCGAAGAGGCCTACCCAAAGGACTCACGCTCAAAAATTCCCTACTGTCTCCCCCCTAGGGGGGAGACGGACTCGACACAGAGGCGCGCGTGGGAACACGCACGCCGCCTCTCGGACCTGGTGCTGAACGGATGGCGGGCAGGCCCACAAAGCCCGCCACCCCCAGGTCAAACCTCAGGGTGGCTGGAGGTCATCGCGCGCCCTCCGGCGCCCGGCTCTGCGGTTGGGGAGAGGGTTCAAACGCTCCCTCTCCCGCTCCGCCGCCTCCTTGATGGAGATTACTTCCTCGCAAAAGGAGGCGACGGCGTTCCACGACCTCTCACTCCGGATCATAGACTGAACTACGGCCGGGAGCGAGAGGGCAATCGATCCGACTGCCGCGATCAGCTCACGACGCTGCGATGCCCAGGCGGGGCAAACCGCCAAAGTGTGCAGCGCCGTGTCCTCTACAACGTCGCGGCAGTCGCCGCAGTGGTGACAACCGGGCGTCTCTTGCCGGCGTATACGACACAGGAACTGGCCAAAACAACCGTGGCCAGTCAGTACCTGTGTCAGCCGGAAGGTGAGGGCGCCATGCTGCCTCTCCAGCCACTCCTCAAACACGGGACTTTCCGCCACGATCGTGGCGTGCCCGATATATATATATATATACAGGGTGTCCAAGAACCTGGCGTCCAACTGGATTCCCACGATGCCCCAAGTTCTAACAGTACTCAGAAAAATATTTTAAAAAATCCACCCCATGTACTTACAGAATTATACTGATTTCAAAAAAAAAGGGGAAATGAGCACCCTGTGACATACTTTTGAATGCTGTGACTGCTAATGCTGATAATTTCGATATTTCTTGGAGGTTTTGTAATCTAGGGTATTGCTGTGTCTAAATAGAATGTAAAAATAAAGTACTTATTGTACCATTTTAAAATAAAATATTATTTTAACTAAAGGTGATATGGAAAACTATTGAATTTCGCAACTTTGACCGACTGTAGTGTAAAAAAAATGTACCAAAATAGTATGGCAAGTGACGTCAAATTTTGACGCGTTTATTCCTCTTTTTAAAAAGGTATAATACTTACACATTAATTTGAAAAAAAAAAATTTTGATAATATTTTTACTCAACAACCCAATTTTTACGATGTCTTACAGAATTCTTAGAAAGAAAAATTTACGACGAATTGAATCTAACCTCTAAAGAATTACTGTTGTATGCTCATAAAAATAACAACAGGCCTCTCAAAAAACAGGTTAGACCGTAAGGGACGGTATGTGCATGCATCTCACCATAGTGATTCGTTATTACAACAGGAGGGAGCAAGACAGAAACTATCTTTGCGATTTGCTGGTTCTTCTTTATGGTACCCCATTATTCAGGTAAGAGTGAGGGAGAAAAAGGTTAGAGGTGCGAGTGAGATAGATAGTGACGCTATCTGGGATCGTGCTATTTAGGATAACAGTACGGTCAGTACGCGTCACTGCCTCCTGCCGTTACTACGCACCTCTCTCTTATTGTTACCATTGATCACGTACTACGATTTAAAGCTTTGTTTATTGGACTCGATTACTCTTTGTGCTCTGGACTTTGAAACGAACTCTTTACGACGACCTTTGCCTGTGTTTGGACAGTTTGTGTTTTGTGTGTGCTACCATGGCGACCTACACTCCGCAAGAATACGCAAATATGCACTACATTTATGGAGAATGTAGAGGTAATGGACGAGCTGCAGCGAGACTTTACAGAGAAAGGTATCCGAGGGCTACGCGATATCCCGACCATCGAGTTTTCATTAATGTGCACAGATCACTATGTGACGGGCGGTTCCCCAATCAAGTAGCTGGTGAAGGACGACCCGTAAATGACTTCATACGCGATGAAGTTTTAGAGGCGGTGTCGGCAAATCCAAGCATCTCTGTGCGAGGAATAGAAGCTGATACGGGGATACCGAAGAGCACAGCACACAGTATTCTCCAAAAAGAAGAATATCATCCGTACCACGTACAGCGAGTGCAAAGTCTTTTACCTCGAGACTATCCGAGCCGAGTCGCGTTTTGTGAAACAATCCTGCAAAAACATCGAGAAGACGAAAACTTTATCGACAAAATTTTGTGGTCAGATGAATCTACATTTAAGAAGGATGGCTACATGAACCTACACAACTTGCACGAGTGGCATGTGGAAAATCCGCACTTGATGCGAGAAGATAGATCCCAGTACCGGTTCAAAGTGAACATGTGGACCGGTATTCTCTGTGGGAATATTATTGGTCCATTTGAGATGCCCGAGAATTTGACTGGCGAATCATATTTAAATTTTCTTCAAAATGATTTGCCAAACTTACTAGAAGAGACCCCACCAGATATGTGGTTCCAACACGACGGCTGTCCAGCACATTTTCGCGTATCCGTTAGAGAGTTTTTGGACGAGCAATACCCGAACAGGTGGATTGGGCGATCAGGAACAATCCCGTGGCCAGCCCGCTCACCTGACTTAAATCCGCTGGATTTTTTTTTCTGGGGAACTATGAAGGAGCTCGTTTATGCGAAGCCCATTAATGACATCGCTGACCTTCGTGAGAAGATAACACAAGCAGTGCAGGTGATACGTCAAAAAAGATACTCGCGAAACATAAAGCGGTCCTTTTTAAGGAGAGTGAGAGCTTGTATTGCCGCGGGTGGTCAACATTTTGAACATTTATTGTAATAAAATATCTTTAAACTAACATTCTTTGCTTTTATTCTACTGGGAACCCATCTACCTGTGTGTATTTCCTTCTTGCTCACTCTTGGAACCGAAGTAAATAATAGTAGTAACATAACAGTTTCTAAGATAAGAAAGGGTCCGACAGTTACCGTTAGTAGGTAGGCACTTCGTAAAAATTGGGTTGTTGAGTAAAAATATTATCAAAATTTTTTTTTTCAAATTAATGTGTAAGTATTATACCTTTTTAAAAAGAGGAATAAACGCGTCAAAATTTGACGTCACTTGCCATACTATTTTGGTACATTTTTTTTACACTACAGTCGGTCAAAGTTGCGAAATTCAATAGTTTTCCATATCACCTTTAGTTAAAATAATATTTTATTTTAAAATGGTACAATAAGTACTTTATTTTTACATTCTATTTAGACACAGCAATACCCTAGATTACAAAACCTCCAAGAAATATCGAAATTATCAGCATTAGCAGTCACAGCATTCAAAAGTATGTCACAGGGTGCTCATTTCCCCTTTTTTTTTGAAATCAGTATAATTCTGTAAGTACATGGGGTGGATTTTTTAAAATATTTTTCTGAGTACTGTTAGAACTTGGGGCATCGTGGGAATCCAGTTGGACGCCAGGTTCTTGGACACCCTGTATATATATATATATATATATATATATATATATATATATATATATATATATATATATATATATATATATATATATATATATATACAGGATGATTTTGAAATCGTGTAATTCCTTTTAACCACGCATTCTACTGGTGATATAGAATAACCCTGACCGTATTTTTTCTTAATTAGAATAATGGTTTCGGCAAAATTAGAGTACAGATTTTTTTCATGAAATGATTTCAAATAGTCATATTTTAACCACCTGACACAATCTTAATATTTTACTAATTTAAAAATAATAACAACAATAACTGATGTCGTAAATAATAAGGGGCAATAAAAAGGACCGCCCGTTATTATTTACGACATTAATTATTAATATGTTTTTTTATTTTAATTAGTAAAAAATTAAAATTGCCTCGGTTGGTTAACATATGACTATCTGACACCATTTCACGAAAAAAAACGGAACAATAATTTTTCAAAAATATAATTCTATTTAAATAAAAATATGGTCAGGGTTATTCTATATCACCAGTAGAATGCGTGGTTAAAAGGAATTACACGATTTCAAAATCACCCTGTATACTATATCATCTGTTTTTCCTTCTGATCTAATTTATTTATATGCACAGGTATACATAGAAGATGCCTTGAATGAGCGGTGCTGGGTAGAATGCTCTTGGTGCAAATGCTTTGTTGAGAATGTGGTGACAGCATTCAGTACTAAACAGCCACCACCACACCTGATACCAACAGATAACACACTGGGTAATTTTTTTTTACTTATTTGTTTATGAAAACCTTATTGATGATTTATGATTTTACAGTATTAGTTTATGTTTGAAATCGGTTTATATTGATAATTCAGAGATTCAAATGCTGGTTGGGCAAAGCGTTATTGGGCTTTTTTAAGGAATTTCATAGTACAGAGTCTAGAAATATGTCCATAATACAATATTGTTTACTTAATCCAGTAACCAAACATGATTTTTTATTTCTGATATGTTTTTTTCGTTGTTACAGGTACAATGTCGCCATCAGGGTCTGGTTCGCCACTGATGGGCAGCACGGAGGAGGACACTGCTGATAATACAGACCTTGAATATTCTGTTTTTCCTAGGTAAGTGTTGACTGTACACTGAGATCCAAAGTTAATTTATGGATGGGATCAGAAAAGCTTTTTGAGACATTGTTCCACCTGGTCCAACTATACATGTAACAAAAGTATTCTCTTGTCATTATAATCAGTATTATTTTTACGTCAAACGCCGTGCAATTACATTCACAAATTATGTAAGCAGGGGTTACAGAAAAGGATATATACCCATAATGTAGAAAAAAGTATTGTGGCTGAGTGAGCGAAGCCGCGGACATAATGTATCTAATAAACAAATGCCACATATTGAAATATGAATTCTGTACAGGTATTCGAGCAGTTACGAAGCGGTGGAGGCTCTGGTGCTGGAAGCTATTAAGGAACAAATCCAGCGGCGTTCGGCAGCGCCTGACGCCATCGGCAAAGGTTTCCTGAAGCTGCTATCCGCCACGTGTGGGTTCCCTGAGGTAAGTCTGCAAGTATTATGTCTGTTGGTTGTCATAATTGTTGCTAAATTATAAAAGTTATAATTGACGAAGTCAGTTTAAAAATGTAAATAATGAGCATATTCTAGCAGAAGCAAGACAATCTGACACATCTCTAAAATTTTCATGTTTTCATCTTAATCATAAAAAAATTGAAGTAGACATCTGCATCCGCAAACCAATGGACAAATTAAAATGTTGACAAGATGCTGATTCAGCATCTCTACCTTACAAGCAAATGTAAGAGATTGTGAGTTTTTTTGACTGCTAACTAAAACAGGTGTACCAAATATTCATATTTATAGTGTTATATCCAATTATTTCCGTTATATAATTTAATCTTAGCACTGGGGATAGAGAAACCAGGTAGAGGGTTGCAGGGTAATATGAGTTCCGGCTGATCGTCGCCTGCACAGACATACTACAGACGGGAAGCGATGCGATATTGAGACTGTCTTCTGCTTCAGATCCGCATGATCTCAGCGTCGCGCCTGGAGGCGTGGCTGCACTCGGGCAAGCTGTGGCGCTGCGCGCAGGAGCTGCTGGCGTGCGTGTGCTGCAACTGCGACGCGTGCGGGCCCACCGCCGCGCGCGACCACGAGGTGCTGGCACAGCTCGCGCGCATGCGCCTCAAGACCAAGCCGCTGCAGGCCGCCTACCAGGCCTGCCTCAGGTACCGAACACCTTACCTTCGACTGCGACGCGTGCGGGCCCACCGCCGCGCGCGACCACGAGGTGCTGGCACAGCTCGCGCGCATGCGCCTCAAGACCAAGCCGCTGCAGGCCGCCTACCAGGCCTGCCTCAGGTACCGAACACCTTACCTTCGACTGCGACGCGTGCGGGCCCACCGCCGCGCGCGACCACGAGGTGCTGGCACAGCTCGCGCGCATGCGCCTCAAGACCAAGCCGCTGCAGGCCGCCTACCAGGCCTGCCTCAGGTACCGAACACCTTACCTTCGACTGCGACGCGTGCGGGCCCACCGCCGCGCGCGACCACGAGGTGCTGGCACAGCTCGCGCGCATGCGCCTCAAGACCAAGCCGCTGCAGGCCGCCTACCAGGCCTGCCTCAGGTACCGAACACCTTACCTTCGACTGCGACGCGTGCGGGCCCACCGCCGCGCGCGACCACGAGGTGCTGGCACAGCTCGCGCGCATGCGCCTCAAGACCAAGCCGCTGCAGGCCGCCTACCAGGCCTGCCTCAGGTACCGAACACCTTACCTTCGACTGCGACGCGTGCGGGCCCACCGCCGCGCGCGACCACGAGGTGCTGGCACAGCTCGCGCGCATGCGCCTCAAGACCAAGCCGCTGCAGGCCGCCTACCAGGCCTGCCTCAGGTACCGAACACCTTACCTTCGACTGCGACGCGTGCGGGCCCACCGCCGCGCGCGACCACGAGGTGCTGGCACAGCTCGCGCGCATGCGCCTCAAGACCAAGCCGCTGCAGGCCGCCTACCAGGCCTGCCTCAGGTACCGAACACCTTACCTTCGACTGCGACGCGTGCGGGCCCACCGCCGCGCGCGACCACGAGGTGCTGGCACAGCTCGCGCGCATGCGCCTCAAGACCAAGCCGCTGCAGGCCGCCTACCAGGCCTGCCTCAGGTACCGAACACCTTACCTTCGACTGCGACGCGTGCGGGCCCACCGCCGCGCGCGACCACGAGGTGCTGGCACAGCTCGCGCGCATGCGCCTCAAGACCAAGCCGCTGCAGGCCGCCTACCAGGCCTGCCTCAGGTACCGAACACCTTACCTTCGACTGCGACGCGTGCGGGCCCACCGCCGCGCGCGACCACGAGGTGCTGGCACAGCTCGCGCGCATGCGCCTCAAGACCAAGCCGCTGCAGGCCGCCTACCAGGCCTGCCTCAGGTACCGAACACCTTACCTTCGACTGCGACGCGTGCGGGCCCACCGCCGCGCGCGACCACGAGGTGCTGGCACAGCTCGCGCGCATGCGCCTCAAGACCAAGCCGCTGCAGGCCGCCTACCAGGCCTGCCTCAGGTACCGAACACCTTACCTTCGACTGCGACGCGTGCGGGCCCACCGCCGCGCGCGACCACGAGGTGCTGGCACAGCTCGCGCGCATGCGCCTCAAGACCAAGCCGCTGCAGGCCGCCTACCAGGCCTGCCTCAGGTACCGAACACCTTACCTTCGACTGCGACGCGTGCGGGCCCACCGCCGCGCGCGACCACGAGGTGCTGGCACAGCTCGCGCGCATGCGCCTCAAGACCAAGCCGCTGCAGGCCGCCTACCAGGCCTGCCTCAGGTACCGAACACCTTACCTTCGACTGCGACGCGTGCGGGCCCACCGCCGCGCGCGACCACGAGGTGCTGGCACAGCTCGCGCGCATGCGCCTCAAGACCAAGCCGCTGCAGGCCGCCTACCAGGCCTGCCTCAGGTACCGAACACCTTACCTTCGACTGCGACGCGTGCGGGCCCACCGCCGCGCGCGACCACGAGGTGCTGGCACAGCTCGCGCGCATGCGCCTCAAGACCAAGCCGCTGCAGGCCGCCTACCAGGCCTGCCTCAGGTACCGAACACCTTACCTTCGACTGCGACGCGTGCGGGCCCACCGCCGCGCGCGACCACGAGGTGCTGGCACAGCTCGCGCGCATGCGCCTCAAGACCAAGCCGCTGCAGGCCGCCTACCAGGCCTGCCTCAGGTACCGAACACCTTACCTTCGACTGCGACGCGTGCGGGCCCACCGCCGCGCGCGACCACGAGGTGCTGGCACAGCTCGCGCGCATGCGCCTCAAGACCAAGCCGCTGCAGGCCGCCTACCAGGCCTGCCTCAGGTACCGAACACCTTACCTTCGACTGCGACGCGTGCGGGCCCACCGCCGCGCGCGACCACGAGGTGCTGGCACAGCTCGCGCGCATGCGCCTCAAGACCAAGCCGCTGCAGGCCGCCTACCAGGCCTGCCTCAGGTACCGAACACCTTACCTTCGACTGCGACGCGTGCGGGCCCACCGCCGCGCGCGACCACGAGGTGCTGGCACAGCTCGCGCGCATGCGCCTCAAGACCAAGCCGCTGCAGGCCGCCTACCAGGCCTGCCTCAGGTACCGAACACCTTACCTTCGACTGCGACGCGTGCGGGCCCACCGCCGCGCGCGACCACGAGGTGCTGGCACAGCTCGCGCGCATGCGCCTCAAGACCAAGCCGCTGCAGGCCGCCTACCAGGCCTGCCTCAGGTACCGAACACCTTACCTTCGACTGCGACGCGTGCGGGCCCACCGCCGCGCGCGACCACGAGGTGCTGGCACAGCTCGCGCGCATGCGCCTCAAGACCAAGCCGCTGCAGGCCGCCTACCAGGCCTGCCTCAGGTACCGAACACCTTACCTTCGACTGCGACGCGTGCGGGCCCACCGCCGCGCGCGACCACGAGGTGCTGGCACAGCTCGCGCGCATGCGCCTCAAGACCAAGCCGCTGCAGGCCGCCTACCAGGCCTGCCTCAGGTACCGAACACCTTACCTTCGACTGCGACGCGTGCGGGCCCACCGCCGCGCGCGACCACGAGGTGCTGGCACAGCTCGCGCGCATGCGCCTCAAGACCAAGCCGCTGCAGGCCGCCTACCAGGCCTGCCTCAGGTACCGAACACCTTACCTTCGACTGCGACGCGTGCGGGCCCACCGCCGCGCGCGACCACGAGGTGCTGGCACAGCTCGCGCGCATGCGCCTCAAGACCAAGCCGCTGCAGGCCGCCTACCAGGCCTGCCTCAGGTACCGAACACCTTACCTTCGACTGCGACGCGTGCGGGCCCACCGCCGCGCGCGACCACGAGGTGCTGGCACAGCTCGCGCGCATGCGCCTCAAGACCAAGCCGCTGCAGGCCGCCTACCAGGCCTGCCTCAGGTACCGAACACCTTACCTTCGACTGCGACGCGTGCGGGCCCACCGCCGCGCGCGACCACGAGGTGCTGGCACAGCTCGCGCGCATGCGCCTCAAGACCAAGCCGCTGCAGGCCGCCTACCAGGCCTGCCTCAGGTACCGAACACCTTACCTTAAACTGCAAGAAGTTCTTTTATACTGTAGTGAACATCACATATACGAAGAAGTTACAATTATCGACAAGAGATGGAGCTGTACACAATTACACACTGCTCCATACAAATTTTATTAGATCCTGAATCGCACAAGTCAAGTTTGTAATATATATGATTATATACAAAACATCCCGATATCTAAACGGTAGCTTGGCTATCTTATTACGATGGCTCTTTTTCTGTGTTGAAAAAGCATAGCTCCTTTTTCTGCCATAATAACCTTAAGATACCAGGGGATTGTAGGGTTTCATACGCGCATTGTCGATGCTGTACTACTATTTTAGACTAAAAGCTATGGATGTTTTACTGCCGGAATATAACACAATGTAATATGGCTCATGTTTTTTATTCAGTAGAAAAGAGGGTCTTGAGTGTGATTTTAGTTTTGAATAAGAACTAGCTGCCTTGTTGTCCTTATGCGCCCTCTTTCCTTTGAAATGATCTAGGAGAAGTTAATATTGTTGTGTGTTGTGTAGGGAGATGGTATCGGACAGCCCGGCGCTGTTACGCAGCGTGGTGACGCACACGATCTACAACGAGCTGTCGAACGTGCGCTCGCCCAACAACATGGCGGTGCTCGCCGCGCTCATCCAGGCGCAGCCGCAGCTCGTGCCCGCTGCCATGGCCGACACATACCAGGTATAGCTATACAGGAATAAGAGATGGCGCGTTCAGAATTTACCTAAAAGGTTACGTGGAGTTTTATGTGTTTATCCGCTGCACATCGTGATGAGTCTAATATGATATTGTAGTGTTAGAAGTTAAATGTTGTAAGGGATAAATTACTATGCTTGTAATCACGTAATCATTTTGTGCCAAATATTTTTTTATAATTGAAGGAATTCAATATACATGTGAAAGAGACATGTATAATTAAAACGCACAGGTATACATGAGAACTTATAATTTGGGTACACGAGGACAATATAACGAGATGGGTGTAAAAACCCAGGATTCAACCTCTTCGTCTTAAATGTAAAAGTAATGAAAAAAAAATGACCCCTATATCTCGGGGGCCTTTTGGCCAACAGGGCCTATATTCAAACTCGACCGAGGTATGACCTCAAGGTGTCTGCATACCAAGTTATAAGTCAATCGGTCCAGTGGTTCCGGAATTATGCCGGTCACTAACAGACAGACACACAGACCCACATAGTGTTTTCATTAACCTCTTCGAAAAAGACTCAGAGGTTAACAAACATCGCTTTACGAATATCAAGAAGACAATAATTAGTGATCACAAGCGCGACGCGTATCGAACCGTTATTACCGCGAACGAGCAGCCAATCACAACGAGTCATTGTGCTGCAGCGCGCGGCTACACGTGCTCATATTGGTCGTTACTACGACACGTCCAAAGTGATTGGTACGAAACGTCACTAGCACGCCAAACAGATGCCCACGTGTTGCAATCATTAGCGAAACGTTGAGAAGACTATGGCGGGACGTTAAAACCGGAAGCTCTCCTTACACATGTATTATATTGTGATGGTGTTACTGTGAGACATAATAGTAATGATGTGTTTTATTCAATGTCTGCAACGAATTCCTAACGAGTGAAGTTTTATTACTCATATTTATCCATTTCAAAACTTAAGTGCTTTGCACTTGTCGGTGAAGCAATCTCCATCTTTCTCTTTCCCATGCCATCTCTTTCAGTTCCTTATAAGTTTCAACTTGTACAACTTCTTTCAGTTGATCAGTGTACCTTCTTCTTGGTCTTCCCCTTTTCCTTCTTGCTTCTATCTTCCCCTCCATTATATTTGTGTTAAAATTATCATGTTGAATTAGGCGTCCTATCATTTCACCCCTTCTGTTCTCTAAGTGTTTCAAAATTTCACGTTTTTCATTTACTTTTCTCAATATTTCTGTGTTAGTAACTTTTTCTGTCCAGGGCACTTTCTCCATTCGACGCCAGCACCACATCTCAAAAGCTTCCAACCTTTTCCGGTCTGTGTCTTAAGGTCCACGTTTCGCAAGCGTATAGGGCAATGCTCCAGATATAAGACTTAAATAGTTTTTTTCCCCGGATATCTTTACAAATTTTTGAAGTGTATAGATGTTTCTATTTGTGGAAGGTCTGTTTTGCAATCGCTATTCAAATTTTTATGTCGGCTGATGGTCTTGTATCTTCTGTTATTACACTACCTAGATATTTAAATTGTTTTACTTTTTCTATTGGGTTATGGTAAATGTTGATGGAGTATATTATTTTATGCGGAAATTTAGATGCCACAAGGTCTTTAGTTTTATTAATGTTTATTTTCATATGAAAATTAGAAAAACTGTATTCATTTTGTTAAGCAGCTTTTCGAGGTCGTCTCTACTATTTGCAAGTGCTGCAATATCATCCGCAAATCTTACAAAAACGACACGTTTGCCATTTATGCTGATGCCCTCGTGGGTGTCTTCCAATATATTTCGTACGGCTGCTTAAATAAAAATATTAAATATAAGTGGAGACAAAGAGCATCCTTGTCTTACACCTTGTCTTATTTTTGCAAATTCTTTGTGATCATTTATTTCTATAACTGTTTCTTGATTTCTGTATAATTCATAGGTATATTAATCTCCTATCATTAAAATCAATACCAGCCTGTTTCAATAGCTCCATCATTATTTTCCACTTTACTCTATCGAATGCCTTCTCTAGGTCTATAAAGGCTACATAGGTATCAATATCCAGATCAACTCTTCTTTCTATGATCGTCCGTAAAGCAAAAATCCCTTCTCTTGTTCCTTTATTCCTTCTAAAACCGAATTGATCATTACCTAACTAAAATTCTGTTTTTTGTCTGATTCTATTTTGTATAATCTTTAGGATACTTTTTGACGCCTGAGATACAAGACTTAATGTTCTATGTTCTTCACATTTTGTGGTATTTTGTTTCTTAGGTTGAGTTATGGTTTTAATGATTTTAAAGTCGGAAGGTAGTTCACCTCTGTCATATATAATTTTGGTCATATTATTCGTATTTATGAGGAGAAATATTTGAACGT
The DNA here is from genome assembly GCA_963675205.1 of Catocala nupta. Classification (NCBI taxonomy): domain Eukaryota; kingdom Metazoa; phylum Arthropoda; class Insecta; order Lepidoptera; family Erebidae; genus Catocala; species Catocala nupta. The sequence goes on from OY776087.1 coordinate 1,436,646, forward strand.
GACTTGGCTAGCTTCAGTACCTATAGTCATCCAATGTACTATTGTATAACACATGTAATATCGTCTGCAGGAGCTGGTGCTGCGACCAGAAGACTACCTGCGGCCGCTGCGCGCGCTGACGCGCGAGGTGGTGCGCGCCGCGCGCGCCGACGCGCAGGCGCTGCTGCCGCTGGCGCGTGCGCTGGCGCAGCCGCCGCCGCACGAGCCTGCGCAAGAAGTTAGTATATACTGCTCATGTACTGTTTGTAACATTGTGCCATGCAGAGGATCATACACCAAACAACAGGAATATTACTCAACTAAATCTTATTTACCATAACCAGTATGACAGTCTAATATTTCTAGTTACCTTGTTGACATAATCCCTCCTTAAAAGACACTACGGATCAAAATCACCGCAAAAAAAATAATACGTTTTGATTTTCTCTTCTTCTCCCTAGCCTTTATTATTCCCTAGTCACTTGGGGTCGGCTTTTCTAGTCTAACCGGATTTGACTGGATATCAGTTTTTAAACGGAGCGGCTGCCACCTGAACTCCGCAACCCGAAGGCTAACGATACCCTAAGGCTAGACCAGTGTCAGGATATTATAGGGAACTGACAACCCAATAACGACTGCCATAGATGTTCATGGCAGCCGGGACCGACGGCTTAACGTGCTCTCCGAGGCACGGAGCAGGCGATAATTGTCAATCAATACGCACATCATTTTGAAAAGTCATGTAACTTCCGAAAGTTAGAGGTGCGCGACGTGGGTTCGAACCCGAGACCCTCTGCATTGCAGTCTATAGGTCTCCCCACTGACATACTATTTAATTGAAATATGCATCTATTCAGGTGATTAGGTTGAATAGATGCATATCAATAATTTCAGCCGATATTAATCGCATACACTATTGCTTCACCGCCAAAGAAGTATAAAAAAATGTCATAATACATTAATATTGTTACACCCAGTGCTATCTCTCGTGTGTGTGGAAGACTCGACAGTTCCGTCTAATAATTTATTACATACTCTATTACTATACTATTGAATACTTACGGAGCTACGTAGATTCGTCGGTGCGAGTAGAGTAGAGAGAACGCTGGCACATTATTGAATCTTCGTATCGTTTACATACCGGGTATGACGTTTCTAGAAAACTCCGGAAACGCTTTAACCGCGTATAAAAGGGGAAGACCAGCGCTCGCCGAGTCAGTTTACAATCGTAAGCGGTCAAGTATTTATCGAAGCGAAAATGCTACGGAGTTTAAAGCAGTTACAGTAGAAAAGTGTAGTATAGTGTTTGTTGTATTTTAAATTTAATTGTGTGCTAGAATAAAACGTGTTTTAGTCGGTAATATTGTTTGGATTCTTATCCCTCGAACCCAGCAAGAAACATTATACTATTTTTTAAACATCCTTTTCATACTTACTGTACATCATTATGTATGTCAGGTATCTTATAAATATGACCATACCTTTCTCTGTACACGTCCTCATCAATGCTCATACAAGTATATATAACTCCATATTCTCCATAAACTATCACTCATCTATGTATTGATCACGACACTCTTCAATCTTACAGTCTGCCTCCGTGGCGCAGCAATAGAGAATGCGACAGCTGTGCATATGGTCTCAGTATATGAAAGTTAGGGAACAAAAAGTGCGCTTATATTTGCGCACACATTATAATTTATCTTACGCAGTTCATCAGTCTCTGTTAAGATTAGCCGCCGTGACCGAAATGCGATCTGGAGGACATTATTGTTCTCCCTAATATCATGGCGTCTGTCCAGGTCCGCGAGCGCGCGTTCTCATCGCTGGCCGACCTGTTCTGCTGCTGCTGCCTGGTGACGGCGTCGCACAGCAAGCACCTGCCGGAGTACAAGCAGCAGGTGTGCGTCATCCAGGCCTCCGCGCTGGGCTGGCTGCTCGACACCGCCATGCCGATATACAGGCCCTCCAGGCATGACTATCAACATGCACTCAATAAAGTATGTATCGTACAAGTCCATCAGATTTAAAAGATTTACGACGTATCCACGAATCTTTAGGTAAATGCGTCTGTGTATACATAAGCTTATAGAGTTTTTGACAGTCAGTCAGTCAGTATTAATATACCTATTGGGGTAGTTGCCTATTTTAGATTTTTACGTAATTTTATACACAACAGAAAATAACATTTAGAAGTAGCCATTTTGTCATCTTCTCTTCTTTTCTTGTGGTTAGTGGCCAACCTGTTGTCAAGAGTTGTTCAAGCCGCCCGTAGACCTCTGACATGGCTTAACGCCTGCTGGCAATTTGGCAACAACCAGGACCGACTTTTTACGTGCTCTCCGAAGCACGGAGACGCTCAGATGAAATACCACTAAGCGGTCACTCATCTATAGACTGACCGCACCTAACGTTGCTTTACCTCGCTAATCGTTTACCGATCAGTGAGTGCAACTAGCTATGAGCCATTTTGTGAAAGCTGAATACAAAATGAAAAAGCAATAAAAATACACTTTGGCTATGATGAAAAGTAAGATTCTAATAAGGGTAGCTCGTTATGTCTGTTGCATGACCGCACTTAAATAACATTTACGGCATAACAACGAATCGTGCGACCTTTTTATGTCTTTTGACAATTACCTATAGCTCTAATTTTGAAAACATCCATGCTATTTATTTTTAAGCATAGTGCATCTTGGATAACGTTATTTATTAATTTTATTATAATAATATCAAAATCTAGACAAGCTTCTAACTTCATCTCAGATCTAATAATTTAACCTTGTCAATCAATAGGAATCCTATTGATCGATGGATGGTAATTCAATATTATTCATCGTAGATGCTGGCTAGCAGCCAGCAGTTCTACGTAATATTCTGTATGGTTATTCTGTTAGATAATGTTCGTGGAGCCAGCGGAGTCGTACAGCAAGGTGGACAACTGGCCGCCGGAGTCGGAGCGCGCCGTCACCTACCGCCTGTGCTGCGAGGCGCCGCTGCCGCAAAACACACTCCTCAGGGTCATCTTCATTGGCCTGTCTAAGGTGAGCTCATCATCATCCTATCTTCTTTCTTAACGTAGCAACAAGTAGGCGAGCATCACAGTATGCAATTTACAACATTAGGAGTATGACAAGTACAAGAGATATACTATCTATCTGCCTTCTTCATAAATGAGCACATTATCATCATCTTCGGGTATTCTGGCGTCGTTATTCTAAGAAAATACATAGTTATTTAGATACAGTCTTCTGTAAGGTTCAGGTATTTTCTAGTCGATCTGCTTCAGATCGGGTGGTAAACGTGAGATTCGATTCGATTCTCTAATCGAGTGAAGTGTTAGTGGCTCTTTCCGATAGAAAATTCTCAGTAGCAGGAAGGAGTCCGACAATGTGCCTGATGGACCGCATTTTGCTTACCAGTTATATTGTAAAAAAGACTTAAACATTTTGTTGGTGAAATGTGCGTGCAAGATGACTTGGTCTTTTATTGTCTATAAGGGATATACAGTCATAAATATATATCACGTTTTATTCTTATCCACTTGTCACCTCGCCAGGATATACCAGTACCTCCAGCGGAAGTATTCGAGCTGGTGGAACAGCTAGTCCGCCGTGCATGCGCTCTGCCTGCAGAAGACAATCCTTTACAAGTAGACAAGCTGGAGATAGCAGACTATATCTTCCAACTCTGCCAGTTTAATCCGCCTGATAACATCACGCTGCCAGCTGGGTAAGTACCACTACAGATTAGCAGTAAGACAATACAACAGATAAAAGTCGTCGTCAGGGTAAGCCAAGGCAACGCTAACCCGATGATCAGGACACATGTTTTAACGACTGGCGGATCGAAGCTCTTGATAGAGACCGTTGGAGAAATGTAAGGGAAAACTTTGCCCAAACACGGGACATGAGATGACATAGGTATAGGTTAAGAAAATTAAATATAAATGGCGGTTTCCCACCTGACGGTAATTACCGCTGCTCATGGATACGGCTGTGGTCTCCTCAAAAAGAAGAACAGCCTAGTCATTGTCTACCTAGGCCCATATATGTATACAAATTAAGTTACTTAAAGAATGTGTCATGGTCTAAATTCGTAAAACAGACAAGAATATCATGACATTTGCTTGAAGAAACTCGCCTCGTGTTAAAGGGTCTTGAGGGAAGCAGTAAGAACAGATATAACCTCTAACTCGCTTTTGGGATCAGCGATTTTGGGATGCTGTTCTGCTGAGCTATTGAAATAAGTAAACATAATGGTATATACTGACTCATTTTAAGCCAGAGTTAATTAGCGAGTAAACCCTAGTAAAATAGATTGAATAAAGGATCAGTCATAAGTCATCAGTTCTTACAATATTATACATGTGAATCGGTAGGTAGATGATTGATATTGTTACGGCTAGTGCCTTCTGTCGACACTCTGGGAAAGACTCGGCAGTCCCTTCTAATAATTTATTACAGCACCATCTATTGACATCTTACGGCACTACGTAGTTGTCGGTACGAGTAGAGTAGAGAAAACGCGTGCACATTCTCGAATCATCGTACTTGTTACATACCAGGTATGGCTTTTATAGAAAACTCCAGAAACGCTTTACCCGCGTATAAATACAGCGCACGCGCACCGCCGAGTCAGTTTACAATTGTAAGCGGTCAAGTGTTCATCGAAGCGAACGGAAGCGAAAACACTACGGAGTTTGAAGCAGTTACAGTGGAAAAGTATAGTATAGTGTTTGTTGTGTTTTAAATTTAATTGTGTGCTAGAATAAAACGTGTTTTAGTCGGTAATATTGTTTTATATTCTTATCCCTCGAACCCAGCAGGTAACAATATGCAATCCTTAAACTTAGCTTAAACTCCTAAATAGATTTAGATGAAACTTAGCACACAGAACTAGCCCTGGAAACTATACCGTAGCATACGTTCATATGAGATTTATACAACGTTTAAATATATAAGTAGGCAGTGAATTGATGCTTTCTTGCACGTCCAGGTACAGCCCACCTCCCCTGGCCATCACATCTCTGTACTGGCGCGGCTGGATCCTGCTGACGATGCTGGCGGCGCACAACCCCCTGCAGTTCGCGGAGCGCGCCGCCGCCACCTACCCCACGCTCCGCGCGCTCATCGAGACCTGCATCACCAAGTGAGTACTGCAGCAACACACCACGACGATGCTGATCCTCAAGCACTAGCTCTTTCAACCTACTGCAGGATGAATGTGCGTATGAACCCTGCGCCCCGGCCATAAATTGTGAGAAGGAATACCGTGGTAGGTTTAGTCGGTATTACCAGGATATCTCCATCTTTTCCCAGGTAAGTCGAACATAACCCCTCCGCCCGCCCCTGCGGAGGGATATGGGCCAATCCATTCCCATAAGTAGAAAAAATAAATAAGGTATTTCAACCATACAACATCATATAAATGATTCAAATACATAATGATTAGATTATTGTGGCAGACCCCTCATTATTATAATATACGAGCGACCCGCCCCGGCTTCGCACGGTTAGTACAAAACCTTAACAAATTATACACCTAAACCTTCCTCATGAATCACTCTATCTACTGGTGAAAACCGCCTGAAAATCCGTTTAGTAATTTTTGAGTTTATTGCGAATAGACAGACAGTTTTATAATATGTAGTGATAGCCATAGCGTCAATCTCCTACCAAATTTTCCACAATTAAGTTCAGTTCTGACAATAATCTTGTGATATGCTCTTGCAGCAAACCCAGTATCGAGTGGAACACAAGCTCTGCGGCGGAGGCAGAACGTGCTGAAGCAGAGCGTGCTGCTATCTTGCAGCTGGAGACGCACCTGGCCGCCGCCAGCAACGCCAAGCTGCCCGTCACTGAACACTCCTCCAGGCTGCTCAGTCAGGTATTTATATTTATAGGATAATCCTAACTAATATTATAAATACGAAAGTGAGTTTGTTTCTTTGTATGTTACGCTTTCACGCCTTAACTGCTTGATAATGAAGTTTCACATACACTTTGTCAGGGGAGCAGAAAATCTTGGTAAAAGGTATCTTTTATCCAAGAAAAAATACTGTTATTAACCTAACCTGTATTCACGCGAACGAAGCCGCGGGCAAATCTAGTAAATATTATAATTATTGAGATTTATATGAAAATGCTCTCTCCCTTAATATTATTAGCCTCCGAGTCTTCTTCGAAGAGGTTAATGAAAACACTATGTGGGTCTGTGTGTCTGTCTGTTGGTGACAGGCATAGCTCCGGAACCACTGGACCGATTGACCTGTAACTTGGTGTGCAGACATCTTGGGGTCATCAGTCGAGTTTAAATATGAGCCCTGTGGGTCAAAAGACTCTCGAGATATAGGGGTCACAAGGCCATAAGGTCAGGGGATATCCACAAACAGAGTGATTTGGAAGTCCAAGAGAGAGGCTTTTGCCCAGCAACGGGACATTACAGAAAGCTGATGGGAAAAAAAGTGTCACATGAAGACGAAGAGGTTGAATCCTGTGTTTCTACACCCATATCGTTTTTATATGCACCCATATAGGATGTAGATTGTAGAAATAAAACATTTTGATTTATTTAAACACAAGCTGCTTGAATATAATAACCCTTTATGAAGTAGTGTTACAAGTACACAGTTTTGACTTGTCGAAAGTTTCATTATTAATACTGGGTAAGCGAATATTAATAGAAAGAAAGAAAACATTTTTTATTGCCACAAAGCCTTAATAATTACAACGTAGTTTTCTTGTAAATGGAACAATATAATTAAAACAATGAAATAAATAGTTTACAATTAGCCATAGACCATTTGTTGGTCTTCATTCAGCATTGAGGTTGCGATAAAACTCGTGATATCGCAACAGCTATGTTGCATTATGAAACTTGTATATCTTTTGTATATCCTGTATTATTTGAAATCTTGACAAGTTTAAGCGTATTCTAATTGACTGTATTACTCACAAAATATTATTTGTTCCTTTTACTTTAGCTTACGACCCTGGAGCCTCTAGGTCCAGCTCGAAAGCCTCCTCAGGCCATAATCGAGACGCTCCAAGCGATGTCGGCGCAAATGCGCCTGGGCAAGCTGCTGTGTCGTCAGCCGGCACTACTGCTAGACTTAGTCGAGAGGCATGGCACTCGCAGGGCTATGCCCTGGTTGCATCAGCTACTGCGGCATGACCAGCTCGAGCTAAGGTAAATTGTATTGTTACTCTTCGTCGTTCGTGACTTAACTGGTTTATTAGTTTTCGTAGTAGGTAGTAGAATCAGCAAGAGGCAACTAAAACAAGCTTTGATATATTTAATAGATTTAGCAAATTGAACATAAAAATTTAATAATATTTTTTTTATTTATATAAATTATTGGCTTGACATGGCATTTCTTAAATAATATATATGTATTCTTAATAAATAGGGAATCCACAAATTTATGTTAATTTCGTACTTAATTATTTTAATTAACAATGATTAATTTATATATGTACCCTACCGGCCAAAAGTTTGAGACCACAAGTTAAAATATTGTTTCACAATAAAATTTGTTAAAAATACATATGATAAACAATTAATTTGAACACCTGCATATACAATGGATATTTAACTATTTTTCGAAGTCATTATTTCTATTTATTTTTATGTAATCATCGTACAAAGGTCTTTTGTCTAGAAACATCAATGGGCGCCGCGTGCGGACCGCGCGCTAAAGTCATTGTAATATTATTGTTACCCGACTATTATTCATTATTTGGGCTTTGTTTTGTGTTAACAGAATTTTAGGAAATTTTAACTTCCTAAAACACTGTGAACACCTGAGTTTCCATGGAGTAAATATTTCTTAATCTTGGTTAGTCCGAGCTCGTCGTTCTTACAGTGAAGACATCTCATTATGGGAAAAGTACGCCAAATTAGCGGTGAAACTCGTGCTGTCATCATTGCTTTACACAACGAAAGCAAATCTGAACGTGCGATTGCTACTCAGCTCAAGTTGTCGAAGACTTGTGTTCATAACACAATAACCCGATACAAGGAGACTGGCAATAATCAAGATCGTTCGCGGTCGGGAAGGCCGAGAGCTACCACTTCTAGCGAGGATAAGTTCATCGTGGTAACAAGCAAGCGGAATAGACGCCTGACAGCACCAGAAATCCGCGCTGAAGTGAACAAATCCCGGTCTACACCTGTGTCATTGACCACAGTGAAAAGAAGACTAAGAGACGCTAAGTTATTTGGTCGCGTAGCAGTGCGAAAACCTCTCTTAAGGCCACAAAACAAAAAGAAGAGAATGCAGTGGGCCCTTACCCATCGAGACTGGAGTGAAGAAGACTTCAAAAGAGTTCTTTGGACAGATGAGTCCAAATTTGAAGTGTTTGGGAGCAAAAGACGTGTTTTTTTCGGCGGAGTGCCGAGAAAAAGATGATGCCAGACTGTGTCCTGCCCACAGTGAAGCATGGCGGTGGTTCCGTTATGGTTTGGGGTTGTTTCTCGAGCCGTGGAACTGGAGATTTGGTACGAGTCGAAGGAATTATGAAAAAGGAGCAGTACAAAGCAATATTGGAGTGTAATGCTGTACCATCGGGACTTCGGCTAGTTGGAGATGGCTTTATTTTCCAACAAGACAACGACCCTAAACACAGCTCCAAATTATGTCGGGGTTATTTAGATACAAAAGAAGCAGAAGGGGAGTTAAAAAACATGGTGTGGCCCGCTCAGAGCCCCGACCTTAACCCTATAGAACTTTTGTGGGAAGAGCTGGACAGAAACGTGCGCAGTTGTTGTCCCAGCTCACAAGAAGATTTGTGGAGAGCATTGCAAGAAAGCTGGAACAATATTTCACAAGAAACAATCGACAAATTGATTGCCCGCATGCCAAGACTTGTCAACAAAGTGATTCAATGCAAGGGAGGGTTTTTTGATGAAAAAGCTGTTTAGCTTGTCAACATATATTTTAAGTTAAATTGTCGAAATATTTAATATTTTTTATTTATATTTAATTGCATTTGCCATACTTAATAAATATCACAATAAATCCTTTCATGTTTAGCTTTTTATTTTGAGTTTTACATCCAACTTTGATGTAGGTGGTCTCAAACTTTTGACCGGCAGTGTATGCTCAACGCAAATAAATTTTGTTATGAATAAATAAATAAATATAAAAATATTATTTAATTACTTGTGACGTACATAATAGTAAGGGATAATAGTAAAATGGCCCTGATAGAGAGCCCTGTGGTACTCTTCTTGGAAATATTTGTCCATGGAGAAATAAAGTCATCTAATATCGTGACTTGGCTGCTATGTAACTTATCGTCTTCCTAGCGGCTGAATCCATGCAACAAATCCCTTGTAACACTTACGGTTTCAAGTTTATCAATTATTATTTCGTGATCGACTTAGTCAAAAGCTTTACTGTGATCTGCACAGATCACATTCTGTACAAATTTGGCTTGCTTAGTTACATTGTATGTATATGTGTTGGACAGCGTTCTGCCAGTGCAGTGTTTATGCGAGTTTCTGTCCGCGGGCGGCACGGGGGGTGAGGTGGGCAAGGCGGGGGAGCTGTGCGCGCACTTGCGGCGCACCGTGTGCGAGTCGGAGGAGGGCGCGCGCGCCGTGCTGCACTACTACATGCAGCGCCTCGCGCACACGCACGCGCCCACGCGCGCCAGCGCTAACAGGGTATGTTCGTAGTTACGTCATCGGGCACGTTGCCCTTTAGGTAATGTGATGGATCAAATAGCTGATGTAATCGTCATTCTCGTGAACAGCTACAACGTTTAATGAATTGGTAGGTTTAGTTGTCAAATTCATGTTCAGTTACCATATTAGCTAGGAATTATATGTGCCACAGCGTAAATTTGAAAAGTATTTTCACCAGCTTATACATTATGATTCTGCCATGAGTTTGCTTTATGGAATTGCAATACAGTCATAATGATTTTTGTATAAGATAATTAATCATATATAAACAAAAAGATATGAAAGAAAACATTTGCTTCTAAAATTGGACGCATTCTTTGATCGATTTATCCATTAAATAATAGTACTGTTTCATGTACAGGGTCTGAAATTAGTGCTGTCGCAATTAACGGAGGATACAGGCGAAATGGACTATAACACAGAAGTGAGCCCCGAGTAAGTAAACATGCACATATTGCTTCAGCTAAACGCAATCTTTTGTTTAAGTAAGAATCTCGTTTAGACTGTGTCCTTACTGATGGCTAGGATCGGATCCATCTATAAGTAATGTATACAAACTTTGGACTGTAGTTGAGTAGAGTCTGAGTATGTGGTAATGGCAGATGAATGGACATTATTGTCCAATACGCAAGAGCCAACTTAGGTCATAGATTAGCAAAAGCGGTATGGTAGTTTTTATTTAATCGACCTTGGGAGTAAGATATCTTTCCATATTCTGTTTAAAGAGCCCCGGTCTAATATGAGAAGGAAATATGTGCGGGATTTTACTATACGACATCGTAGAAATACGAGACTGTTTGGTTCGCAATGATATTGATCGCGCTGTTAGGAAAGTCAGTTCAGCTCGGCATGTGTTTCGGTTTCCATAGTATAAGCTGCAGAAGATAATCAACACCGCCATGTCTCTGCTGACAGCTGTAGAGGTTCCTAGCTTTTAGTAGCTTGTAACGTGCGTCGCTGCAACGTCTCCACGTGTGTGCGCGTGTGTGTGTGCAGGTCGTGGCTGGAGCTGCTGTGGTCGCTGCAGCACTGGGAGGTGGTGCGCGCGGAGGTGGTGGCGCGCGTGCGCGCGGCGTGCCTGGTGGAGTGCGTGCCGCGGCACGTGGCCGCCTACCTGCACTTCCTCGCGCGACACGTGCGCGACGCGCCGCTGCGCGACCATACCGACCTGGCGCTCGTGAGTAAATGCACTTCACTCTCTATTCCCCTCCTTTTAGCACCCTGTACATACATATATGCTGCTGTGAATGCTTTATTGAACATGAGTCAGAAATATACAGGCTCCTATGTTTTAACACGTCTTATAAACTAACTTGACCTATCACTATTTGCCTGTGAATGTACGATTTAATTATCACCGAATTTGGCGGGATTTTAAGTAATTATACTTTCGGACAGTGTATGTCCGAAATATTATATATATATATATATATATTAAATAAGAAAGAAAGAAAGAAAGAAAATTAATTTATTTGACAAAGAAAAATACAAAAATAACAAATTAAATAATAATAAAATTTTGCCAAATGGGACCTAGTTCAGCATATGCCAGGCTAAGAAAGCCTGGCGCTGGTTTTCAACTAGATCCCTTTGGTGACTGCACGGATGCTAATAACAATTCCCATAAATTATAATGATAATTAAAAAATAACATTAAATTACTAACATTAATAAATAACAAAAAGGAATTCAAATATACATAAAATCATAAAAATTTCAAAACAATAAAAAATATAATAATAATAATAAAAAAAAAAATAGAAAAAGACAGTAACAACAACATAAGCAACACATTTTAACGCTAAATTAAAATAGTGATAAAATAATATGATTAAGAAATTAATGGCATTGGATAAGAATTGAATTTTTCATTTTAAAATTAGAAATAGATTATATCAGAACAAGGTTTCAACTAGTTATAATCTGACAAAATAGGAAATAATATATATAAAAAGAAAAATGAAGTATATAATACAGTATATAATATAGTTTATAATAATATGCAAATTATAAATTATAGTTGATTATTCCAGATCTCAAATAAAAGAAGCATTCAGAATGGCATTATCCAGTTTCCGCTGCGCCTCCATGAGGAACTGTCTTAATCGGCTTCTAAAAGTGTTTATCGACCGGAGGTTACGAAGTGGTGGAGGTATATTGTTTCAGCACTTGGACGCGGCGTAACGGAAGCTTCCTCTAAATGCTTCTGACCTATGAGGTTTAATAGATAATTGCTTAGAACACTGCCTATTTGAACGTTCTCTGTCACCACCAACCCAAGTAAGCTTCTCGTACAAATAGCCAGGTTGTTTCAATTTAATGACGCCAAACAACAGGCAAGCCAAATGTAATTTACGCCTGGACTTCATTTTTAGAATAAAATTCTTATTCAAGATCGGAGTGACATGGGACCTAAATGGGACTGTGTAGCAAAAACGAACGCATGCGTTCTGCACTCGCTGCACCTGTCGGTCAGTACGCGTCAGCAGCCGAGAGCCGTAAACTGAATCGCAATAATTAAGCTTGCTCAAAACTAATGATTCAACCAATTGAACGCGTAATTCTTCTGACAGATAAGGTCGAATTTTATACAGAATCTTTAGTCGAAAGAAACAATTTTTAACTGATTCCGCTATATGCTTTTCAAATCGAAGACCTGTATCTATATTCATGCCCAAGTTCCGGGCTTCATATACCTGCTCTAATGGAACTCCCTTTATTTTTACAATGGAGGTTGAATGCAACATGCCTAAATTAGATCTTGTCCCGAACACCATGTATTTTGTCTTTAATGGATTCAACAACAAACAATTCCTCTCAGACCAGGTAACTAGCCTCTCAAGATCTTCATTAATTTCTTGTATCGCTTTTTCATAATCATTTACCTTACATGACAAATATACCTAAACGTCATCCGCGTATATGTGGTAGTTACATTTCTGAATAGTGTCCTTTAGATCTGCACAATAAACTGCGAAAAGAATTGGTCCCAAAATCGATCCCTGCGGCACACCTCTGGTCAAAGAGGCCGGTGCCGAGGTTAGGTAGGTTCCATCACTTAAACCAAGCTCAACCAGCTGTAGACGATTGGTAAAATAGCTATGGAACCATAAAATAGCGTTGTTGTCGAATCCATAAAAACGCAATTTGGATAGCAATAGATCTATATTTATAGCATCGAATGCGCGTGAGTAATCCAATAGAACCAAAACCGTGCACATACCTTGATCCTGAGCCAACAAGATATTATCTGTAACATCCAATAGTGCGGTGGTAGTGCTATGAGACCGCGTAAAACCTGACTGCAGTCTGGGTAAAATCTTATTAACATCTAAATACTCAGTCAATTGCTGACACACTACTTTCTCCATGACCTTAGATAGGCAAGGCAATATACTGATAGGTCGAAGGTCACATATATCAATAGGGTTCGGTTTTTTAGGTATAGGTCTGACACAAGCAACCTTCCATATATCAGGAACTGTAGACGTCAAAATGGAACAATTTATAATGTTCGTTATAGTATTGAGAGTGTGCGGCAATGTTAAACAGATCATTTTTAAGCTTATTCCATCATATCCTTCAGCATTCGATTTAAGGCTACTAATAACTCGAGCAACTCTACCCTGGTCTACAGTTTTTAAAGTGAACGTTGCATGACAGAATCTATGAAATTCATAATATGTCAATGACGAAATACTGGTGTTCGAATTACCAGGGACACTCAAAAAGCTATTATTTATGTAGTTGGAATCATTGAAGTGAGAAGGCAAATTGGAGTTTTGTTTAGGCGGTAAAACAGTAGTTTTTAAATTTCTCCAAAGGGTCTTAGGGCTATGTAGTTGGCTATTTATGTTATATTTAAAAAAAGCTACTTTTTCATTATATAATGCTGTGGTGACTAAGGACTTTAACTGTTTATAGTATATTTTGCTAGATGTAGTTTTTAATTTACGAAACTTGGTTAAGGCATCGTCCCTAAGTTGCATCATAATTTTAATAGTGTCTGTTATCCAGGGATGTGAACGCTCTTTGATTACACAAACCCGTACAGGAGCATAGGTATTGAGCACTCTGGTGATGCAGTCATTCAGTGCGTTAACCATATCGTTCACACTCGCCTGTGTCGATATAAGGTCCCAACGTATAGTGCTTAGTTCATCATTTAGAGTTTCCCAACAAATATTTGAAAGCGAACGACACTTAATTATTTGTAGTTTAAATGTGGACTTCAGATGAAAATAAATAATAATTTGAATTATCTTTTTATCCTATCGTATGTTTATATTTTCGTGAAACCCTTACGATACGTCCTTTACCCAAAAAATCCATTCGTAGCCGATAAACAATCAGTTTTAAACATTGAGGTTAGTAAAATAAGGTTTAAAGTGGCGTGCACTTGGTGGCTCGCAGCCGAGCCGCTAGTAAATAGAGGTACACAATGAGCGGCTCGTATGCGCCGCTACATTGAGCCGCTGTCAAAGGACAGGAGACTTTCTTATCGCGGGTAGTATTGACACGGGTCTGTAATTTGCAACAATATTCCGGTCTCAATTTTTGTGAGTTGGAATATTGTGTGCGATCTTCCATTCAGCGGAAAAGGTACCGCTAGAAAGAGACTTGTTTAAAGTTTGATATAGTGGTTCAACTAGCTGAACCGCACAATTTTGAGGAAATATTGCTGGTGTCGAAGCTCATTCAGGCCCTTAGTTATGATGCAATGATTTGAGGGAACTGAGAATATCTGTTTTAGAAACGTAGTATGAAGCAAGAGATTCTGGATAATCGGTGACTACCCGAAATCTATCGCTTCGTTTACGTTATGTGGGTTGTGTGCAGGACCTGAGCCAGGTGCTGATGGAGCGCTCGACGGTGATGAATAGCGTGCTGGGCAGCGGCGAGCGCGCCGAACAGCTGGAGCTCAGCGACGCGCAGCGCGAGCAGCACCGCGCGCTGCACGCGCTCACGCAGATACTCTACACACACCTACAGCAGGTCAGTAATATACTCTACACGGACCTGCAGCAGGTCAGTAATATACTCTACACGCACCTGCAGCAGGTCAGTAATATACTCTACACGCACCTGCAGCAGGTCAGTAATATACTCTACACGCACCTGCTGCAGGTCAGCATACACATCACACTCACACAGAGGCGTAGCGTGGATATCAGCCGCCCGGGTCGGAAGAAAATTTTGTCGCCCGGGGCGATTTAAAATTTTGCCGCTCTCTTATTTAGGTATTTCAATTTAAAATACTATAATATAAAGCAATGCTTAATAACTTTTTGGCAAGAACAGTCATCATTATTGTGTATTGTACATCTATTCATTCCTCTCGTTCGTCATTAAATGGTTCAAATATTTAAGATATTAATATTATTTATTATGAAGTTTTGCCGCTCCCTAAAAGAGCCGCCCAGGGCGGGCCGCCTCTGCCGCCCCCACTAGACTACGCTACTGCAGTCACAACTATATTGCTCATAGCTTGGAACACAGACCGATTTTGGAGAAGTTAGGTTTACAAATGTCTATGATAGGTCGAAAAATATAGCCTGAAATATCAAAGTAGTGGTGAGCAGCTGAATACAATTAAGCATCGGTCATAAGTAGACAAATTAATAAATATTATAAGGCCTACATACTTATCAAAAATACCTAGTAATATAGTGACAGATTTGGATATTGTACTTATTTATTTAAGAAGATTAAGATTAAAGCACATGCAAATAATTTAATGTCGGTTTTTTCTTTTAATTTTATTACTTTGTAATTTATTTTAAAGTGTGTGTTTCTTGTGTACGTTAGTACGTGTGTGACTATGCCTGTGTGCGTGCACAATTGTATTCGAATATCTCTCGAATGCAGTTACGCGCATAACTTTGCTGTGTGTTTAGACGCGTGCGGCGGGCGCAACTCCGACGGAGAACACGTTCGGCGAGCGCGTGGTGCTGCACTGGCCCAGCGGCCGCAGCGCCACCATGCACCTGGTGCTGGCGCACGCATACCTCAAGCTGCTGTGCTTCGGACCCTCCATCTGTAAGTTATTATTGAAAGAACTCGCTCAATGTAAGGTGTTTTCTGTTCTGTCGTTATTCGCTTCTTCCGTTTTCGTTATGTTTTTGTAAATTTGTATTTTAGAATAAAGATAGACTATGCGATGTCTCTCTATGTCGTTTGTTATGTCCCATTGCTAAGTAAAAGCCTCTCCTTTGACCTTCCAAATCACTCTGTTCGAAGACATCACCGTCACAGTTCCTTTTGACAACGGCCAAATAATGCTAATCTTACATTAACATCTTTCATAAGTTACTATAACTGTTTAACTCCCTTCTTTACATTTCAATTCTACTCCATTTTTATTCTTAACGTAATCGATGATTAATTATATTTAAACTATTGCTTATAGGCGGTATCATTACTGCTTAATATTTAGGCGAAATTTTGTCTGACCTTAAAAGTTCAGACGTAGCTATATGAAAAGAGATTAGGTATGTTTCTTCTTTCTTTTATAAAGGCAACTCCCGCACTAGGAATAATTCCTGTGCCACGGAGGACTTTACAAACATTTAAACAAACACTCAGTCTCAGAACTGTCATTTGTTAATCACACAAAATTTTTCCCGTGTGGGATTCGAACACACAACAATCGCTACGATACGCTAGTGATCATTTAGTTACTGTACCTGCCCTTCAAATGACTGCTAGCCAAAGGAAGCTTTTCTGCTTAGTCCCTAAAATGATTGTATCTGCTGACCAGATGACACAAATCAAGAGATGTACTCGTGGCTGCAATCGGTGTGGGTGGGCAACGACGCGCCGCAGGCCTTCAACGTGGATTCAGAGGAGGAGACGCCGCTGCTGCCGGACTGGCTGCGCCTGCACATGGTGCGCTCGGCGCGCCCCGCGCTGCTGGAGGCCGGCATGCGCGCGCTGCCCGCGCACAAGCTCGCGCTCTTCATACAGACCTTCGGCATGCCGCCCTCCTCTATGAGGTACAAAACCTCTACAAATATAGTTTATCATTTGAATAAATTTGAAATTTTAATGTTTTAAAGTGCTCTATTTTTAGCCATAGTTCACAAGTTGTAAATTGTGATTAATATCATCTAACGTCGTGAAGCAGTACTTAGTGGTAAAAATTTACTTCTAATAAATTTTGCCAATATGAAATGTACAAAATATTATTTCACTTGATTATTTATACTGATTACCCTCAAGTCATTGAGTAATATTTAAATGTGATGGTAGGTCTTGAACTAAATTTTCTTCAAGCTATTTTCTTCGTATTTTACGACCACGAGGCGTAACGTTCCTAAATGTAAGGAGAGCTTAGTGTGTGGGTCGTCGGCTAAATGTGTGTGTTGTGCAGCGCGCTGCTGGGCGCGCTGGACGCGTGCCCGGCGGGCGCGGTGGTGCGGCTGGGCGTGGAGCGCAACTACATGGCGCAGCTGCTGCGCGTGCAGCGCGCGCGCGGCGCCACCGCGGGGCACGCCTTCGCCGCTGCACTGCGCCTGCAGCCGCCTGCCTACCCGCCTGGTATGTACATCGCTCATATTACTATCACCACCTAACTCGATCCTTGCTAAGCATGACCGAACCCCAGTTATTTTCGCAGCTATTTTAATATTTTTTAGAACAAGGTGGAGAAAATGCAGCCGTTCCACATGATGGTTATTAGTACTGATATGTTGATTAATAACAAACCGGTAGTCGGTTTGTTTAAGGAACCTCGAAATTCTACTAATGGAAGAAACACTACAGGAGTTCGACTAGATCGTCTGGCAATCTTAGAAAAATTAAGAAAAAGCTGTTGACTAAATACAATGATAATTTTATCAAAAATAGAAATTAATGACTTCTCTGAAAATTTATAAGGTTCAACAACGGATCAGTTTTTATAGCTTTTACTATTTGCGACTTGGTTTCGGCGTTTGACATATTTTTCGATCCCAACTTACATTAACGATAAAACAAAATACTAACAGCGTATTTTAAAATTCTTTCAAAGATGAAAAGACTTCAGGTAAATTATCTACTTTTGGTAATATCAGCATTACCGACTTCAGTAATCGAAAACACTAAAAGAGTGCATCAAGGCAGTATTCTTGGACCGACCTAATTCTAATATACTCGCACATTAATAGTCTTAAATTCACAAAATATATACAAATAAAAACAACGTGTCAATTTTAAAGTGCATAAAAGTACTTGATACTCATTTGCATTTGCGACCTGCTAGCTGTCCACCAGCTAGTATAAAATGAAAATATTCTTTTAACAGATGACACACTATTCGCTGAAGTGGAGAAGCCAATGGAGGAAGAAGACGAATGGGGTACCACTCCAGCACCCTTGCCGCTGCCGGTTGAGGCAGTACCCTTGCTGCTGGCCTCAGCGCTGGCAGATGCCGGCACTTATCAGGGAGACATTGACATGGCGTTCACTCAGTTGATATCGGTAAGTGCCTTCATTATTTTAATACATACATATATTGACCCAAGCTTGTTTCTGGGGTTTGCACAGAATATGAACTTGTCTTTATCAAAGTCAAAAATCTTTAGTTCCATAAAAGTGTGTTGTGGTCTCGTGTTTGTTATGAATAGTATTAAAAACACAAACGTGGATCGCAGATGCATCGCAGGTGGCCTGCGATGCATCTGCGAGCCCGCATATGGAGCAGCAGTGTACATGCCAGTCATTAATCAGGAGCGAGTGTACGTAAGCCTAATATCCTCTAAAACAAAAGTAGCTCCAATCGACAAGCAAGTTTCCATCCCTAGATTGGAACTTTGTGGTGCTCTATTGGCAGCCAAACTGATTTCGGAGACATCTTAAGTTTTGGCAATACCCAAAGATAGTTTATTTGCGTGAACCGATTTCACTATTGTTTTGGCTTGGTTAAGAGGCGGACCAAGTCGGTAGAGCACATTCGTGAGCAACCGAGTGTCAGACATTCTGAACAATATAGATTACGAGCAGTGGGTCACGTATCAATAGATACGAACCCAGCTAACTGTGCATCTCAGAGCTTACAAGGTTCGGAATTGTCTAACCATTCACTATGGTGGAATGGACCGGTTTGGTTGTCTAGCGTAAATCTAGGTATCAGTGCTCCTAATATCGAAGATATACGAGAGGAGGAACGTGTAAAGTCTCTGACTGCTATAAATAATCTTAAAGAGGAATTTATTTGGACTAAATATTCTACTTTACCAAAAATGTTGAGAGTTATTTCATATAGCAGACGATTTCTAAATTTTAAATTATCTCAAGACAAACGTGAATGTTTTTCGAAATTGATTACGCCTAGAGAAGTAACTTAACGTTAAATAATTGTATTAAACAAATCCAAGCTATTGATTTTAAGAAGGAGAAAAAGGAGTTAAAATCTCTCGGCTATGTACCTTAAAGTAGTAAGCTTCGCAATCTTTGTCTATTATTGATGATAACGGGGTTCTAAGAGCTCTCGCTAACTTATCGCATCCAAAAATCTCAAACAGCCTACGATACTCAGCACCCTATAATTTTACCCGCTAAGAGCCATCTTAGCAAGCTAATAATTTAGGATGCTCATCATATATACATCTCACATCAACAATAGCGAGAGTTAGAAAATTGGTCTATGTATTTAAAAACTTACGTGCAGTAACCAGCGGCTTACTATTATTAGATACTGCATTTGCGTATGGGGAGGTGCAGCAAAAACCAGTTTGATTGGGCTCGAACGCGCACAAAGAATGGTGCTTAAAGTGCTTTTATTTCTACCGTATCGATATCCTATGTCCTCTGTTTATGAACACGCAGGAGTGTTATCGGTTAGAAAACTATTTATCTACGAAATATTACGAAGATACCACAGAAAAGTAGTCCCTAACTTACCTAAGACACAAAAGCGCGTTACACGCTGGCCCGTGCCATATGTTAAAACAACATTCGCTCGTAGAACGTACAACTCTTTAGCTCCCTACGTATATAATAAATGTAGTAAGATTAATAAAATGAATACCATATATACATTAAATAATAACAAAATGAAAAAAGTAATCTACACTTGGCTACACACTATGGATTATGATGATGTAGAGATGTAGAGAAATTATTATTACAAGTATTATGAACACACACACACACACACACACACACACACACACACACACACGCACATACAGTCACACACGCACACATACACTTACACACACACAGAAGCATGCCATCTATAAAATAGTTTTAAATTATTATCATTGTTGTAAACAGTAATAATTATTTACTTGATGTAAAACTGTACCTGTATATGGGGAAGCCACTGACACCTGCAACACAGTTTAACTAGCGCGGGTGTCAGCGTATTCTATAATTGAAATGTACCCATTTTTATGTCAATAAAGATTATTATTATTATAGGACTTTACATGGTGGTCCTCAAGTAATGTCTAATTATTTGAGATCTAAATACTGGGTATAACGAGCTAAAGACTTAATTAAGAAAACTTACCGAGAATGTGTCAAATGTATTAGGTATTCAAAAAAGAATACCACGCAACTGATGGGTCAGTTGCCAGAAGTGCGAGTCAACCCTGACCGAGCCTTTAAATCAGCTGGTGTGGACTACGCAGGTCCCATCAGTATTCGTTTTTCACCTGGTAGAGGAGCTAAATCGTACAATACATATGTTTGTTTATTTGTATGATAACGCGTACCATACATCTGGAAGCTGTCACTGATATGTCTGCGAAAGGATTCAACGCAGCCTTTCGGCGATTCACATCGAGACGAGGCCATTGTTATGATATTTATAGTGATAATGGCCCCAACTTTGTGGGAGCCGACAAGCAGCTGCAGGACATGTTCAACAGTGCTAAATCTTCAATTTCTGGTGAAGTAGCAGAGTTGTTAGCCCTAGCGCGTCCTACGTGCCATTTCAAAACTCATGCACCGAATTTCCGTGGTTTGTGGGAGGCTAGGGTGTGCAGCACCAAAATTCATCTTAAAAAAGTGATTGGTGATGCGACCCTCGCTTACGAGGAGCTTGTTACAGTATTGGCACAAATTGAGACGTGTTTAAATTCACGGCCTATAACTGTGCTAAGTGATGACCCTAATGACCCTCTTCCACTCACACCGGCCCACTTTCTGATTGGTAAACCTTTGTTAAATTTAAGTGACGAAAATTATACAAATCGTAATTAATATTTCTAGTTTAGATAGATGGAGGCTAACTCAGAAAATGGTCATCGATTTCTGGAACAGATGGCACAAAGAATACCTCACAAATCTGAACCAACGACATAAGTGGAATACCAAAAATACTGAACCAGAAATCGATGACGTAGTGATTTTAAAAGAAGATAATATTCCTCCAAGTAAATGGATATTGGGTAAAATAATTGAAATACGTGTGGATCCAGATGGTATTACTCGTGTGGTGTTAGTTAAATGTAAGAACAGCGTTTATGAACGACCTACGAGTAAATTATATGTCCTACCTAAACAAAAGTCACATTAAGTTTAAATACAGTAAAAAAACCTACTCATTAACTTCATTTTATTATTGTTTACCTTTTTACGTACTAAGTCAACCAGCGTTGTATTCTTACCTTCTATTCATGTTTAGACAAATATATTTTAAGAAGTTACCTGCTTACCTCACTTTATGTAGTAAATAGGCATTCCTACCTATAAATGTAAATCAACAAAAAGTTATTGGGTTTTTCTGTTAAGAAATCTCAATACGAGCCCGGAGTTAGGAAGTTGGCGGTGTTAGACACCCCCGTGCCTCGGAAAGCACGTAAAGCCGTTAGTCCTGCGCCTGATCTCTCTCCGGTCGTGTCGGATTATTCGCCCCATCGGATCATGACAGTTAGGGAACAGAGAGTGCACTTGTGTTTGCGCACACGCTTGTGCACTATAATATCTCCTGCACCGATGACCAGTCTCCGTTAAGATTGGCCGCCGTGACCGAAATTCGGTCAGGAGGACATTATTATATGTTACTTAGTTACAAAGCATTATTAAACCAGAATAACGGTGGCTGGTTAGAGGTTACGAATGCAACAAATTGTACCTGCTTATAAATGAAAAACAAAAAAATCTAACTAATTATCTTAAGTACATACGTTTGAACTATAATGTATCTTCTGTACCTTACCTACTATGTCTAGTTACACAGTACATCGCTTCTGCCTACTGATATAGGTATCTATGTACACCTAGATCTAAGGTACAGTTATCCATAATAATGTACTTGCATGTAGTTACTAATCTTTCATAATCCTTGTATATTTATACCTATTCTTAAAAGAAAGTTACCTTGTTTCTGATAATTTATCGTTAAATGCGTTATGCATATCAATCAGCATTTTAAAAGACTTTTATTACTTAGTTATTTTTTATATTAAATATAAAAAATAACAGAAGGTTTGAGAAGAAACCGATCCGCCATTCCCGTTTTACCTATAATACTAAAAAAATTGAAGATCTAAGACGTACTTTGCAATACATCTCTCACGCTCAAATTATTATACTAACATAGTAGAAAACTGGCCTAAGAAAAACGAAAATAATGATAATGATGACGAATAAAGTTAATACCTAGTAGATTTCTAGTGTATTTGTTTTCATTTTTCCTAATCTTTATCCGTTTGAGTAAGAAAAGGAACATGTCAAGCTTTGAAATAATTATAAAACAAAATAGGTATTTTTAATACTTCCAAAAATAATGTAAAACATGTATACTAATAAAATTATTGTAATCTAGTAAAAAAAACATGACTTTTATAATAAAGATCATGTGAAATCTTTTTTTTGTTTCTCCTTAAAAGTAAGGTAAATCAAATCAAATCAAATAATTTATTCATTCAACCCATTTTGGGTATTACATGATTACAAAAGGTAGGTAATTGTGACATGTTTCTTTTCTGTAATAACTGATTCATTTAAAGGATAGCTCCTTTGGTGGACGGAATGTCCAAGCTCACGACAGACGATGGTTACGTAGAAGTATCTATACTTAGTTATTTATATGTACCCATGCATGTATCTACAGTCCACATTACTTTAATTTAGTACAAAATAAACCACGAGTTCACACGTAGTTTTGTGCGTCAAGTCTACCAAGCAAAATTAAACCTTATCGCCATAATCACATGCACATGCTTGTCCATTTGGGTTATTTATATATTTAGCTTTATTTATCCTTTATAGACATTTAGATTAATCCTAATTATAATATATTCTGCTTATTTTTATTTGTCAGTACTGTTAGTGTGTCTTAGTAGACATTAGTATTGTATTAGGTGTATAGGGTCTCCTTTTGAGGTAAAAGCCTTCTCCATATCACTCCAGCAGATTCTGTCTCGCGCCAATCTTGGCTACTGAGTTCCCACTACTTCAGCAATGTCGTCGCTCCATCTTTTAGTTCGTTTGGGTTATCCGATCCCTATATAGGACGTCTCTGGTCAGGTCAATGAACATTCGCCTATCTCTCTCTAAAATAAATTTAAAGATCTACCCTTCTAGTAAGTATTATATCTAAAGATTTCGTGTTATTAGTTAGGACAGCTAACGTATTATTTGGTTTTTCTGATAGAACATTTCCGGAAGTAGAACAAACTATAGATATTAAATACATTACACCATAGAATAAGATTTTAATATACTTTTCTCAGTTCTTGTTACTAGATATTTTTTTACTTTTTGTCGGTGATCGTTCGCGAATTCCATAATTTTTAGGCGTGTAAGCGAGTGCGGCTTTCTCTCTACAAAATATATAATAATAAATATGTCCACAGTTGGTAACATCATCCCGCTCCAGTGGCGACGTGAGCTACGTGCAGGCCTGCATGTCGTGGCTGCAGCAGCTAGCAGGCGGGGGCGGAGCACCCGCGCTCCTGCGGCACCCCGCAAGAGCCGCTACGTTACTGCGGGCCCTACTCCCGTTGAAGACACCACAACTGAGCGACGTAACTACAATATACATATACTTATATCTTTTCTCTTTAAAAGTACTTTTCCCACACTAGACATAAATTATGCGTCACGGGAGACTTTACAAACATTCAAACAACGGACACAAAGAACACCCAAACTCGGTACAACCATTTGTGGATCACACAAAGTTTTGTCCCGTCTGGGATTCGAACCCACTACACTCGACACAATGGCAGCGGCGAGACGACCACATCAACTACTATCTACGCTACTCGTGCAGCCTGATAATTAGCAATCCGGTTGCAGACAATTAGCAGCTTATTATATTATTTTGTAAATATATACAGTGTGTATAATAAACCTTGTCCGATCCTTAAAGGCGTTATACAGTAGCTTATTAATGACGTATGTGACATCCTTTTATAAAAATAATAAATAATAATAATTTGTATTGTTATTAGTTAATAACATCTGAATAAATAAGTTGACAGCTGTCATATATTGACAATGTCCTGTTTACACATTTATAAAAATCGATAAAAAAATTACCCCAGTAAATTTAATTTATTTAAAATATATGTTAATAGATTACCCATGGCAACACCGACAACTTATTAATCATAATACCTAGGTATCACTAAATATCATAAAGGTTCACCGATGCCGCGCCGCGCTACGCCGCGCCTACCTACCTACGCCTTAGAAAAATGCCACCAAAGGTATGCCACGCTCCGTGTCCTTGTCAAGTTTAGTGGAGTGTTGCTAGACTATGCGAAATTTCAGTAATTTAAGGGTAAAAATGCTGATCAATACTGTACTTAAAAATATTATGAAGATGTTTTACGATGATATAGATTTTTAAATTATTTTTTTAGCATGTTTGTTAAGAGAGGAACAAGACCTTAATGGATCGCACAGGGTCTATTATACACACTGTAAAATGGTTAATTTCTTTCTAACAGATTACATTTTGCATTGGTATAGATAGCAGACATTCTTCTCCAACAATGCAAGCTGCTCTCAGGCCCAGTGGTGGACATACTGCGCACGCTGTCCAACAGCGGCACGGTCAAGCGTGAGCTGCACACGCCAGCTCTTCCACATACCGCAGATAAACACCAACTCATAGCCGGTAAGAGTTCCATCAATTTGATCTTTTATTTTAAATAACTTTGAATAGAAGCTAGATAATCATCCAAAAATCAAAAATATTTTTATTCATGTAACACTTATGAACATCAATGTTACACTTATTAATCTGAACTTATATTTGAACTTATATCTTGTGCCATGTTTAGCAAAGCAAGGTCGTAGAACCAATGAGTAGAACTGGAAAGAAACACTGATAGCGGTAATCGCCACTCATCATAGTCGACTCACTATCTACAGTCATAATCATTCCTAAATGTATTTATTGATGAAGGACATACTAATTGTTTTACAATATACCGCTTGTCCATTTTAAATACATTTCAAAAATAAATTTGTCTATTTCTTAAGTGTCTTTTAGGCGCAGACAATGCGAAGTTATATTATTTTCCGACCAGGGAAAACAGGTTAACTCTTTATTTTTCAGTTGTAGGTATGTATATAACCATCTCAAATGCTTTACACACTAATGGTCTTCTACTTCCTAGCCTTTATTATTCCCAAGTCACTTGTGGTCGGCTTTTCTGGTCTAACCTGATTTGACTGGATATCAGTTTTTACACGGGGCGGCTGCCACCTGACCTCCGCAACCCGAAGGCTAACGATACCCTAAGGCTAGACCAGTGTCAGGATATTATAGGGCACTGGCTTCCCAATAACGAGTGCCATAGATGTTCATGGCAGCCAGGACCGACGGCTTAACGTGCTCTTCGAGGCACGGAGGAGGTGATAATTGTCAATCAATACGCACATCATTTCAAAAAGTCATATAACTTCCGAAAGTCAGAGGTGCGCGACGAGGGTTTGAACCCGAGACCCTCTGCATTGCAGTCTGTTGGTCTCCCCACTGAGCTAGAAAAAATACTGTACATTGTTGCAGCCCTAGAATCGTCGACGCCTAGCACACTGGAGGCTGTTGGCAACAGCATCATCGCGACCCAAGACACCAGGGTCATAGTGGACGTGATCACGCACATACTGGAGAACAATCAGGAAGGACACTACGAGTCTAAGGTACTCATTATATATGTGATATTCATAAAGGTATTTAAACGTTTTTAGACTTTTGCGATTTGTTCACATTCTTAATATAATGGTAGGCTAGGTAACCGGTCTCGGTATCGCGAGTAATACCGGGTTGACTCGACAACCCGTGACCACGATTGATGCAAGTCGGTCGAAAAGTCGGGCAATCAATAGGTCTTTAGTTTAGGTTTATTGTCTATTAAATACTCTATCGCGAGTAAGACCCGTTACATAACATTAAATTAATAATTTGTTACTTAATCAAAAAATCAATAAACGGATTTAAATGCATTATGATACAATAATAATGATAGTATATTGAAATCAATAATCAATAATGACATTAAAAGGAGAACGATTGCTGGCAACAAAGTGAATGGAGTCGAAATGTATCCGAAAAAGCACGTTTGGCTGTTCATAGAAACTTTCACTTATGTATGGATGTGAAAGTTGGGTATGGCAAAAGAAGCATGAGAGCAGAATAAATGCTGTAGAAATGAGAGCGCTGAGAAGCTTATGTGGTGTGACTCTGAAAGATAGAATAAGGAATAGTGTGATTAGAGAGAGACGCAGCATGAAAGTGGATATAGTGATAAGAATAGAAAAGGGTAGGTATGTTAAGCTGGTTTGGGCATGTAGAAAGAATGGACCAGGAAAGACTGACTAAGAAAGTTTATAAGGCTAGTGTGAGTGGAACAGTCGCAAGACGAAAACCTAGATGAGCGTTTCTCGGTCACGTCGGAGGCGTTCTGGACAAATGCCAGGTAAAGAGCACCTTGAACCGGCGAGCGTGTATAAGGAATGTGATGAAAGTGAATGAAGCCAGAGAAGTGTGTCAGGATCGTAGTAAATAGAAATCCGTAGTCTCTGCCTACCCCTCTGAGAAACAGGCGTGAATCTATGTATGTATGTATGATACATAGTTACACCATTTCCTCGACTTAAATATAGGGGCTTTTAGTCCTGGTAATGCGCTCTCATGAGGCAAAAGTTATTTAATTATTATTTTAATAGCACGTTGGGTCTAAACTTATTACCACGTGGTCAAATCGCAATCAGAAGTTAGTACATAGATATTTATACAGCAACTTTATCGCTAAAAGCTATTTTTAATACTACTTATGTGAGAGATAAACGTACAGCAGCCCTTATTGTAAGTGGCGTACAAAGTTTCCTCGTGCTCCCGACCTGACATTAGGTGCATGGGACCTAAGAACATAGGATTGCACCGCAAGAACACAATATAATTTGGTTGCGAACTTCTGGAGCTGTGCAAAATTTCAATTAGGTTGATAACTTCTCTTTGTGTTATCAACGCCGTAAGAGATCATATTGTTACGTTAACGCAACAGATTTTACAGAAGTTCATTTGTAATAAAATAAACTTACTTCTAAAGTATTAATATTTTCACTTTACCCGATGTTGTGACTAAGATACACCACTTCACAACATCACAACATCCGTGTGTATGGTCGAGATCGTGCGAAACCGGGGGGTAGAGATGAAGCGTATTTACTTCAACAGGTTTTAGTACCAGGTTTCATCAAAGACGTATGAGGACCAAGTCTCTCGTCGCGTACAAACGAGTATCGAGTATTTAGAAGTACCAACAAAATCTTTATTTGCAAAGTCACCAACACAAACAGAAGCACCCTTTTCCGAACTCGTAATAAAAGACGGCTAAGCCAAGAAGCGAACGCATACGCGTTCGACGTACACGTGTGTGAGTGAGGTGCTTGCAGATGCCAAATGAAAGTCAGCCTAATATTGTGAGAATTAAAACATTTTTTAATTTACTGAACTCCTAATAATCGTAACCTTGCAAGACGCGTTCGACTGACACTTGTGTGTGTGAGTGAAATGAATCGAATCACAGATAATAGATATTCAATGATAATAGACCTTATAACTTAAAACAATATTCTTGAGTGTTTTTAATAATTTAATCTTAACACCGACTTTTAATTATTGACGCACAACGCCATCTAGTGACACTAATCCGAATTACATCAACACTATTAACTTAACATTACTTGAACAATCAGAGAAAGTTCTAGCTGTTTATCGTAAGGAGCTACAAATAATAACTAATTGGTATGTACCAGGTGAAAGACGAAGACGGTGGTCTGGGTCCAGTGCACGTTTTCTCCCGTGGCGGGCTCGGCTGTGGCCTGCTGCTGGACTGGATGTCGGAGCTGCAGCGTGAGGACCTGGGGCCCAGTGACCAGAGGCAGAGACAGGTCAGACATGCTTAGTTTTAAAACATTGTTATTAATTTTCATTTTTCATTAATTTGTATTTGTGCTTATCTGCTATTGGTCCCAAACTATAAGCAGATTTATTCTCTGTCGTTTGTATCATGTCCATGGAGCTCCTCAGTAAGATACCTTATCCATCGCCACACACTTTTTATATTTGAAAATATTTACTAAAATGTAAGTACACTTTTCTGTAATATTATGTATTGTTTTATGTAATTAAGCCTTAAAGTATTGTGACGTCACTACCACAAATGACAAACACGCTTGCCGCGACTCGTATAATTAAAAATCACACATTGTACGATAAGTGATATTTTAAAGTATATTTATTATAGCGTTTTTATTATTGCACGAATACGTATGTACTATGAAGATAATGCATGTGGCATTAAGTCCGCCGATGTACTATTTTGTGTATAAAGTTTTAAATAAACAAATATTTGTAACGTGCTGGGTTCGAGAATGTAAACAATTTTACCGACTAAAACACGATTAAAACACAACAAACAATTTACAAAAATTTTGCCACTATAGCTAGCTTTAAACTTTGTAGTATTTAGCTTCCGTTCGCTTCGATGAATACTGACCGCTTACGATTGTAAACTGACTCGGCGAGCGCTAGCCTTCCCCATTGATACGCGTTTAAAACGTTTCCGGAGTTTTCTAGAAACGTCATACCTGGTATGTAAACAGTACAAAGATTCGAGAATGTGCCAGCGTTCTTTCTACTCTACTAGTACCAACGAACTACGTAGTTCTGTAAGACGTCAATAGGTGGGGGTTGTAATAAAATATTAGACGGAACTGCCGAGTCTTCCCCACAATGCCGAGAGAAGGCACTGGGTGTAACAATATGTAGGTGGTATTCGTGCCATAACAAAAAATGCTGTTGTCTCTTATTTATCTTGGTAGTTACATTTGAAATCTGCCGAGTGCTATATCATCTACGTTTGATAGTTTCTTTTATAAACCGTGGGGTGTTCCTCAGATGCGACTGATGTTCATGTCAGGCTGCGCCACCTGGCGGCCGCTGCTGGTGACGTTACTGGCGCATCGTGCGTCGTGGCGCACACTGCACCACTGCCTCACCACCCTGCTGCAGCCTGGCAACGGGGACGGGAATGACAGGTACGTTTTTTATACTACTAAGGTGGCAAACAAGCATACGGCCCACCTGATGGTAAGTGGTCACCGTGGCCTATGGACGCCTGCGACACTAGAGGCATCACTTGCGCGTTGCCAATCCTTTAGAAAGGAAGTGGGAAGGAGAAGAAGCGGGAAAGGGGGATGATTGGGCCTCCGCCACTCTCACTCACCGGAAGAAACACAACAGTAGGAATACTGCTATTTCAAGGCGATGTTCTGTGAGTGAAAAGTACTTCCCCGGCCGAGCCGGCACATTCATGCTAAAATCAGCGAGGCTCTACTACTCAATAATACTACAGTACTTAATGTTACCGTAACGAGACCCTAATAACACTGTATCCAACCCCAACAATATAGCTTGAGACCTTATGCACTACTGTGCATAAGACAGTGTACGCTAGTCTCGATGTTCCTTAATTCGATACATAAAATCACGGTGAATCTTGCTAAAGCTTATTCATTTGTAGACTTTATAGCGTAACTGTACGAGTAATTTAACTTGTTTTAATGTTTGTTTGTATTACTTTTTTGTGTTAAAGTTAATTTTTTATTATTTTTGTTTATTTCAATGTGTGTGCTATGTGTGTTTAAGTGAATTTGTGTAGTTTTATTTCATTTTGATAATAATTTAAGGTTTAAAGAATTTATTTCTCATAAAAACTGTACAGTTTACTTACAATGAGAACTTAAAAACTATATTTGAGTAATTTATTTTACAATTGCCTCAAGTGCGTTTCAATTGTTGACAAACGTTACGCGCCTTATAGGCATTATAGTTGTAACGTTAATGTGATACAAATAAATATATATATATAAAATTCTTTGAGCATGTTAAATAAATAAATAAACAGTGCAACACGGTATACATGGTTAATAATAGTTAGCCAAGTGTAGATATGTAGTCCCTTAATTTATATTTAAATGTATTAAGGCTTTCGCATTCTTTTACATTGTTTGGTAATCTATTGTACAGCTGTACTCCTTCAAACAATATCGTTTTCTTGCCATAATTAGTTCTTGGGTGTATTAATTGCAGCTTGTGTTTATTTCTTAAACTATGTGTGGTTGTGGTTTTATGTAGTTGTATATTGCTTTGAACGGAGTTGGTTGAGATTTTTTTAACAAGAATGCAGGTTTCATGTGTGTACAATTGATTGATATTGAATAATTTGATTTTCTTATACAGTAGTTTTGTTGGCATGTCGAAAGGATAGTTAAATAATATTTTAATTAATTTATTTTGGGTTCTTTGTAACGGATTTAAATTAGTCCGAGCGGCTGATCCCCATACTGGTATTAGATATTGTAAATGCGATTTTATTAATGAATTATAAATTATAGTACGGACCTTGTGAGGAATACAGTATACTATTCTACGTAGGGCTCCTAGTAACGAGACTAATTTCGATTTAACATGTTTGATATGTGTTTTCCATGTTAGTTTATCGTCTAACCATAAGCCGAGATATTTTTCTTTATGCGAGCGTCGAATAATATCATTATTGATCGTAAGCGGTGTGAAGTCTGGTATTTGCTTATTTTTTGTGGTAAATATCATGAATGAGCTTTTTGAGGTGTTAATAGTGAGTAAGTTACATTTAAACCATTCATTTAGTATATTGAGGTCGTTTTGCGCCGCTTGTATAGCTGTATGTATGGATGTGGCGAAATAGAAAAGGCATGTATCATCCGCATATAATGTTAGGTCTCCGGTAAGTCCTATCTTTTTTATGCTATTTATATATATTAAAAACAATAACGGGCCTACTATTGATCCCTGGGGAATGGAGAATTGGATATTTTGGGGGTAACTAGTGTAAGTATCAATTTTTACTATTTGCTGCCTATTTTGTAAATATGACCTAAACATTTTGTGTGCTGTCCCGGTTATGCCTATATTTTGTAATTTTTCAAGTAGCTTTTTATGACTATATCGAAAGCCTTTTTTAGGTCTATAAATATACCAATAACGTATTTTTTTTCGTCTATATTTGTTTTTATTTTAGTTATTAGATCAACTGTCGCTGTAAGGGTGCTTGATTTAGGACGGAAGCCATACTGCTCGCTAATAAAGAACTCTTTTGTAGTTAGGTAGTTATTTAATCGGTCATACAATACTCGTTCAAATATTTTTGATAGAACAGGTAGTACTGACACCGGCCTATAATTATTTAAGTCGGTTCTATTGCCCGTCTTGTAGATCGGGCTAACCTTCGCCACTTTAAGTGTATCTGGGAAAACACCATCAGATAAACATTTATTTATATAATTAGTTAATCTCTCACAATTTATACTCTTCAAGCATTTTATAGTTTTTGTAGTAATACCATCTAGACCTGAGCTAGTGTTGATATCTAAATTATCTATTATTTTTATTATTTCATTGACGCTACAAGGTGTTAAATGTGATAATGTTATGTCATGTGTGTAATTATGGTCGTACATTAAGGTGTTACCGGTATCTATGTGATATTTTGGTGTTATTTTGTTGGCTAACTCTGCACCTATTGTTGAAAAAATAAATTAAATGACTCACAAATTGCATTGCCCTCTGTGATGACCTCTGAATCCGATATTAGTTTGGGTGGAGCACAGCTGTCTTTCACTTTATTTATTGCTAAATTGTTAATAAGTTTCCACATTTTCTTAGGTTGGTTGTACACATTATGAAAGACAGTATTGTAGTATTCTCGTTTACATGTCTTGATTATGGATTTAACTTTGTGCTGTTCTGTCTTAAAGTTATTTTTTAGGACTGCATCATTCGGGTTTCTTTTAGTTAATTGCCACAAACTGTTTCGGAGGTTTATAGCCGTTATGATATTTATGTTTATCCAATCTTTTTGGGGTGGGTTTATGATCTTTGTCTTCATTATTTTGTTTGCCTTAATTTGCTTCATAATAAATTGTTCCAGATAGCCATAGTCATAATTTGCATTGTTGTAATGTGAGTGTAACGCAGTATTGTAAAGGTTTTCATAATTAACAATTATTTTTCTTTTTTCTGCCGGAGCTAGACGGCCAATTTCAAGATATATCTGTTTGTGATCGGAGAGAGAAGATTCCATTATGGACATAGAGAATGAGTGGCTTTTTATGTTTGTATATATATGGTCTAATAGTGTGCATGTCGTGCTCGTTTCTCTTGTGCAGTATTTCTTATAAATTTTATTTAATATGTAGTATCCTGTTTCCTTTATATCACTTATGTATTGAGTTGTGTAGCTATCTTTCCTTAGTAAGTCAATGTTGAAATCTCCGAAAACAATAGACCTCTTTCGCTGTTCCAATTGTGGCGAAAGTATCTCCATAAACCTATTTATGTTTGTATTCCCCGGCCTATATATTGCACCAATATTAAGTGATAGTTTCTCAATGTATATCCATAAATAATGGTTACCATTTTCAAACAATTCCTCTGTTATTTCATGTTTTATACTGTTGTGTACATAAATTGACACTCCTCCGCCCTTGCTGTTTTGCCTGTAGTTGTACACATGTTTATAGTTGGGTAATTGAAATAACTTTGCATCATCTTCAGACGTAATCCATGTCTCAGTAAAGATCAATAAGTGGGTAGTGGCTTCAATTGCCTTAAGAATACATTTTATTTCATCTAACTTTCCTGCTTTGCGTATGCTACGTAAGTTTGTATAAAATAATCTTAACGAAGACGGCTTGAGAGGGATGTCTTCGTATTTGTGCACAATATGATGACAAGTTTTATTTAAATTTTTAGTCAATGAACTATCTTGTACGGGGATACTTATTGGTTTTTTTGGTTATTGGCAATAATTGTGGGTGTCCCTTTTATATATTTTATTATAAGGTTTTTCTCACCGTTTCCTACGCGAATATTCAATTCCTCCTTCAAGGATTGCAGATAACGCTTTTGTGACGGAGTTTGATCGGAATATATTTTTACGTCCATGGGCAATTTGTCTTTATTGCGTAATAGATATTTTGGGATATCGGTGTTTGTAAAGGAAACTTTTATAGCCCGGTTTTTGTTCGGTATATATTTTCCCAGTCTTGAAACTTTAATCGGCGTAGGGCAATCATCCTTTATTAATTTTAACATCTTGTTTACTTCCGCACAATCATAAATTCGCCTCGAATTGGTTTTTTTTTCATTTAATTCTGTTATACCCACAATTATTGTATTTCTTTCTCGTTGACAACGGTCTTTAACTTCGAGGATGAGGTCTTCCTGACTGAAGCGGGGCGATACATCAAGCGATTTGGTCGCTGATACCTCGTTGCATTTTTGGTTCTTTATTTGGGTTAATTCGGTTTCTATATATTTAATCTTGTCTTGTGTTATAGTGAAATTTGTCTTCATGTTTTCGACTTCATTATTTATTTGTTCCAGTCGGTGTGTAAAGTTTTCAGTTGTTGTTTTTATTGTTTTAATTTCTGATTTAATTTCTGTTATTTCTTCTCGTATGTGATTTAGATTTTCATTTTGTTTGCGTCCAAATTCTTCGAAAAACTGAAATATTTCCGTACGGAAATTATCCAAATCTCTTCTGTAATCATATTCTTCACTGCGTTCTTTGCGTTTCCTTGAAGTTACGTTGGTATAATATTCATCATCGCTATAGGTGGATAGGTTAGGTACCGAACCGCTAGCGCTTCCGCTGCCGCTTGTCAATGTGACATTGGGTGGTGTTCTCTGCAAACTCATCGTGCCGATGTATCGGTATCACTTCGCGCTGGTAAGAGTGAGATAAAAATATCAGCGGTCTCGTTTACTCGAGGGGGTGAAGGGAGCTGCTCTTGCGCTTCTATACAGTGTCTCGCGATTTGCCTTTCACTTATTTTATTAATGTAATTTTGCTAATTGAACTTTAACACCGCACTATAGTATTCACTTTTGTCTACACAGATTTTAATATTTAATCAGTTATTTTAGAAAAATGTGACACACGACCGTTCGCAACAAGCAATCGAGACACTCCTCACTATTTACATTTAAAATCTTTTGATTGGTCGTATTTATGTCATGAATGTGTATACTGTACCATTTTAGCTGTAAGATTTCCAATAATAATAAAATAAATATAAAATAAATGGTTATGTATGTTGTGTGCACAGTGGATGGTCAGCGAGTGCAGTGCTGGACTTCGCGGAGACGTTGATCGAGAGCCCACGCGTGTGGCAGGGACGGGATAAGACCACGCCCAAGCACTACGTGCCAGATGACACGCTGCGACTCACGCATCAACAGGTGATGAACATCACTAGATATTATATAACAAAGTCCTCCGCCGCGTCTGTCTGTCTGTTCGCGATAAACTCAATAACTACTGAACGGATTTTCAGGTGGTTTTAACCAATAGACAGAGTGATTTACGAGGAAGGCAATAGGTCAATTATACCCGGGGTGGTTTGCTAGTATACAAATAATTACTCATGAATTTTATAATACTGGTGCGTGCATGATCTGTTTCGCATATTTTTGTGTCGGTATCAAGTAAATGATTGATATGATAAAACGTCGTTATATGGCACTGGATTCTACTATTTGTATAGTGGTTACAGGACTGGACCTAAAATGGTGCCTTGAGGTATCCCAGTTTTTATATTCATCACTTATAGGGTATAAGGAGTTATTTTTTTTTAAATCGGCAATCAATGTTACAAATATATGAATCTATTATATTTTTGTATAGTCCGGGTAAGACTGTTTGTGATTCGTGTATTAAACCTTCATGCTAGGTATACTTTGTCAAAGGCTTATGTATGAGCATCTTCCTTTAGTGTCTTTTCGATATTTGTTGTTTAGTGTAATCGATCAATAATAGATTTTTCTATGTAGACATTTTAATGCAATCTGAAATCAGATTTATTTTGCCTTTAAGAGATCTCTACCTTGTATTAATTAGTAACTTTTATGTCACGGGTGTCATTATCCTAGTAGTCATTTGACCATATATCTGGCCATACATTTGGCCATTTGACCATATATCTGGAGCATATTAAAGGCGACAAACTGTTCCTATTTATGTATAGCATTAATAGACGTTTTGTCTTTTTGGTTCAGCTGGCGATGCTGGTGCGCTACGTGTGCCAGGAGGCCCGCAGCGCGGAGGGCCCAGAGGCGGCGCGGCGGCGCGCCGACTCGCGTGTGTCGCTGCTGCTGCGCTGTGCGCGCGCGCAGCACCAGCTGCTGGCCGTCGCCGCCGCCGCCGACCAACACCACCCGCTGCTGTTACTGCTGCTATACATGAAGGTAAGCGCGGAGGGCCCGGAGGCGACTCGCGTGTGTCGCTGCTGCTGCGCTGTGCGCGCGCGCAGCACCAGCTGCTGGCCGTCGCCGCCGCCGCCGACCAACACCACCCGCTGCTGTTACTGCTGCTATACATGAAGGTAAGCGCGGAGGGCCCGGAGGCGACTCGCGCGTGTCGCTGCTGCTGCGCTGTGCGCGCGCGCAGCACCAGCTGCTGGCCGTCGCCGCCGCCGCCGACCAACACCACCCGCTGCTGTTACTGCTGCTATACATGAAGGTAAGCGCGGAGGGCCCGGAGGCGACTCGCGCGTGTCGCTGCTGCTGCGCTGTGCGCGCGCGCAGCACCAGCTGCTGGCCGTCGCCGCCGCCGCCGACCAACACCACCCGCTGCTGTTACTGCTGCTATACATGAAGGTAAGCGCGGAGGGCCCGGAGGCGACTCGCGCGTGTCGCTGCTGCTGCGCTGTGCGCGCGCGCAGCACCAGCTGCTGGCCGTCGCCGCCGCCGCCGACCAACACCACCCGCTGCTGTTACTGCTGCTATACATGAAGGTAAGCGCGGAGGGCCCGGAGGCGACACGCGCGTGTCCCTGTCGTAACTAATAACATGCAACAATATTTCTAATATAATGTACTTAATCGTTCTGAAACAGGTCATAAGAATAACGATTGATGAACGAACAGATTGACTTGTATTGACGCAACTTGAACTATCTGACCAATGACTTCTCGATTACCCACACTGACCCGACCCATTGTCCTTCCAATCCTTAACACACAGATAATTAAAGACCTGTGTGTCAATAACATTACCTAGTAAATTGTATGGTCTTTACAGAGTACAAACATGTCTACACACAACTATAATTGTATCGGTCACAGTGGTAATCGCGAACTGACTACTTTAACTGTATCTACATCCTCCAATGTACTAACCTACATTGTAATGATACCAGGTGCCGAAGATCCTGCCTCTCCTGCTACAAAGTGGTCCCCGGCACCGCCACTACACCCCGCTGCCGTGCTGCGAGGAGTTATACGGCGCAGCATCCCGCAGCACCAGCGCCACCGACCGAGTCTCTCACTCACTGTTGACTTCCATCTCGTCCGCACCGCAGTATTCACACGGCAAGGATCAGTCTCACAAGTATGTTCTTTTTATAATTCCCAAGTGATAAACTTAAATACCCATCGACTATGGATGCTTGCCACATCAAGAATATCTTGAAATAAAACGAACCTGATGCCGTCTGTTTGATTTTTGCACCTGCTACAATTGCAAGGGGCAAAAATCAAACAGACAACACATCGTCTCCTGCAAGAGCTTGGAAGCTCCTCGCAGCAAGAACACAATACAAGGTCTGACTGCGATTATTAATAGGTTAGATATGCTTTCTTTATAGGCAATCGTTTGAACGGCTCTCAAGTTTAACTTGGAATGCAAATATCCTCCACATGTTTAAAAATGTTTTATTAATTATTTGTTAACTGGGTATAGATATCTAATAGACACAACCACTTACTTTGCTACTAGTGCATGCTGTAATACTATTTTAAGAAGATGTGCTGTAGTATAGAGTTGCTTAAAAAATACATTATTAAGCCGCAATGACAGCGGACACACTAGGTTTCTAATTTTGTCTGACATTCCAAAGAAATGACAGGCAGGCAGGCAGGAAAGATACACTGTTTTGATATTTAATTATGTGATTATGTTGTGTTTTAGTAAGGAGGAGTTAAAACAGCAACGGGTGGATCATTTATCAAAGTAAGCCATTTAATACATGTCAACAAATTACAATATTTAAGTATTTATGATATTAATATGTTAAATTAAGGAGGTCCAAATAATGATCCCTAGGGAACACCCTATATATTTACATTCTCTTCAAATAAACAAATAACAAAAGCGCACTGCTCTTTGGCACTTATTTTAAACATATTTCTCGTAGAAAAAGGACGAAGACTGGTAGTGTTTTCCTCTAATATTCATATTCGCTACAAAGCTTAGGTAACATATTACATGAGCTAAGCGATCGAAAACTTATCTACAATCTGTATATCTCACATGTTAATAAAATTTCAGATATTGTAGTATGTGGATATTCATATCCTATAGTGCTTACAAATTATTCTTATAGAAAGTAGGGTCCATCAAAATAAGATAGATTTAAATTATTATTATAGACGAACTATAACGAATTGTTTCATCTATACTAATATACACATCAAAATAAATCTGCGTTCTCTTGAAAAAGTTGAGATATATTTCTCGTGTCAAAATATAAAATAATGAATGAATTATTTATTGCTTTAACATTTAAAAACACACAATTTTAATATCTAAATCTCTATATTCTTTTCGATTTTCTTTAAAAAAGTAGTTTTCGATCTCTGTGAAATTTGTAATTTAAATAAATGCCAAGATTTGATTAAAGTAAATAATTTTATTCATTTTATATGTTTTATTTACATATTTAATACAAAATGACTCCTCTCCTGGCTTGAATTCATGCGGACATCCTCCTGGGCATGCCATAGATCAAGTTGTCCAATAGTTCTTGTGGTAACCTGTCCCATTCTTGAATGGCGGCTTCCTTGATCTTTGACAGAGTTCTTGAAGGTGGCTGACGAATTCTAACAACTCGCTTGAGAACGTCGCATGCGTGCTCGATTGCGTTTAAGTCCGGAAAGCCGGCAGGCCAGTCTAACCGTGATTTTGTAATCCCGGGAAGCAGCGCTCACTCGTGAGCTCGATGTGCCGGCGCATTATCGTTGACCAATACAAATTGGCACAACTGTCTTGTTCAAAATAGCTGTCATAGAGATTTGATACGGGATCAAAGGCATTCGAGCTACTATCATTATTCTATGCCAAAAAGATACCAATTTGCCGCCTTGCTGAACATGGCAGTTCTTTGCCTTTCGACATTCCTAGGCCGTCGCCAAACTCGGACACTTCGGTTATCAGGGTGCGTACTAATCCATGTTTCGTCAACGAAAAGACAATTACACCAGACATCATCTTCGTCTTCATCGTTTTGACGCTGCCTGGCTCACTGCAATCTGCGTCGCTGTCATTTCCGTGTATTCAAAGGTGCTGCCAGGATCTCCTTGATCATAATCTAAAGTGGTGTAAACAGTTACGAATTGCCTGAGTGCTAATATCCAGTCCAATAGCAGCTCGCAGCTTTAATCTCAGTTTGGTAGGGTTAATTATTGGGCCACGGACGGCAAGAAGTCTGATGTAGTGCTTCTGAACATCACTAAGGACAGCGGCCACTGCGAGGTCGATCAGTCAGGTTGCCCACGCTTCAGTACCTCTGCAGGGTAGTAACGACCCAGGCTTAAGAAACGGAGACTCTGGCTGCGGTTTGCCTTGTAGAATATCCTTCTTCACGCAATAACACTATTCCTGCTCGCATGACTTCAGGCAGTCCACCTGGCATTATCAAATGTTTTTTTTTGACAAATTGATTAAAATAGCTTTCAGGTAGAAACAAGAATGAGGGTCATTTATCATTGACTTCGTTTTTATATAAA
Organism: Catocala nupta; assembly: GCA_963675205.1. Lineage (NCBI taxonomy): Eukaryota > Metazoa > Arthropoda > Insecta > Lepidoptera > Erebidae > Catocala > Catocala nupta. The sequence goes on from OY776087.1 coordinate 1,475,604, forward strand.
AAACATAAGAAGATTTCATGAATTCTATATTTAAATGATGTATTCTTAAATAATAAACCCAAACGTAATAATTTATTCTAATATAATTTAAGCTATTAAAAAATATTAGACCTTTTTCCGTGAACGCGGACTTTCTTTGATGTGTGTATTATAAAGAGGCAAGATTTGATTTTTTGTTACTTAATAAGGACGTAACTCAAAAATTACACAACCGATTTAAAAAATTCTTTAATCAATAGGACGCTACATTTACACCAAGTAACATAAGCTATATTTAAAAAACAAAAAGAAGAACTGTTACTAACATAACCTAATCTAACCTACTTGAACGTCAGCAAAGGCAAAACGGCATTTAGAAAAAATCTTGTATTTTATGATATCGCAGGGTTTGGCGTATGGAAGCTGACTTGCGTGGCGTGTGGGGACGCGTGGCGGGCTCGGGCGGGCGCGCGCTGGCTCTCGCCGCCGCTCTGCTGCGTGGCGCCACTCCTCCCGCCACTAAACACCATACACACCTTCTTGCTGCCATCGAGGTGTTGCCAGATCATGAGCTTTTCGCCAGCGACACCATGTATGTATACGCACTATATATACTTCTGTTAACGTGGAAAATTTGTTTTTGGTGCTTTAATTAATATTACATTCATCAATAATTACTGTTATATTTTTTGTGTTTTTGAAAAGAGTATACAAATATATAGTTATTACAAAATATGACTCAGAACTAAGTTTTTTGGAAGTCTGTATATTAACGAGTTCAGGTAGATTGAATTTAATATCTGCAGATTCTGCTAATTCCAAATACTGGTCTTTGTAGATCTAAGAGTGGTTGTCAAATCAAATCAAATATTATTTATTGTGAAACATAGGTATATATAAGATGTTTACAGTAATGGAAATGATCAACTATGTTCTGCCAATTAAGCTTACAATAATTTAAAATTAATTTGGCAGGTCACTCAATTTGAAACATGCAAAAATAATAATTTTGAATCACTGCTATTAAAACAATACATCATATTAAATTCACTTTAGCATAACATTAAAAATTAAAACATGCGCTATTAATAGCTGCCAATTACTGATTATAAATACAATAAAATGTGTTATTGTAGTGATTGTATTACGCGTCGCAGATAGTTTTAAGTATTTTCCCGGTTGAAAGCTTATTATTATTAATTTATTTCTGTTGCTTCAAATCTTAGGATAATATTAACGCTCTGTGGAGGGAACCTGGAGGCGATGTAACTAATAAATTATTTTGAAATTGGTTAAATTTGGACGTTGACTCATATTGTTCTTTTCTTAAATGTAAACGACATATTCATGATATTCTAGTGAAGAGGTGCACAGCATTCTGGAGTGTTTCTTGACGATGGCGCGCCAAGGCGGCGGGGGCGGGGGCGGGGGCGGCGGCGGCGGCGCATGCGCGCTGCTGCACCGCGTGGGCGCGCTGCTGCGGCGCTACCTGGCGTGCCGCCCGCAGCCCGCCACCGCGCTGCTGCACGCGCACCGGGAAACTATCGCGTCAGTATACTCACCCATTCCCCCTACTAGCTAACTAAGGACAACGTCCATTAATAACTGAACACATCTACTACACGCTATCGAATTATTGCAGAGATTTTTACAAGTGCTTAATCCCGGTACAATTGTTGTTACTCTGAGATTTTAAAGAAGATATTCTTGTATATCAATGACATTGACTTTTAAATTGTTAACATACTTAATGAAATAATAAGAAACCCTTTCATGTTATTTATTGAATATACAGAATGCCCCTTAATTATATACAACGTATACATAATAAGTGTCATTCAACAAATTAATTCAATATCATTGTAGGTATAAAAAGATCCCTAAACTTATAGAAGTACACATATAGGTACTAAGAAAGTACCCTGCAGAACACCCTTCTCAAAAATAAAAATAACAGCTGAATTTCTAAAAAATGGTTATCGTTTGTGTTCTAGCTAACCAAGCTTAAAATACTTTTGATTTTGTAGTAGCAGATGGTCAAGTATGTTCACCAAAGTCAAAAACTAGACTTTAAAGTAAAAACTATGCAATCAGATGCTTTTATGTAACATATATTATGATCACACCTACATATGTTTAAATAAACTCACTCATGTTAACCGAAAATATGGGCTAAGGCTACATTTTTTGCGTAATTGTAGACTATAATATATTTTACTGTACGTATGTATGGTGTAATGACCTCGCCACTGCCATTGTGGCCAGTGTTGTGGGTTCGAATCCCATACGGTGATTCACAAATGGTTGTTCTGATTCTGGGTGTTGTTTGTTTCCGTTGTTTTAATGTTTGTTAAGTATACCGCGGTACAGGAACTGTCCTTTTTTAAATTACAAAATGTATATAAAACTATAAACCTTAACAGTCGTATTGTAAGTTTGATATTACGCAGTAGGGTTAGTGTTGAAGTGTCAGTACGTTGTACGTTCGTTTGTTGCAGTTCGACGCCGGCGCTGAGCTCGCTGCAGGCGGGCGAGGCGGCGGCGCCGGCGTCGGCCGCGCCGCCGCCGCACGCGCTGCTGGCGCTGCAGCGCCGCACCGACTCGCCCGACAACCTGCTGTGGCTACTGCAGGTCAGCGAACTTATTCTATACCTCTACTACTTCGTTACATACTACCTCATTTTATTTATTTATTTACCTTATGGGAAACTTACAGCTACATACAATGTATATTAATGACATGATAGGTGACGGTAAGCCAAATACAAGTTTTCACTCATAGAACTATAATAAAAAATAAATGAACCGCAGTGTACATTTACCAACTGCTTACATGGTATTAAAATAATATTAAATACTAAAATAGCTCTTATATTTATAATTATAGTCTATTCCAATCCATTATGATAAAATGATAAACAAACCAATTTCTCTTTAATCGAATAAATAGCACATTTGTCCGTATTTTCAAGGTTGATGATATCTTAGTGTATTTTAAAGCAATTGGCGTTTAACTATTAAATAGTTATTTAATTTGCAAACTCTTAGACGTAAAGTTTATATGACGAATCAAAAACTATCTATAATTTATGATTGCATAGGACCGCATGACTGCATATTCGTTCAAGTTTTAAGTTTAAGATTTAATAGATTAGAAAAAAGTTGAAAAAATAAATATGCAATTTACACGGTATTTAAAAGGATTTCAATATTAATCTGTCAGCAGCTGTCTTTAAAGACCAAGCAACTATTAAGTACTTACTTGCTACAGGAAAGTTCACTGTTGCCAATACTGTCTGCCGAAAGAGAGGTCCTAAAACTTAGATTGTCATTTTGAAAAATCGGTGCTCTGGGCTTGAATCACACACAGGATAAACATTTGTGTGATCCACAAATCGTTTTTCTCATTCTGGCTGTTGTTTTAATGTTTCTAAAGTTTCCTGCGGCACAAGATTTAAACCGAGTCGGGTATCTAGTTAAAAAAATAGAAATATGTCTGCGGCTTTCCACAGTAACTCAAATTGTTAAGAGGAAACACAAGGGCCGTTTTCCCATACAAACGTAGTCCCCTGTTTCTTTCCTGGATAATGCCAGTAGAGGGATAATATTTTTCCAAAAAATGTATGGCCTCTATTGGCATGTCTCTATGATTTCCTTTTTTTCATAAATTAATTATTAAAAGAGACATGAGCCTTCAAAAATCTCAAAAATTGGCCAGGTCTTCCGCTGTGTTCAAACATCCATAAAACAAATTGGACTAGATTATATAAAAAAAAGAAATCATAGGAATACAGCCAAAGCCTTTTTTTAATTCTCAATGAAAAAAGTACTTAAATCGATCAAGTTTTGAAGAAGGAATCAGGGGACTACGAAACGTTAATTTTGTGTACTTTTATAGGTATTTTCGGTTCAAGTTGCAGCGCTCTGCGAGCAATGCGCGACAGCAATAGGTTTTAGAAATACCTATTTCTCAATTCTCTCGCCCTTAGTGTTTCCTCTTAAGCAGCCGTAAAACTTATTTCTTAGGTTATTTTGTTAACAATTAAGAATTATATATCTTAGAAATATTTTTCACTATATTCTGTTTGCGCAACTACGGAAAATGAATGATGGGTACAATTATAGCGCGATAAGATATAATTTTAGCAATTTCTATGTAATTTGTTCCTTTTCGCTGCATTAAATCGAATGATTCGATTGGGAATTAATTGATTTACAGTTGGTCATGTCAATTAACCATTTGTTTACCTCTTTATTAAATTGGTTAGGAATAGACTAGTGTTATTTGAGTGAAATTCTACGGTTAATTATTGTAATAATAACATAATTATCTTTTATTAAGAATGTTCGTATAATCACAGCATTATAAAATAATGTACGAAATTAACGATTGTGTCAATAAAGATTTTTAGTACTAGCACATCAAGTTAATGGTAAAGGATGATGACCAAATTTATCTGCGACCCGTCTCCCCTCCTCCAACAGCTCTTTTTTATGTCTTAGTAGCTTCCTAAGGATCTATAAAAAGACTAGCAACCAACTTAACAACTTAAAATCCAAGAGGTATAGAAATAAAATAAAATTAAAACTCAACATATTTGTCATGTCTGTAAACAACTGTGAGTTGAAATAATGGGTCAAATTGACAGCTTCAAGCAACTCCTCTCATTCCAAATGCATCAAATGTTCTTCACACAGTCAGGCATTCGGTGGAACATATATGTGATAAGTATGTACGGCGTACAATTTTATAGAAACTAGAATTTGTCTCAGATTTTAATTTCTAAATTGCCTATAAATAAAGCGCCGAGATGAATTTGGATTTCTTACATGATGAGGCTCATGTCTGATCATGTAAGAACTCTGAGTTACGTCATCTGAGCTCTTTGTTACACAAATTGTTATTTTGTGCCAAAAATAATAATATTAAAACATGATTTTCTCGTTATATCCCGCACTTTTGAGAGATGTTGCCATAGTAAAAAATTATCACCTTTTTAAGATTTTTTGATTGAGACACGTTTCAAATCTGATGGTCGATGTAAAAGTTAGGGGGACGTTTTCCCACATCGTCCTTTAGTTTTGAGGATGTTATGGCGCTTTTAGTTTGTTATGATCTAATGCAATTTCTTATAATATATTTATTGGATCATATTGGTCTCAGAGAGAAACCTTAGAGTATACTTTACATAAACATAAACATGCTGAATAAAACTTGGGGTGGTCTGTGTCATAGACACGGCCGTGTGTTAAACGTGAATACGTCTCGTAACGGGTAATATCATCCGTCCCAGTTGCAAATGTACTGGTACCGTCGTTGATCCGCTCAGCCGCATTCATTTTTTTACGTTCCCGGCACTGCTTGACTCGGTCATATGGTGTTTAATTGATATCCAATTGCTCTTGAGAATCCCTTTTCAACCGTATACGGTCTCTATATTTAGATTTGGCTTTTTGACGCGTATAGGCCGACATTATATATTTTTGATATGTTTTGTTTTATTTTATCACCTTATTATATTCATAGTCACAATTTAACACTAATGTTTTATGTACAATCGATAGATTTTGACGAGAGCTGACAATTGAAACTTGAACGAACGTCGTAGTTTCTCCGAGTTAAAAGTTATCTCTTCTTCCTCGTTACCTCAATTCTGAGGATCGCGACCACAAATGATGTCCCTCCAATGAGAGCGGTTGAGAGCTGCGTGGACTGCTTGCTGCAAGGTGCCGCGTACTGCGTTTTTTATAACGTTCGACTATCTTTTTGGTGTTCTACCTTTGGTGCGTTTTACGTTAACTTCACCCAATATTAAGAGTTTCTCTAGACAATGCTTAGGTGACCGCATGATATGTCCAAAGAACCCGAGGGCCCGCTTTTCGCAGATGTTTGTAAGCCGTTTTGTGATGTCCAATTTTGTCCAAAATTTGTGGTCCATGGTATCTGGAGTAGTCTCCGCCAACACCACATCTCAAAGACATCGATTTTATTGCTGTCGCGACTTTTGATGCATCATGTTTCAGCACCATACAAAAAAATGGAGAACACGAGAGGTCGAACCAGACGAATTTTAGTTTTGCGATGTATACCTCGGTTCACCCATATCTTTTTTAGGTTGGTCATTGCACTTTTAGCCATGCCAGCTCGTCGGTAAATTTCGTCAGTGCAGCTACCCACATTGGTGATTACCGACCCAAGATAAATAAACTCGTTGACTTTTTCATACTTATCGAGCATATTTGAGCTAGGAAGGAGTTGAGCTCTATCCACCACCATAACTTTGGTTTTCGTATGATTAACTTGGAGACCGCGCTTGGCACTTTCCTCTTCAATGTTCTTAAGTAAAATTGCATATCTCAGGTTTGTTATCTTCTGACCACCTATTGTAACGCCGCTATGCCAATCACTTAGCGCCTTCCTCATTATATTTCACTGTACAGATTAAATAGCTTCGGAGACAAAATACAGCCTTGACGTATGCCACGTTCAGTATGGAAAGACTTGAATATACGTTTTTTCAATTTCACGAAACTACTTCCATCAAGGTACAGATTCTGTATCAGAAAAGTGAGATGAGGAGGAACGCCCATCTTTATGAGCACATCAAACATGCATTTCCATTGAACACAGTCAAACGCTTTTGCGTAATCAATAAAGCACATGGCCAGTGGTTTGTTAAATTCGCGGCATTTCTCAATGAGCATCCGGGCATTTAATATTTGTTCACGCGTTCCCTTGCCAGCAGCAAAGCCATCTTGTTCATGCGGTATCTGGTGATTGGTGTAAGGTGCCAGTCTAGTGTTTATGATGCGTAATATAATTTTGCCTGCATGAGACATGAGTGAGAGGGTACGATAGTTATCGCACTTCTTAGATGATCCTTTCTTATGAAGTGGGATGACCGCAGATTGGGTCCAGTCTACGGGCCAGTGGCCAGTTTTCCATATCTTATTGCATATTTGATGTAGAATTTTGGTCCCTTCAACACCAAGATTTTGAAGCATCGACGCGGATACGCCATCAGGGCCAACAGCTTTATGTTTCAATTTACTGATTGCGTCCTCCACTTCAGAAAGCAGTATATTGGGTTCTTCAGGGTGGTCATCCCATTTTCTTTCTATCATTAGTCCCGATTCATCACGATAGAGGTCATAACAGTACGTCCTCCATCTCTCAAGAATATGCTCTAGTTCTGTAAGGGTGTTACCGTTACTGTCTTCATGTGTCTAACTCTTTGCTTTGAAGGCACCTGTCAGTTGTTTGACTCTCAAGAAAAGATCTTTAGTTTGTGCCCTATCTGTATATCTCTTAATTTCTTCACATATATTATTGATGTGCTCATATACATCTCTACGAGTCGATCGTTGGACTTCAGCATGCAGTTGTTAAAAGTTATACTAAATGGAAATCTCGAATCGCAGCAAAATAACCTCAAAATGGCGGCGCTTCCTCTTCCGCCGCGCGCGATGTGTCAAAGTCCTCACTTAGCGTAATAAATTCTTTGATCCTTTAGCTATCTAGAAGTGTAATTGAATTTTGGATGGAGATGATAGACATGTAGCTGCAACACCAAATTGTATAATCCGATTTTGCTATCATTCGGTTTTTTGAATTTTCACTACCTATGAAACCAATTTTAAAGACGTACTCACGTCAAAAAATACACTATATTTCTTGGGTCTTGAATGCTGGTACACATTCATTTTAGCCAGAAATATCTAAGTAGTCAAATGTATAATTAGAGTAAAAAGTTCTTCTATCATTTCACAAGTTTTCAAATGTACAAGTTTTGTCATACGGTTGGTTGAATTTTCATTATTTTGAATTTGATATATAAGGAAAAGAAATAAGTTTTCATATATATTTATATTGTGTTAGTATAAATGTAATGTAGGCTTTAATGGAGAATTCAAAAGATTTCGTCATTAGTGTTTGTCGTAACGTTTGCCGATATAGTTCCATATTTTTTTAATGTTGATGTTATAATCATTATTATTTATTTTATGCATATTCATTTGTTAAGTTTTAGTAGTTTGGTAAAATATTGACGTGTATTTCTGTCTGTAGGAGATCGAGGCGTGGGGCACGCGGCGCGGCGGCGCGTGGGGCGGGCGCGCGGCGGCGGCCGCCCTGCTGCGCGCCGCGGCGCCGCTCGCGGCCGCCCCGCACGCGCCGCTGCGGAGCGCCGCGCTCGGCCTGCTCGCCAAACTACTGCCCGCCGTGCCACACACGCATCCCGGTAACTACAGCTTACACCGTACTTACTGTAGGAGACCGAGGCGTGGGGCGGGCGCGCGGCGGCGGCCGCCCTGCTGCGCGCCGCGGCGCCGCTCGCGGCCGCCCCGCACGCGCCGCTGCGGAGCGCCGCGCTCGGCCTGCTCGCCAAACTACTGCCCGCCGTGCCACACACGCATCCCGGTAACTACAGCTTACACCGTACTTACTGTAGGAGACCGAGGCGTGGGGCGGGCGCGCGGCGGCGGCCGCCCTGCTGCGCGCCGCGGCGCCGCTCGCGGCCGCCCCGCACGCGCCGCTGCGGAGCGCCGCGCTCGGCCTGCTCGCCAAACTACTGCCCGCCGTGCCACACACGCATCCCGGTAACTACAGCTTACACCGTACTTACTGTATTTAAGCATTTAAGCGGATAATCTGTCGGTACTTACAAACTTTAAATTATACAGGATTTAGTGTGTAGAAGTCAATGGTACAAAATCAAATAGCTTACCTGTAAAGCTAGGGGTGCCGCAAGGTTCTATTTTAGGCCCATTTTTATTTTTAATTTATATAAACGATTTACCTTTTTATTTGAACAATATTTGTGACGTTGTACTGTTTGCTGACGATACTTCTTTAATATTTAAAGTAAATAGGAATAGGGACCATTTTGTCGAAGTAAACAGTGCATTGATTCAAGTAACAAAATGGTTTACTTTAAATAATTTTGTACTGAACCCCAAAAAAACAAAATGTGTTAAATGCATACTGCCTAATGTAAAACATCTTGGTCCTAGCATAACATTGAACGGTGAGGTACTGGAAGCAAAAGAATCCACAGTATTCTGTGCATTACACTTCCTGGGCATTACACTTGATTCAAAGTTACAGTGGGATGCGCAAATATCTTGTCTCTCAGCGAAACTTAGTTCGGCCGCTTACACCATTAGAAAAGTTCGTGGATTAACTGACGTTGATACAGCTAGATTAGTTTACTTTAGTTACTTTCACAGTGTTATGTCATATGGAATATTATTATGGGGAAAAGCAGCTGATATACAAATTATTTTTATATTGCAAAAAAGCGATGTGCGTACAATTCATCAATTAGGAACTAGAATCTCGATCAGAGAAAAAATAAGAATATACATAGGTATTTTAACTGTAGCATCACAATATATTTATTTTAATATCATGCATGCCGTCAAAATATATATTTATACATAAAAAATAGTGATATACATAACATCAATACTAGAAATAAATATAAATTATGTTATTCTACCGTCTACATAAAGTTCATGGTTCCTTCATGGGTCATGGTATACGTTTTTATAATAAAATCCCGAGTAATATTCTAGAATTACCAGAGAATAAATTTAAAGTTAAAATTAAAAATTGCTTAATTTCTAAAGCATATTATAATATAGATGATTATTTAAATGACAAACATCCATGGCACTAATATTTGTATCAGATTACAGGATATTAAATGACAAATACTAACACTTGTGTTTTTTTAATATATGTATATATTTTTTTTGTAATGTTACACCTTGTTTAAGCTGGCATTTGCATTGTTGTTACATTCAGTCGTATTTTCATCAAGTAGAATGTGCAATGAAGACAACTCGTGATTATGAACAGTTCCGTTAAGCTTTCTTTTGAGTCTTATTGTGAATTCTGGTTTCGTGGAATTCGATAATTTACATACTACATTTTATTTAAACAGTTAGATTAAACTACGAACTACAATCATGTCTTGTCTTGATTATTTATGTACATGTAAGTGGATGCTCCTATTTACCGTACTGCTGCTTTAGAGGCTACCATACAATTTTATCAAATGCTTGAGTATGTTCAGTAGTAGTTCATGGAGAAATGGTTGCAGCACCTTACAGTTATGATTTGTAAATGAAATATTATTGTACACTTGGCGATTAAAAAGAGTGGCTATGAGTTTCTTGCCCGTTCTTCTCATGAGCCCTACACCCTTGCTTTGCTGAACGTGGCAGTAAAAGTAAATTCACAGAAAAAAATTACGTGTAACTTTGACATTCATAAGTGTTACCTTGTAACCTAACATGAATAAATTTATTTTGATTTGATTTGATAAGGAGACCTTTGATTTGTTGACTGTTGTTAAATAAATAATAATAATAATTTATTTATTTTAGTATAAATTATTAGTTTTACAATTACATCTTAACAATAACATAAAGTGCACTTATATATATTTGCCCGAATTAGGTTAAACCTGTGTTTCGAACGACAAACTGCTTACATACTATTATCAGTATAAATAAATTTACTTTATGATAACTTTATAATAAACTAAAGGTAAAGTAAAACCAATTAAAATAAATAACAAGTGCCATTATATTAATTATACTCTTGGCCTATTGTTGCATATATTTATCTTGTAAGTATGATTAATTAATGGCCAAATATAATAATATATAATAATATTCTATCACATACACACAACACCATCTAGCCCAAATTAAGCAGAGCTTGTACTATGGGTACTAGACAATAGATAAACATACATATAAACCTTTTTTTTTGTAAATACATACTTATTATATATAGAAACACCCAGACCAAGACTAACATCCATGTACATGCACAAACATTTTTGGCTTGTGCGGGAATCGAACCCGCGGCCTCAGGTGTGGCAGTCGATTACACTAACCGCTACGCCATCGAGGCCGACAAATAGTGTTGTCTGTATGTGATAGAATATATATTATTATATTATATATCATTATATTAATTGTATATAACTTAGTTCCTAGTAGTATATTGTAACTGCCATTTACACTTGTGGCACAGGTTTACCCAAATAAGCAAGCACCCATATTATATTAATTACATTATGAACTGTATTCATATTTTACCACTGTAATTAATAATTAATATAATATAAATTGTTATTATTATTATTATATACATCATCATTTCAGCTATATTACATCCAATATTTGAACATAAATGCAGCCAAATTTTTCTTTATACTAAGAAAAATCACTCCCTTTAAAACAATATATAAGTTATCACTACCGACCACATTTTAAAGCTTCCTTTGATCTAATTCTCACACAACAAAACTTCCATTCCAGGTCTACAAGCTATACTCGAATGTTTAGACTCCAACCAGCCTGAGGTGACCCAGTCGGTGCTAGACAAGCTACCAGACCTGGTAGTGGGCATGCAGGAGCATGCTGCCACGATCCTTATGAGGGTATTCGAGCTCGGCATGATGTCGCGACACCCCGTGGAGCCCTGCATCGCCAAGTGTGTCACAACTATCAACCTGCACAGGGGCTGCTAGCCTATGAACTGCGATAATGATAGTGACTCATAATAATGAAAGAAGATTGGCAAGATTCAAGTTCATAAACATTTAGTTCCGTAAGAAAATTCAGGTGATCTTATGTTATACATTAATAGTATTGTTTATATAAGCATATCCTACTCATAATTGTATACCGGAAATAATATCTTAGCTACACAGTAATAAAACAGTGTACTTATAATAGTATCAATAATAAACCAATATGTCACCCGAAATAATGAAGTAGATATAAACTCATTCTATATCGTATTTTTATAAAAGCAACTTCAGAACTGATGTTGTAAGTTAGTATGTAAATATACAAAAGGTAAAATAAAATATTACGATATTAGAAAATTGTTGTTTTTATTTACGGTTTACAGTTAATACAAATAACATATCCAATAACACTGGTTTAGAATTTATTAACTTTTTTAACATCTACTGCTGCACAGACAATTGTTTTCTTTTATGTTTAGTAGCATTCCATCAATTTAAATATATGCTAAGAATGTCGTACCTACTACATCGTATTTTTCATAAGAAGACACATCTTATTTTGTTTTAGGTCTTGCCAAAGCATTGGTAATATGATACGTATGTATATAGGTATGTACATATGTATGCATGTATATTTATATATATGTATAAATAAATATATACATACATTTGTATATATTTTTAGATTATATAATATGTTTATTGGTATGTATATATTATGTAATATATAATTACTATTGTGATATTCTTTAGTATATTTGCACGTATGTTTCGCGTAATTATCATTAACCATAATGCAAAAAAATTACTTATCCAGACGACACAGCTATTATAATTGATGGCCGTGACTAGAACAATGTTTGTATTAATTCTGAACTGGCTTATAGCTCTTTTGTATTATGGTTGTCCAAAAATCGCCTAACCCACAATGTCTATATGACTACATGCTTTCCTTTTCCCATGGTTAGTACAATGATTGTCCGATGGCAGTACATTAAATGTTATGCGTTCTGTTACACGAGTCCTTCCGAAAGGCTTTTTAAAAAAACCAAATTATACGGCTAAAATAAAGTATATTGTTCTATACAAAACACAAGGTTAAAATACAAGTTTCGGCACTGATATTGAATGAAATAGAATTATTATAATTGGCACAGGTAGAAATAGAAAAATGATATGCCACGACGAGAGACTGGAGAAGACTGGCTCTCGGAGTAAGAGCGCGCTGTTCGAATCCCGTACTGCTGATGTAGCAAAACGATGTTACAGTGTAGTTAGGGTTGTCAGCTAGATTTATGTGATGTTAGTTTTTCTACTAGCATTTTGGATATATAACAGTTCGATTCCTAATCAAGAGATATCTATTTAAATAAAACAAAAATTAGTACATAGTTAATATTTGTTTATTTAATAAACTTATACTTCTCAAAGTACACATTTGGTATCTTTACTAATCAATTGTTGTTAAAATAATTTCATCATCTTCATAATACTTTTACAATAAAAATAAATAATCTGCAACTTAAGCATAGACCCGCACCAAAGCTGAAGCGTCCGACCACTGATGACAACTCTCATCACCCACTCAACACTTGCTCATCATCACGCCATCACCAGTCGTTGTTGCCGAGGTCTGTGAACATTTTGTCCTTGATCTTTGGTCTGGGATCTTCTGTTATTTTTGAGTCCACGGCGCCCACTTGGCCTAAAATGTATTCGAATTCTGTAAAGAAATAACAATTTATAGTTAGAACATACCACAATGAAAATATTTTATAATAACATGACCATCTTGCACAATAATAATACTGACTGACTGCCAGCATATGCTGCCATACAAAATACAAATGTATATTGAACAAACCTTCAACAGTGAGTGAGGTTCCCCTAAGCTCATGAGATCCAATGAACTGCTTCTTCATGTCTCCCTCGAAGTACACAAACACACTGGGCAAGTTTCTCTCGGGGAAGTTGGGGATGCAGGTCTGTGCTATCGCCTTCAGGAACTTGGTGTAAGGAAACTTGGCCGCAAGCTGGCGCATGTACTGGTTTATCAGCGCGCATTGTTGGATGCTGAAACATTATAAAATTGTAACAACCAAATAAAAACTATTAATAAATTAGTTTATTATAAATACCAAGGAGTGTTTTATTCACAAACTGCATAATTGGCCCAGTGGCTTAAATGTAATAGATTAAGCAATCAGTCAAAGGGAGGTTGGATTTAATGACCAGGTAAAGAAAAGTAGCCATTATTCATACATTATTTTATAGCAAACTCATACTCAGTAGCAGTATAATGAAAATGTGGGGCCTAAATTTGAGTATGTATTCTGCACCTCTGCATAGCCTTTCAAGGAGTCACCAGGGCCTTATGACTTCATACTTTTGGCATAAATATGCCTGAATAAATAAATAAGATCTACAAGGAAAATTCTCATATAAGAAATCTGCCATACTTATTAATTTATTAAAAATTTTAGCTGCGGTAATTTTGTTTGTAGTTATTTTCATACAAGATTCTTTTCTTTCTTATATTAAAATTGTTTAACAGTGACTAGTCAACAATGGCATGACCTTATAAGTCTTGGTATGTTCAGCTTATAGGATAGTAAGGTTGCTATCTTCTAAAACAATAAGGCAGAATCTCTGCCGTAATGGCTGCAATACATATCTGGTCCTGTTGTATGTAGTGTGTCCTTTCTCATGCAGACCACACCTTTGTGTTTCTTTTTGTTACATGTTGTGTCACATAGTAATTGCTGATTATTATCTTTTACAAAATACATGAATATTCCAAAAAATAACAAGTTTGTATCATTTTCAAAAACCATGTAAAATATATTTTTTATTTTTTTTATTTATGCTCCAAATTGTTGTTTTCCTTTTTCTGGTATCTTTGCTGGACAACTGTGTATATGACATATACTTGGCTATACTGATGTAGAAAGCAGACTTATTAAATCTATTTTAAATGTATATACATATGTAAATACCCTTGTTTATAAAGATGTATCACCACCCAAATGCCTTCACCAGCTTTGTTCACCTCCTGAACATAGTCCTGCCCCGACACTTCTCTTGTGTCACCAAACCTGGGCTTCTCTGACAACTTCTTCAACTCAGCTATGCGTCTCCTTCGATATTCTTCTAGAACAGCTTCATCTTCCGAATCTTCGAGTTCATCAAGACCATCCAGATCTAACTCTGAGAGTTGCTTATCCTCTGGAAAACAATATTTTTAAATAAACATCTTTAACTTATCCTTGTTTGTTAGAATGGTACTTAAATTTTAAAGAAACAATATTACATTTTAATACAATTTTCAAAGTAAAATCTCGAGATTTCGAATTTCGATGAATCGAAGTACACTAGCACCCGTTTCAAACAAATATATTCAATTTTCATACTTTTCATATATCATGAGCACTGATGCGGATCATAAAGATACAAATGAAACCTATAAGATATAATATTCGAAATAATTTTATCATAAGCAGTAGTTATGGTGTCAGTCAAGAGGTCATTCCATACATAAGATATACACATTTATACCGGTTTATTACCTATTTTTTTCTAATAAAGCAACAGGTGTACTCATAACCTACAAATATTATTGTTTATACCAACTTTCTTCCTGTTTCTGTTGTATAGTTTGTTCTATCATGTTAACAATCTCATCTTCTGATATCTCCTTCTCTTTTTGGGGCAGGATGCCCTTGGAGCGAAGGATATCATTCCATTCAGTATCCTCGTTTGGATTCTAAAAATAAACATCTAATTTAACACATAATCTCAATAAAACATATATTATAACAACACTAGTGAAATCCTAGAACGTAGTTTACCTGCATTTTGTATGTTATGAATAGGGTTCTGTTAACTTTAGCTAAAATATTAATTATTTATCAGAAATCTGACACCACCAGATGAATCACTTTTAAAAACACGAGTGACTTATAAATAGGTGTTGCCAAAACTAATACATTTATTTAAATAGTTCTTAAACCTATAATTTAATCAAAATGGTATATAACGCTACTAATGGTATACGCATACATTCATTTGCTTGGTAACAAAAATATGAAGAGATGTTTTATCACTGTTATTGACTGCACATAAATTATTTAAAATATGGTGATGCGTAGTGTAATAATAATTACTGACTGTTAACTAGCAACATTGAATGAAATCTCGAAAAATCTTTACTGTCAAACTATGTTTGGTAAATAAGTGGTCATAAGTTTTAGTGATAAATTAGGTATTTTACTTCGTAGAAAGTATATTGCATGTATAATAAATAATTAAAACCACCATGAATCGAGATAAACGGGAGCCGGAGTACCCCACAGAATTGGAATCGCAGTTTGTGTTGAGGTTACCAGAAGAGCCAGCGAAAGTTCTTCGAGAGGTGTTGAAATCAGGAGAGAACTTGAAAAACCGACTGACTATACAGATAGAAAATGACATGCGGCAGGGTGAAGTCCGTTTCGACCACTGGTTAATGCACGCCAAGATCGTCGACCTGCCTACCATCATAGAATCTATGAAAACTATTGACAACAAAAGCTTTTACAAGACAGCCGACATTTGTCAAATGATGATATGTAAAGAAGAGCCCGACCAACCGTCTACAGAAGAGGAATCGCCCGCGAAAAATAAAAAGAAGGATCCGTACAAGGTGGACAAGAAGTTTCTGTATCCACACGGTGTCACTCCACCAACAAAAAACGTACGCAAGCGTCGGTTCAGGAAAACATTAAAGAAAAAGTATGTAGAAGCACCAGAGATAGAAAAAGAAGTGAAAAGGTTGTTAAGAGCAGACAATGAGGCTGTTAGTGTCACCTTTGAAGTTATTCAAGAAGAAGAAGACCATCCGAAAGCAGAACAAAGTGCTCCAGAGAAGGTCAAACCTGAGAAGAAAACTAAGGCGGAGCGCAACCCTAAAAGGGAGAGAGAGCCTCCTCCACATGTATCCACCTCAAACACAGAGTCATCAAATGTTGTTGACATATTTGGTGGAAACGTCAGTGACTCTGATTTGGAGGATGACAATATTAATGTAGAAATGGAAGATAGTAGGCTATCAGCTTATGACAGTCGTCTTTCTGACACCAATTCTATGCATGGTGAAGGTCCATCTAAAAGGGATACAATGCCAACTCAATTTGGCTCACATATGTTTCAGTCACCGCAGGACATTGCTCCTAAATCATTTGCGGGACACAGCCGTGCTACAACACCAGCAGCTTCAGGAATGTCTAAAAGTGGAGGTCTGTCTTCTGAAGATGATGGAGATTATCAGCCTAGAGACATGTCTAAGGATAATATGTCATTGAGGATTGAGCAATTGAGGGCTGAACTTGAAGAATTGAAACAGCGTAGACAGAGAACTCAACACGAAATTGCTGGAATGGAGAACTTGGCATTGAGGCAGAGGTTCCAGGACATCTTACATACTTTGAACCAAGATATAATGTATAAGGAGATGGAATATCAAGGTCTTATAACTTTGCAGAATTCTGAGGATATCTAGCATTAATAGAAAGCATTGTTTATCAACAGTGCTTTGACTGGGATATTGCTATGGCTAAATAATTGTATTTCTAATAGTATCATTGATTTGAAATGTATGTTGATAAATAAAGATATTGATGTTTCTGTATCAGCTGTTTCATTTCAGTCAAATATTGTAAATAGGTATGTTAAAATTTTTATGCATTCGAATCACGGCTACGTAAACATTACGATCGGATACACAACAACCGATTATATTTTCTTGAGGGAATCAGTGTAACATTAATCGATTTCATTTTGACATTTCGTACAGTTGCGCTTGTTCGGTTTTTTGTTCATTTTGTTACAAACAATACCAAAATCTTACATAAAGTGTTTACGTAAAAATATAATTTATTAGTTTAGTATAAAAGAAGAAGCGATAGCTCAGTGGGGAGACTAACAGACTGCAATGCAGAGGGTCTCGGATTCGAACCCACGTCGCGCACCTCTGACTTTCGGAAGTTATATGACTTTTCAAAATTATGTGCGTATTGATTGACAATTATTATTATCGCCTGCTTCGTGCCTCGGAGAGCACGTTAAGCCGTCGGTCCCGGCTGCCATGAACATCTATGGCGGTCGTTATTGGGAAGTCAGCCCTATAATATCCTGACACTGGTCTAGCCTTAGGGTATCGTTAGCCTTCGGGTTGCGGAGGTCAGGTGGCAGCCGTTCCGTGTAAAAACTGATATTCAGTCAAATCCGGTTAGACTAGAAAAGCCGACCCCAAGTAACTTGGGAATAATAAAGGCTAAGGAGAAGAAGAGTTTAGTACAAAAGAAATACCTGTTTATACTTTTAGCATCATTTCAAAGTCATCAATTTGTTTTGTATTACAATTACCGTCAAATAGTACAAAAAGTACTACTCTACTAACGCATGACAGACATCATTGATATTTTCAACATTAATACAAACTAACTTGTTTTGTATAAATAATAGATATTGACTAGTTTTAGATTTTCGCAGTATTCAATTAACACACGCGAGGTCATTTTATTATATATCTTATTTTTATATTGTAAAAATAAGACATATTTTTAAAAATCGGTTCACTTCTGACTTTGACAGTATGACACGTCTTTTTTTCTCCGCAAGGTTGTCAACTTGCGTCGTGTTGGAAAAATTTTGCGTCGCTATGTTCAGTCCAGTCAGAACTCGAAATAAATAAATTGAATATGGCTGAAGTCGAAGGACATAAACATCGAGAAACTAATTACCATGAGGGAGAAGGTAAATTATGTTATGATATTTATGGTTAGGGCGCGTGGTTAGTGATTATCGCGGACGTCTGTGTGGAGCGGCTGCGTCGCTGTGGCCCGTTACCCTCGTGTTACCTTTGTGACATTGAAATTGGGTTCTTTTTATAATTGCTGCGTGGATTGTGGTGCTGGGCCGCCAGGAACGGAGCGCGCCGCCCACCTGAAGCGTTGAGTGGTACCGTACGACGTACGACGGACTGTAGTGAACATGACGGGGGGCGCGGACAGGAGCCTCCACTCAGGTATTACATGTTTTTGTTGTAATATTTCAATATTAGCTGAGGTTAAGTGCGTTTCCACTTAATTAGTGTTGTTTATTTGCGTGGCGTTAACCTTATGCGACGATTTGAACTTTGGTTCATACGCGCCCGGTTTATTCATTGTGTTGATCTCGTAAAAGTGTCGTCTGCCACAACACGAGAACGTTATTGTGCCATGTATTTGAAATATTGCCGTTCCTATCCGATTAGAATGTCTTACAGGGTATAAAGAAGCCAAATCTGGTATTTTGCCAGTCATACAGATTAAGAATTTTATTGTTTTGTCATGCAAAACTTTAATACAATAATGTTACATCAAGGTTACTGTTTGAACTTTGTTTTTTTAATTAATATTCTACTTTCATAACAGTTGTTAGCTGATTAGTTGGTTTTATTTTGCTCTCACTCACATGAGGTGTAATTACACATACACCTGTGTGATTTCAACTGTTGTTTTTGTCTATGTAGTTGATTTTATACCTTTCTGGTAGGTTTTATTTGCAATATCATAAACAGCTATTCTTATAACATGTTTGTTGCATTTATTATTGAATTCAATTGTGATAGTCTCAATTGAATGAAAACAGTAGATTATAAGTTGTATTACTTTCTAGTTGAAAGAAAAGAGTTTTGTGTTAGTTAAATTGCAGGAATACTTTTTTATCCATAAACAATTGTGCTTCAGTAATATATCTACTATCACTATATAGGTATAAAACTTGTATGCACTATTGTGTATAACAAAGTTCAAGGCTAAATCATTTTTAATAACATCTACAGATCTAAATTATCAACACAACATTTTATTTAATATTTAATGTGGGCACTAGCTTGCTATAATAACTAAAATACATGTTTGTTACTATGTATTTCTTATTAGAATAATGTTACATTATTAATGGTGCCTGAAATATTGAAACAGCATTCTTTAGTATTGTTACGATAAAAGGTTATGGTGTTTATTAGTGGAAGCAAATAAAACTAACTAATCTTAAAATGAAATACAACCTTCTCAAATATAAGAAATATGATGCCATACTGATTACATTTAATTTTATTTATGAGATCAAAGTTACATTATGCCTTACAAGCTAACTCAGTATGACAAAGTAGTATATAAGTAATATATGTATATATGTATATATTACATGTTACATACACATGTATGTGACTGTATGCTACTTCTTGTGTGACATACCCAATAAGTTATTTGCAATTTATTTAAACATTCAGCAAGATTTCAATCGGTCACATTCTTGCGGATGGTTTTTAATTTAATGTTGTCTCTCACTTTAAACCTTGTTCCATAAATAATAATCTTAAATATTTATTACAGACATAATCCAATAAAACTTTCCACATGTTTATAATCAAAACATTGTTATTGTTATTAAAGACTTAAAACAATTGATATCTACAAAACAATACAATTAACATCATATGCTATTACTTGATTTTCAAACTGCTTTTTATTTATTTGCATTTCGTAACATGATGGTGCTGTCTATTTTTAACATATAGTCTATCTTCACCTGTAGGGTTGTTCATCTGTAGGGTCACCATTGTCATGGTCAATAGCATTTAGGTATTTAATGTTTTATGAACCATAAAAAGGTTGTTTTAAATGTCTAGATCTAAAATAGATTAGCATTTTTGTGATATTTTATTATAAATAGGTCATGTGACACCTTAAGGTTGAAGAAAATGTATATAAATGGTAACTCCTTTCCTACATTTTATAAAGTTTAAGAATTTAACATGTTTGTAAACAGTTAAACTTCAGTAATAAAAGCATTACTCCCATGTTGATTCAGTAGTAGGTGTAATGATTCAGGTTTAATTGCCTTGGTTTAACTAAAAAAAGTATTTAATTTAAAAACATTTAATCATATAATTGAAGTGGTAGGAAAACCCACCAATCCTGTGAACACAACACAAACAACTTTCCTGTGTATCAAACAGCATATTATGGAACTTTTGTCGGGAGCAACGGCACAGCTGACATAAACATTGTATGAATTAGTATACTGACAGAGAGTTGTGAAACATTGACACTTGTTTGCTTACGAAAGATGCTATATAAAGTAAATTTATTAATCCACTTATTGAGATAAGTACAAGTAACATTCCAAACCCCAGTATATTTCCGACGAGTATTTTCTAACAAAAAAAGCATACGCGAGTTGTTATACCTGTTTTCGAGGCACTTTTTTGCTGTTTCAAGTGCCTTATTATTATTTTTTTTATTCTTTGTTGCCAACTTTAAGAATTAATACCAGTTTAGATTTAAACAGACTTGATTTGCTTGTAAAGAACTTGAATATTTATGCACTGTTTTAATAATTGATTCAAATGTAGTACATAGTCTAGTCTGCCGTATTTTGTAAACATACGCGCCGAGATTGTTTCATGTCGAAATGGCATTCCAATTATACTGAATTAGAAGAAATGTAATTGATTTTAACTGTTACTTACCCATTATGTGATAATTAAACATAGTTGGTGAAATGTTGGCAGGATGCAAACGTTTCATATTTAAAAATGTAGTTCCCAAACAATTTGTTATAATTATAGAAAAACTGATTTACGCGCCAAAATTACTTGATGTCAGTGTCATTTCATACTTCATAGATCAACTGTTTTTTTAATCGAAGTCGAGATTTTTTGGCGTATATTCCTAATGATTAATTATTTTGTGTCGTCGTTAGTTTATCTTATGGAGAGTAATGTTATGTAGTAGTTAGTGTCCAAAATATCGTCATACTTGCGTCATTCTAGACAGGTGGATGAATCATGTCAAGGGCGAAGGCTTCATCATTACTACTGCTTCTTTAAGCTGCTAATTTATCCATTTTCAAAACAAGTTTACTGCCCCCGCACTAACTACCGATACTGTCCTGATTTAGGCACCTGGATAATAGGAAATCACTTAACATAATCACGGAGTTGGGATCTGAGCACATTAGACAATAATAGATTTATCCCCTATTACGTGGGATGTAAACAAAACTAACGAATTGTGGCTCCGATACATATTTATCCGCTTAACCTGTTGATCGTAAAGAATATCAAGACCTAATACTATCTATGCTACGTTAACTTAAGTTTATTAATTTACGTCGATTTGAAATCCCAATTGTCACAAATTTCCTCGCTTTTAATCGGTTTATACATAATACAACTTATCGCATGTTTCTTTTTGCGTTTAGTTTCTTCTTTATTATGGCTAGTCAGTTTATATCCATAAATACGCCGTAAGTTTGTTTGTGTAAAATCATCGCTCAATAAATCATTCGCCCACAGAATGTCTATTTTAATAAATGAAAATAATCTATGTTTCTTTTTGGTGCTGCTGCTCAAAAATGCAGCAGTAACCTAGTGAGGGTCCGTTGGGCTGCCACGCTGAGGTCTCGAGTTCGATCCCAAAGGGAAGTTAATTATCGCTCGCTTCGTGTCTTGAGAGTTCTCCATAAAATTCTCGAAGATTTGTAAACTTTACCAACCCGCACTGGGCCAGCGTGGTGAACTATGGCCTAAGCTTTCTCACACTGAGAAGAGGCCCGTGCCCAGCAGCGGGACAGTTTGATACAGGGCTGATATTATTAAATTTTTGCTGGAGAACATACGGCAAAATCAATGGTATTAATCTATATATACCTCTATATAATCAGAGATTTTAAATTGTAGGTTGTTGCTTGTCATAAATGATGTAATATATTATATAGGATTTGTTGTGTTTTAAAATAATCCTAACAAAATAATAATAATAAGTTAATCCATCTACTACTTTTCAAGTTTTGCGGACATAATATGGTTTATTTTTTTAAGAATATAGCTCGCGTACAATTTGTCAAGTGACAAATACATCACATTTTTCTGATAATTTCCAATAATACTCAGCCCGACCGAGTAATCGAAACCGAGACTTCATGCATCTGCTCGCACACTTGCCGCAGAGACATTAAAGATGATTAAGTAGGCTGTATAATGCTGTCAATATATTAGAATGAAATTATGCTCGTAATTGTAAATCAGCTGATGGCCGCTCACACAGTCAGGGTTACGCAAACAGTCTACAATAGTGACAATTGCATCTAAATTACTAGACCGGTTTCAAAGTGTTCGTGGGCAGCATTCTTGTTAATGCAGTGGCCTATACCACTGTGTTTATTAAAACATTACAAACTTTTGCCAACGAGTTCGTTAAATATTCAGTCGTGGCCTTTTGAACGATCAAACTTTGCACTATAGGTATTTACTACAGCACAGAATTTTATAAACCTTACAGCAATTTGGGTTACAAATGATTAGTATTCTTGGTTCCCTAGCAAAGCTAATTCGCTTGTGTTAGGAATGCAATGGGTCTGATTAGAATACACGATCTTTCGATTCCAAGTTGTGCCTTATCCATTGGGCTACAGCTAGTTTAATGAGGCTTAGCTTTTAAGTTGAATTTCTTGCTAACGAAGTGTTGAAATCGCATCAAGATTCGGCTAGTTGTATTTTCGCGATGTTGGAACAAACAAATGAACAGGCTTTTATTGTGTTCGTTTCAGACTTATCATATAAACATACTTAACAGGTTCCATTTCCGATGAATCATATATGATATATATAGCTATCGATTTTTCTATTGTGTCTATCACGGGAAGCCAAAGGGTTTTACGTTTTAGAATTGGGCGTAGAAGTAGTCTTTGTTGTATCATGCATGTGCTCCAAAATATGTCCCATATACATATCGCATGCTTAATAAAACAGCGACTTAACTCGAAATTTGGGAGTATGACAATTCGAACTCTAATCTTGTGACTATAAATTCTAATAATATATTCGTGTTAAATTATGGTAACTGAGTTCAAATTAGTTTGAACCAAAATACTCAGATAAGTCTCTGTTTTATTAAGAATGCGATATGTATTTTCGTTAGATTTTTATAAATTAGCATAGATGCACAGGAAACTTGTTGGTGTGTACCTATCGTTGTTTTGTTGAGTGTTTTAATGACACATGTCAAATAATAACGTTACTATAAGTTTCTGATTGTCTGTCTTCACAGGCATGTATACAACATATTATTATGGTCTCGGGCTCCATTGCCGGGTTACGCAGTGTTATAAAACTTTTCTCAGCAGTGACATAGAACTGCCTTGGACAGAGCAATAGACTCGACCTCTTTACGCGGGAATGATAGCTACCGAAATATAGTCTATATAGTATATATAGTGGTGATGTATGCATATTTAAAATACGTGAAAACCAACCAAGAATACCACATAACGTTACTATTGCGTATTTACATATAGTTGTATGTTCAACTATATATTCAAATGATTAGATACCAAACACACAAAATGTCAATCTATACTAAGATTAATACGGTTCAGTTCATTGTCCTTTTAATAGGCGACAGACAGCCGTGTTTTACAAATACTAGTTTGCAATTCAAAATATTATTTTCAACGTAGGTTGTTTATAAAATTGGTGGAATGTACCTTATCTGTGCTATCGTTTTATCTGTATTTTGATGGCTAAAATCTTGTCTATGGAAAAGTGCTTATTCGATTCTCGAATATAAAATTTGACTGCCTTGGTGCCAGGCACAGTGGGTGCGACTGCTATGTATAAGATTTGATTCCCGGGGCTATTCATTAGGCTAACTGTTATCGTGTTTTCTTGAGAAGAAACTCTCAGTAAATTCTAATAAGGTGTCTGGACCTAGAGCGAGCAAACGGAGGTAGGACCTATTGTCATATTTACCACATGGGATCTACATGGCTGTCCAAATGTGGGTGTATTACATTTGTGCATTTCTGTAAAAGCTAACTAAAGCCGAAATGTGTAGTGAAATTCTAAAATTTTTTTTAATTTTTTTCTACGCTAACCAGAGCCATTCTATATGACTATGCACAGCGATAACCTAGTGGGAACCCGTTGGATTGAGCGACGTAGAGGTCTCGAGTTAGATCCCAAGGCGCGCATCTCTGACTTTTCGAAGTTTATTAAATAGTTAACTATCGCTCGCTTTAACGGTGAAGGAAAACATCACGAGGAAACCTGCATGTCTAAGAGTTCTCAATAATGTTCTCAAAGATACGTGAAGTCTGCCAACCCGCACTGGGCCAGCGAGGTTGACTATGGCCTAACCATTCTCACATTAACGAGAGGCCCGTGCCCAGCATTGGGGCAGTTTAATACAGGGCTGATATAATTTATATTATACTATGCACAGTGAGATAATATTGCAAGTCTGTTTCAGAAGTGAGTTCGGTAGTGAGATATTACAGAATAGCACAGTACCTACACTGTTTTACGTAAAAGTGTAGCTTTCTGTCAAATTTAACAACATTTTTCATACGTACGTGACACTATATCTGTATGATATGATTAAAAAAATAATGTATCTTGATCTCACAATACATCTCATAAACTTTATTGTCTATACTTCACGACCCTGAAATATGTCTACCTTTATATTTATGTTACTCGATATATTGATACTCGGCTTTCTGCTTACCTTGACTGTTGAATACAACTTCGTTCTCGATTGAGACAATTATGTCTAAATATAACCGCGGCTGGGCCTGCCCCGGTGCTCGGTTATAGTATGTTTTGCCAAAAATCATTCGCTATAATAAAATCAATCTATTTGTATGTTCATGCACATTCTAGTGCGTGCGCCGGCGCAGGTGTGGAATTACATGCCAGCCGTTATGTTTCTGAACGTTGTAGCTATTATTTATCCACTTATTCCGTTCAATAACTCTCTCTTGTCGATAAAATATGTAATTAGACGTTAACGGGTAGACTGATAGTTGAGGCATCGGATTGCGATCGAAAGGTCGTAGGTTTAATCTACATCCGTCTACTATTGTTTTAACAACAATACTAGTAATTAGCAGACCAAAAACGTAGTCATTTCACATATATCTACTATAAATATAATAAAATATATTAATTACTTTGCCGCCACAGCTGCGAGTTACCTCTCAAGAAAATCTCTTAAGCAGCACGGCGTTTGTAATTGTGCCCAATTAGACACAGTTTTAAACTGGTTCCCACAGTCCCAGAGCTCCTACGGCTGAAACCTTAGCTGACAAAATATGTATAAAGCACCACTGCTTAAGCCTTTTGCCAAAATAATTTGATTTCGTATACATGAAACTAAAATTATCTAATTAATCGTAAATTGAACCCGAGACCTCAAGATCTAACTCCCACACTTACCTAACTAGCGACGCAAAAAAATTCTTACCCAATTAAACAATTGTTCTCCTCTAATTATCCTATTAGTTCAAAGTCTTGGATTTTACATACGTCTGCACATCCGGTAGTCATTCAAGGTCACCTCGTATGGTCATAAGCAGAGATGCACGTACAATCTACTGTGACCTATATCGTTGTGATCAATCGAGTGTGACTGCTATGTCTGATTGCTAACAATAGACATCATATCAGTATATGGAATAACAAACTTCGCGTATCTTTATTGAAGACTAGATTTTGCTCGCGGCCTCGCTTGCGTAGAAGTAGGTTAGGTAAGGTGTGTAATAGTCATTTTTTATAATAAAACTAGTTTTCCGCGCAACTTCGTCTGCTTCATTTCATATAAGAGAATTTTCCCCGTTTTTGCAACATTTGTCATTGATGCTCTGCTCCTATTGGTCGTAGCGTGATATTATATAGCCTATAGCCTTCCTCGATAAATAGGCTATCCAACACTAAAATAATTTTTAATTTCGTACCTATAGTTCCTGAGATTAGCGCGTTCAACCAAACAAACAAACAAACTCTGCAGCTTTATAATATTAAGTATAGATATAGCCTGTTACTCGGTGATAAAATAGCTTACTAATAGAGAAAGAATTTCTAAAATTTGTTTAGTAGTTTTTTAGTTAAATCCTTACAAACAAACAAATAAAAATATCAATTCTTTTTCTTTATAATATTAGTATCTATATCAAAGACTAGCATTTGCCCGCGGCTTCGCTCGTGAAAATGTAGGTTATGAAAATTTACTTCTCTGGTAGGTACAGTACTTCTTCTGGTTGAAAGGTATATGCTATATTTCATGATGATCCGTCGAGTAGTTAGGCGTGAAAGCGTAACAAATAAACTCACATTCGCATTTATATTTTACTAGATTTCCCCGCGGTTTCGCCTGCGTAAGTTCCTTTGCCGTGGGAATATTGGTATAAGTAGCCTATGTGTGAATCCAGGTGTCCAGCTATCTACATACTAAATTTCATCGCAATCGGTTCAGTAGATTTTACGTGAAAGAGTAACGAACATCCATAAATCCATACATCTTCACAAACTTTTGCGTTTATAATATTAAGTAAGGATATGGGATTAAATATAATGACCATCAAAAATACTCATTGCACAGCAAATATTGCACAGTACAACGAGCACCTATACGCCTCAAATCACTGCATTCCGTCTCGGAAGGGTTAGGTTATGTTAGGTTCTTTCTTAAACCCACCCAAAAATAGGAGCCCCGCAAAACGGGCCTCCGTCGACTTAGTTTGATCTTTAAATATATTTTGCTGTGCAATTAATCTTTTTGGTAAGCATGTTTTGCTGTGCAATTAGTATTTTTTTTGCTGTGTAGTTAAATACTACCCATATTATATTAGTTAGGATTTATATCCTAGGTCTCACTAGATTTAAATATGGTCACCTTTCTGGATGGTAAATTGACTGACACACAATGCCAACATGACATCTGAACTATAAATATTATGACGTATTATCACGTACTCATACTTATTTAAAATGTACACTATCGTTCTCTATCATGTGAATGTAATGTGTGAGCTCACTCTTCTTTGTATGGACACTTACCGTGTGAGCTTAGTATAGTGAGGGCTTATCTATAATTATATTTTTGATCGGTAGTCTTTTTTTTTTGTTTTATACTGTAATAGGCTTGCGTAGACCGCGATCTCACCTGATGTTAAGTGAAGATGCAGTCGACGATGGAGAACGCTTGCCTAGAAGATTATACCAATTCACTCGCGACTTGAAGACACCCAGATTGTACTCATCGGGAAACAGTCCATTTTCTTGTCTTATTTAGTACACAAATATGATCTATTATATTAGTAGCTATAGGCAATACAACTCGATCTATTGTATTACATTATGTAAGGTGCCCAGGCAAAGCTGATTATGAGGATATCTGCAGAAACTCACGGCAACTCTCTTCTTTCTTAATATTATAAATGCGACTGTGAATTTGTTTGTTTATTACGCCTCTCGAACATCATGATAGGGAATAGCTACTTTCGGCTTTGCGTGTACAAATTGCTCAGTTAAAAAATCTATTTTCAAATAATTATAATTAATTAATTAAAAAATTAAACAAAACAAACAAACACAACAACTAAAACAGGAAACAGGCGTGAATTTATGTATGTATGTATGTATGTAATTAAAAATATTAAACAATACCTCGTTGCAGGAAATATTTCGATAAAAAAGGACGCTTAAATAAATATTTAAACTGATAACAATCATAGGCACCGCCATTTTTCTTCTTTTGCGCTCCATTCTGGGTTACCATATAAATAAACGTGCATTTTTAATAAGATACATTTTTTCTTAACATGTTCTTCTTTATTACATAAATAATGTATCGTTTTTATAATAAATATAGATATTATTCAATCAATGAAATGCTCATGTTCAGTCAATTATAAGTGACAATACTGCAATATTATGTATATCAAGAAAAGGCATATTTTAACAACTTGCTGCAGCTTTATTATCATATTTAGTTTGTTTTGGGTATAAGATATTAAAAAACCAATGCATTTATTACTATAATTAACGTCTACGCCAAGCCGAAGCACCCTAACAAACTGAGCAATTCCCTTTAGCATACACTTTGTCAGGGGAACAGAAATGGTAAAAGAATATCTTTCGTCCAGAAAAATCTGCTGTTCCCGAGTGAACCGCTAGTAAATGCTTGTTTGTTTCTAACTTTACAACTTATGTATAATGTACAAGATGTTGCAGCCATTATTGTTGGTTTATTTTCCCAAAGTAACATTTATAAACATATGTTTTTATATTACATTTAATATTTTACTGAACAGATGTCTCAGTAATTAAGGTAGTCACCTGGGTACTATTAATACGCCAAGTGTTGTAGGTTCGATCCTAACACGGGACAAAAACAAATATATGTAATCGTTTCGTGTTTGGGTCATCTTTCGTCGCTGTTTGAATATTCCATTATCCTATCACGCTATGTCCAATTCTTCCGATTGGACATAGCAGATATTTGAAATCTGCCTATATTTCCGTACATGTTTCACGCGAACGGATACAGCTTTTTACATTCTTGTCTGGTTCTAAGAACGCGTTGTAATGACTGCCTGCTCCTGCTTGATTAGAAAGCTTGTATTGCGTAACATTTAAATGATAAAACCCGTATGTTTAGTGTGTCTGTTAGCACAGCTGCGGCGATATATACTAATTAAGTGTGAGTTAAAGCATGGGGAACTTTCTTTCCTTTTTTGTGGTTAGGCGTCAGTGAGAGATTTTAAAGTTCCCCGATACCTTCCGTGGCTGCAAAGGTAGTATTATTTTTTAAATATATGCCTGCTGTCAAAACCAATCAATTTCTTTTCTTACAATCATATATTTTGGGCCATTCCTTTTTAATTTGTTATATTTATAAGTAGTTAGGTTTGTTAATATTAGTTAAGTTGTATATTATAATTGTTGCTTTTGTACATATAAATAAACATTAATACAAATAAATGCTAGCTAACATTAGTTGTCACAATACAATAAAATGCACACATGTCATTTCAAAGGCGCCAAGCTGCTCCATACCAATACGTTTTCAAAATTAAATTTGGTATTTAGTTTATATAGCCAGAGGGTTGCTTTTTTGGCTTTTAAATTATTAGTGTGGATTACTAAAAGAGACTTAGCAAAGTTATATCACAACAATATTTTAATAGTATTTTATCCCACGCTATAACATCCTATCTAATTATTACACACGTGAATGTGTGTTTTCTTTGCACGCTTTCAAGCCTCAACTACTTGACTGATCATCATGACATATCACATACAAGTTGTCAGTGAAACAGAAAAGGATACAGTGTGTATCTTTCATCCAGGAAGAACTACTGTTACTGACCTAACCTAACCTATATTTAAGCGGGCAAAGCAGCAGCAAAATCTGCTCGTTAGTAACCGGGACAAGACTTCATGCTGATCATATATGTACGTAGAGTTTCCATTAAGCGCAATAACATTATGCCCGACTCGGGAATAATCTCGGACTATTTCAATTGGTAGCTGGCCAATTACTCAACGAGGCTACGCCTCGTGCAAAATTTTGATGTTTATCTTACTGCGCCACTCCTTTGGGATCATAGCATGATGTTATACACCTTTTAATAGGCTATCTGATGTAAAATAACTTCCTAATCGGTCTAGCAGTTCCCAAGATTAGCGCAATCAAATATACAAACTGTATAAGTAATATTACCACGATTATCTTGTATAAGCGAAAGTTACACCATATTGAGTGTTCAAATATTGACAGATACACATACTTCAATAATCGTCGTCAGTCCGATCAGACGACAGAAGTAGATTCGCTTTCACTACACGTGTCAACGTTTCTAACTTGTGTAATATACACGTGTCTGCTCGTGCCGTATTCAGAGATCGCGTGAACGGTGCTGGATTAGTGTCACATTGTCGATGTGCCGGTTGCTCATAGCCAGTTGCACTTACTGATCGGTAAACGATTAGCGAGGTTAAGCAACGTTGGGTGCGGTCAGTCTATAGATGGGTGACCGCTTAGTGGTATTTCATCCGAGCGTCTCCGTGCTTCGGAGGGCATGTAAAAAGTCGGTCTCGGTTGTTGCCAAATTGACAGCAGTAATTAAGCCATGTCAGAGGCCTACGGGCGGCTTGAACAACTCTTGACAACAGGTTGGCCACTAACCACAAGAAAAGAAGGAAAGAAAATGTGCCGGTTGATCGTGATTCGATATCCGTGCTGGAAAATATAACATACTAGCTTTTGCCAGCGGCTTTGTTCGCGTAAAAGGCAAGGATATGTTAGTAACAGTCCTTTTTAAAATTAAAATATAGCCCATGTTACGCGGCGATACTATAGCTTTCTAATGGTGAAAGTTTGTTCAAAATCTGTTGAGTTGTTTTTGAATTAAAGCCTTACAAATAAACGAAAATTGAAATCGTTTTCCTCTTTATTATATTAGTATAGATATGTATAATTAGTACACTCATACATCTCCCACTGTTGCTGTGCATGACAGGGCCCATAATCGTTACCAAACCTATAACTATAAAATCTTTTACGCATTATGGAATGCAATAAAATTTGGAATTGAAATATTTTTATACCAGGTAAGACTTTTGCCTTACTCTTCTGACATTGAGAAGCTCGTGCCCAGCAGTGGGCCAGTTTGTATACAGTGCTGATATCTATACTAATAACTTCAGCTTTATAATATTAGTATAGATTACTAGCTGACATGGCGAACGTTGTTTTGGCATTAAAAAAATGTTAGGGGTGGACAACCCTTATCACTAATGGGTATGAAAAATAGATAGTAGCCGATGCTCAGACCTACTAAATATGCATATAAAATTTCATAAAAATCGGTCAAGCCGTTTCGGAGGAGTATGGTATCTAACATTGTGACACGAGAATTTTATATATAAGACTAGCTGTCCCGGCAAACGTTGTTTTGCCATAAAAAAATGTTTTGACCAAAAGATTACAAAAAAATAAAAAATTGATGGCCGATTCTCAGACCTACTCAATATGCTCACAAAATTTCATGAGAATCGGTCAAGCCGTTTCGGAGGAGTATGGGAACGAACATTGTGACATGAGAATTTTATATATAAGATTAGGTTGGCAAACAAGCATACAGCTGCATTGAGCGTTGACAACACGGATGGCGTAGTGCTTAAGGTGGCCTCGCCACTGCGCTGCGCCGTGTGTTGTAGATCCGAACAAAAATTTGTGTTCTACAAATAGTTGTTGTTTGAATGTTTGTAAAGACCCGTACGACACAGGAATTACTCACATTGTTTAATAAAATACACGTAATTTTTTAAACTGCCTCTGTATTGCAGCGGTATTGTATGCGACTCCTTGCATGAGATCTCGAGTTCGATTTTGAGACGGGCATTGTAGTTGTGTTTTTCAATTCAATAATTCTTAATTCCAGAATGGAGTCTCAAAGTATGCGTGGTATACCTATTACTTAGAACTTAAATCCATAACAGGCGATTTTTTTGTGTAGGTAATTCACCTCTGCCACCCCTGGATAGGCGTGATGAATGTCTTTTAGCTAAAAATAAAGTTTTCCATGCGTTTACGTATCGGAGCCGTGTAGACTTTAAATATACAAGTAACGCTACGTAGTAATAAATGTAGGCCATTTAAATATTATGATGTATTCGACCCAAATCCCGCGGTGTTAACGAACGATTGCACATGGCAACTTTGTGCCGCAACTAATGCCACTATATGTTACTTTGTATTGCCGCAAGTGAAAATATAAAATTGCGGCATGCAGTATGTCTTGCGTTGCATTAAACTAAATGATTGTCTTATTTATCTAGTAATTTAAGTTACAAAGTATTCTTAAAATCTACAGCTTAGCTAGAAGGCTAGTGTTGGGAATAGATAGATGTCGGTAGTGCAATAGGTAGGATTGAATAGGATGGGACCTCTCGATCGAGTTCAGTGCCCTATACATTAGGCTACATAGACGTTTCTATAAAATAACTGTATAAGCTAGTTTCACATAAGCCTGGGTTTTCAGAAGTTGTGTTCTCACGATGAGCAGGGCTTCCAAGCCTGTAAGGACTGGACCAGTAACCTTCGTCCCTTTCACTGACTGCACAGCGATTATATTTTTAGATTTGTGTCTATAATCTACTGTGATCTTAAGACATACCGTATGCTGGTGTTTTTATATCTATTAACAATTATATTGTACTACTTAACATTTTCTTTTCTTTTCCAATGCATTTCTGTTCCATGCAGCATTTTTCTGTTTATTTATACGACTACCGTACAAGCAATAATTCATGTAACGCGGGGAACTTTGCAAACATATGTTCGCGGACACAATGGACACCTAGATTCAGAATTAAGGGACCATACGATTATTTGTTCCGCGTAGATTCGAAAACTACACTCGGTGCATTGAGAACTAATACAAAGTTTATCTTGAGATACCTAAGAATACTATAATAGAACTCTGTGTCACCACTTACGTATTTAAGGTCGCCATTTAAATATTTAATTATAACGGACTAATCAATTAAACTTTCTACTTGACTAATACGTTTGTAGACATTTAATTTATTGCGATCCGAAAGTCAATACCATTTGAACATGAAACTGGTTCGTTGTATACTTAGAGTTTTTTCGCGTCTCTTAAAGATCTAGCCTAAGTAGTTCTGCAATGACTAAACTTCTCAGTTAAGAAGGCTACTATGCAGGTCCAGTGCAGTATGGCAGACATCACATGTTTTCAAAAGCATTATTTGACTGAAGTTTCTTAAAACTTTATTTTAAAATCCAACATTATATGTTAAGAAAATTATGTTTTTTAAGTTGAGTTCCGTATTAGGTACTATTGCCGTATCTAAGCTTACTTTCTGGGATGAGAGGGCAGGGGTTCCCGGATCCTAAAAAGCTCTGGTCCATATAAAATCCTAGAATTTAGAGTTGAGACCTAACCTAAGGTGGGTACTAGATACTGCTGGGGTAGGTACGTCCTACTTGGCGCGCGCCTTCTAACGTCGAAAGGGGAGAGCAGTGAAATGCTCTCCCCCGGGGACGAGAGGAGGTCGGGTCCCATTGACCCGGCCGGCACCCACA
Source organism: Catocala nupta (assembly GCA_963675205.1). Classification (NCBI taxonomy): domain Eukaryota; kingdom Metazoa; phylum Arthropoda; class Insecta; order Lepidoptera; family Erebidae; genus Catocala; species Catocala nupta. The sequence goes on from OY776087.1 coordinate 1,509,118, forward strand.
CGGGGGGGCCTGCTATGGATGAATCTTTTTAGACTCCCAACAGGCCCCCCCCATTGGGTGAGAGAGGGAACACCCCAAGTTTTTTTAGTGGGTATCCCAGCACTAGGCTGGTGAGTCCCACACGCCCCGCCGGTGCCGTCCCCTAGCCGGCGGGTAGTGCATCAAGCATTTTTTCCTGGGAATCAAAAAAAAAAAAAAAAAGGTACGTCCTACTTACTCCTTCTATACCTACTCCAATGCGTATTACCATAATTTTTTTTTAAACTATCACGTCCTGGTTTCGTTTTAGGAATGGCACAAGTTACTAAAGTTGACAGCTAGTAAATAGGAATCGTTTCATCAGTTTGATAGTATTAACTTCTATTTTGATTGTGTCTTGAACCGTTTTTAGTTATCTACGTCTATGTAATCTTTAGACATGCAGGTCACCACACGATGTTTTCCTTTACTAGTAAAGCTAGCGACGATTAACAATTAATTACGTGGATAATTTCGAAATAAATAATATCTAGTTAAAAAAAGCGTGAGGTGCTTTCTTAGATATTTTAATTACCCCAACCCCACGCTTTTATGCATTAAAATTATTAAATTATTTTCTCCTTATTTCAATAAAGCGTTATTCTTAGTTTTTATAAACATTTGTTTTTTCTAAATTATTGTATTTTCGTCTGTCCTCGATAAGTGTGCAAAGTTTCAAATCAATACGTCGGTTTGAAAGGGGGGAAAATCACGTTCAAAGATTCTGTTACATGTGAAGATTCATAGATACATACATACCAATATAATAAAAGCGTGTTTAAAAAGACAGGAGTTCCGTAGAATCGCACTTGAGACCTCCTAGACGATCAAGGCTTGTTTACGACTGATAACCTTTTTAACGCTCGCTGCAACATAATATACTAATTATCTGTGTAGCCCGCGCATGTTCTACATATCTACGGGTCGGTCAAGCATCGATAAACAAACGGATTAACGTATAATCTGTATGCATTTAGCGGCCGCCATCTTTTTTTCTTGTTTAGTTTGTATGTCACATTTTAACGTTTGCGTATCATGATATTGTGAAATTTTAATAACCTACTTTCGTCTTGATCCGTCATGATATGACACACAAGTGTGAATGTGTGTGCTGATGTAACTTATGTTTCAAATGTTTTGTTGTATACGCATATTATAGTAGTAAATTGCATTTATGGCGCAGCGATAATGAATACGACTGCTGTGCTTGAGGTCTCGGGTTCCACTGCCGGGTTTGGCTAAAGTGATATGGGTTTTTTGACAAAAATTATTAGTAGCACCTCGGAATCTGGTTTTGTGCTTATTAGACAATAGTAGGTTTGCCCCTTATTTTGTAGGACTGTAAATAGCTGGCGAATTGTGGGTGTAATCTTTACTGATATTATAAAGCTAAAGAGTTTGTTTGATTTTTTGTTTGGTTCAACGCGCTAATCTCAGAAACTACTGGTTCGAATTGAAAATTATTTTAGTGTTGGATAGCCCATTTATCGAGGAAGGCTATAGGCTATATAACATCACGCTACGACCAATAGGAGCGGAGCATCAATGAAAAATGTTGCAAAAACGGAGAACATTCTCTTATGTAAAACAGACGAAGTTGCGCGGGTCAGCTGATAATAATATATAGGAAAGTGATAATTTGGACCATTTTTTTCAAATACGTTTTATGTATATATTTTAAATAAATAAACGATTATTAAGCTTTGCATTTATTCTTATATTATTATTCAGTATTTTCATGTGTAAATATCGTCACGTCGGCGTCGCGTCGTCAGCATTATATGACTTATCATTGTTGATAATCATCGTGATTATCATTGTGTAACAATTATCAAACAATATCAAACTACTATTTTGCAATCGGCTATATTCAATTTGGTCTCAGGAAAATTCAACTCTATACTAAATACTAATATTATTAAGCTAAAGAGTTTGTTTGTTTGTTTGGTTGAACGCGTTAATCTCTGGAACTACTGGTTCGAATTGAAAATTCTTTTAGTGTTGGATATCCTATTTATCAAGGAAGGTTATTGACTATATAACATCACGCAATGTTGCAAAAACGGCGTATATTCTCTTATGTGAAGCAGACGAAGTTACGCGGGTTAGCTAGTCATCAATAAATTTGTTAACCCGGGGTCATGGGGGTGGAAAAATGTTACACGGACGTTGGGGTGGGTCTCACAGACCCGTTCATTATAATCAAAATTATTCCAATACTTTATAAATAATAAAGTGAATATTTATTCGTGTTTAGTTTTTTAGGTATTTATGTAAATAAATGAAACACAAATATCATATTATATTATGATTTAATTATATTTATTAGATCTTTAAAAAAAAGAACGACAAATATCAACAAAATCTTTCTCTTCTACTTAAAGGTAATTCTAATATTAATTAACAATCAGTCTTAATGTTTTAATGGCACTTTAATGTAGGAAACTAAATTATCTTTAGAAAAAAAACCACCAGCTCATAAATCGCTCAAATTTTGTCTGCCTGATTGGTAAAGACCAGCTAGATAAAGAAGGCCTATAAAAGCTTTCAATTCAATCAGAGTGCATTCTTTTACATGGGTGTACTTAGATAAATTAGTACATGAAGCTATTTTAGGTATAATGCGTGCATTAATATGCATAAGTATGGATTGCAGCATATCCGCAGTGATAAAAAGATTCCGGCATTCTACTTCAGACATCGCCGATTTTGCTTCTGGTACTACACCTGGCAATTGAAAGATTATGTTTTCGGCTCTGGGTCTGACATTTTGTCGAAAAGGCGTCTTATACCACATTGTATCGTCTGTGCCACGATAAAAACCCGAAGAATACTGACGGTTTGCGTTTGAAGAACTTGCCGATCCAGATGTACAATGCTCCTCTGGCAAACGATTTCTATCCGATAGCGTAGACAGAGGAATGTCATCATCATCAGACTTTGAGATATCTTGCTCTGTGTCACTAGGATTACTACGCTCACTCAAGTGATCTTCTTCATCACACATCTCCTGGTCTGACAACGCAGAATCAGAGTCAGACTCTTGTAAAATCTAAAGAATACGCTATCGTTCTGCCTTTTCTCGATCCATTTTTTTACTAAGTACCTACAAAAAACATAAATAAAATACATTAAACTATATATCAGCAACTTTAATTGTAAAACACAAATATAAAAGGATAAATACTTAAAATAATATATATACATAATTAAAATAATATCTATACAAAATGGCGTGAAATTGTGACACTAACTGCGGGGATGGGTCTCACATACCTTATTCAATTTTGTGCACGTGTAACTCCCACTGCGGCTGTCGCACGACTGACGTATTACCTGGGTTGCATAGAGCAACTCAACAGCTCCAGCTATTGAGAAAAACGGCATCGTCGCACGCCTAGTAGCCGTACTAGAAGCGAAATAAAATGTGACGGGTCACACAGACCCAACCCCCATGACGCCGGGTTAAACATGTTCGATAATAATAGCTATTGAGTCGCAGTGGCACACCGGTGTCCAGATATAATAAGTTTTTAATTATGTCTGGTATTCTAAGACTTGAAGGGTCAGATTGACTGCAAAGATTGTGTAGAACAAGCTCTGCTTAGTTTGGGCTAGATGGTGTTGTGTGTATGTGGTAGAATATTATTATTTTTTTTTTTTTTTTTTTCCCTTTATTTGGGTAAACAAACAGTGACAACAATACATATTATAGGCAAGAAATAGTGTTTATAAGGTGCTGACAATTGTGTCACCAACACCGTTTACCGCAGCTTACATATAATAATATTTCAAGCGTTAAACAAAGATGATAAAAAACTATACTAGGAGCTTCATAATATCACATTTAAAGGTGCTAGGACGAATCGCCGCAATATCTACGGAGTTGAAATTGACATTATAAGAATTAACTATACGGTATAGTGGAGAACGTTTACCTGCATTAGTACGACAGCGGGCTGTAGCAAATAGCTTACAGGGGTTACGGCAATGCGTCCTAGTAGGTATTCTATAACAAATCTGATTAACTAGAGACGGGCAATCATATCTATTATTACATATGTCGTAGAGCAACATCGATTCTAGTAGTTTTCGTCTATTTTCAAGTGTTAACATATTATATTTCTCTAGAAGTTGTTCGTATGGTAGGTAATTATGGAAACATTTGTATTGCATAGTACGCATAAATTTTTTCTGAACGGACTCCAGTCCTTGCTTGTATTTTTCATAAAAAGGATTCCAAATTGGCACAGCATATTCCAACTGGGACCTTACCAAGGCTTTGTAAAGATGGAGAAAAGTAGTTGGCCTAGTAAATTTTGAGGAAGATCTCATAATAAAACCGTACATTTTGAACGCCTTAGTTATTATAGTATCGATATGCAGATCTAAGTGTAGCTTACTATCTAATGTGACGCCAAGATCTCTTATTGACTGAACAGTGTCTATTTGCACATCACACATTTTATATTTAAAATTAAATATTTGTACCTTTTTAGTGAAAGTCATCGCTTTGCATTTATTTATGTTTAAATCTAATTTATTTTTCACGCAGTAAGTCGAGAAACGATTAAGATCACCTTGAAAACTAACATGATCGCTAGCATTGTTAATGGTTTGATATATTTTTAGGTCATCTGCGTAGAGCAAAAAATTACAGAATCTAAAGCAATCAGAAATGTCGTTGATAAATATAACAAATAATAAAGGGCCCAAAATTGAGCCCTGCGGTACGCCAGAGCTTACAGGCACAAATTGTGATTCATAACCATTTAATACGACCCTTTGAGTTCGATTACTTATGTATGATTTAAACCAACGCCATAAATTTCCACGTATGCCATTGAAGGCAAGCTTATCTAAAAGGATCCTATGGTCTACTCTGTCGAAAGCTTTCCGAAAGTCTGTGTATATGCAGTCTGTTTGTTTGTTATTATCCATATTTTCAAAAAGGTTACTTGTATAAATTAATAAGTTGGTGCTAGTGGATAATAATAATTGTTCCGAGTCTGGGTGTACTTTGTGTCCGCTGTTTGAATGTTAAGGCCTCCGCGACACAGGATGTAGGTATTCCTAGTGTGGCAGTTGGATTTTCTAAGAAGAAGAAAATCGGTTTCATATAATTCATTGATACTTACCATTTATGTAGTTTTACCCGTAGATGTACTAATCCGCTCTCAGATATCTGCGAAGGATTATAGCCACGAATACGGCGCATGATTTTCTTACTCGGCTAATCCTAACAAAAAAGCATTAGCATAATATCGACAAAAACATACAAGTGTTTATTTAAATACGTATTTGCTTATGTGTATAATATCAACTACTTCTAGCGGTTATTGTTCGGAATCAAAATAATAATCGACAAATAAACCATGACGAGACAGAACAATAATTCTAGGACATTAAAAAATATCTGGCTGACGCCTATACCTATTCTTGAAGAAGTAGACACCGGTGTATTACACCCCGTTCACCAGCTATGGTTGTAGGTCGTTCGTCATATTACGTTGAATTTGCTGCCAAAGCAATCGCACTGCAGTCTACAAGAGACATTTCCAGACTCCATGCTGTCACTGAGATTCTTCCGAACAGAAAAGATCACCTGCTTTAGAATTTACCACAAGGTTAATCAAATCTTACGCCTCGAGTTCTACGGGAGTGCACACAGACATACCTTTTTTAAAAGTGCAATACTATAACCGAATTAGAATCCAGGAACTCACGGTTGGCGTATCTGTTGATGCTTCAACTACTGTACCGACGTGGCAATCTTAAGATAATGATTCAGTATTAAGTTGTTTCTCTATTCTGAGCTGTAAGTAAACGAGAACACGTCCTTCACTTCGTATATGTAGTAGAGAATACACACGTCATATGATTTAGATATTTGACTAACACTGCCCGTGGATTCGTTCACGTTGGCTACTTACCTGGAGAAACAATACGAACATTCAGACAACAGACACAACGAACACCATATAAGGATCATACAAATGATTGTCATATTTGTGTTATCCATAAGTGGTTGTTCTTTGTTCTGAGTTTTGTGTGATCCATAAATCCTTATTGGACCACCATACCACAGCACTCGTCGTTCAGCTGGCGGTGTGGTTTTATAATTGTTGCATTTGCTGCCATATAGTGCACTTGTTCCTGCTTATAGCCTAAGCTTCTTATCGTAACCAAGTTAAATATATACTAAAACCCGGCCCGATAACGTATTTCCAAACTAAATAAAGAAGCATTAAAATCGGAACAGCGTCATTCTAAAGAAAGGAACATTAAAATCGATCATTCTCAAGTTATAAGAGTAGTTCCACACAAACGTACTGTCAGAGATACGTTATGTTTAATAATATGTAAAATACGTTTGTGATCGTTTTATAAACACATGCCACACGTAACGAAATGGATTATCGAAATTATACCTACCTAAAAGTTTCAATATTATGTTTGGTGTTAGGTGAGTTATTGTAATATATAAGAGCGTTGATCGGTATCATGGATGAGAATAATTTCTGCTTTAAGTCTACATCGGTGTATGTCGTATCATCGTATCGTAACATAGTGAGAGCAGCTATGGCCATTCCGGGTTCAATACCTAACGGCTAGATGTCATTGTATTTTTCTGTTTTTTAATTCTCAATAACAGATCGTTGTTTGACAATTTGGGCGGTAGGCTCACCCTATTGTGTAGGACTTAGAAACGGTTGTCAAATGACCGGAATGCACAGATGGTTTAAGTGATCGCCGCGCCGCTGCCATTGCGCCGAGGTTGTAGGTTCGAATCCCACACGGAACGAAGATTTGTGTAAACAATAAATTTGTGTGAACCATAAATTTGTGTGAACCATAAATTTGTGTTGTGTACCATTTTGTGTGAACCATAAAGGGCCATGGGCGAAAATGTATAAGCTCTGTCCCCACCTACCAACACAAATGGAAGTGATACCAATGTGTTCCTAAAGTATCCACTATTTCATTAAAATCTTGTTGTTTACATAAATCAATGGATTGTGGATATCCAAGCGTACGTCTATATAGGCTAAGTTACAAAAATACCAAAGGCATGTGCAGTCAAGCTAATTTTACTGTACCATTGTTGGAAAAGATAGTCATATTAAAGCATTGTTAGTATCGTACGCGCTGTAAATTTTACAGATTAACGTACTATCGATAACTGTTCGTATCGAGGTCGTGTGACGGCGTCAATGCAATATCTTATTGTAACGCAACCTGTATATCACTAAGGGGGCTTTAATTTTATTGCAATGTGTGGCTGCAGTATACTGGCCGGCGATATCAGCCATATTATATCTAGAATACACGTCAATATTTCGCATATGGCTATCCAAATTATGTTTCGGATAACTGGCACATTCAGATATTCTTGACCTAGCTGAGCAATCGTTTTGACTAGAGCTCAGTTCAGCTAAACTTTTAACATTGCAGCTACATATGGCTGGGAAAATATTGTTCGACCAGATGCGACACTTTCAATGGTTTATCTTAGGCAATCTGAACAAAATTATAAACAAATAATTCTCTCGGTCGCAAGCTCGATGGATAAGGCATTCGACTTGTGATAGAGACGTGGGTTCGAATCCCACTCATTGTGAGTAACAAAACAATTATAATTAATTAATGCTTGTTGTGTTTATTATGGAATTTTAGTATTAACTGTTTCTTGACAAATACTTATAAGAATCTATTTATCTATATATTAATACGTGAAGCAAACACTTTGTACCTACCCCTTTTAACGAAAATTGTGCGGACGGAGGAGTATGAAATTTGGCACAGTTGAAGTTTATATGGAGAAGGAGTGGCGAATCCTAATATTTTATAAAATACGCATTAGAAATAGGTACATTAAATTAATGAAAAAACACTACACGCATACAACCATGCATTTGACACACGCAGTCGAATCGCGTTCGTAGTATTTCGGCATTGCTCGTCTGAAGTCGTAAAATGCTTCGTAACTATATATACATATATATATATACATATGCCTTATTTATATGTAATAAAGAAAAAAGGAAACAAAGTAACAAGCTTAGGAATATCGTCAATGGAACAGTATAGTTAAGTAAATAATAATTTGTTTGAAAAAGATAGGTAAATAAAATTAACCTGTATAGCCTTGGTGAAATCTAAATGAAATGTGATTATAAGGGTAAAGTTATAGACAACAAAACCTTAATAACGATCAAACTTATAATTTAAATCAATTATGGTCGAATTTTGACCACTAGGCGACCGCTGGTTATTAAAAGTTGTCATGACATTGAGTAATTTGTTATAAATTGATTCGAAAGACGGATGAATCCTGATCATCTGACAATCCTATCTCTATAACATGGTACCTAGAAAAATATGAGTGTACTAGGTGACCCACACAACTTCGTCTGCTTCACATATCAGTTTTTACCCGTTCTTGCAACATTTTTTATTAATGCTCAGCTCCTATTGGTCGTAGCGTGATGTTATATAGCCTATAGCCTTCCACGAAAAATGGGCTATCCAACACTAAAAGAATTTTCAATTCAAGCCAGTAGTTCCTGAGATTAGCGCGTTTAACCAAACAAACAAACTCTTTAGCTTTATAATGTTAGTATAGATTACACCTCTACTTAATTCCGGGACATGCTCATAACTGGCTATAACAAAATTGATCAAAATTTTACGATATGATAATTGGGATACGCGCTATCTAAAGCTGATAGTTAAAACGGTGGCTTATTTAGTTATTGGTTCTTAAGATTAGCTACTTATACCTGGTCCCAGTTATCTATCTATAGATAGCATATCGATATACAACTACATGCAATATATCGTGTTTATCTTTATTTGGCAAGTGAAACAAGACCTCGACAAGAATATAGAAGTAGGTTAAGTGGAAAATTTAGAAAAAGCATAATACTTAAATGCTGTTCGTTAGTTTGCGTATCGCTTGAGAAAGGCTGGACGGATATGGCTTTTGTTAATGTTTATAATAGTCCAAATAAGTATTTAACGAAAAGATAATTCAAAAGTTGCCAAGGAAAATTTTATTGGAAATTATAGCAAACTTAAAGTGCAATTTTTTATTGTTTGGTCAATACAACATCTATCGAGTTCGCTGTGCTTATCCAAATAAGAAAATCTTTTATCTCTACTATAATATTAATGCGAAAGTGTATTTGTCGGTTTATTCTTCTATTACGTAGGAACGGAGCGTCAGGTTGACTTGATATTTTACATGTTGATAGTTAACGAAAAGTTACATCAGTCTAGTAGAAAAACTGAAGCGAAACCGCGTGTATGCAGTAGTTGGAAATTAAAAATATAAAATGTTTGCCGTGGACTTCATCATTTGACTTATCTTATCTTGGCCAGTCAGTACAGACCGGCGATACTTCGACCCAGTGGGATCTTTTGTGTCGACTTCCCCAATAACGAGTGCCATAGATGTTCATGGCAGCCGGGACCGACGGCTTAACGTGCTCTCCGAGGCTCGGAGCAGGCGATAATTGTCAATCAATACGCACATAATTTCAAAAAGTCATATAACTTCCGAAAGTCAGAGATGCGCGACGTGGGTTCGAACTCGAAACCCTCTGCATTACAGTCTGTTCGTCTCCCCACTGAGCTATCGCTGCTCTATCATTTGACTTACTGCATGCACATCTAACCCAAGGCAAAGGCTTACACTAGATCGGTATATTACCAGCCTTTACGCATACAAATAAAAAAAACAGGTAAACCCACGTGGAATGCCATATGTGTTAATTATTTATCATCGAGTTTTAATAGATTATTCAAATGAGTTCAATAAACCGCTATGATATAGAAATACTACCATATAAAGATGTTATAATATGTTATATTTTATGTTTAAAATAAATACATTTTTATTAATTAAATCCAGTCACGTGGCCTATTCTTATATTCATAATTAGCCGTTCCCGTGGAATCTTCTGATTTTTATATACTTATATATAAGTACACTCTTATGTAGAAATGCATCAGTGTTTCAAAATCTGAAGTCAATCCATCGACTACTTTTCGAGTTTTGCAGACACAAACATACGACAGCTAAATTATTATATACCACCAACCGGCATATGATCCCGATAAGGGTAACCTGTTACTGTCGCCTAATGACACCTGGGTTATATTTATTTATTAACTTGCTAAACCGCGCAACGTCTGCTTCACATAAGAGACTTTACCCGTTTTTGCAACATTTTTTATTGATGCTCCGCTCCTATTGGTCATAGCGTGATGTTATATAGCCTTATAGCCTTCCTCGATAAATGGGCTATCCAACACTAAAATAATTTTTCAATTCAAACCAGTACTTCCTGAGATTAGCGCGTTCAACCAAACAAACAATTAAATAAACTCTTCAGCTTTCTGATGCTCTCTTTGAGCTCTTTTTGATGCCAGCGTCAGGGATACCTATCACACTGGCAACTGTTCCCGTGCTGATAAGCTCAGTACCTCGGTGGTCAACACGCGGCTGATACCCTAGAGTCATGCACCTCGGATTTGATTCAATATAAAAATCAATTCATCTATTACCGTAGAAAAATACCATATGAACCAAAAGCAAAGGATATAGGAACTAGGCAATCGGTCTTCTAGCTGACAACACAACGCATCCTCAATTGACCTTGAGGAGCTCTGGATTGTAATAGATGTCGTTATGCTTGCAATAATTATAATAATAGTTGGAATGAGCCGAGCAGTAAATTGTGTAATAGTTGGAAGTCCTTCCTTATTGATATGGCTTGCAAAATACGCAACATTGTAAGCTCTACGATTTAGTGTCCCTGCGATTATAATAGATGTATGCGATTATCTATTAAAAATTCTAAATAATCCAATAATTGCGTTATTCGAATTTATACCTATTAGTAATTGAACTGTGTATCTTTTCTTATTGATGTGTTTGTTATAACGAGTGTATAGTTTATCATCGAGTCAAATTCTGGTCACAGTATGCTACTCTTTAAGTGTAATCCAATCAGATTAGAATATTTGATCGTCATTCGAATAATATATAGTAATAATGAATTGTTACACGACAAAACAATAATTCTAAAAACATTACGATATTCTAAAGATAGACCACATAATTATGATTTTAGAAACAGTTGTGCCTTTTTAGTATTCTTTAATTGGATTATTGCCATAGGTCAGCTGAGATGTGTTGTGTATATAACTATTTAAATATATTCAATTATTACAGGTCATCGTAAACTTTCTGTATATAATAATGCATACAGTATGCCCGCAACAGAATTTATTTCAATCAGCACCCGATGGCCGGCTGTTGGGTCGATGCCAGAACTAAAAGATTGTAAAATACCTTCGCGTTCATTACGTGAATCACGTAATGTTACTTCGTTTGAGGGTAGGAAGAGATCCAAAACGACGACTGTACATGTACGTGAAAAATTGGCTAAAAATGGGTTACAATTTGGGTGAAGTAAAACTGCTTTTTGAGCGTAGTTCTCAAAAAGCTAAAAATAGAAAAGTTCGCTAATTTTCGAGTACATTTTGGTTTGAAGGCATTTTTAATATAGCATACCATGCCTTTCCTGGCTGTTAAGATTAGACATAAGTGATGCACACTCACATTTCGATAGCTGAGTTTAAGTCCCATGAAATAGGGGTTAGTCTTACGAATTTGATATCGATATTAGTCCAAAAACTGGCAACAAATGCAATTCAATTAGACTCCGCATTGGTTAGATCTGTTCCGGACCTTAGTTAAAACTAAAGAAATAAATTTTAGTACTTTTATTCATATGTATTTAAAGCCAATTTTAATTTTTTATTAATTTGTGCAATATAGTGTATAAAGCACGGGCATGTAATGTTAAAGCTTATAACAAAAATTTACTTACACGTGAGCCATTGAAACTTAGCTTACCTACAGATAAAAAGTGTTTGTTTATCATATAGATTTTTTATTATATTACCCGCTAAGGCGTGCTCGAGGTATAATAATTAAATTTTAATAGTATCTTATAAACATGAGTGTCGAACTTGTCAATAGTTAGCGTTGTTCAAAAACGTAGTCATGTATGAAGGCGGTGCCGCAGATTAAAATTTATGGCTCTTGTAAAACTCAATGTCCCCATGACATTTGTATGAACGATATGATATATGATAAGATAACTCAGACATGAGATGTTATATGACGTATTGCGATTCTCCAACTATTTAAACGCTAGTTTCCTGGCAAAAGCTAGTTCTTCGGTTGGGCTGGCTCATTCATACCGTAACCATATAACTGTCAATATTTTCCACTTAATGTGACGATGAAATCTTCTATAGCTGTATCTAAGATCTTTAGCGTGAAAGAAGTCCGTTGGACTGCCACGCCAGATATCGCGAGTCCAATCCTAAGCCCTACACCCTACACCCTTGCTTTGCTGAACGTGGCAGTAAATGTAAATTCACAGAAAAAAAATTACGTGTAACTTTGACATCATAAGTTTTTGATTTTGATTAAGCCACGCCTCTGACTTTTCGAAGTTATGACCTTAGTAAATAGTTAATTATCACTCGCTTTAACGGTGAAGTAAAACATCGTGAGGAAACCTCCTGTATGTGCTTTCTACATAATTTTCTCAAAGATATGTGAAGTCTAACAATCCGCACTGAGCCCGTGCAGCAGACTATGTCCTAACCCTTCTCAAACTAAGAAGAGGCATGTGCCTCCCAGTGAGACAGTTTGTTTACAGGGCTGATTTTATTATATTACTACGATACGACCACAACTTTCTGCTACACGCAGTTTTCAATAGAAATACTATTACTACTGGTATTCACGTTTTCTTTTACCAGCTGACGTTAGTACTATTTATACACGGGTATCTTTAAACGTATGGCTTCCGATAATACCCTATACGTATCACGACTTATTTACGACGTCTACCGTAAGTATTAGTTGTAATCCCGTGGTAACAGACACACACGAGGTTAAGCTACACTTACTGTGGCCAATCAGCCGAGTGGTGAGCAAAATATTGCGTTACAAGGTATTTTGGTAAAACTTATGACAAGTTTAGTTTAGTAGGGATAGGCTTACTAATCGTATAACACGTTTGAACATCCAATTATCACTAGAGGTCGGCCGTCCTAATCCTTTTATGCCATTTAGGCATTGCTGTATCGTTCCAGATTTCTTAATGTCCTTGGTAATGGATGGATGGTCTTGATCCAAATTGTGGTGACCTTGACGCCTTTGTAGCGCCTCGCATTTCAGTACCTTCATTATTTTATTGAACTGAAATAGCCACATATTCCAGTTCAATCCTGAGCTGAACTCTGCTACCTGTACACGATTATTGATATAATCGTGTACAGGTACGGTAATAGCAGAGTTCAGCCCAGGTACACATTTATTTAGCCGGTAGATCTCTCGCCTATCTTGTGCCGCAAACCCCGTACGATAGTTTTAGTACGATGTTTGCAGAGCCTATTATTATTGCTTTTGATTGTTGTATTATACTGCCCATTGGGTGCACGACCATATTATGTTGGAAAGTTTTTACTTCAATGGCTTTTTGGATGCCTTGTGCGATGTTATGCCAAAATTCTGTTTATAAAATACGGAAAATTCGAACAATTGTCGATGACCTGATAATGGCAAAGCTAATTAAAACAAAAATCAGACCATTAAAATTTTGGCAAAAGCACTATTGCATCAGAAAGAATCGATGCATTTTATATTAAAATATTAAAAGACACGTACATATAGCATCTAAATATTTCCGTTATCAGAACGCTTGGAAGTTTTCCAAGCAGGTTATTGACATAATTTACTTGTGGCCGGCGGCCAGGCCGGTGTTCGCATGCATCGGTCATTTCTCATGCCGCAGGAATACAGTGAAAGTGCCAGGTGTGGGACAATGTGGGATGTAAATGTGTTTTAGGATATTGTACTTGCAACAGATGATCAGAGTAGTATGGTTATTCTTAGAGAAAGCACATATGGCGGACTGCGATTGCATGCTTCTGAAGGACTCTTCGTTGTCAAAGTCAATGTGGTGAACTCATTTAGGTTATCAAGTAACTGTTCTGAACTTCAAAGATAATTGGTTAGTGAGTTAATTGTTTTTTTTAATTTAGGTTAGTCATAAGGTAGTGTTCTTGAAGTTTGAAATGACTTCACACTTCAAGATTAATACACACACCAACTCATTCTTCGAAAAACGTGTAAATTAAAATAGTGGTAATGGTACCTATTCAAATTTGTCAATAAAATAAACCGCTATATTCGTATAAAATAGTTTAAATTTCTACATTTTTGCAAATATAACTTATTTCCACATTTTTGCAGTCGGCAAGGTCAATTAATAACTTTTTAAACTAATTAATTTATTTGACTGATATATATTTATTCTTAAATCATTTTGATTTTGAGAATGGATTCCTCTGTACCTATCACTCAAAACATCCACAAATCACTCGGCCCGAAAAACATTGCTATTTGCTACACATTAACATAATATCTTAGTTCTTACACGGTCCACGGTATTGGTGGCCGAGGAATTATATTATTTTAAATTGCAAATGGAAACAACTTAGTAAATGAATGAGTTGTCGACTAATTTGAGAGACGCCGAGTTTGCTCGACACGGTTCGTGGCACTTGCATTCTTGTAATCTGATTCTATTAAGAACGGATAAAATATGCAGATAGAGATGTATATCGCACATATAGGACGTGGAATTATAGCAGTACTTTTTAATGCTGCCCATTTCAACAAACTTCTTGTAGTATTAGTTAACAATATAAACTGGAATAATCAGTTGGACCTCAATAAATAAATATAGTACGCCATCCTTATGCAGTCACGAAAAATATAACAATATCTTAATACGCTAACAGCGTAAATTTGAAGCGTTTGAAACGTAAATTTTAAGCGGAGTATCAGTATTCTAGGAATGGGCGTAACTAGATGCTCATCCTGGCCGTATTAAGCGTCTGTTTTGCGATCTTCGACAACACACTCATTTGATTCATTCATAGCGTAATAATCCAAAATAAATCGTTACATACGCAAGACCCCGCGCCTATTTTGTGTAGGTACACCGGAGAATATACTCAAATAATTGTTTTCGCTACCCCGGCCATAAAACGTTGCTCGGCTCATCCGACGCTGACGCAAATTCGCTCATAGCGAATTTCACTGCGCTGCCTTATGGCCTTTAGTAATATATCATACATTTATATCCGACGCTTGACGCTCACTGCTATTGCACAGCATATTCGCTTTAAGCGTCTGTTTTGTGGGCACCGGGGTTTTATACTCTTTTCTATGTAGGTACTATCGACTTTAGCGACGGTTGACCATTTCAGAAAAAATTTCGCTTTCACATGTTGACTTTAAGTGACTCCATCCACCCTTAATTTAGTTAACCAATCAAATAGGAATCTTCGAACAAAAAAGTGTACTAACCGTTTGTTTTTATGACTTTTGTACGTGTAAACAAATGTAAAGTATAAAAAACTCAAACAAAAAGATCTTAGTTGACCAGTTGAGTTTGTATCGCCTTTGAATCAATAAACAAATGTAAAGTGTAAAAATACTCAATCAAAAAAAGGGGCGTGTCACGGGTGGCCTACCAAGTGTTGGCCTGCTATGCGATTTTAACCTTAGGAGTGAGTGGTCAACCGTCGCTCAAGTCGATAGTACATCAGCTATGTGTCAAAAATGTATTAATTTTCTTTATCTACGTATCGTACGTACTGCCTTGTTAACCCAGTAGGTTATACAAAGCAAATGCGCGTATCGGTACCATCGAGATTTTCTTCTAGAACATGGAACGTATCACATCATCTTGCTGCAATAGCGAGTCTGCCTATTGCCGTCTTCCGGGTACTGTTTCAGATCAAAAATACGGACGGCTGGCTCTTTATAATACGCAATGTCTATTTGAAATCAAGACTAACGGACGACAGTTCAATTACATTCGCCCTTTTTTATCTCAAGTCGCTCTACGCACGCGGTTTAACTTTAGTGCGTGTGTTTGGCATCATTGTAATATGCTCTGTACCTAAGTATTTTGTGACCAGATTACTGTACCTCCTAGATAGCAAGAGATATACTTGCTCTTACGGCCTGGTTCCTATATCAAGAAAGAATTCGTTTTAGCTTCTGACAGTAAAATTATGACATATAATGAAGAATGTTGCAAAAACGGGGAATAGCCCCGTTTTTGCAACATTCTTCATTGATGCCCCGCTCTTATTCGTCCTAGCGTAATGTTATATAGGCTATAGCCTTCCTCGATAAATGGGCTATATAACACTAAAATAATTTATCAATTCGAACTAGTAGTTCCTGAGACTAGCGCGTTCAACCAAACAAACAAATAAATAAACAAACTCTTCAGCTTTATAATATTGGTATAGATTTTTCATAGAATATGTGTCAAAATTAACTGTTTGTAGGTAAAACGACTTGTTTCTTGAATTTATATAATAGTTCTAATAGAACTGGGCTCTAGTTGTGTTATTTGTGTTCATCGGTTTCTGGTAGTTGAACTATCTGACTTGTGTTGCAGGCAGTGAGGTGGTAGGCAAGCTGAGTTTGCGTGTCAATTATAAAGATATACAAAGTAAGTGTGTGAGTGTTCGTCTGTCTGTCTGTCTGTCTGTGCGTCTTTAATACGAGTTTTAAAAACTTTAACTACGATAAACGAAATCTTTTCATACATTTTTCGAAATCACTTCTAGCAACAATATGAACTAATAAAAATGTATGAAAAGTTTCGGCTTTGAACGTTTATCGAAAACAGTGGAAGCTCGTACTAAAGTTGTTTGTCTTATAACTTTCCGATGTGTAGCACATAACATCGTGATAAGCTTGTTAACATACATAGGTATTGACGAGCCTATAGTGAGGTTCTTAGAAGCATGCTATGGTTACTCTTCTGCTATCGGTGGCACATTAGTTGAAGTGGACACTGATCACCAATGTACCGAATACTGGTCGATGGGACTATAAACTTCGTCATCTACGAGTAGTTGTTTCTAGTCTAGCTGTTCTTTGTGGTTCCATTTTGCATTTTAAAGGACTCCACACTGGCTGATGGTAAGCATTTAGTTAAGGCTACTATCACAGTTGCTGATATTGCAAAATTTGCACTGCAGTTTCACTCTAAAAAATAAATTTTATTCTCTACGTAGACGATCTGTTTATTCCCAATAAATCCTCAAGCTCAAACTCAGCTTCAAGTTCCTTTAAAGATATTTTTGTTACTTTACAAGACCTGAAGCAACTACCGAGATTGATATTTATCAATAGATAAAGCATTTAGTTAAGGCTACTATCACAGTTGCTGATATTGCAAAATTTGCACTGCAGTTTCACTCTAAAAAATAAATTTTATTCTCTACGTAGACGATCTGTTTATTCCCAATAAATCCTCAAGCTCAAACTCAGCTTCAAGTTCCTTTAAAGATATTTTTGTTACTTTACAAGACCTGAAGCAACTACCGAGATTGATATTTATCAATAGATATTCCTAGTTTATTTTGCAGTGATACTTCCAAATTAACTTTAAAAGTATTATTGAAACTTAAACTAACAGAAACCACTGGCAAAAGTCGCACAGTTGTTTCTTTATAAAATCTACACTTTAAACGAGTAACTCCATTAACTATTAGGAATAAACGAATGGATCCAGAATTGAGTTTTCAATTTTTGCAATATGCGATAGTATTGGAAGAGGGTCAACTAGGGTTGATAATAGTATACCTACCCGCCTTAGAGAGAGAAGAGGTATTGATCTCTCTTTTGGATGTTAGCAAAGATGTTTTGTTAGCGTTGTAAGACTAGCTGTTAGTGTTGTTGTTAGCGTTGTTAATATTGTTAGTCAGTTTAATGTTTGCTTATATTAATTTATCATCGTCATCGTCATGTCTATCATTGAACATAAGCATCCTCCATAAAATTCTGTAGCGTTGTACATACTATTGTATATTATTTATTAAATGTTCGTTTAGATAGCTGAACGGAAGAACGCTCGTTTGAATATTTATATACATTTGTCGGTTTTACATAGCTATAGATTTCTGCACTAACCTTAGGATGTAAAGGTGTGATGTTTGATGACATTATATTCTTTTCCAAGGTCTTATTAAACATTGTTAAAGTCCCGTAAATAATACGGCGGACGGAGCTATGTCCCAAGTCGGTTTTAAAATAAACAAACAATTTTTATGTTTGTATATTTTAAAACCGAAATAAGTAAGTTAAGTACATGGTTTATTGTTAAATTGGTTAAATGTCAATTATGCCTGCCACGCTGACTTTAGGAATTATTTGCATATAAAATAGTTAATCGCTTACCTTAACGGTAAAGGAATGCGTCCTGAGGAAACCTGTATGTCTGAGAGGTCTCCATAATGTTTTTAAAGATATGTAAAATCTGTTAACCCGCACAGGGCCAACGTGGTGGACTAAGCATTTTCATTCTGAGATGAAGCACGTGCCCAGCAATGTGGCAGTTTATGTACATGGGCTGAAAAGCAACCGAAACGTCGGGGACACTATAAACTTAAATTAAATAGATTTAATAATTTAAATATAAGTCAACATTAACTAGTAACAGTATGTAACAGCAATAGTTAAACTACGCAATAAAATCCGTGTAAAGCAGTTTCATTTCAATGTATAATATTCGTGTAAACGTGAGACAAAATAATTATTCTATTATAAAATAAAAAATATACCAAAGAAAGCGATTTAAAAATTTGTAGAAAGTATTAACATCGACTTTGGACATCATTAGCGCCATCTATATTGTAATTCATACAACTATACGACAAACGCGTTACATTTTCCAATGTACTATGCGCTATTTTGTATCGATGAACTTCGCCTTTGATCGAGTTTTATTCCTGAGTTATTATATTCAGTATCAATGGCTAATAAATGTTAGGTGTCTAATGTACGTTCACCTGTCGACGTATGCGGTTAACCGCTGATTGTGGTCGGTTCCCATAGCTCGGAAGACACGGCTCATCTTTCATTCGTCTCATTGTATAACTACACTTCCCTGTTTACATTTGATGAGGTGTGAGCTTCCTTTTACCAGCAATGTGGCAAAGATTCTGGAAATTTATTTCCATAAAATTGTTACATGCAATTTCTTGGACACGTAAAAATTTAATAAGTATATAATGGAAAGTAATTGAATATTGATAAAGAAAAGCCATTTCAAGAAGTAGAGCTTACATCAAAAGAAGTAAGCGAGTAACTTATTGCCACTATTTTTAATCGCCACATGATTACGACGTATCAATATTGTACTATCTTTTATTAAATGTGTCATACTAGCTTTACGCGGCTCCGCCCGCGTGGTACCTACACCAATAAAAAGTAGTCTATGTCCTTTCCCAGGTTTTAAACTATATTTGTGCCAAATTTCATCTAAATCGATTGAGTGGTTTAGCCGTGAAAGGATAATGGACAGACGGAGTTACTTTAGAATTTATGTAAAATATTAGTAAGGATTCGTAGGCGTATTAATAGTGTGTATGAGTGCTGTGCATGAATTCCGGGTGCCGTTTCGGGTGGGGTAGTGTTATCCAAACTTATTTTAAAGAAATTTCAGTCTTAGCACGGATTCTGCAACTGGCAATAGACCCCTGCCTATTACGTGGTATCTAAAACAATATGGCGAAATGTGGGTGTAACACACCTTTGCCCAACCCCTTTGGGAATGTAAGCGTGAGACTATGTATGTATGTATAAGTATAAACTCGTAGATGAGGCGCTCACAGCCAGTTGCACTCAGTAATCGGTAAACGATTAGCTAGGTTAAGCAACGTTGGTTGCGGTCAGTCTATAGATGGGTGACCGCACCGCGGGTGGTATTTAATCTGAGCGTCTCCGTACTTCGGAGGGTAAAAAGTCGGTCCTGGTTGTTGCCTAATTGACAGCAGTCGTTAAACCATGTCAGAAGCCTACGGGCGGCTTGAACAACTCTTGACAACAGCTTGGCCACTAACAAAACGAAAAGACAAAAGAAAAAAAAGACAATCGTAGATATTGTGTAACAAAATGTTTTAAACATGCTTCACTTTGCATAAAGTTCTTATAAATTTCGATCGATGCATTTCCACTTATTTCTATTATTAGCCCTAAATGGCTGCAAGACTTGCGATTGATTACTTTACTATAAGAATGATCGGCTATTTACAAAATGACCATAGTATATTTACATGTGAAAGAGCTATTGATATTAGACAATTTTATAGACCCAAAGAGTAACTAGAGCAATAAGAAGTTGGAAATCTAAAACCATATCTAGCGGAATGCGGGTACAATGCAACTAATCGTACCCTTTCTGAGGCTTCAGAATATATTTGTATGTAAAGATGTGATTTGATTTGCCGTTGCTATTGGCACCGCAGTTTGTGGGTTCGAATCCCACACGGGACGAAAATTTGTGTGATGGTCAAATGGTTGTACCGAGTCTGGATGTTATCTGTCCGTTGTCTGAATATTTGTAAAGTCGTCACGACACATTTATTCCTAGTACGGAAATTTTCTTTTTAAAAATGTCGAAGATATAGTTCCACTGATCAGTTCAATTCGAAATCGAAATCTGTGTTATGAGGTTTGATTGTCAAAAAGTTGTCAGTAGCAAACCAAAGTCCGGAACGGTGCTCAGTAGACGTCAAGTCTATCCTAAAATCGAAGCTGTCGAAATGTGGATGTATGATACCCTTGTGTTCTTCGAAGACATAGGCGTGAAACAATATATGTAATAATACTCCGAGAATTGCATCGCCACATATTATAAAACTAAATCCCCCGCCGCGTCTATACGCGGTAAACTCAAAAAGTATTGAACAAATTTTCATGCGGTTTTTACCAATAGACAGAGTAATTAATGAGGAAGTTTTAGGTGTATAATTTGTTAAGGTTTTGTGCGGAGCCGGGGCGAGTCGCTAGTTGCAGTATAAGTTAGCATCCTAAGTCCACCAACGCGGTACTACAAACTCTGCTTTGGGCCAAGGGTATGCATGAGTTATAGCTGTTTCAAACCATACTGTTCAATATAAAAAATTTCTCCTCCATCAGACATTAGCATACACTTATACGCAACAAAAAGTAAAGACCGTCGTTGTCTTGACCTTCGCACCGCGTGCGTCCGCACCGCACCGCACGCAACATCACTAACTATGAATTATCCTTAATTAACTCAACGCTAGGATATCCATTGTTACTTAAACATTTCCGCGTTGCCAATATGTTTCCGATGTTTTGTTTAATTCAAATGAGCTGGACTGGTCTAGGAGCATATTGGTCTGATAGTTTCCGATCATAAAGTCTTAGATTTGAAACAGATTTAAGTGTTAATTACTTTCTTTTGTTAGATTGCAATGTATTGGATACGATCGTTGACTTTTTTAATAATATTATCTCTCTCTTTTGTTTAATTGGCCTAGTGGTCTATAGATAACACATTTTTGTAAGGTTCTAAGATAGCAAAACTCTTTGCATTTCCTCTCCTAAGTGCAGTTTAAATAAAGGATACAGCGCTTATTAAATTTAATATTTATAAAATTTAGTTTTTAAGGTTCCACTGATATCTATTTTGCTTAAACTTGGCTAACATAACGAAGGCGCAAATGCTTCTGCACACCGTTTGTAGATATACAAGCATTACGGTTGACACTATGACAATATATGTATTTACGTAACTATTGGTATAAGTAGGTTATCAGATTTAAGCAGTAGACCTAAATAACGTCGGAATGTGTAGCTTGGAGGTCATGAGTTTGATGCCCGAGAGAAATATGCAACTAACCTCGAGAAATAGGTCAGATTTGACGTTGTGTGCAATAACACGACTTTAAATGTCGAGTGGTGATAGCTAATTGAGAAGATCTTTCGATAACCGACTCAGCAGTATGGGGTTCAATCCCTATAATCTTGATTTTTTAAATATTGAATATGTACTACATTCTCATACTGAGACAAGCCCGTGCCCGAGAACACTAGTTTACAATTTTCATTATAAGTGTAATCCTACTGATATAAATGTGAAAGTTTGTGAGGATGGATGGATGGATGTTTTTACTTCACGCAAAAACTACTGAACAGATTTTGATGAAACTTTACAGTATTATTGTTTATACATCAGAATAACATATAGGCTATTATAAAATCTCAGTATAAATCTAACGCGTACGAAGCTGTGGCCAAAATCTAGTAATTATATATTTATAATTCAACTGTGACGTTTGCATTGCGTCAGATGACAACTTAACGTCCACGAAGGTTTTTATTTATTTAGTATTAGGTATTTTAACGGGGAAGAACTACCCTCTCACAGAATATCGACGTGAAATAGCAGTATTCCTACTGTTGTGTTTCGTTCGGTGAGTGAGAGTGCCGGAGCCTCAATCACCCTCTTTCCCCTTACCCGGTCCTTCTCCTTCCCACTTCCTTTCCTAAAGGGTCGGCAACGAGCAAGTAATGCCTCTAATGTTGCAGGCGTCCATAGGCCACGGTGACCTCTTACCATCAGGTGGGACGTATGCTTGTTTGCCACCATAGCTAAAAAAAATTTAAAAGTTGTTGTAATTTAAATCTTTGTTGAAATTTGAAACGAACCATTAACTGTAGTGATGTGGGGTAATCTGTGACAGTCTACTCACCTAGATACAGTGAAATGAGCTACCGATACTGGGAACTACTTAAACATCGCTTAGTGCCACCGGCGGACATTCCTAATGTGGGAGACATTAGTATTTCTAATATCACCTGTGTTGTTGAGTTAATATGCAGAGAGAAAGGATGACCTTTATACAGTACAATGCAACCTGCCTTCTCAATTCGGGTTTTGCTGGTATTTTAAACATGTCCGTCTGATAAAGATATTTATTAGATCCAGCCCATGCTGATAATTTGCCTACCGTCCAATCTGTCTTACCTTCAGTTGTTAAGTTGGATAGGTTACAGGATATTCGGAAAACTGGGGTTCAGGGTATCAGTTAGATAATTGGCTGTTGTTTTAATTGGTTAGACGGTAGTAAGATTGACTATCAATTATCATTATATTATTTTCAGTTCAAGAATGTTATTGTGGTGTCTGTTTAGGAGTTCTCAATAGCAGCGCAGAATCCGGCGCTGTGTATCGTAGCTCACCTTCTATTAACGTGAGAACGAAAAAATATAGCTAACGATGTAACACACCACTGCTTACCTCCCAAAGATATATAGTTGTATATCTATCCCAAACTTACATTCCGACAACCTTTTTACTTTAAATAGTACATACTCGATCATTATACACTTGGCACTACTTCACTGGTATGAATGAACACTCATTCACATAATATTACAAAGAGAAGTGGCGCTTTTGTTAAACGATTGCTCACAAAGACTACTTCCTTTGCTACGACTGACTCATCATCTAATAAAAGAGAATCCGATTGATCACTAATTAAGTAGCCTGTTTTTGATTCTTGTCAAATGTTGAAAAGGAAATTCTGGTGGATATAAGATGATTTTTCATTTTATTCAATTTGGAAACAAATTTCGAGTCAAAAATATTTTTATGAAAACTTGACTGCATAGATGGTGTAGCGGTTTAAGTGGTCGCCTTGCCACGACCACTGTGCCGAGAGTTGTGCGTTCAATCCCATACGGGAGGAAAATTTGTGTGAACCACAAATGGTTGTTCCGAGTCTGGCTATTCTTTGTGTCTGTTGTTTGAATGTTTGTAAAGTCCCCGGCAATACAGTAATTATTCCTACGTTGAGAGATATCTTTTTAAATAAAATAAAATAAAAATATTTACCTTATCACATCTCAAATACACGGCATTGTGTTATTATCGCTGTTATCACTTATCATTTTATAACTTTTTCGTTCTGCCCAGAACATTTATGCATACGGGGCCTGATAAGTCTATGATAAATGCATCGTACGATTGCTTGACACGTAATGACTGGCTGTATTTAAATTTCTTTGTGAAAATACCATGCTTTGACCGACCTACCTAGATAGTTTCGTAACTGCTTTATGAAGGCCCGGGGTCGATTTTTGGGTAGAGCAAAGAAAATATGTGCGTCAGGTATAGATACGCTCGTTATGAGGAACCTTAAATGAACTGAAAAAAAATTGGCTTTTTTATTACTGTGACCTTTAACGTTACCTACGTTAAAGGTAGACATGTAGTAGAGTCATATAGTAGACATAGATGTAGATTGCTTGTACAGAAAAAAATAAAAACATTTAGACTAACCCAGAAATCGAACCCGGGAACTAACAGTGACCTGAAAACATAAGTGCAAACTCATGCTATGAGACCAATTAAGCCATAATATTAATAATATTATTTTCTTTAACCGATAAAAAGAAAAGTGTGTTACAAATATCTTAAAAAAGATCGTCTTGTGTTATCAATTCCATTTGGATATGTGCGTAGCCACAAATCCTGAAAGTTTAGATAACTTAGCTGAGTCAGCGTCTAGAGCCGCTACCCGGTTGGTGAAGGTCAGACAGATATCCAGACGGGTCGGAGCCGACCCCAATCCACCCCAAAACGTTAGCATTATGTAAAACTATGCTACATTCGGGTCTTAGCCAATATGCTATTATAGAGACCATTTTACATATTAGGGATACCGAAGGATATTGTTTAATCTACTTTATATTTACAGGGAAAATTTGTACTAGTGTTGGTCAATGGCCAAGGCAAAAACCATAAGAAATAGCGAGAAATACGCAAGACTATTTTGATGTAATCTAAAACTGTATTATTTTATTATACATTTATAACAAACGAAAGAAAATGCATTTAGTCTGTGACAAGCGTGACGCACACACTCACAAAAACATGAAAAGCAATATTTACAAATAAAACATACAAAGGTACAACAAAAAATAAGACACATTAAAGATTGTGGGCAAGATGAATCGAAAGAAAATCTTATCCCGGAATCAAATCTATTGACTTTAAAACACTTGGTGAACCAAATAGTGTTGTTAATAAGAATCAAATTCTTGGAAGTAATGACATATGGCAAACGAAAGGAAAATATTGATATAAACTGATTCATTGATGCATTTTCAAGTATTCATACACTACCGGTGTACTTGACTCAAACGCATACCTACAAACGTAATAATTGTATTCTTACGTCTGTCTATACATTCCAAAAATGAGCGACAAACACATTCCATGCACTGTTAACAATTCTCTATGTCATAGGGTACTTTACAAACACCCAGACGCAGCACAACTATTTCTTAATTATTCAATTTTTGTACCGAATTGAATCTACAGCACTCGCTACATAAATAGCAGCGTGACGAGCAATTAATCCATTGCACCATCAGTCCAGTTATGACATTTGCTACCTCTATTATTTTTAATACGTGCAATATGCATAATTATTATAATTATAATAGTTTTTGTTGTGTATTTATAAAATAATTAGTGTCGTGTCAGCCAAGGTCGACTCAGCCTTTTGTATAAGTATTGTATATCGTTGTTTTGCAAGTACGTTGCACAAAATATTTAGGTATATATTTTTAATAAAATATCGGTGGAAAAGCAGCATAGCCTGATGATAATCGGTTGCCGTGTCCTTGGCTAGGCTACTGTAAAAAGGTATAGCTGGTGACCCTAGGGAAAAGGAATTATAGATAAGAAGAAAGGTCTTTTATCCGCCTTTAATTCGTTTTGTTGAAGAGACTGCACCTTTTATTTACCGGAGGAAACCACTATTATACCAGTTTTCAGTAAGAGGCTAGTCGTTTTCCAGGAAAGCCGGCTCATTAGTACCGGCAACTGGGTTCTGCCACGCATAAACGTAATGACAGAAATACGTTTTAACTGTAAATAAATATCAATTAACACCTGTACATATATATGCCTAAGATTGTGATACATTAATATTTGATCAGCTTTCCGGGTCCCACTAATAGAGGCTGAACCCATTGCTGAGTCCGGGTGTTCCTTATAACCGATGTTGGAACATCTGTAAAGTCCACATACAAGAATATTCTTAGTGCAAGCTGAGCAATTCTGTTATATCTCACGACCAAACTCGCATCGTTAGTCTGATATTCAATTTGAGGTTTTCTACAGTAATCATGCCAAAACAGTTGTTTAGTATTGTTGGTGGAGAGGCGTCAATCGAAATCGAGATTAGTTTATACAGAATAACAACATCCCAACCCAATAGGTGACTTTGATTGCCTCACTCGACACAAGTTTCTATCGAGACTACCGATTTTTTTACTTCATGTCTAATGTGACTAGATTGTCAATCGCACACGTTTTTATCTTACTATTACTGCAGTCTTACGTGCTTATAAGCAATTTCGTAATAAATTTATCACAAAGTCAAGCTGATTTGTTAGACAAAGGGTTGTTAACACGGCAATATAATGGCATCCAGTTTTGATTCACATCCAGACTGTCAAATCATCTGGAATATTGCAAACGTACCGACAATCCAACAAAAACTCTACAAAATAATGATGAATTGAGGTAATATCAAATACGCAAAAAGAAAACACTAATGCAGTGGTTCAAATTAGACTTACCAGGATACCATAACCAAAGAAAGCAGCTCTAACCCACGTTACTCTTATCGCTTATGACCAATTGTTTGTCGAATAGTTACTTTAAAGGTATTAGTGATATATTTTTGCCGTATTGTTCATTCATAACACACATACATTGTCTGACGCGTATATCTCCTAACAGTTAGACGTAGATGGTGTACCTATTACATATGAATTTACTACTCGGCGTCCAAAAATTCTATTGTAAAAAAGGTTCATTCACAAATGCACATATATTCACTTTTGTCTGGCAGTCTCGCTTAATCCGCAGCCTTCGTTAACTGCGTGAGGTCGAAATCGCACGATTACTTCATACTTTCACTTATTGTATACGTTTTAAGATTATTATAAGTCTGCCAGCTGCCTTGGCGCCTCAAAAGTTCAAAGCCGTTTGAAGTTTGAAGGTTCCTTTTTTTGGTAGCCTGGTTCAATAGTTTAAATATTTTTATTGCTAGATTTGTTGTTCGTCTTAAAGTTATTGTGTAAGACTTTGGGTCAATGGATATCGTGGAATACCTGATTATTGATCGAAAATCTGGTACCGAATAATTAATTACGTGTTTAAAAGAAAACGAATAAGTGGCGCCATAGTTATGGCAAGAGCTAGCATGAAAAAGATAGGTGTCATTCGAAAAGTTGCGTTACAAATATTATGCAAGGGATTTTATTGGACCGATTTTGGTTTCTAATTGTTCTTAACGCTACAATTGGTACGTTTTTGACTCTTCGCGTTAAATTACATTAAATTTCAAACAAATCTATAGTTTATCGGGCATACCTCCTAAAGTATAATATCTAGTAGATTTATTTCTATATACCATTATGCCCGCTATGTATAGAATCTACGCAATAGATCGGCACTCTGTTTTAGTATATGTGCGTAGATAACGGGTAATGCGATGTAGCAATAACCCCGTGCTAGGAATATAAATATGAATGTTTATATATATTCCCTTCTACGAAAACATCATATTAAAATACATGCAAGAAGTCTATGACCTGTACTGACTACTCGGACGTGATTTAAAAGTCAATGAGTTACAAAGAATTACGCAAGATTAGTTCGTATTACAGTTTCCGTAATATAATCACGATTATATCCTCAACGGGCTAGGTAGAACGTGTTAAACCTACATTGACCGAGTTACAATAAAACGCAAATTTTCGATAAATAACACTACCTTAATATTCTACTGTTTTGGTCTAGTAAAAATGGGATTTTATTTTTTTGTTGGATAAAGAGATGGTTTTTGCTTATACATATTTTATAGTTGTTGTTAGTAGCTATTGCAGCGTTTTCGCTAATCCATATAAGAAAACAATTCAAAGTTGTTAACAATTTTTAAACATTGTAATATAATCGTCATCATTAAATAAGAAATTAGATTATTGAAAAATAATATTCACAGATAAATATATTTATACAGAGATAAACGTTGAAAAAAATTTTTAATTACTTGTTTGAGATATTATTTTATTACTCATGTATGTGTAATAAAATTAAGTAGACTTTACGTTTAATAAATCAACGCCATTATTATTATTTTTTATTATGTTAAGTATTATCTAGTAGAAAAATTTACCCCTTTATTATGAAGTATCAACCGAGATGTCGATGTCGCTTTCGGCTTAAAATCCCACCGAGAAACTAGATCCCGATTTGCGGCTTGAAACATCGAAATGATCGATCTTGACCACGATTTATATTTTCGTTTATTCTGCGTTATAAGCATCTTATTATCATACGCCATCTATCGCTAAACCAACTTCACCCACCTCCTTAACCTTCACCCTAACCTTGTCAATGTATCCAGTAACAGAGAAGCCAGCACCGGCGCCAGAGAAGCCAACCTCTGTGTTGCACAGCGGCCCACACGGCGTGCAGGTAGTCAACACCGGCCCGGACCACACATTCAGCCTCAACGAGGAGGTGCTGAAGGAACTCCTCCTGCAGGATGACATCGGGGACAGATCCGTCGTTGTGCTGTCAGTCGCCGGCGCCTTCAGGAAGGGAAAGTCCTTTCTGCTAGATTTCTTCCTTAGATATTTGAATCACAAGGTGAGTTGGTATTTTTGAATCGTTTCTGTGGAATGTGTTGTGAGTTCGATTGTCACACGTAACAATTTGTTCGGAATTCTCAGTCGCAATTGGAGTCAGCGTGAGATCATTTCTTTTCTTAAAATTTTTTTGTTTTATTTCGTGATCATAAGACATGAATATAAAGGAGGTCTATTCTTCAAAATGTGTTTTAAGGACTATTTGACACTAAGTAGGGATTATTACATTGATTGCCTCTATGGTGCAGCGGCAGTGTATGCCTCCTATTTATTTAGGGTCTCGGCTTTCATACCGGGGTAAATATTTTTAGTAGCAACAATAGAGTCTGAAGCTGTGCCCAGAAGACGACGATAGACTCGCACTGTATTACGAACTAAATAAAATATTTGACGACACAAGGTTTTAATATACTTCGACCCAACCTTTTGGAGACTAACCTATTCAGGACCAATACTAGTAAAATTATTAAATTAAAAGGCAATTACTAGATACGAAACATTATCGATAGTCTTCCATGTTCTGTAAATAAAAGACCCTAATAAAAAAAACCATGTGTGCTATTCCAGTATGGGTCAGACGGCGGCACGGACTGGCTGGGCGGAGACGAGGAGCCGCTACAGGGCTTCAACTGGCGCGGGGGCTCCGAACGAGACACCACCGGCATCCTCATGTGGTCCGAGATCTTCAAAGCCACCCTAGAGAGTGGGGAGAAGGTACATATTTTAAAATTTGACCTTGAAATTAAAAACTATATATAAATACTTGAAGAAAACTTTGTACCCCTTTTTAAGCATATTGCACGCCTAGAATGTCATATTAGGCATAATATGTTTACGCAAATGTTATAAATTAAACTACTTTAAAGTGTAAATATAAACATTTGTTAAACAACAGTTTAAAATAAATTTTAAGTTTTAGAATAAACCGCGATGAAATGTGTATAAAGGAGTTTAATTTCAATGTTATACTTAAAGTTTATATGAAAAATTAGTCATTTATATTACTTATTAACCTGTGAGTCTTCTTCGGAGAGGTTAATGAGAACACTATGTGGGTTTGTGTGTCTGTCTGTTAGTGACAGTTTGTTAGTGACAAGCATAGCTCCGGAACCACTAGACCGATTGACTTGTAATTTTGGTGTGCAGACACCTTGGATCATCCCTCGGTCGAGTTTGAATATGGGCCTTATGGGTCAAAAGACCCCGAGATATAGGGGTCACAAGGTCATAAGGTTAGTGGATATCCACCAACAGAGTGATTTGGAAATCCAAGGGAGAGGCTTTTGCCCAGCAGTGGGACATTACAAAAAGCTGATGAAACAATAAAAGGTCACATGAAGACGAAGAGGGTGAATCCTGGGTTTTTACACCCATAAAATTTTGACACAATAAAATATGCATTGTGTGAATTGTTTGAGCCCCGGGTTCCGAACGGCGATATTCTCGTTGAGAAAATCATTCATAATTTATACTGGGTTTGGGTAACCATTTTACCATTAACAGTAAATCCCAATGAGAAATATGTATATTACACGCCAACAAACACACGTAAACAAATACACACATGATAAGCATCTCAGACTAGCGTACAGTTCACCAGTAACAATGTTTGCACCACGTTCTCAGGTAGCGATAATCCTGATGGACACGCAGGGCGCGTTCGACAGCGAGTCCACGGTGCGCGACTGCGCGACCATCTTCGCGCTCTCCACCATGCTCTCGTCCGTGCTCATCTACAACCTCTCGCAGAACATACAGGAGGACGACCTGCAGCACCTGCAGGTACACATCTATCATTATATCATTCATTCATATTATTTATTTAATTCAATAAATAAAAGTCTTTACAAAACACATTACAGGCTACTTATTGTATTCAATTTACATTAAACTATATTTAATCTAAAATACAATTTAATTAATATTGGACAAAAAAAGCCTTGTTTATGAAGTCTGTTTTTACATTGTATTAAATTAGGTCAGAGACCTGTGTTTCAGGCTGTTTAATAATATAATACTGCCGTTATAAAGAAAAAGACGTACCTGCAAACAATTTTAAATATGGCATACGCATCTTTTTGTACTAACTCCAAATATGTAAAAACCCTAATTTCGAACAAAGAATGTTAGATAGAATAGAAGTCATGGTTACAATTATACAGAAGAAAACATCAGTATTTTTATATTCTTGATAATATGGAAAAGGTGACAATTATCAAGTCTGTCAGCAACATATATACACACTACACACATGTAAAATATTGATTTGCTTGCCTATCAGAATTATAAAAAATGTTAGTTATATAGGGGTATTAGTTAAAAGTTAGTTAATGTAAACGCTGAAGCCATGGAGTTAAAGTACAAGATCTGTTAATAGAGACCTAGCTAAACGACTGATCGACGCCTTACGTGACCAGACGGCCGGTATTTTCTTTGCGCAAAGAATAATAAGCATTACTATCCAACATGACAACTCTATCATTCTTCTGGTCAAGTTGCCATTTGACAGCAAAGCGGAACAATATAATAAGATAATGAGACTTAGAATTTTGTTGATTTAAACCTTGTAAATAATTAGTTTGCCTTTATTATGTTAATTAATATGATTATGTTATTATTTATTAATTACAGTTCAAAAATACAGAATAATAAATATTTCTAATTCATAAAATACTTAAACAAATTTGTTCCATGTTTAGCGGCTTATTTTGTTGACTGTAAGTGTTACGTAGCTTGTTTGTAATATTAGTGTCTTAATTAACCAACCCTTCAAAATTGCGCAAGGGGCAGAGATAAGACTCGTCTCTCTTGCTTTTTACCACAACATCTTTTCAAGAAGACAAAAATCCCTACTTACTATAAGAAGTTACTCAAGGGTCCTTGACTGCGATATTCTGTAGGGCGCAGGTACTTACCCAGTCGGGCTTTAAAATATATCCAAGTCATTGATTATAAAAACCAAGTGCTCTTTCGTTTATAACCATGTTGTTTGTGTACTTAAGAAGTAGTTTGATTGATATCTATCAATTTCTGAAGATCCCTCAGCTTTTAATTAAGATGCTGTGCTTCTATTAGACGTTTTCCAGTGGTTTCATTATACTTGAAGAGCAGCTGTTTCTATTTTACAAAGTCTGCAATGTGTGCGTACTTCTAGTGATATTCGAATATTATAAACTAGGCCATATGGATATTTGCCACTATATTAAATCTGCAATCTTCTGTAAAGTTTTATGATACACTTTCCTAACGCGTTATAGACACTGCTATCCTACCTCTAAAAAGATGTCTGTATAATAATTTTTGTATCTACAATTGTTGTTTTCTCAAAAAGCTCTAATTCTTATGATAGGCATATCTTATAAAGGTGTACATCTTTAAGTTTAGGTATTGTGTGTTGTGTGTGAGTGTATAACAGGAGGTATGTCCCGCAGCTGTTCACGGAGTACGGGCGGCTGGCGCTGGAGGATTCGGGGCGCACGCCCTTCCAGCGCCTGCAGTTCCTCGTGCGGGACTGGAGCTTCCCCTACGAGGCCGCCTACGGGCCCGACGGAGGACGGACCATACTGCAGAAGAGACTTAAGGTCACTAACATTTTTTTATATAAACAACTAAAGCATTCTAGTTGGAGGAATTAACAAGAATACTAGTAATTTGAAACCCAAAAATTGCTAGTACATAAAACTAGCTTCTGCCCGCGGTTTGCTCGCGTAAAAGTAAGTTAAGTGAGGTATAACGGTACTCTTTTTAAATAAAATATAGCCAATGTTACTCGGTGATAATAAAGCTTTCTAATGGTGAAAGAATTTTTAAAATCGGTTCTGGAGTATTTGAGTTAAATTATTACATACAAACAAATAAAAACTGCTGGGCACGGGCCTCTTCTCAATGTGAGAAGGATTAGGCCATTAATTTATTGAATACTATAATGTTCAGTCAGTAGGCGAAATTCGACCATAACTATTTAGTGATAACACTAAGTTCCTCAATATGGTACTAAAGAAAATACAAAAATTCGTTGACAAATAGAAAAGAAAACGGTACGAAACTGTTGTTAGCCTATTTATATATAGATTCCGAAAACCAATAGCAATTAATATCAATAATAAACATATTACATTTTATTACATAAATGTATTGTATCCTTGTATAAGTGTTTGTATATATATTTAATAATTATAATAACAATAATTGTTTATTAAGTTTAAGTTGGCACAAATATGAATAACAATAGGTCTTAAAATACTTAAAATAGGATACATTACTTTGGACGCCTGTACTAGGTAATACCTGTATCACAGGCGATAATTATGTGCTATTATAGTGTAATAGGAAGAGCATACATAACAATATTTAACAAATTTAGATTGTTCTATAATAAGTTACTATTACAATGTAAATAATACTTCTTATGTATATAATTTTGTATTAAAATATTAATTGATATATACCTATAATTGAAATTAAACTACTATATACGCATTTTATCGCGTTGTTTATTTATCACTGTCTCACAAAATTTTGAAAATATTACACTACTACTACTATTGATTTTATTTTACTAATTTATAAGCTAATAAAATTATTTAAACTATTAAATCTATTTATTTTTGGTTTACACTTTCCCCGACGTATTTCCGTATATAGTAGTTTAATTTCAATGAATAACATTCGCGTAAACAGAAGAGAATATTATATACCTATAATATTTACAAAATAAACATAGGATATGTCTAATAATGGGAATCTAAGCTAAGTAGTAGTAAGTGATGAAATATAAATAAACGGCGATCTAGGCACCCTCATAATCTACTGAGTTTATGTACATATATTCAGCTTGTTTTCTGTTGTTGTTGTGTTTATATGGACGTTATACAATTACCATAGTAAATGCTACAAATAAATCAATGTTATAATGTATCATACTCAAATACTATAGCGAATTTGTAGGTCTGGCTCCGCTCACAAGTGTACAAGTGTGTTGTGGTGTGCGCAGGTGTCGAGCAACCAGCACCCCGAGCTGCAGTCGCTGCGCAAGCACATCACGTCCTGCTTCAGTGAGATCGCCTGCTTCCTGATGCCGCACCCCGGCATCAGGGTCGCCACCAGCCAGGAGTTCGATGGCAGACTTAAAGGTAAACACTATACCTATTGATATCCTACTACGAACAACAGCACATGTGTTACATAATAAAATATTAAGTCGCGTAGAGACCAAATAAAATAGGGGAAAACGATGACAGTATTTTGTCATGTCTGTAAACTTTGTATTCTAGCATAATTGTAAAGTAACAAAAATCCTTATGCAGAAGTCAAATCCTTAAGGTCATTCGCATATGTACCCTTAAACAGGGCGATCGCCGGTAAACCAATCAACGCCTCGGGCCCGCACGCATCTGCCAGTATATTTATTTAAATTGTAATTTTTTGGCAGATGCGTCGGCTTAGTAGTCGTTCCGCACGAATTTGTTCGAACAAATTGAGCGAAAAGACACTTTTTTAAAATTTAAAAAGAATATATTATTTAATAATATATTTAACGTTTTGTGAATATATATATCAAAATACAATCGTACACACACTACTTTCAAGTGCATATAAGTAATATATGTTCTCTCAATAAAAGTTCAATTGTATATAAGTAATATGTATAAGTATTTTAGGCACTGTCCTGTAAGTGTTGTTTTTAAAAAAATATTATATTTTTGATTTATTGGTATACCTTGTTTTATTTAAAACTATCACCTTTGTGCGCGAATAGACACCATGGCGTTTTCAGATGGGAACGATTCGCACGAAAATATATTTTCCATGTGTGCGAAACGAAAACAAAAAAAAATATTTAAGAAAAGTATCTTTTCGCACGACCTGTGCGAACAAATTCGTGCGAAACGGCTACTAAGCCGATGCGTCTTTTTTCTTATGACTGTATTATTAAACGGTTAAACTCGCCTTGTTTTCGGGTATTCTCGAGTAGTATGCAACTCTATCGAGATTCTTAATCATGAGCGCGACGAACTCAGTTTTCTTACATGACTGTATTATTAAACGGTTAAACTCGCCTTGTTTTCGGGTATTCTCGAGTAGTATGCAACTCTATCGAGATTCTTAATCATGAGCGCGACGAACTCAGTTTTCTTACATGACTGTATTATTAAACGGTTAAACTCGCCTTGTTTTCGGGTATTCTCGAGTAGTATGCAACTCTATCGAGAATCTTAATCATGAGCGCGACGAACTCAGTTTTCTTACATGACTGTATTATTAAACGGTTAAACTCGCCTTGTTTTCGGGTATTCTCGAGTAGTATGCAACTCTATCGAGATTCTTAATCATGAGCGCGACGAACTCAGTTTTCTTACATGACTGTATTATTAAACGGTTAAACTCGCCTTGTTTTCGGGTATTCTCGAGTAGTATGCAACTCTATCGAGAATCTTAATCATGAGCGCGACGAACTCAGTTTTCTTACATGACTGTATTATTAAACGGTTAAACTCGCCTTGTTTTCGGGTATTCTCGAGTAGTATGCAACTCTATCGAGATTCTTAATCATGAGCGCGACGAACTCAGTTTTCTTACATGACTGTATTATTAAACGGTTAAACTCGCCTTGTTTTCGGGTATTCTCGAGTAGTATGCAACTCTATCGAGAATCTTAATCATGAGCGCGACGAACTCAGTTTTCTTACATGACTGTATTATTAAACGGTTAAACTCGCCTTGTTTTCGGGTATTCTCGAGTAGTATGCAACTCTATCGAGAATCTTAATCATGAGCGCGACGAACTCAGTTTTCTTACTGGGTCTGCATGTGTGTTCTGCATTTGTGATACATGAGTAGCCATGTCCATGAGCAGTGACATGTATCAACAGAGCAACTATAAAATAAAATAAAAATTTAAACATATTTGTGTGTCCATTCACAGACATCGAAATGGAGTTCAAATGTTCCCTACAACAGCTGGTGCCGATGCTGCTGTCGCCACAGAACCTGGTGCCGAAGCTCATCAACGGACAGAAGGTGCGCGCCAAAGACCTGGTGCAGTACTTCAAGTCCTACATGAGCATATACAAGGGTAACGAGTTGCCGGAGCCCAAGAGTATGTTGGTTGTGAGTATTCGCACATTTATATATTGACTGCATGAACTTATTATATAGATAGACACCAGTTAGTCCATAAATGTAATTTGAGTCCTCTGATATGTGTTACCCAATACACGCCCCTCAAGTTCCATATCTAATGACGGTAAAATATACACAATATATATCATAATTTATTGGAAGAAGTGCTTCCTCTTAACCACAGACTATAATAACAAAACCCCTGAAGAAATATTTTATCTATTATATGAAAAACTAGATGTGGCTGCGGTTTCACTCGCGTTTATGATTACTGCGCCGCTCCCGTGGGTTATAGCGTGATGCTATATAGCCTATAAACTTCCACGATAAATAGGCTACCCAACACTAAAAGAATTATTCAATTCGGACCATAGTTCCTGAGATTAACGCGTTCAAGCAAAGAAACAAACAAACTAAAAATATTTTTCTATTCGCCTTGTTTGATTTACTATAAAATACTTATACAAATGTCAGTATGATACACATAACACGTTCTACTGGACTCGAGCTATATTTTACGAACTATATTGTAAGAATTGTCTTTAAGATTCAATCAGATGATAAGAATCATGCTGAATCATATCTCAAACTATAAAATTACTGAATTGCAGGCAACGGCCGAAGCGAATAACTTAACAGCAGTAGCGGAGGCCAAGGAGCTCTACACGAAGCTGATGGAGGAGGTGTGCGGCGGGGCAAAGCCCTACTTGCAGTCGCAGCTACTGGAGGCCGAGCACGGCCGAGTCAAAGACAAAGCGCTGCACGCCTTCCACTCTAAACGCAAGATGGGCGGCGATGAGTTCAGCCAGGCTTACTACAACCAGCTGTTAATTGTAAGTATAACTATTTATAACATTTTCTATAACCTACACACAGCACCATCTAGCCTTAACTAAGCAGAGCTTGTACTATAGGTACTATCTTAGAAAATGAATAAACATACTTAAATAATTTATTTTTTAATACATACTTATACATAGACACACCCAGACCAAGACAATCATCCACGCACACAAATGTTTGACTTGTACGGGAATCGAACCCGCAACCTCAGGCGTGGCAGTCGGTTACACTAACCACTACCGCCCGCCACCCTATTATTATTATTATTGTTAGTCAAAATTATGTATCTGTATTGTCTTTTTAATCTTCTTGTAAGGTTAATATGAAGTGTTCTTGTGTGCGGTCAAATAAAATAGTTCTTGATGCTTAAGGATATATGTATATTTTCTGGTACCAGTTATAAATTATATAAATACGTATTGGACTGCGAACTAACTGAGTGGCGGGCAGACGCAGCGGACAGACGCGGCGTTACTGCATACTTTCGCCTGACTATATACAACTAAAGCGTCTTTTTTCTTTAATTTTATGGTATTATCATTTATTTAGCTGTTGTCTTATTGGCATGAGTAAAAAATATTGTACTCCTTGACACCTGCAGCACAGTTTTTAACACGCTTTTATTAGCTTCATACGTATGTTAGTATGTATGTAACGGAAACTTTGAACATCATTTTGACTCCCTTCAAAACGTATTAACTCGAAATTTGGCATACTTATCAAGGACCGATGACAATACAATAATTTAGAAAAATATAACTAAAAATTAATAATAAATTGTAGTTTAAAAATAAAAACACGCTTTATTAAAAAAGCAAACTAAAAAGTAGAAAATAATTTAATAATTTTTATGTAAAAAAGCGTGGGGTGCTTTCCAAGATATTTTGATAACCCCACGATTTTTTACATAAAGCGTGATTTTTAGTTTTTAAACTATCATTATTTTTTATATTATTTTTAATTAGCGCAATTATTATTGTTGCGCTCGAAA
Organism: Catocala nupta; assembly: GCA_963675205.1. Classification (NCBI taxonomy): domain Eukaryota; kingdom Metazoa; phylum Arthropoda; class Insecta; order Lepidoptera; family Erebidae; genus Catocala; species Catocala nupta. The sequence goes on from OY776087.1 coordinate 1,546,767, forward strand.
CAGCAACGAAGTGAAGGAGCGGCAAGTCTTTATTTATCGAGAGCACATATTGTAGTAAAGAAGAGATAACGATATAAGAACCGGTATGTTAGTCAAAGTCAAAGTCAAAAATAATTTATTCACTTAGGTCACAAAGTAACACTTATGAACGTCAAATGGGTTAGTGAGTTTATTATATTTACTGAATTTACATTTATGTTAGTTGCAAGGTTCAGGCAAAAGGTTGAGCCTATGAGAAGATACCTGCAAGAAACTCAAGGCCACTCTTTTAAATCGCCATCAACTTATAATTTCAGTATTTTACAACTCATTTATGTACCAGGTGTTGCAGTCATTATGCCATATGTCACTGTCCATATAAAACTAAATTCTAAAATAAAGAAAAGTTGGTAATATTATGTAAAAAGCATTTGAGATTTGAAATAATATTTATCAGTACGTAGCCATTTGTAATAGACAGTAGTATGGCATGAGGACGCATACACTTACACTTTGTGACATGAAAAGGTAGTTCGTGACTAAATGTAGTTAAAACAAAATTTACGTTAATACTTATAAAGTTTGTTTAAAAGAAAAGAAAGATACTTTAACACCACCAAATAAACACGAAGTACCTTCACATAACTAAATTGACTTATTATAATACATACATTGTTTGAATCCTGTATGAAACAAGCAACTAGTTGAGAAAATTTACCGTTTTTCTGTAACGGGGTTTTTTTCGCAATGAGGGATGGGGTCAGCCTGCTTGTTCCTGACAACATTGGGAACGGGGAAGTTTAAATGGCAATTACTTCAGCAATATTAATTTATGTATTGTATACTTTTTGTTAAATTCAGTAGATTCTGAATTATATGGTATAAACGTATATTATGTTCGGGTACTTTAAAATAACTAGCTACACTTCAGAACGTTGGGACAACTACCATCTTAGTCTCCCCGTGAACATGGCTGCTGTAAAGCAACCGAAACGTCGGGGCAAAGTGTAAACTTAAATACAAATAGATTTAATTAGAAAAAATATATAGCTTAAATAGTAGTAAAATTCAATAATAGTAGTGTTAGAGTTTTCAAAATTATGTAATAACAGTGTTTAAAGTAAAATAAACAACGCGATAAAATCCGTATAAAGTGTTTAATTTCAATGTATAACATTCGCGTAAACATAAGACAATATTATATAATTCAATGTCTTAATAAACTAGTAACCAAAATAATAATTATAGTTATGGCAAGAAAGGATAATTTAACATCTTTAAATTATTATAAGCTACTTGCCTGAACTAGGTTAGACCTTAGCGCGCTGATAGGCTTCAGTGTGTGATTTAGCTGTGAACAGTATTGCTGTGTCATTCGTGTAACCCCGTTCCGAAGATATAAATGAAACAGATCATTTATGTAAATAAGGAATAGAGTAGGGCTCATAATACTTCCCTGAGGAACTCCAAAAGAAGTATTTGGAATGTCCTTACTGATGATTTCGCCTACTTTTATACATTGATATCGATCAATTAGATATGCAGCAAAGTTTTGTAGCTGTTTGCCTCTTATTCCAAGCGATCCAAGCTTTTTAAGAATATAGAATTAAATTCGAAACTGAGTCGAATGCTTTGACGAGGTCCAAGAAGATTTCAATAGTGTGCATTCCATTATCCAAGTTAGAAGAAGTTATATGGTCAGTTAGTGGTTGAACCGCATGCAATAATAACCTTTGTATATATTTTTGGCAAAATGCTGACGTCATGAGTAAATAACCTATGATGATAACATACTCATACACTAAATCATTTTAAGAAACCGGTCTTTGAGACGTGGATATTTTTAAAACAGAAATTTTAAATATCTTCCCTCGCGCTCCCTAGGCATTCATTTCTATCTGAATACGGGCAAAGCTAATATTTAAGTAAGGAGGAAGTTTAGTGACTTCTGAATTGGTCCTTGGTTGTTTGGGCTAATTCGCATATTGCAGGGTAATCTTAAACGTAATCGTGTTTATTGCAGGACCTAGACGAACAGTTCGTGCAGTTCTCTGCGCAAAACGAGAGCAAGAATATCTTCAAGGCGGCGCGCACCCCGTCTGTTTTCTTCGCTATCGCGCTCGTGTTCTACGTGCTCAGCGGCGTGTTCGGGCTCGTGGGGCTCTACCCGCTCGCCAACCTCGCCAACCTCGCCATGGGGCTGGCCCTGCTCACGCTCGTCATGTGGGCTTATATCAGGTCAGACATACGACATATAGTAACAGCATAGCTCAGTGAGTGTTCTACGTGCTCGGCGGCGTGTTCGGGCTCGTGGGTCTCTACCTGCTCGCCAACCTCGCCAACCAGTGAGTGTGGCTGCCACCTACATCCAGCTCAACCAGATTCTAGTGCGCTCGCCATAAATGCAAACAAAAACACCGTACCAGGATTTTATAACGGTCTGTTCTGAGATAGACAAATCAAAAAGCTAATTTACTGGCTTATACCTGGAAGGTGGCTTGAGGAGTGGTAAAAGAGGCAAGGGGCAAATACCTTGATCCACAAATGATTGTGCAGAATCTGCGTGTTTGAGTTCGTTGTTTGAATACTTATAAAGTTCCCCGCGACACAGGCACAATTCATAGTACAGCAGTCGTCTATTTGTTATAAACAATGTACAACTTTCGCACTAGAAATCTCAGATTTGTGTGATAATATTCAAAGGTTAAAACAATGTGTCATTTACCTAAATGTCACATACCTAGTAAGTGTCGTGAAGCCTAATAAATTGTGCTAATGTTGTATTGTGTGTTGATTTGCAGGTATAGCGGTGAAATGCGTGAGATCGGAGTCACAATAGATGACGTAGCAAATGTTTTGTGGGAGAATGTAAGTATTATTCACGATTATTCATGATGACTTTTACAATTTATTTATAAACCGATTTTATTTTAAACGGCATTTACTAATTATTGTGGACCGCCCCAGACCGCGGTCGGTGGATACCCAGCTTTGAATCCCGTCGAGTAGTTCGATCGCAGCTTTCCACAAAAATGTTGACATTCTCGGCTGGGCTGAGACTTTTGGTTTTGACTCTTAACTCTCCGATATTCGTTGGGTTGGCTGGCGATATTGTATATTATACCTAATTATCAAAGTAAAAAAGAAAATCAATTTTGGTAATTGAACGATTTTGTAAAGAAATTTAAAGATATTTTTCGGCATTATTCTGGTGTTCTTTAAATTTTGTCTGAGAAATTATCCGTCTCGATTTCGACTGAAATTAAAAACCAACAAGAAGATTCAACAAGACGTTAACTATTTACATATGTATGCAACGCAATAAAATTTCTCAAGATAAATAAATACATTACGGAGAGTAGATTTAGACAATGAGACTATTTAGAAACACAAGTGTCGTTTTATAGTCCGTTATTCTTACTTATCTTATTTGGCAAACAAACAAGTCATTATAAAATCATTCAGTTACTGCTTTTAGTCTATATTCGTTGATTAATATTAGATGACAAAAAGAGAGAAGCCACTTTTATAAAGACAGTGTGTGTATTGCTTGTAGCTGTAGCAATATATGTAGTCACGAGTTGTCCCGCGGTTTCACCCGCGTAAGTCCCTTTCCCGTGGGAATATCGGAATAAAAAGTAGCCTATGTGTGAATCCAGGTCTCCAGCTATCTACATATCAAGTATCATCGCAATCGGTCTAATAGTTTTTGCGTGAAAGAGTAACAAACATCCTTACATCCATACAAACTTGCGCGTTTATAATATAAGTAAGAATTCTATTAAACTGATGAGGATTTGTTTACCGATTATTTAACTATAGTAGTATAATTACAAGATTTTGGAAGACTATGTAACTAATTGTTGGATTATAAGAAGCATACAAACTTATGAAACGACTATGTTTACTAACTTTTGAAATAGATTATTATTTAGAACTGACAAGTTACAGTAAAAAACATGTTTTGCCACAATAGCTGAATTCAAATTGATCTTTTTTAAGGATTTTATCTTTTTGAGCTTGATTGTATAATAAATTGTGAACCATAACAGAATTAGCCTAAGAGCAGAAACAGGCGAACATTAAACCGATCCTAGCCAGGCAACTATCGACCGATAGCCGTCACCTCTGTGTTCTCCAAAGTGTTAGAGTGGGTCATAAACACGTAAACGATTTAAATCTTTAAGCGTACGTCGTGTACCTCTGGCCTGAAACTATGGACAATCACAACGAGTCATTGGCTATTAGTCTTGATATCGCCAAAGCTTTCGATTAAATCTGGCGCCGTTCGCTTCTCTCCAAGCTGCCTGTCTTTGGCCTGCCTCCTCAACCGTGCACCTAGATTGCCAGTTTCCTTTAAAAGCGTCGCATTGGTGTCCTCTGTAACGGTTGGGCTTCAAAGTTTATGCAGGTCAATACAGGAGTACCTCAAGGGTCTGTTTTGTCGCCAACGTTCCTTCTGCATATGCAATGCAATGATTACCCTCGACAAAATGATGTCGAAAAATTGAAATTGTAATCGATTTATCATAAATTGGTTGTTATAATTCTCATTTTAAATAACATTAGAAATATACAAAATTAATAATATACTAGAAAGAAATGCCTCGATGTGAATCTAAAAAAAGCGATCAGTCAGTATTTAAATAAACATCTAGATGAATACATGTGAAGTAATTAACGGTGTTTGTTTCCTCGCCGTAGGTGATCAAGCCCACGTACCAGACGTGCCTGGAGAAGGGCATGGAGCACGCGGCGCACGCGGCGGCGGAGCGCGCGCTGGGGGGCTCGGGCTCCGCCTCGGGCCTCACGCCCAACGGTAAGCACAAGCACTTGTGACGTGCGCGCGCCGGGGGCCACGCGCGCTGGCCGCGGCGCCGCCGGCCGCGGGGGCGGAGCCCGGGGACGCCGTGTAGATCAATTTTAAACGTAGCCTTTATTTAGTGTAACGGGACTCTCTCTGGATTGTTTCGACGAGTCCGGCCGGCGTGCATTCTCACATATCCCCAGTACTATTGATTTTTGTTTAGTGTGTGGGCTGTGATGGCGAGTGAACGATTGGGAGATTCTTATTAGTGTTTCTTGTTGTGTCCCTCTATGAAAGTCTATCAATCAATTTTCTTGATCCAAGAATATAAATTATTATTTTACAGATAATGTTTTACTGAAAAACGCTTTATTATTACCGTGATGAATAGAAAGATTAATGTTTATAACTTTTAATACAATTTCTAATTTTTGCCATCGCATTCTTGATTTTACCTGAAGAATACATATTTGCCAAAACATAGCCACAAATGTAAATATTAGTAATTAAATAAATACGTCTTAAATGTAATACATAGCAGGAAAAACTAAATAAAAAGTTAATCAGTCACACTTTTTTATAACGAGGAATACACATCACATTTCTATTTCTAACAAACTTTTTACTATACAATTCAAAGCGAATTTCTTTATATTTTAACTTGCCAAAACAAATCTACATAGATATGTTTCTCCTAATGTTAACTCGCCTGTCCCAGCCCGTGGCCTGCTCAGTGCCAAAGAACCAACCGGTCGGACTCTAGTCAGTGTTTCATTAAAGAGAAGTGTTTAACAAGACATTCTTCATTCGCTGGGTTATGCGACCCACATGTGAATATTATGGTTAAGGGAATGGTAACCTAGTTCATCATAACCCGACTTTTAATGTACCAAACTTGTTGACAACATGAGGATGGAATAATTATGTATTTGAACGTAATGGATACCTAGCGGTAAAATTGTTTATATTGATATGAATATGATGTATAGAAAATGTCCTTTACTACTATTATGTTCAAGGATTAGGTTAGGATTGTCATTTACAGCTATAACGCTCAATTAGGGTATAAAGGACATTTAATAGAAGCTGACCTTTATGTCTCCATGTAAACGATATTAGTAATACATTCGAAGAGATATTGGATATCTTCTGCTCTCTTTATTGTTGAGTTTAGCGTTGCTTTGTGTAATGATACGATGTTTTTAATCACATTAAATGTGCATTGTAACTTATTCTCATGATAATAGTTTTGTTTATTGATATAAATAAATTATTACATCCTTGTGTTGTCCTCAAAATGGCTAAAACGATAGCGTATGTCATAATTTCAAACAACGAGCATTTGACACTTACGTCTTTTCTCTTTTATATCTTTTAAAATAAATATGTACAAATCTTTTCCTCTTTTCTGAGCGGTTATACAGTCATTGTATAGTCAAAATAGTCTTTTTTATGTAAATTTGACTGTAAAATCAATCGTTAAATTTGTCAGTATACGTTGAGTTGTAAGACAAGACAAGTGTGACAGTTGATTGGCCAACAGATCGGTGCGTGTATAGCCGCCTTTATATAAATCAGGAGTCGTTATTTGAAATTACGAGTACAGTCACCATAGTTTTTAATCTAATTGACGACCACCGTTGTCTGTAAATTATCAAACATTTTTTTTTACTGCAATAAAGAATCTTTGTATTGAATACAGAATGTTGATGAATACAGATAATTATTTTATTGATAGTTGGATCCTTAGGACATAGGACAAAGGACAATGAGATGGGAAAAGTATCAGTTTATTGTATCAAAAATGTTAAAGTAATTTACGGATAACAAAGATTATGTCAGGGTGGGTGATATATCTAAAAAGAAATAAGCAAAATGTGCATTTTGCATTTATTTTGTCGATAAAGGTCCAAGTCGGCGAGTTCACCTCGATAGACAACACTGTCGAATGAATATCTATCGCGGTGAATCGTGGACGTGAAAATTAATACGGTTTTTACTATATACAAAAATAATGATATAGGTTAACGAAGCAATAAGATTTTAACAAATTTAATGGTAAAATATCGAAGTAATAATTTTGTGTAATTATTAGACATTAATTGTGCACAAAGCTGGATTATTTTCTCACATATTTTGGATAAAATATCATCTTTCACTTGTTGCGCCGCACTTGTAATAAATCATGTACTTAATATATCGTGTACAAGCGTTTTTCTTAAATTAGTTCATTGGATTGGAGGTAATAAGCCGAAAGGATAATATTAATATTACATTCTAAGTGAGCGGATTCAAATCCAAGACTTTTACTTAATGATACAAAATAACTCATACAAATAGTTCAACAAAAAAGAAATGCTTTTGTATGGGCAGACATCTTTATATATTTGTAAAATTTTTATTTTACATATATACAAAGATGTCTGATGTGTGTTGATGAGTTGATTGCAGAAAACAAAAAGTATTTTTTGTATTGATGGCAAAGTAGCTAAATTGATCACCACGACCTTCAATGATGAGAGTTCAATCTCTGTATGAGACAATTTACTCTGAACATTACAGATAGTTGTGTAAACGTTAGATATTCTTTGTGTCCAATATTTCAAGGATTATGAAGTCCACTACACGGGGAATATCCATTAATCCTATTTATCATGGGACGCCCTTTTGACTCATTACCTCGTTCCAATTAACATAATATACAGTGTATAGTATATGAATCTAGCAAATTGTGAATGAACATCTAAACGTATATATTATTTTTGCATTTTGTTTTCTTTGACATAAGTCTTCGTGTGTTCAAAATTATAGTCTATTGCTCAAAATTAGTAGTCCGTCGTGTTATTTAAGTTTGGGTGCATGCAAACTGCGCAACAGAATCATCGCTCTTTAGTTGCCAAGCTGTTTCGATTGATATATTTCTTTGTAGTAAAGAATATCTCGTTTGTCTAGTTGTCGTAAGTTTTGGCTGATTGTAAGGTTCTCTGGTTTCGTTGGATCAGGTAATGCTGAAATCTCTTGGCTCCCAATAATACTCTACTGAGTATTATTCGGACTTAAACACAGCCTGTTGAAATGGAGCCGACACATACTACTTAATCTTTCAGTGTCGGCATGATGATAATAAAGATGATTTTGTTGCAACCAGTGTGCAATATACCCTGTAGTTACTGTCTGCAGTAAGTTAGCAACACTGAAAATATGCAAACGCTTTTAACTCTTGCCTTTTCGCTCTCTTTTAGTTAAACTATACTCTATGGGTCAATGATTGCATTTAGACAGTCTACCATAAAGTATTTCTTAAGTGCTCGAATCATTTAATGCATGCATGATTGAAAATTGGCGATTTTATTTCGGGTGATAGAAAATCATGGGTTCACCCTTGGATTCATAAAATAAATAGTGTTTATAATATTTTCAATTTAGCTAATCAGATGTAATTTGTAAT